>OY743214.1:23441784-24686190 GCA_963555745.1 Cardamine flexuosa | reverse complement strand
ATTAAATCAAATGCTAAGTACCCCTTATAAGCACCAACAAATGGAGATGCTCTAAGTTACTAATAATAATGAATAGCGGTACAAGACGATGATAAGTTATATAAAATTATTCTTCAGAACATTTTTATCGAAAAGTTATTCATAAAAACAAAAATCCTTTCCAATTCTTAACTATATTATTTTAGAATTATGAATTTTTCTAATACAAGTTCAGAAAAAAAAACTAATAACATTTTTTTTATTAATTTTTCCCGAGAAGTCTATTCGCGAAGTCTACTCGAGAAGTCTACTCTGCAGTATATGTCACACGAGAGAAGTCTATTCAGGAAGTCTACTCGAGAAGCCTACTAGAGAAAGTATAATTCTATTTTGGAGAAGTCTACTCGAGATAGCTTACTCCAAACGAAACCGAACAATGCAGTTTGACATAGAATAGACACATATTTACCATATAGAATAGAGACATATTTACATTATATATTTCAATAGCAGATCTATTTTATATGTTTAATTAATTCATTTATTGAACTATTTGGAGTACAACTATAACCAGACGGAGTTCAATAATTTTTTTTTAAAATTATATCATTGAACTCCGTCTGGTAATAGTTGACTCCATATGGTTCAATATAACTCCGTCTGGTTCAATCGAAGTTCAATATTATGTTTAATTAATTCATTCATTGAACCATTTGGAGTTGAACTATAACCAGACGGAGTTCAATAATTTTTTTCCTTAATAATATTTTTTTTAATTTATGTCATTGAACTCCGTCTGGTTGTAGTTGAACTCTAGATGGTTTAATATAACACCGGCTGGTTCAATCAAAGTTTAATACTATGTTTAATTAATTTATTCACTGAACGATCTGGAGTTCAACTATAACCAGACGGAGTTCAATAATTTTTTTCCTAAATAATTTTTTTATAAAATTATGTCATTGAACTCCGTCTGGTTATAGTTGAACTCTAGATGTTTCAATATAACTTCGTCTGGTTCAATCGAAGTTCAATATTATGTTTAATTAATTCATTCATTCAACCATCTGGAATCAATTCCAACCAGACGGATCTATATAAAATCATTATTCAAAATCAGCTTAATTTATTTTTCATTCTACATAATAAAAAAATTATGAATTACACAATTATGAGTTATTTAATTAAGTTTATTTTTATATTGTTTTTGATCAATTTTGAACATCAACTTTGAACCATTTGGAGTTGAACTATAACCAGACGGAGTTCAACAATTTTTTTTCTAAATAATTTTTTTTAAAATTATGTCATTGAACTCCGTCTGGGTAAAGTTGAACTCAAGATGGTTCAATCGAAGGTTAATACAATGTTTAATTAATTCATTCATTGAACCATCTGGAGTTCAACTATAACCAGACGGAGTTCAATAATGTTTTTCCTAAATAATTTTTTTCTTTTATGTCATGTATGTTTAAATATATCATTTTTTTTTTCTTTTATATATCATTTTTTTTCTTTTATGTCATATATGTTTAAAGTTTTATGTTTAATTATATAATTGAACTCCGTCTCGTAATAGTTGAACTCCATATGGTTCAATATAACTCCGTCTGGTTCAATCGAAGTTCAATATTATGTTTAATGAATTCACTCATTGAGTTCAACTATAACCAGACGGAGTTCAATAATGTTTTTCCTAAATAATTTTTTTTTTGTTCTTTTTTACATAATTTGTTTTAACTCAAGATTACAATTAATCGGTTTTTTTCTGTTTTTGATTTTTATATCTATAATTTTTTTTTCTTTTATGTCATATATGTTTAAAGTTTTATGAATGCAATAATATTTTTACTTACCAAAAATTTATAAATTTGAAAAAAAAAAAAAAAAAATTTGTTTAAGCAACCCCTGTGGGATTCTATCAATGGAGGAGCAAAATAAAATAATTACTTAACAAAATTCTTAACATTAATTTTAGTTATATGCAATTAAATCAAATGCTAAGTACCCCTTATAAGCACCAACAAATGGAGATGCTCTAAGTTACTAATAATTACTAATAATTACTAATAAGTTATATAAAATTATTCTCCAGAACATTTTTATCGAAAAGTTATTCATGAAAACAAAAATCCTTTCCAATTCTTAACTATATTATTTTAGAATTAGGAATTTTCCTAATACAAGTTTAGAAAAAATTAATAACATGTTTTTTATTAATGTTTTCCGAGAAGTCTATTCGCGAAGTCTACTCGAGAAACCTACTCTGCAGTATAAGTCACACGAGAGAAGTCTATTCAGGAAGTCTACTCGAGAAGTCTACTAGAGAAAGTATAATTCTATTCCGGGGAAGTCTACTCGAGATAGCTTACTCCAAACGAAACCGAACAATGCAGTTTGACATAGAATAGACACATATTTACCATATAGAATAGAGACATATATATATTATATATTTCAATACAGATCTTATATGTTTAATTAATTCATTCATTGGACCATTTGGAGTACAACTATAACCAGACGGAGTTCAATAATTTTTTTTTAAAATTATATCATTGAACTCCGTCTGGTAATAGTTGAACTCCATATGATTCAATATCATTGAACTTCGATTGAACCAGACGGAGTTATATTGAACCATATGGAGTTCAACTATTACCAGACGGAGTTCAATGATATAATTTAAAAAAAAAATTATTGAACTCGTCTGGTTATAGTTGTACTCCAAATGGTTCAATAAATGAATTAATTAAACATATAAAATAGATCTGCTATTGAAATATATAATGTAAATATGTCTCTACTGTATATGGTAAATATGTGTCTATTCTATGTCAAACTGCATTGTTCGGTTTCGTTTGGAGTAAGCTATCTCGAGTAGACTTCTCCAGAATAGAATTATACTTTCTCTAGTAGACTTCTCGAGTAGACTTCCTGAATAGACTTCTCTCGTGTGACTTATACTGCAGAGTAGGTTTCTCGAGTAGACTTCGCGAATAGACTTCTCGGAAAAAATTAATAAAAACAATGTTATTAGTTTTTTTCTAAACTTGTATTAGAAAAATTACTAATTCTAAAATAATATAGTTAAGAATTGGAAAGGATTTTTGTTTTTATGAATAACTTTTCGATAAAAATGTTCTGGAGAATAATTTTATATAACTTATCATCGTCTTGTACCGCTATTCATTATTATTAGTAACTTAGAGCATCTCCATTTGTTGGTGCTTATAAGGGGTACTTAGCATTTGATTTAATTGCAAATAATTAAAATTAATGTTAAGAACTTTGTTAAGTATTTATTTTATTTTGCTCCTCCATTGATAGAATCCCACATGGGTTGCTTAAACAAATTTTTTTTTTTTTTTTTCTAATTTATAAATTTTTGGTAAGTAAAAATATTATTGCATTCATAAAACTTTAAACATACATGACATAAAAGAAAAAAAATTATTTAGGAAAAACATTATTGAACTCCATCTGGTTATAGTTCAACTCCAAATGGTTCAATGAATGAATTAATTAAACATAATATTGAACTTCGATTGAACCAGACGGAGTTATATTGAACCATATGGAGTTCAACTATTACCAGACGGAGTTCAATGATATAATTTTAAAAAAAAATTATTGAACTCGTCTGGTTATAGTTGTACTCCAAATGGTTCAATAAATGAATTAATTAAACATATAAAATAGATCTGCTATTGAAATATATAATGTAAATATGTCTCTATTGTATATGGTAAATATGTGTCTATTCTATGTCAAACTGCATTGTTCGGTTTCGTTTGGAGTAAGCTATCTCGAGTAGACTTCCCCGGAATAGAATTATACTTTCTCTAGTAGACTTCTCGAGTAGACTTCCTGAATAGACTTCTCTCGTGTGACTTATACTGCAGAGTAGGTTTCTCGAGTAGACTTCGCGAATAGACTTCTCGGAAAACATTAATAAAAATAATGTTATTAATTTTTTTCTGAACTTGTATTAGGAAAATTCCTAATTCTAAAATAATATAGTTAAGAATTGGAAAGGATTTTTGTTTTCATGAATAACTTTTCGATAAAAATGTTCTGGAGAATAATTTTATATAACTTATTAGTAATTATTAGTAATTATTAGTAACTTAGAGCATCTCCATTTGTTGGTGCTTATAAGGGGTACTTAGCATTTGATTTAATTGCAAATAACTAAAATTAATGTTAAGAATTTTGTTAAGTAATTATTTTATTTTGCTCCTCCATTGATAGAATCCCACAGGGGTTGCTTAAACAAAATTTTTTTTTTTTTTTTCAAATTTATAAATTTTTGGTAAGTAAAAATATTATTGCATTCATAAAACTTTAAACATATATGACATAAAAGAAAAAAAATTATAGATATAAAAATCAAAAACAGAAAAAACCGATTAATTGTAATCTTGAGTTAAAAAAAATTATGTAAAAAAGAACAAAAAAAAAATTATTTAGGAAAAACATTATTGAACTCCGTCTGGTTATAGTTGAACTCAATGAGTGAATTCATTAAACATAGCATTGAACTTCGATTGAACCAGAGTTCAACTATAACCAGACGGACTTTCAATGACATAATTTTTAAAAAAAATTATTTAGAAAAAAAATTGTTGAACTCCGTCTGGTTATAGTTCAACTCCAAATGGTTCAAAGTTGATGTTCAAAATTTATCAAAAACAATATAAAAATAAACTTACGTAAATAACTCATAATTGTGTAATTCATAATTTTTTTATTATGTAGAATGATAAATAAATTAAGCTGATTTTGAATAATGATTATATATAGATCCGTCTGGTTGGTATTGATTCCAGATGGTTCAATGAATGAATTAATTAAACATAATATTTGAACTTTGGTTGAACCAGACAGAGTTATATTGAACCATCTAGATTTCAGCTATAACCATACGGAGTTCAATGACATAATTTTTAAAAAAAAATTTATTTGATAAAAAAATTCTCGAACTCCGTTAGGTTATAGTTGAACTCTAGTTGGTTCAATGAATGAATTAATTAAACATAATATTGAACTTCGATTGAACCAGACGGAGTTCAATGACATAATTTAAAATAAAAATTATTGAACTCCGTCTGGTTATAGCTCAACTCCAAATGGTTCAATGAATTAATTAATTAAACATAATATTGAATTTCGATTGAACTAGATGGAGTTATATTGAACCATCTGGAGTTCAACTATAACCAGACGGAGTTCAATGACATAATTTTAAAAAAAAATTATTTAATAAAAAAATTGTTGAACTCTGTCTGGTTATAGTTGAACTACAGATGGTTCAATGAATTAATTAATTAAAACATAATATTGAACTTGGATTGAACCAGACAGAGTTATATTGAACCATCTTGAGTTCAACTATAACCAGACGGAATTCAATGTCTATATATGATCATTGTTCAAAATAATTCTTTCTCTTAAACAATTCAAAATATTTAACAACACTTAAACTTATTTATGTTACTAAAACACAAAATCTATATTTAAAACATTTACATAATATAATATATATATATATATATATATATATTAGAACAGAATAAAATTGGATTTTTAAAAAATATAGAGTGTTTATATATGATAATAGAATTGTTTAAAAGAATTAAATATAACCTTTTATAAATAAAATACCAAATAAAAAATTTCCCAAACCAGACGGTGTTCAACTATAACCAGATGGAGTTCAATGACATAATTTAAAAAAAAAATTATTTAGGAAAAAAATTATTGAACTTCGTCTGGTTAGAGTTGAACTCCAAATGGTTCAATGAATGAATTAATTAAACATAGTATTAAACTTCGATTGAACCAGATGGAGTTATATTGAACCATCTGGAGTCAACTCTAACCAGACGGAGTTCAATGACATAATTTATAAAAAAACTTATTTAGGAAAAAAATTATTGAACTCGGTCAGGTTATAGTTGAACCATTGGGGGGGGGGGGGGCAACCAAAAAAAAGGAGTAATATTAGGGGTTACCTGAGAATCTGCGATTTGCCGAAGGTAATCTTCGATTTGGGAAACGAAAGTATCGAAGTTTATTTCCTTTTGTTCAAAAAATTCTTTATCAAATTCTTCATCCAAATCGCCAAAAATAAGGTAACTATCTTCAACAGAGAGCTTCCGGAATTCCAACAACTCCAGCAGAGATTTCCGGTTGTCGACACTAGGTATAACAACTTCTTCTTCCTCATTTGTTCCTTGAATCGCTTTCTTTTTCCTTTTCCTACTATGGACAAGGGTGGTGATCTGATGATTGATACAACAAGGAGGAGAGTGAGAAAGTTGGTTTGGGGGATAGGAACAAAATCTAATAACCTAAACCCAATAGGATCAAAAATACAAATTACAATCGCCATGGCCAAAAGTAATACTAATACCTCAGATGTGCATCCACCCACTTCTTTATCCAAATCTAATCCCCTCAAAATAGAGAGGCACTGTTCGTCCGTTAGCTTTCCGCTATCCAACATCCGCCGCAGAGTATCCGCCATCTTCTTTCGATTTAGGGATTTCTGTATTTTTGTTTTTTGTTTTTTTTGTGTGTGACGCCAATAAGGTCGTCACTATATATATATAGACCAAGTGGTAATGGGCCAGTGTCGGCCCGGACCGCATGTATAGGGCTATTCATTATTATTAGTAACTTAGAGCATCTTCATTTGTTGGTGCTTATAAGGGGTACTTAGCATTTGATTTAATTGCAAATAACTAAAATTAATGTTAAGAATTTTGTTAAGTATTTATTTTATTTTGCTCCTCCATTGATAGAATCCCACAGGGGTTGCTTAAACAAATTTTTTTTTTTTTTTTCAAATTTATAAATTTTTGGTAAGTAAAAATATTATTGCATTCATAAAACTTTAAACATATATGACATAAAAGAAAAAAAAATTATAGATATAAAAATTATAGAAAATACATGAATCTTAGAGCATAATTTCCGCCAAAGAGGGGATTGGCAATTTTCCTGTCAAAATCGGTCCCGTATTTTTCTGGCAAAAATGGTTATGTCATTTCCTGCCAAAACCGGTCCCTTCACTTTCCCACCAAAAACGGTTCCGTCATTTTCCCGCCAAAAACAGTCCCATTATTTTCTCGTCAAAAACGGTCATGTCATTGTCCTCACTGTCCAACAGGTTAGCAAGGTCCGAATAATGTGCATAAAAGTTTATGTCTATACATGCGCTATATCGATAATACTTGTACATATTCCGCAAGTCACCGATCCGATTGAAATCTCTACCGATGTGAGATATTGAACACACACTTTTTCCTTATTGATTGAGTAAATATATGTCCATTTATAAAAATTCAAATCACAACATATGTATTAATAAATCTATAGTTTTATGATTGTGTGTATTATATAATAATTTAAAATAATCTGAAAATAATATTAAATACAAATGATAAGAGAATCATAAATCATACTATTAAAATCACATTATTATATAAGGAAATGATTGTAGAGAAAATTAGATTAGGAAATGATTATAGAGAATTAATTGATTGTTATCTAGAAAAAACAAAATTAATTAATTAATAATAAAAAATAATTAGTTAAAATTTGTTTGGATGTAAATATAAGATAAAGAGTGTTTGGTAACAGGAGTTCCCAATTTGTACTTCCTTTTTAATAGTATAACTAGATTCAAACCCGCGGTACACCGCGGATCAATTGTTTTCATATAAAATTATAGTATTTTATTAATTAATTTACTGTTTAATATCTTGTGGTCAGTTTTTCACATAATTTATAAATTTATAGATTTTGTTGGTCTAGCCGAATATTTGATTATTGTTGTTGGTTAGTTAGTTTATATATTTTTTTAAAATTTCTGTAAGTAGTTTTTATGTCCAACTCTTACTCCACTGCCCAACAGGTTATAAAATATTAATGTTGTTGGTTAGTTAGCTTATATATATTTTTAAAATTTGTGTAAGTAGTTTTTATGTCAACCTCTTCCCCCACTGCCTAACAGGTTAGCAATAGCCAAATATTTGATTATTATAATTTAAATATTTTTAATATTTTTTAAAATAAAACTAAAAATACTAAAAATAAATTTTTTGTATTCTCTTTCTAGAGTAAATGTTAGAATTATATACATAAAATTCTTTATATTTTCAAATATATCATATATTATACTGCATCAACTATATATAATTATTAATTTATATAAATAATTTTTTAATTAAAATTTGGTAGTTTACGGCCGACCTAGCAATTCGTGGAAAAGTTTGATATATATGCAGTTTAGTATGGACTTATTCATGATGCACACTTATTAATGCTCATAAAATTGTATGCTTATATCCGCCATATGTCGGATTTACTTGTACATATCCTGTAGGTCACATGATATCTCTACCGTGAGATATTGAACACACACTTTTTTTTATTGACTGAGTTAATATATGTCCTTTAAAAAAAATTAAATCACAACATATCCATACAAAATTCTAAACTTTTATCAACTATATGTTTTATATAATAATTTAAAATAATTTGGAAATAATATCAAATAAAAATGATAGGAGAATCATAATTCATAATATTAAAGTCAAAATATTAGATAAGGAAATGATTCGAGAGATATATTAAATAAGGAAAAGATTGTAGAGAATTAATTAGTTAAGAGATGTTTGGATGTAAGATTAAGGAAAAGATTATAGAGAATTAATTAGTTCAGAAATGTTTGGATGTAAGATTAAGATATTGGATGTTTGGTAACAGGATTTCCCAAATTTGTACTTCAATTTTAATAGTATAAGATAAAGATACAGAGTTTCGGTTTGGGTCTAGTTGGATTCAGTTCTTAATTTTTGAGAACCAGAAAAATACCCAAACTTTTTCGGTTCCAGCTGGGTCTGGTTTGGTTCGGGTATTTAATACAGATACTTATAAACAGTAAATAAACCTATAAATTTATATGAAAATAATTGATCCACGGTGTACCATGGATTCGAATCTAGTATATTTTAAATTTATATATCAAATATGTTCGTCCTACAAATATAACCCGGCAATATATAATACTAGATTAGGACCTATCCGATGGACGGGGTTTCTAAACTTTTAGAATAAATTAAATTATGTAAAATCATTAAATCAGATATTTGCTGTTAATCAAATATTTTGAATTGTTTAAAAGAAAGAATTATTTTGAATAATGATTATATATAGATATTCGAACTCCGTCTGGTTGTCATTGAACTCCAGACGGTTCAATATAACTCCGTCTGATTCAATCGAAGTTCAATATTATGTTTAATTAATTCATTCATTGAACCATCTGGAATCAATACCAACCAGACAGATCTATATATAATCATTATTCAAAATCAGCTTAATTAATAAACACGATAAATTAATAAAATATTTTAAAATACATTCGTCCCAATATTATTAATGTATAGAGGTTTTACTGTATTATGTTTAATTAATTCATCCATTGAACCATCTGGAATCAATACCAACCAGACGGATCTATATATAATCATTATTCAAAATCAGCTTAATTTATATATCATTCTACATAATAAAAAAATTATGAATTACACAATTATGAGTAATTTACTTAAGTTTATTTTTATGTTGTTTTTGATCAATTTTGAACATCAATTTCTAGATTTATGTAAAATCATTAAATCAAATATTTGCTGTAAATCAAATATTTTTAATTGTTTAAGAGAAATAATTATTTTGAATAATGATTATATATAGACATTGAACTCCGTCTGGTTATAGTTGAACTCCAGATGGTTCAATATAACTCCGTCTGGTTCAATCAAAGTTCAATATTATGTTTAAGTAGATAAATACCCGCGCTACGCAGCGGTTTTTTCATAAATAATATTTTTTTATATTTAGTTCTAATGAAATAGTTTTTCGAACATTTGAGTTTTTTTTAATAAACCAATTTGCGTTTAACTATTATAAACCATTTTAATATTTATTTAAATAAATGAGTAATTTGTTAAAATTGTATTTGATTTGAATTTTATAATCTAATATTCTCCATGTGAATGTGCAATATGTTGTGATCAAAAGAAAACATATTAAAGGAAGTAATGTTATTATTAATTCATTTGGTTTGAATATCTAGCATAATTAACATAAAAGGTATTATTAGTTTTGCTTCTTAGTGTTAATGTTTCCCTTTGTCTTTTCTATATTGTCAATGCTTTCACGGATTCTTTTTCTCTTTTCTTTGTTTTAATGACAAATTATTATATTAGATATCATGTGATTCTTTTAAAATATAGCAAAATAAAACTATTATAAAAATAGTTAATGGTTTATCTTGCAAAACTATTAGAAAATAGTTCATTGTTTACATTTCATTAAAAAATCTTATTTATCAAATTTTTTTTATATTATGTGTACAAATATATTTAAAAATTTTTAAAAACATTCAAGAAATAACAAACAACCCCTAGTGGATGTTTTATGAAAAAAAAATCATCTTCTACTTTGTATCAATGACATAAAAGTGAAATATAGTATAAACTTTTGGACCACATAATAAGTTTTACATCCACATTTTTTATTTACATTTCATATAAAGTGTAACTCTTACCCGATAATATTTTTCTCTTCTCCTTCTTCACTCATTGTTGTCTCAACAATCTCCATTACACATGCTTCCTTATTCATATCTAACATATGAAATATTTTTTTATTTTTTTATTTAGTTTTCATTCATTGAAAAATATTTATTAGCAATTTATAAAATTTTATTTATGAAGAAATATTCTTAGAGTTGATAACCATAGATGTACAATATTAAAAAAAAACTCTAAATCTTCAAAAAAATTTGAGGATACCATAATCAAATACCCTCCCCCAATCCAAAAATCCTAGTTCTCAAATCTCTGTATGAGAATTCCACAATTTTTTTTTTTAAACTCAGATTGAAGAAATTTCAAGCTCTGCACTTTCAATCCAACAAAAACAAATTACCTTAAGAAAACTTAAACTAATGCTAATCAATGACATAAGACTCAATTAGGTCGGTTAAACTATCAGGTAATCAACATATATATTTTTATTCATGGTAAAAATAAATATTATAGGGTACGTATAATTAAAATGATTTGTTTTGCTTATAGAGTTTTTTTATTTAATCATGGTAAAATATTTAATATGATTAGTTTTGAAAATTCGTTTATTAATTTATTCATGATAAAAAGGAATATTATGATTATTATCTTACGTGTATAATTAGAATGATTTGATTGGTTTACATAGTTTTTTTCCATTAATTAATGTAGCATAAAAAATCTGATATGTTAACCTATGTGTAAAAATGAAATAATTCGATTGGAAATTCAAGTTTTTTCATTTATTGACATGTCAACACCAAAATCTTTAAGAAATCTGATGTGTCAACACCGGGAGAGGCATCTGCCTTATTATAGTGTTGATTAATAATTAATTCATTGAACCATCTGGAATCAATACCAACCAGACGGATCAATATATAATCATTATTCAAAATCAGCTTAATTTATATATCATTCTACATAATAAAAAAATTATGAATTACACAATTATGAGTAATTTACTTAAGTTTATTTTTATGTTGTTTTTGATCAATTTTGAACATCAATTTCTAGATTTATGTAAAATCATTAAATCAAATATTTGCTGTTAACCAAATATTTTTGAATTTTTTAAGAGAAAGAATTATTTTGAATAATGATTATATATAGACATTGAACTCCGTCTGGTTACAGTTGAACTCCGTCTGGTTATAGTTGAACTCCAGATGGTTGAATATAACTTCGTCTGGTTCAATCGAAGTTCAATAGTATGTTTAATTAATTCATTCATAGAACCATCTGGAATCAATACCAACCAGACGGATCTATATATAATCATTATTCAAAATCAGCTTAATTTATATATCATTCTACATAATAAAAAAATTATGAATTACACAATTATGAGTTATTTACTTAAGTTTATTTTTACATTGTTTTTGATCAGTTTTGAACATCAATTTCTAGATTTATGTAAAATCATTAAATCAAATATTTGCTGTTAATCAAATATTTTGAATTGTTTAAGAGAAAGAATTATTTTGAATAATGATTATATATAGACATTGAACTCCGTCTGGTTATAGTTGAACTCCAAATGGTTCAATGAATGAATTAATTAAACATATAAAATAGATCTGCTATTGAAATATATAATGTAAATATGTCTCTATTCTATATGGTAAATATGTGTCTATTCTATGTCAAACTGCATTGTTCGGTTTCGTTTGGAGTAAGCTATCTCGAGTAGACTTCTCCCGAATAGAATTATACTTTCTCTAGTAGACTTCTCGAGTAGACTTCCGGAATAGACTTCTCTCGTGTGACTTATACTGCAGAGTAGACTTCTTGAGTTCAACTGTAACCAGACGGAGTTCAAGACCAACCAGACGGAAGACGGGTCCTAATCTAGTGGATTATAAATGTTCTAATCTAATTTTGAAAATAAAAGTTTTAATTTTATTAATTAATAAGATTAACATAGTTATAAAAATAAATGAGAAAGTATGACAGTTTATTATTTAATTTTTTATAAAAATAATTTAGAAAGTATGATATCTATTGAAATATTTTAGAAAACAAGGGTTCCATTGTTTAACCAGCTGGAGTTCAAGAGCAACCAGACGGACTACGAATGTCTAAAACTGTGTAAAATCAGATTTTTTGGCTCGAACAAATTTGAATTCACACATAAGATTTCATCAAAACTTTCTCCTATTTCACTCGACTTTCCAAAGGAATCCGCTCACATCCATCTCTCCTTTTGAATCCGACCCTATCCCCATCGAAATCAGAGGTATGAACCCTTCACTTTTCAATTCTCCATAGATGAGCAAGGTTTTGATCATGCAAGGTCCTTGTTGTCTGTTTCTTGTTGAGAATTTTGAAGTTCTAGGGCTCTACGATAAGAAAAAAACTACGAAAATTGTTGGTTTCACTTAATTCTTGAGATGGATTCTGCTCTTATAGTTATATTATTACATTCAGAATTTGACAAAGCCATTGTAGAATTTGATTTTTCTTCACAAATTTGGGTCTGACGAAAACTCAAAGAAAAATGGAACTGAGACTTTGAGTATCACTAAAACACAATGGCTTTGAGAGATCTCTTAGTTTACTTTTGTCCTTAGTGTAATTCCAAAAAGATACAACTTAGTATGGCATTGATTTTTATGCAGGAACACTGCTTTAAACACCATGATGCAGTCAAAAGCGGTTGAACCCCAAATGAAGCTTAAGACGTTTCTCTCTTGGAAATTGGACCAAAGAGTGTCAAGGCTTGTTGAATCCACATGTTTCAGATGGTTTTTAAAAATGAATAATGGTCTATATAGGCAAAATTGTCAGCTTCTTACTGCCTTGATTCAGTTTTATGATACAACTAAACATTGTTTCTGCTTTGAGAAGCCTGGCAAGCCTGAAGAGTATTTTTTAGTTGATTTTGGCCTCGAAGATGTTTTATATATTACCGGACTTTCCATTGACGGGGAACAGGTAATTCTATTTAGTTTTACTTCGTTATTAAATTTATCATCGTTGATATATTATATGCCCAATTGGATACAGGTATCAGGATTTGAGAGCGGAGAGGTCAAGGATACAATTATGAACCACTTAAAAATAAATGAGGCCAAGGCTGAATCATTACTATTTCAGTCTGCTATCAAGACCTCAGTGTTGCAATCTCAATTTGAGAAGGTGCCAGCGGATATTGAGGATTTAGAGCCTTATCTGAAGGCGTATCTCCTCTTTCTGTTGGGAACCGTGGTTTTACCAAACAACAGCAATACTGTTTCTGCCATGTACCTACCACTCCTAGGAGTAAAGGACGTCAACAAGTATGCTTGGGGAGCAGCAATGATGGCAGTCATGAAAGATTCACTGAGAAAGGCGAAGGAAAACAAAAAAACCACAAGCTTATGTGGTTTTTCGTACGCTCTGACGGTAAGATCTTTACATGAAAACAAAATTTAATTACTTTGATTCATAATACATGAATTTTGTCCATTGACAATTATTGTTCTTAACTTTTTCTTTCTTGTAGGTATTTGCATTAGAGCGTTTTCCATGCCTTACTGAAAAAGGTGCATCATTACCTCTACCATCCGGATTTCCGTTGATTTTGGGGTGGATGGAGAGGTTGTGTAAACCAAATAAAGACACAAAAAATGTAAAATTGGTGGACCACTACCTAAAGAAGCTTAAAGACATGGAAGAAAAAGACGTAAAACCTTTTCCTTAAGACTAATACATATAAATTGCATATATATTGTTCCATAGTGTTGTTTTTAACTAAATACAGTATTTGATTATATTTTCACAGGTTGTTTGGGAGCCTTATAACAAGGAAACGCGTGACCTTAGATTGTCTGAGGAGTATTCATCTCAACTGCGTATGATTTTTTCACGCACGCCATGCATCTGTTTTTATGCAACCGCGTATAGTCGTCCTGATTTATGCTTTAAGCAATTAGGACAGAAGATCGCGGATTTGAATCATTCGTTGCCAGATATTATTAAACCTAACAGGATTAAACTAAGCCAACACAAAAAAAAAAACTGGAGATCGTGCAATGATTTCTACACACAAATGAATGAGGAGTGGACGAAGCGTTATGACTATTTTGTGAGTCAAACTGCTGAACATGAGGTGATATTGGTATTTACGAAATTGGTTGATTGTAATGAATTTGCTGGATTGCATTACTCTTAACTGTATCAATTTGCTGAAACAATTGGTAGGAAGATAGACATGGGCAAGGATTTGGCGTCATTGTTCACGAGACCGAGGTGAGTTGATTTTTTTTATCTCTAAACTTACAGTAGATTACAAATTTACATAGGATAAGGTCAAGGTTTCCTTGTATGTTTTTCTTGGGTTGAGATGGTGTTTTAAATCATAGAGTGCTTTAGATTGTTTTTGTCTCGCTAAAACTTTTAATTTTTAGGGAGGAAGAGTTGCAGACTGTCGGTATTCTACTTGTGGTTGTTTTAGTATTCATAAGGAGAGGCCTTTTTTGGTGGAAAACAGTGAAAAAGCTCATCATGCATTTCTTGATCCCAGTGAGGTAATTTTGAATTTTTTGAATGCAAAACAGGTTTATTTTTCCACAACAATGATTTTGTTGTGTCAGTTTAGATAATACATGTCAATGGTTTCACCCCATATCAATTGTACACCCCTTTTCGCCTTAGGGGTAGTTGTTCATTATGTCTCTTTATGTTGTTTTCAGGCTGCCGTAGGTGGATCATTTGACACTCAAGTGACTTTAGTGGACCACTTTAACGAGCTTGCCACAGCCCAACCAGAAACAAATCCTCAAAGTGCCGAAAGTGAGCCTGAGAATGAGTTCAGCACTTCATCATCGGATCACAGACAAGGTTCATGGCATGATTCCACAGATGCCGGCGACACTGGTAAGCAGCAACCTTCAGCAGATTCTAGGTTTGAGAGCAACCATGAGGATATAAGTCTCAATGATAACACTGGAATTGTGAGGGAAGTAGATGAAACTATGAGGAAACGGAAGAGTATGCAGTGCGGCGGGAAAAGGAAAAATTCCCCTACCAAAGATGCTTGTGTCCAATTGGGAGAGCTTGAAGAGGCAACAGGTACAACCACTCTTTTGACCGTCTTTTCCACCACTTATTTTTCTGATTAAAGCTTTTGACAGATTCTTACATAAACTTAATGTTTGTGCTATGATCATACGTAGATGGTAATGCCAACCAAACCAAAAAGGCCAAGGTCGCCCAAAATAAAGATCCCCTTACCAATGAAGTAAGTCATCTTTTATCGTCAATGATATTAGCTATTTAGATATTATAGCTAATCCTTTCATTTACAAACCATTCGATGATTAAAATCAGGCAATTATTTATGGGTTTGCTATAGATACGTCCTCTTTACTCGTTAATAATAGCTAACTATTTAAGCTTAGCTAAGCTACTTATATTTCTTAATGTCAGGTTAACCAAATGGAAGCAGCTAACCCAGACATGAAGAAAAATGCTGAGCCCAAGGCCGACCAAAAGAAAATGGCCAAGGTCAGACAAAGTAAAGAGCCCCCTACCAATGGTTTTGAGGTGTCTTTCAAGTTGAACTCTACTTGGTCTAACTTGTCTTTTATGTATAGAGGGTACTTGTCTTCAGTTCGTCGAAATATAAATTGTAGAATGCTTAAGAGATAAAATTTTGTTTTGCTAAAAATAATTATTAGGGAGGAGTTACCCTTCATTTATAGTCAATACGGTATTTTTTTAAATGAATTGGTTCTGAATTTTACTTGATTTTTAGACGCAAGACACGGGAAACTCTCCTGTGCCGCAACTCCTAAAGGAAAATGGACGTGTGGACCCTGACAAAGTCTGCTCAACAGAACAGCATCCCAAGTTACAGGAGAGTATATCCATAACAGAGAATGAAGTAGAAAGTAAGACTCTCATTTGCATAGTTCAGTTTATTCTTATGTATGGTAAACTGCTCCTGGAGAGACAGGGCTCTCAACAAGGCAACTCAGTTTCGGGTGGCAAAGGTGGGTACACTTTAAATGAGAAGAAGAGTGACTTGGGACCATGTATCACTGTAGAACAAGAAGAGAGCAAGGATGAAACTAAGAAGAAGAGTGAGCACTGCGGCAAAAAGAGGAAAATTTCCGAAGATGCTTCTGTGGCAACAGGTACAACCACTTATTTGTCTGATTGAAGCCTTTGACAGATTGTTACACCTTTCTTGTAAACTTATGTTTGTACCATGATCATGTGTAGATGGTAAGGCCAAGGTCAACCAAAGTAAAAAGGCGAAGGTCAACCAAAATAAAGAGGCCCCTACCAAAGAAGTAAGTCATCTTTTATTGAAAATAAAATCAAGTGTCCTTCCTTACAGAACTGAAACAGAACAATACCAAAAACTGCATGAAGGACAAGGAAAATTAGAGCATTCCCATTTGTATTTATAATTCCTCGATGATAAATATTAGAGCACTCCCTACACCATGTTTTCACCTTAAGGGTAGTTGTTCGTTATGCCTCTTTATGTCGTTTTCAGGCTGTCATTGGTGGATCATCTGACCCTACATCTCAGGAGGCAACAGAGCAACAGCAGCTACAGGGCCAACAATTACCCGAGAACAAGGTGACTGAGGAGGACTCTTCTGACCAGGCAACAGTGCATCAACTGCCTAAGAAGGTCAATGTTCCAGAGAGAGAAGCATCTGAATCAATGTCTGAGAGAAACCCTGAGGAAATGCAAGTTGTATCTCCTCCTCCAGATGAAAAATTTGTGTGGCCATGGGTTGTTATTCTATCCAACTTACCAAAGGAGTATGATGAGAAAACGCAGAAGTGGACTGGCAAAAGCTTGTCAGGCTTACGTAATGAGCTAACCCAGAAAGGTTTCAGTCTAACATCTGTTTATCCCGTTTGGAATAAGAGGAATGGATTTACAGGTTTCGCTTTGTTACGATTCAAAGGTGATTTTAAAGGATTCGATGATGCCATAAAGTTTGAGAAGCGTTATGGGAAAGGTAATTGAAAAAAGAAGTTGTTCTGAGTTTTTTAAGCATTCCAGTTTTTTATTTTTTAACATTGAAGTTATCTTTCTTTCTTTGAAAGGTGTTTTGTGGAATGGTTATAAAATATTTGGAATGGTTGCTAAAGAATGTCATTGGGTTAGCAAGGGTGATGTTTGGAACAAGAACCTTAAGGAAAAGAGCGAGTTGAGAAGTGTATCCGAATTGGAAAAACAAAAGGAGAGGTTAGACAAGCGCCTTGCTGAGAGCTTGTGTCAGGTGCTTGAGAATATAAATAAATGCAAGCAAGAGCTCCAACAAAAACTTGATACTATTGAGCGGGATTGCGAGAGTTTTGAAACATATAAACAAGAGTTATCTATGAATTACAGATATGGTAAAAGAAAGTTAAAATAAAGTTTTGTTAAATCAGAATCTTCAATGTTTTCTTGCTAACATATATGTACTTGTTTTGTTTTTGCGTGTGTCTTGATGAGAAGATTTTGAGCAGCAGTACTCGCACACGCAAAAGGTCTATCAAGATATTCAGCAAATACATGAGAGTTCTTCGTTAGAAGTAGAGACAATGAGGACGAGGCTAGAGGAGCGTACAAGAAAGAGCAGACGGCAGGAAGCAAGCGTTCACGATGAAATACTGGAGTTGGAGTTGGAAAAGCAAGAGCTGGAGTTGGAGTTAGATTTAGTATTGATGGGGAGTAATGCGGATGCAGATTTTCAGGAGAGTATAACCAAAATTCAGAAAGATATCAAGGACAGAGAAACGGATCTACAAGAGATAATGAACTCTCTGCTGCGAAAAGAACGTATGACCAACAACGAGTATCAAGACGCTCGTAAAGAGTTGATTACGGTATGAAGCTAAAACAATCTAATTTGTTTGTTCCAAGCTCTTGTTCTTCGAGTTTAGGAAAAGAAAAGCTATGTCTTTTTTAACTTATGATATTCCTTTGATGGGCAGTTCTGGAATAACAATAGAGATCTGATGTTTACTGAGAATATTCAATTTAAGAGAATAGGGTCACTATGCCACACAGCGATTCTCGCAGAAATGCAGAACTGTGGATATACAAATGAAGCAGCAGTGAGTCAAGCTTATAAGTTTTGTTCGGAGTGGGAACTACAGATTGAAGATGTGAATTGGCATCCATTCAAAGTCGATGTCTCTGATGGAGAAGAACCAAAGGTTTGGACTTTCCTGTTATATAGTATCTCAAAAGATGGGATTTTCCTGTTATATAGTATCTCAAGATTTCAAATGTGAAATTGCAGAGAGTGGTGATTAAGAATGATGATAAACTGCTTAAGCTCGAGAATGATTGGGGTGAAGGTGTATTATACAATGAAGTGGTAAGAGCGAAGCTAGAGATACTGGATCACAATCCCAGCGGTGGCTATATGATTACTGATCTCTGGAACGTTAAGGAAAATCGAGAGGCCACAATGGAGGAAGCAACGGAAGTGATGTTGAAGACTTGGATTTGGTCAGAGTTTGCGCTTTAGATTTAGAGGATTCGAACGAAATAAGGTTTCTGCATCTCGTACATTGCTATGATCTTGTACTTCAGCTCTTGAAGTCCGTCTGGTTCAATTTTATAACATGTCGTGTCGTTTTTGACCAAAAAAGAAAATAATGTTGCGTTTAACTATAGCCTAATTTTAACAACATTGTAGACATACGGTTTTTTTTACTAACAGATTGAGTTCAAAAGTAACCAAACAGAGTTCAAGACCAACCAGACGAAGTACGAATATCTATATATAATCATTATTCAAAATAATTATCTCTTAAACAATTCAAAATATTTAATTTATTGATTTTACATAAATATAATTTATTCTAAAAGTTTAGAAAACCCGAGGGTTATAATCTAGGTCCTATGATCCATTCATGTATTTATAATTTTTGGTTCACTGCGGTTCCATCTCGGTTTGAGTCAGTTTCAGGTACTCGAAATATCAGAAAAATGAATTAAAATTATTTAAATTTGAATAAAGTTTGATTGAATTTTCATATTTTTGGGTCGGATTCGGTTTGGTTATCCGGTTTCTGATATTTTCTCAAGATCTATCTCACACAGTGATCTAAAAACAACAACAAGATGGAACCAAAAGCTATTTGACGATTTGACGTAGTAAAAGTTTTTAATATGTTAATAATAAAAACTGTAATACAAATTTAAATTAATTTATTCATATAAATATAAACTTAAGTAAATAACTCATAATTCTTTTATTATGTAGAATGATATATAAATTAAGCTGATTTTGAATAATGATTATATGTAGATCCGTCTGGTTGGTATTGAACTCCGTCTAAAACAATTCAAAATATTTGATTAACAGCAAATATTTGATTTAAAGATTTCACATAAATCTAGAAATTGATGTTCAAAATTGATCAAAAACAATATAAAAATAAACTTAAGTAAAATAAGAACTTTGTTAAGTATTTACTTTATTTTGCTCCTCCATTGATAGAATCCCACATGGATTGCTTAAATTTTTTTTTTTTTTATTCAAATTTATAAATTTTTGGTAAGTAAAAATATTATTGCATTCATAAAACTTTAAACATGACATAAAAGAAAAAAAAATTATAGATATAAAAACCAAAAACAGAAAAACCGATTAATTGTAATCTTGAGTTAAAAAAAATTATGTAAAAAAAAGATCAAAAAAAAAATTATTTAGGAAAAACATTATTGAACTCCGTCTGGTTATAGTTGAACTCCAGATGGTTCAATGAATGAATTAATTAAACATAGTATTGAACTTCGATTGAACCAGACGGAGTTATATTGAACCATCTGGAGTTCAACTATAACCAGACGGAGTTCAATGACATAATTTTTAAAAAAAATTATTTAGAAATAAAATTGTTGAACTCCGTCTGGTTATAGTTCAACTCCAAATGGTTCAAAGTTGATGTTCAAAATTGGTCAAAAATAATATAAAAATAAACTTAAGTAAATAACTCATAATTGTGTAATTCATAATTTGTTCATTATGTAGAATGATAAATAAATTAAGCTGATTTTGAATAATGATTATATATAGATCCGTCTGGTTGGTATTGATTCCAGATGGTTGAATGAATGAATTAATTAAACATAATATTGAACTTCGACTGAACCAGACAGAGATATATTGAAACCATCTGGAGTTCAACTATAACCAGGCGGAGTTCAATGACATAATTTAAAAAAAAAATTATTTAAGAAAAAAAATGTTGAACTCCAGATGGTTCAATGAATGAATTAATTAAACAGAGTATTGAACTTCGATTGAACCATCTGGAGTTCAACTATAACCAGACGGAGTTCAATGACATAATTTTAAAAAAAAATTATTTAGAAAAAAAGTTGTTGAACTCCGAGTAGACTTCTTTAGTAGACTTCTCTCGTGTGACTTATACTGCAGAGTAGACTTTTCGAGTAGACTTCTCTCGTGTGACTTATACTGCAGACGGAGTTATATTGAACCATATGGAGTTCAACTATAACCGGACGGAATTCAATGTCTATATATTCAAAATAATTCTTTCTTTTAAACAATTCAAAATATTTGATTAACAGCAAATATTTGATTTAATGATTATACATAAATCAAAAAATTGATGTTCAAAATTGATAAAAACAATATAAAAATAAACTTAAGTAAATAACTCATAATTGTGTAATGCATAATTTTTTTATTATGTAGAATGATATATAAATTAAGCTGATTTTGAATAATGATTGTATATAGATCCGTTTGGTTGGTATTGATTCCAGATGGTTCAATGAATGAATTAATTAAAACATAATATTGAACTTGGATTGAACCAGACAGAGTTATATTGAACCATCTGAAGTTCAACTATAACCAGACGGAATTCAATGTCTATATATGATCATTATTCAAAATAATTCTTTCTCTTAAACAATTCAAAATATTTAACAACACTTAAACTTATTTATGTAATCTTGAGTTAAAAAAAAATAAGTAAAAAAAAAACAAAAAAAAATTATTTAGGAAACACATTATTGAACTCCGCCTGGTTATAATTGAACTCCTGATGGTTCAATGAATGAATTAATTAAACATAGTATTGAACTTCGATTGAACCGGACGGAGTTATATTAAACCACATGGAGTTTTCAACTATAACCAGACGGAGTTCAATGACATAATTTAAAAAAAAAATTATTTAAGAAAAAAATTATTGAACTCCGTTAGGTTATAGTTGAACTCCAGATGGTTGAATGGATGAATTAATTAAACATAGTATTGAACTTCTATTGAACCAGACGGAGTTATATTGAACCACATGGAGTTCAACTATTACCAGACGGAGTTCAATGATATAATTTTTTTATTAATTATTGAACTCCGTCTGGTTATAGTTGAACTCCAAATGGTTCAATGAATGAATTAATTAAACATATAAAATAGATCTGCTATTGAAATATATAATGTAAATATGTGTCTATTCTATATGGTAAATATGTGTCTATTCTATGTCAAACTGCATTGTTCGGTTTCGTTTGGAGTAAGCTATCTTGAGTAGACTTCTCCCGAATAAAATTATACTTTCTCTAGTAGACTTCTCGGGTAATCTTCCTGAATAGACTTCTCTCGTGTGACTTGTACTGCAGAGTAGACTTCTCGAGTAGACTTCGTGAATGGACTTCTCGGAAAAAATTAATAAAAAACATTTTATTAATTTTTTTCTAAACTTGTATTAGGAAAATACCTAATTCTAAAATAATATAGTTAAGAATTGGAAAGGATTTTTTTTTTTATGAATAACTTTTCGATAAAAATGTTCTGGAGAATAATTTTATATAACTTATCATCGTCTTGTACCGCTATTCATTATTATTAGTAACTTAGAGCATCTCCATTGGTTGGTGCTTATAAGGGGTAACTGTTAGTAGAGTGATTGATTTAAGTCATATAGGTATTTTATGTAGTTCTTAATATTAATTAGTAAGTATAATTTGGATTTTGTACATAGTACATGTGAATTGTTAGTATAGTTACTATAATTTTTTTAACTAAAAATTAGAAGAAATAGGGTTTCCTTCCCCAAAACTTCACTGAAGTCCCTAAACTTTCCACTCTTCTCAATTCAGCCCCAAAGTTTCCTGAGTTTCTCAAATCAACCCCAAAACTTCCTGATCTTTTCAAAACAACCCTTGATTTTTATTTTATATTCCCACACCATTTCGTCAATTAGAAATCAATCAGAAAATACCAAAATAATTTTTAAAATGATAGAGTGTTTATATATGATAATAGAATTGTTTAAAAGAATTAAAATAACCTTTTATAAATAAAATACCAAATAAAAAATTTCCCAAACACGGTCAAATATGGCAATTGGGTCCATTTTGTAGACATTTGATGCAACAGAGATTTTTTTGCATTCTAAGCAGAACAACAACGTTTAGTGCTTAGGTGGTATTTTCTTGCTCGTGCCTGAGTGAGCCGAAGGTTCTCCACTTCTCAAATTCGAGTCGAAGGTTTTCCGGTGAATCCTGCGCCACCGTCACACTCAATTCTACTCCGACCATATACAACATTTTTTCCGGTGAAGACGTGGGTCACCTCTCAGTTCAAAGCCACCGATTAAGAAGTTCCCAATTTTGAGTAAACTCATCGAAGCATCATCCATTTGTATAATTTCACCACCGCTTGTCAAGCTAAGTCTCAGGCTGCCATCATTGTTGCCACCATTTTCGTGCTCAAGGTACTTGCTTGTATCCCTAGTTCCTAATTTCAGGAACAAATCGATTCTCCTTTATAGTTTGAGATGTTTGTTTGGCATCTTGTAACCTTGAGGTGTGCTTAGGAGATAATATTTGAAACTGTTGTTTTAAGTTTTTGTTTGAGCTCTAGATTAAAGCATTGAATGGAAGGATATTCTGGTTTATAAAAGCACACCAACGAAATCAGAAAATAACAAAAACGAAGTGTATGAAAAGTAAAATCAGATTTTCGTTTTTCAAGTCAACTCTAGCGAAAATAAGTAACAAAAGTACTTACATAGTCACACACGGCTTCTAGGACCTGCATTATACAGTTGATACTTGTGGTGAATTGATAATGCTCTAGTTGATGATGATAATTGGTTTATCAACTGTATAGTTGTTAATGAGTCATTTTTCCATCATCTTTACAGTTTTGATGATAATTGGTTTGATTGGTGCAGGTCTGAAGTTGATCACATCACATCAAGTAAATGACGGACATGTTCTCAAAGTCTTTCACTCAATCAAAAAGAGAATGGAAAAACATTGGAAAGCTTTATGTTTCGCCCGTGGTAGTGGAAGATGGCAACGAGTTTGACTCATGCCTAGGGTTTTACGACCCCGGGAAAAAAGTGATGGTCAAGCGAAGGAAGTTGTCGCCTGATAACAATGAGAAAACCGAAAGAGAATGTAGTATCTTGAAGGACTGGGAAGAACACGAAAACATTCTCAATTGGGTCACTCTCGATAAAGATGATGACTTTTCTTACATGTCGGAAGAGCGTTGGAGTTTCACGCTAGAGACGCTCGTGAAGTACTTTCGAAGCACCAAGACAACAACTCCACTACTTCGTCCAAAACCTCGTGATGAGTATATCAACAATACGAATATGAACCTACAAGAAGACATTGTTCCTCTCATGTTGAAGCTGATGGAGAACGTTGCTAAAGGGTTGAGTCACTTGCATGAGATGGATTTTGTTCATCGAGATTTGAACCCAAAGAACGTAGTCATAGTGTGTGGAAGCAAATCTATGACCGCAAAGATTGCTAATTTCTGTACCACCGAATGTAGAAGCATCATCAAACCGAATTCTAAGATTAAAACAATAAGTAAGTTAATTTGTGTTGATGAATATATAAATTAATTTGTTTTGTTGAATATGCTAACTTGACTCTTTGTGCAGGCCATGATTCTACGGGTTTTCAACCTCTAGAACAGATTACGAACAATAGAACAAGGAAATATGGTGGTAAAGTTCAAACTCCGGAAACTTCAACAGTGGATTTGTTTAGTTTTGGTTGCATTTTGTTTTACTCGTTAACTTTGGGTGAGCATCCGTTTGGAGCTTCTCTTGGCGCAAGACCTGGAGTAATCGAAGCTTCTATCTCTCCGAAGAATCTCAAGCTCAACCGTTGTACAAATGAAGAAGCTAAAATTCTTCTCACCACATTGCTGGACTTTACACCTATTTCACGGTAAATCTTCTCGTCTTATGATTTATTATAATATCTAAAGCTTTTATCACCAAATTGCTCGACCTCTTGCTTTGTTGCTTTGTTACAGTGAAACTGTAACTTATGTGTTACACGCTCCAGTGTTTTGGAGTTTCGAGAAGAAGTTGGACTTTTTTAAGGATGCTAGCGAGATAATGGAGAAAAAAGGAGCAGTTGGAAGAATTATAGCAAAATTGGTGGATGCTCAGAACCAGGATGTTTTTGGACTTGCTACGGACTGGGGTAGACTGTTAGATCCTCTGTTATTGACTCACATAACCGATCCAGCCAATCCATATTGTATAATCGATCCAGTCAATCCAACGACTAGAGCGGTGTTTTCAAAGGTTTGCCGCTTGGTACGGCTAATTAGGAACCAACACAGTCACTTCTTACAACTTCCGCCAAACATCAAGGTTCGCCTCATAATAAAAGAAAATCATTGAAACCATAATACACACAAGCTTCGATTGATTTATTTTGAATTTTATGATGTCTCAGGTACTTTATAAGGGAACGGTTCAAGGACTAGAGGAATATTATCGTTTGACATTTCCTAGGTTGCTGGCGACAGTCTATACAGCCGTCCTCGTTAACAAGCATCTGGTTGATGCGGAATTCGTAGGGTACATTACAAAGTACTTTGCATGAAATATCAGAGGAAGAGATGTGTTTAGGAGAAGAATGAGTACGTTTTACTCATACATTTGAGCTTATAGAGCCATGAGTAATTGATCATGTCTGAATGAATGTCTAAACTTGTTATTATCTATTTTCTTATTGATAATCTCTTTCATTTTGAACTCATTTGAAAAAAACAATAAATGGGATTTTGAGTATGCTTTTCTTTGTTGCGTCTCTTTTGGAAAAAAAGAAAAAGTGGTTATATAATAAGATACAGAGTTTCGGTTTGGGTCTAGTTGGATTCAGTTCTTAATTTTTGAGAATCAGAAAATATCCAAACTTTTTCGGTTCCAGCTGGTTCTGGTTCGGTTCGGGTATTTAATACAGATAGTTATAAACAGTAAATAAACCTATAAATTTATATGAAAACAATTGATCCACGGTGTACCATGGATTCGAATCTAGTATATTTTAAATTTATATATCAAATATATTCGTCCTACAAATATAACCCGGCAATATAGAATACTAGATTATTGTGTTTATTAATTAAGCTGATTTTGAATAATGATTATATATAGATCCGTCTGGTTGGTATTGATTCCAAATGGTTCAATGAATGAATTAATCAAACATAATATTGAACTTGGATTGAACCAGACAGAGTTATATTGAACCATCTAGAGTTCAACTATAACCAGACGGAATTCAATATCTATATATGATCATTATTCAAAATAATTCTTTCTTTTAAACAATTCAAAATATTTGATTAACAGCAAACATTTGATTTAATGATTATACATAAATCAAGAAATTGATGTTCAAAATTGATAAAAACAATGTAAAAATAAACTTAAGTAAATAACTCATAATTGTGTAATGCATAATTTTTTTATTTTGTAGAATGATGTATAAATTAAGCTGATTTTATATATTCATCAACACAAATTAACTTACTTACAAAAAATCAGTAGAAACCATTGTGTCACAAGATCTCACCTGTATGCAATCCTCACAAGTGACCGCTCTGATACCAATCGAAAACGCAAGAGCTACCAATTGATCTAGATTGAACTTTGTGACACAATGGTTTCTTGAAATACTTCGTTTGGTTGATAGAAAATCTGTTTACAATATTTATTCTTAAACAATTTTCTATTCTCTCAAACTCTCTCTCTAAGATCACACCTTGATCTTAGAATTTCTCAAAAAGAAACTGGAAAAACAAATTCTGAAGCTCCCCCACAATTCCAGAACTCCCCCAGAAACCTGCACCACTTCTCCCTCTGCTTGTGAGGGCATAGGTTAAAAAACCTTCTCAGATCATCCTTGACATTGGATGAGTGTCCATGAGACGCTGAACAACTTCAGCAAGCCTCTGAAGTGTTAGAATTTATGGAAGTATAGAATGAGTTTCATAGTAGACTAAGAGAAAGATGAGACTAAAGAGAATAAGAGAAAGAATACTTAGATTCTCTTATTCATATGATATGTGTTACAACATCCTTTTATAGAGATTACAAATCATCAATGGAGCCCTAAGAGGAGCCTTAAGAGAGAGCCTGAAGAGTGGCTCCTCGCTTGAATTCAAATTACTAGTGGAGACAACA
Organism: Cardamine flexuosa; assembly: GCA_963555745.1. Classification (NCBI taxonomy): domain Eukaryota; kingdom Viridiplantae; phylum Streptophyta; class Magnoliopsida; order Brassicales; family Brassicaceae; genus Cardamine; species Cardamine flexuosa. The sequence continues at coordinate 24,659,122 of OY743214.1, read as the reverse complement.
TTTGAGTAATTTTCGGACAGGTGTCGGACCGATCAATCCAGGATAGGATCGATCGATCCTTTGATTATACGGCAAAATATTCTGTGAAGTGGATCGATCGATCCTGGCATTGTCTGGCAAAACCTTGTTTATTTGGATCGATCGATCCTGGTATAGGATCGATCAATCTGAAGACTCCAGATCAATACTCCCCCTCAAGCTTAGCCGTCGGTACAAAGGATAAGCTTGGGAACCCATGGATAATCACCTCATTAAAAACCTTAACATAGAAAAATCACTTGGGAGAAAACTATGTCAAGGAAAAAAGAGTATGACATCCATGGATTGAGGGAATAATCAATTAAGGTCGTGAAAGGTCTACAAGCCCAAGTTTACTACGAATGTGTTTGCAAACTTTGAGACTTGCAGCCTTGGTAAAGATGTCTGCTAATTGGTCTTCACTCTTAGTGTAGCATGGAAGTATCACGCCTTCTTTAATCTTCTCTCAGAATTTATGACAGTCCACTTCAATGTGTTTGGTTCTCTCATGAAAGACAGAATTGGTTACAATATGAATTGCAGCTTGGTTGTCATAATGCATAGTGATGGGGCTTGAGGATTCACAGCAACCAAGCCAAGTGAGCTCATTGGTTAGCTTCCTCATGGCTCGGTACTCCAACACCGCACTTGAACAAGATACCACCTTTTGTTTATTAGATTTCCAAGTTACCAAGTTTCCTCCGATGAAGGTACAATATCCCGTGGTTGACTTCCTATCCATTGTATCTCCGGCATAATCAGCATCACAATATCCCACATTCTTGGTGTTTTCGTTCTTTCCCATCCAAATTCCTTGGCCCGGGCTACCTTTGAGGTATCTAAGGATCCTTTCCAACATCTTCCAATGATACACTATGGGATCCTTCATGTGTTGACTGACCTGATTCACAGCAAAGCACAAATCAGTCGATATTGGGAAGCATCTTCACATGGTTTCTCTAGCGGGTCATCTTCTTCGTTCTCCCCCTTTCGCTTGACCGTGTAGCCATCCTCAAGAGGTGTCTTGGCTGGTTTTGCTCCAAGTTTACCTGTCTCACTTAATAAATCAAGTGTGTACTTTCGTTGGGAAAGGAATAAGCCTTCCGGAGAATGGCAAACTTCAATTCCAAGGAAGTACTTTAGTTCTCCAAGATCTTTGATATCAAAGACAGATTTAATATAAGCTTTAGTTGATTGAAAGCCTTCCTTATCATCTCCGGAGATGATAAGGTCATCCACATAGATGAGAACCACAATGATACCTTGAGAACTCCAGAATATGAACAAGGTGTGATCAGCTTCGGATCTTTAAAACCATAATCTTTTAGTGTGGAGCTCAGCTTGTGGTACTAAGCCCTTGGTGATTGTTTTAGCTTATAGATAGCCTTCCTCAGTCTTAAGACTTTGCCGGGAGTAATGGAGTCTTCAAGGCCCGGTGGAGGAGTCATGTAGACTTCTTCCTCAAGTTCACCTTGTGGAAATGCATTCTTAACATCCATCTGCCACAACTCCCAAGAAAGGTTAGTGGCCAATGAGCCAATGAGAGAACAACTCTTACCGTGTGTAGTTTGGCTACCGGAGAAAATGTATCCTTGTAGTCATCGCCGTAGGTTTGCGTGAAGCCCCATGCTACTAAGTGGGATTTGTATCTTTCAATGTCTCCATTGCTCAAGTACTTGATGGTGAAAACCCACTTCGAGCTAACCGCTCTTTTCCCGGGAGAAAGATCCACTTCATCCCAAGTGTGATTGCGGTTCATAGCGCCAACTTCGTCATCAACTGCATACATCCATTCCTTGCTTTCATTGGCCTTCTCATAACTTTGAGGTATTTGATCTTGTTCAATCTTTCCAAGGAAGGCTTGATGATCCGTTGGCAAGAGGGCAAGTGAACACACCGCTTGAATAGGATGAACCACCGCTTGATTGTTATAGTACCCCCGCTTTATTGTTATAGTACCCCCAATCTTGGAGCCTTTTGCTTCTTCTTAATGGAGGAGGAAAGTCTTCATCTTCTTCCTCTCCTTCTATGGCCTCATGAGGCATAGATACTTTATTTTGAGTTGCTTGTTCCGTCGAGTCTTGACCATGTGATTGATATGTTGAGTTTTTAATACCAAATGATTAGAGATGTGTTGATTCATGAGAATGGATTAACATTCAATTGATTCTTAAAGCTTAAAGATAACTTATCATAGTATAACCAATACTCCATGGTCATCTGTCACTTTTTTTTAGTCTCTACTCGTTCCCGAGTGTTCGCCTTTTTAACCTTTACTATCACTTTTGTTATTTGAATCACATTTGGTTACTAAATCACTAAAATTTTGATTTGATTAGATTGAATGCATGATTCATAATCCTAGTGGTTACTCTAGTTTCCTTGAGGATTCGATACCTTCTATACTAATTGTATTAAGGTTATTTGATAAAACCTTTTAAGGATTGCAAAATCCCGTTATCAGTGATTCAACACCATGATTTTGATCCTCATCTTGTTCACGCGATGGTGTTGTGAGGAACCTTCTTTTTCTCCCTTGTCACTTTGTGTTGGGGGTACTTGGTCGCCAAGTTGATCTAAGAGAAATTTTAAACTTGTGGCTCGATCATTTGGGGAATGAGAGAGGTCATTCACACCTTCCCAATCCTTCTACTCGTGATATCCTTGTTCTTCAATAAACTTCACATCTCGAGACACATAGAGGTGGTTGTTGGCGAGGTCATAGTACTTATAGCCCTTTTGAGTTGTTGAGTAGCCTAGAAACATACACTTAGTGCTTTTTGCATCAAGCTTGTTCCTTTGTTCACCTGGTACTAAGACAAAACAAACACACCCAAAGACACGTAAGTGATCAATAAATGGTTTACTGTTGTTGAGTACCTCAAATGGCGATATGTGCTTGAGAACTTTGGTTGGTATCTGGTTGATAAGATAACATGCTGCTATGACCGCGTCTCCCCAAAACTTTCTAGGTACGTTGGCATGGAACATCATCGATTTTGCATCTTCCATTAGATGTCGATTCTTCTGTTCAGCCACTCCATTTTGTTGTGGTGTGTAGGGACAGCTTGTTTGGTGCATAATTCCATACTTTGCTAGATGTTCTTTGAATCGGAGGCTTGTATATTCACCTCCATTATCTGACCTTAGAACTTTTATCTTGGCATTAAATTGGTTAGTGACATAGCTTTGGAATTGAAGGAATGCAACAAAGACACGATCTTTAGATGGAAGTAATGTAATCCAAGTATAATTTGATTTTTCATTGATGAATGTCACAAAATATTTGTTATCATCTCTTCATTATACATGATACATTTTACAGTATATTTATAATTACTGAGAAGTGCAAAACCACTAAAACCAACATCATTATACTTTCCAAAATTAACTACTTTATACATACTATACTTAGTTTATTATACTACAAACAAATTTCCAAAAAGATACCTTACTCACGAATTATGAATATTTCATAAACTAAATTATAATACTGTAGATAATTACAATAAATAACAAATAATTGAAATATTATTTTAGAAATAACTCTATATGCACCACAGAAGCTGGAGATCATTGCTCAACAAAGTTCTAACGAAGCTCTAAGAACTTTTGCAGAGAACTCTCAAAAACTCTAATGATTAGGAAGATTGTGTACCTCCCTCACGTCCACTGTAATAGGATATTTCTAGATATAAGAGTAGTTCTAGCTTGTAGTGGAAAGTTATGCGTTATATGAGCTGGGAATCATAAGTTTGTTGGTGCTAAACGTGATCTTCCATGTCTTTTTCATACTCTTTATCTCAATTATATTGAAATCTCTCTTTAGTTTTAGGGTTGAACGACATCAAGTATGTAAACAATCTTTGACAGACATCGGTATTCTTTCTTTTATATTTTTGCAACATCTCGGCGGTGTAGGAATTAGAGAAAGTTGTTTTTTGCAATATATATATTTTGCAACATCCCCACCAATATACAATCTTCTCGATTTGGATATGTGAGATAGGTAGGTAAAGAATTGCTCAATTTGCAACATAGATAGTTTTTTTTTTGCAATCTTCTCGATTTTATATAGATAAAGAAATGATAAATAGATAAAGAATCATGACACTGGTGGTGTTTGAACTACTGAAAGGCTTGATGCAATTGATGCTTATACTACAGAGGCTCGGGCAGCTAGTATCCTTGCGGTAAGTTTCTCTTTACCATTAATAAGGTTTCTGCTGCTCTCTTAGAGTATTTGTTTCTCATGATAACATAGATATAAACAAGAGGGAATGCACATTTGGACACAAGTAGTGACCCATCTATACAAAAAGCTAGATTTGGGGTGCTATCTTATGTCAAAATCTTTGCATGTACGTCTGCTGCTTTCAACTTATAACTGCTAACGGTGTTCCCTTTGATATTTTCAGGGTCTCAGTTCCCTCTCCAGAAATGCAGAAGAAATCTACAAACACTTTCTTCAGGAGGATGCGAATTGCACTTGCTCGAGCCTCGTGCTCTATTTATAGAGCCTGATTTGCTGTTGCTTGATGAACCTATGGTGTGTTTTCTTTATAAGCTTTCCCTTATTAGATAAATTTATTTCCTTTATATTCCCAAATTTCAAATTTTTGAAATTTTGAGGCTCTTCCCAGAATTTTAAGCTCTATATATGGTTTTGTCATTGATTTGCAGTGGTTGGACCCAATGGTATTGGTAAATCAACTATAAGCAAAATTATTTCTGGGGATCTGCAACCAAGCTCTGGAACAGTTTTCCGCTCTGCCAAGGTCTGGAAGAAGCCTCTTTTTCTTTACCTGATTAAAAAATTGCACGCTGACATTGTCCCTCTGGAACATGGGATGACCTTTTATTATACCTCTAATTATGGAGACCCCTTCTAGGTTAAGGAGTTGGATTCTTATACAGCATTGATTATTGAAAATTTCTTGACAAAAATATATCAAAGCTTAGTTTTAGTTAGCCAGATTTGTGATTGCTCTGTTAGTGCTCTAATATGGTATATTGATATCCTTTTACAGGTTCGTGTTGCAGTCTTTAGTCAGCACCATGTGGATGGACTTGATCTTCCTTCGGATCCTCTTCTATATATGATGCGCTGCTACCCATTAAATTCCCACGCTTTTTTATCCTTCTTATCATATTAGAGTTTACAATATTTTCTATCTGACAATTTCTTACAAGCACAATTTCTAGGTCTTTGGCTTCTAAATAATGTCTTAACTGGTATGTGATTTGATGTGGCAGGGAGTACCGGAACAAAAGTTGACAAGTCACCTGGGTTCTCTTGGGGTCACTGGAAACTTGCACTGCAGCCCATGTACACTTTATCAGGGATTGGGATTAGTAAAATGAAACTTCTTGATTTATGTGTTGTTTCTTTTGATGTGAATGGGAAATAAGGTGGTCAGAAAAGTAGAGTGGCATTTTCTAGTAACGAATGCTTTCAGTTTGCTTTTATATATATACACGCTTGTTAATAACGAATGCTTTCAGTTTGCTAAAAGTAGAGGAACAATAATAATGGCAGGATCTGGATGCTGTGGAAGCTTTGATTCAAGGACTTGTCTTATTCCAAGGCGGTATTTGCATGGTAGGCTCACTCAATCCTTGTCCACTAGACAAAAATCGGTTTTCAAGATTAAATATGAATCTGCGTACTTGGGTTTGGGTTTATTGATTCATACAAGAAGCAATCAAATCTTGTTGTCTATTTGTGCAGGTGAGTCACGTCGAGCATCTGATATCAGGAAGCTTTGATGAGCTGTGGGTTGGGTCAGACGGCAGAATTGCACCATTTCATGACTACAAGAAACTTCTCCAATCTTCATCTTAGTGGGTTGGGTCAGACAGCAGACGGCAGAATTGCACCATTATGACTTATTTACATAAGTTTATTTTTATATAAATAAATTAATTTAAATTTGTATTATTAAAAATTTAATCTAAGTCAAATAGTTTAAGATTTCATCTTGTTGTTTGTTGATGGAATCGCAGTGAACCAAAAAATTATAAATACAAGAATGAATCATAGGATCCGAATCGATTAAAATTTTCTACTTTAATTTTGAAAAGAAAAGTTTAAATTTTATTAAGTAATAAGATTAAAATATTTATAAAAAACATGGTAACGATGGACGTCGAACCCGGGTTATCTCTTGTATATATAGCCAATTGAGCTACTAATGTTTCTTGATATTTGTGCATATTTAATAAATTTAGTTTTGTTCTGTTTTCATTTTAATTAAAGAAATAATATGTAAAATATGGAAAGTGAAAATTATCTATGTAATTATTATTATTATTTATTGGGTTTTCTTTTTATTAAGAAAACAAATGTTTACATGTATCATAATCTAATCAAATAATCGACACATGATATGATCTCGCGAATTATAATTTTGATATGTGTCGATCTCTCGTGAATAGAACCTAAGCTTTATATAATAAAATACAGAGTTTCGGTTTGGGTCTAGTTGGATTCAGTTCTTAATTTTTGAAAATCAGAAAATACTCAAACTTTTCCGGTTCCAACTGGTTCTGGTTCGCTTCGGGTATTTAATACAGTTATTTATAAACAGTAAATAAACCTATAAATTTATATGAAAACAATTGATCCACGGTACCATGGATTCGAATCTAGTATATTTTAAATTTATATATCAAATGTTCGTCCAACAAATATAACCCGACAATATAGGAATACTAGATGAGTTTCTAAACTTTTAGAATAAATTAAATTTATGTAATATCATTAAATTAAATATTTGCTGTTAATTTAACTCCAAATGGTTCAATATAACTCCGTCTGGTACAATCAAAGTACAATATTATGTTTAATTAATTAATTCATTCATTGAACCATCTGGAGTTCAACTGTAACCAGATGGAGTGCAATACCAACCAGACGGATCTATATATAATCATTATTTGAAATCAGCTTAATTTATATATCATTCTACATAATAAATAAATTATGAATTACACAGTTATGAGTTATTTACTTAAGTTTATTTTTATATGAATAAATTAATTTAAATTTGTATTACAATTTTTATTATTAACATATTAAAAATTTATACTACGTGAAATCGTCGATCCTGAGCTTGTCAACCTTAAGTTACCAATTTGTTAGAACCTCCATGAATTGACGAAATCCGGCTTTATAATCTTCTGTAATCTCTCTGGAATCTTCATCAACCCGCTTATACATCCACTCTCTAATGCTATAAATAGGATGTAATGCCATTTAACTATTTCAGAGATTTTTCTTTGTGAATTTCGTTTGTGTTTTGCAAATAAAATGAGTTTGGTATATATAGAAATATTTGTCGGAATTAAAAGTTACCGTTTAAAATTTTGCCCAAATCCATGTTGTGTTTTGTTTACCCGCAATATGACACACCAGACCAATCCTCCCTTTTACCATTTTAGCGAGAGTCTTCGATCGTATTTTGCTCTATGTTTAAGGTTCTAAACAGAAAGTAAAACATACGTAGTTGGAACAATAAAGTATTCATATCTTGGTCTTAATTAAATAAAAAAAGAGCATTTGTACATAACTTTATGGCAAGTAATTTTACAAGTGTACTTGTGAACTTATAATTTGATTATTTTGACATAATTACTTACCTTAATCTGACTGAACGAGACTGGTTTGTAATTTGTTCGTCGTCATCTCCAGGCTTTCCGACTGACGCTTCGCAGACAAGTTTTCATCTTTCTCTTGCGGTTTCGCTCTAAACGTAAGTTTTCATCTTCGATCTCAAAGCCGATCGAATTCAAAATTAGAAACATTGATCAAAAACCTAAGTTCCCCTTTCTATGCTAGTTTCTAAATTGGATTCAGAATTTATGTCTTGTCATGTATAGATTGTTAGCGGAACCCTAAATTGTGTCATGAAATCGTTGGATCGAGTAGAAACCCTAATTTCCTCAGACGACGACGAGGAAGAAGATGTTGATTTCAATTCTTTTCTTAAGGATCCTCCTCGTGAAGCTTCTTCCAGTTTAAGCTCTAAAGTTGAAACTCTTGATGGTGAAATTGTTAATAGCATTACTGCTGCCCAAGGCTTAGACGCCAGGGAAACCAAGGAGGAAAGTGATCCAATCCTAGAGGACTCTCAAAACAATGTTCAGATGAAGAATTCTGATGAGAAAGGAGGCAACTTTGTTAGATTAAAGGCAAGTTCGGCTGATGAGAGGACAGTAGAGGCAAATAAAAACGGAGAGCAGTTGTGTGACATTAATACAGGATAAACAGGATAAACTGTCTTGTCAGCTTCCACACGACATGTGTACTTTGCCATAATATCAGGACGATCCTGTCATTGCATAATAAAAACAAAATGTAAGAACATGAGTCATACTATCTAACACCAGCAATCTTATCAACAAGTTGCAATCAAACCTGGTAATATGTAATTTTGCGGAAACCCTCAGCTTCACACTGTGTGCAAAAATTCCCACAAGACTTGTAAAGCCTCTAAAAGAAGAAACTTAAAAGAGATCATTTAAATCACTGAGAGTTTAATGACAAAGCAAAGGAATGGATAAAAGTAATTTAACCTCAAGTTAGTATTCTTGTGGGGGTATATCTCAGTATCATTTCCAAAACAAAGGACTCAGCTGGAAGTGAAGGGAGAGTGAGATGGCAATACGATGATGGTACCGAGTGAGAAAGATCTCAGAGGGTTTTGAATTTTCTGGGCTTAACACTTGAAGCCATGACACACCGAGAGCACAATGAGGAGAATTATTGCGACAATGATGGCCAGAACTATGAGTTTTCTCAGAAAGGATATATCGATAAGATCTTAGAGAGATACATAATGGAAAATTGCTCCAGAGGGAAAGCTCCAATTCAGAAAGGGGACAAGTTCAGTAATGCAATGTCCAAGAAATGAATTGGAGCATAAAGAAATGGAAAAAAATCCCTACGCATCAGTGGTTGGGAGTTTGAACTATGTTCAAACATGTACTCGACCAGATATCAGTTTTGCTGTTGGTATGTTGGGTCGATATCAAAGTAATCCCGGAACGGACCACTGGAAAGCTGCAAAGAAGGTTCTCAGGTACTTGCATGGCACCAAAGAGCACATGCTTACATACAGGAGATTTGATCATCTAGAGGTTATCAGATATTCAGATTCAGATTACGCCGGATAGCAGAAAATCAACGTTTGGTTATTTGTTCCTATTAGCTGGGGGAGCAATATCATGGAAAAGTGGAAAGGAGTCTGTCATTGCTACTTCCACTACGGAGGCCGAATTTGTGGGCATGCTATGAGGCCACAAATCATGCAATGTGGCTGCAGAACTTTATCTCAGGGCTTAGGATTGTCAACACTATAGCTAGGCCGCTGAGTATTTACTGTGACAATTCCGCAGCTGTCTTCTTTTCAAAGAATGACAAATACTCGAAGGGTGCTAAGCACATGGAGATAAAGTATTTGTCGGTCAAAGAAGAAGTTCAGAAACATAGAGTGTCAATTGAGCATATAAAGACGGATATGATGGTTGCGGATCCGTTAACTAAGGGTCTACCACCCGAGGCATTCATTGGCCATGTAGAGCGTGGTGTCATAGATAAAGCCTTGCTGTATTGATTATGGTTTGCTCATTATGTATATATGACACTGGGAATTCACTTAAGGATTATGTTTCTGGTTTATTAACATGTTATCATTTAAGTATGTGTACACATTTATGGTTCATAGATAACATGATTATTTTTGAGAATTAAGGTTTTTTTCAATATAAAAGAACACTATATAAAGTTAGAGTTGATTTGTGATACATGGAGCATGTTGCATAATGATGTGTAACCGCCATGATTCGATCAGTTTTAATTTTAGTATGATAGTGAAAGGTCAAATAAACTTGATATAAAAGTGCACATTAAAAGTATTAAATTATAAAGTCGACACAAAATGCCAAGTGGGAGAATGTAAAAATATTTTATATACATTGTGGCCTATGTATCTTTCAGTTTAATTGTAAAGTTCAAGTTCAAACTAAAAGTTAAGAATTCTAATATAAAAGACGACACCGTGATAGATTGGTTTCGATTAATAAATCAGGATTTGGGTGTATTGATAACCCTCCTCCCTTACCATATAAATTAATAAACTCCCTTACCATATAAATTAATAAAATATTCTTTTATAATGATTATATTATATACTATACATATGGTGGTTCATATTGTAATCCATGTAACTACTTAATATGTATATATATATAATATTAAGTGAGGCTGTGGCAGTTATAAAAAAAAGGGACGTGTATATTCATCTCTCGTGATATAAAAGAAAACAATCACAATGAGGTAAACACATAAGAAAAACGTCAGTTGCCACAAAACAGAGAAAAGCCTCGCATAAGGATTTAATTATAAAGTGTAAAAGGATTTGGATCCTTCTCCATCAAAGGATCAAGTAAGGAAGAAGGTCAAAGGGAGGAGAAATCATTTGGAGGCTTTTATCCATTCTAAATCCAATTAAGCATGGATCAAGGTTAGTATCTTTCTTCTTCTTAAGAAAATATATGTGGTTGAATTAAACTAAATCTAAATGGTGTTGGGATAGATTTCATCATAGAAATCATTAAGGTTAATTCTACATCATTGTGAAAGGTTGAAATTCCTGGATCTTCAAATACGTAAAAGGTAAAAAAAAAAAAAAACTGATTTGACTTCTATAATTGCGGATTCACAGGTTAAAGGTGAAGAAGAAGCAAGCCTCTCTTAACCGGCGTTTTAGTCAAGTATGCAGCAAACGTTATTTTATTCCCTTCTTCTACAATTCATGGTTACACCAACGGACCAATTTTTTTAAAAAATCAGCGGCTAACTCTATTACCATCAAACCAAGTAACCAACAATGTTGAAGTTTCTCATGATAAACCAATTCAACAGTTCTGTGGATAAGTGGATTATGAAAATTTTTCCATAACAATAAATCATTTTGATCCGGGTATGATCACTTGTGAGAACCTTGCATAGTTGTTTCATTACAAAGGTGCATTTTTAAATCGTAATAATTCGTTGTAGTTTAGGTTTACATTTCATACTCAAGTTCCTGAATCCTGATATCAATGAAATTGATTAGAAGAGCCAAGACGGTACTGTATACAGTTCCCAATCATCGATTGTTCCCAATAATAATATACATTTTAAAGTTTATATAGAAAAATCTCTTAGTCATATCATAATAACTTGATGAGTATTGATGAGTAATTGAATCAGAAGTTTTAAATTAAAAATAATAATATATTTGTTCCTGTATTTAGTTATTAATTTTTAAAAATTCTGAGTGGCGTGAGGTATTATGTGTTTTTTTTTTGGTTTTTAATTTAATATAATTATAAATATATCCATAAAATCCTATAATTCCTTAAATATATCCATAATGTAGCATTTGTAAAATACATTAAAAACACATGTTATTGAACATGGTCATGATTTTATTATTATGCATGTATTTTAATAAGAATTTGATGTAATCTCTTAGCGAAAACATGAGTAAACAAAATACCATCTTTTACCCTAGTATTTTTAATATCTTTCATCTCTCTCATGGCCTCCCAATTGTTTCTGGAAGTTCTCACAATATCATAATGAAATTAAATTTTATTAATTAAAAATAATTATCAGTCTAAATTTTTGACGATGTGAAAAAATTGAGTATAGTTGGAAATATAGTAGACTAGATAAGGATCCGTCCGATGGGTAGATTTTAAATTTTAAAATAAATTAAAATTAAGCATATTTATTCAATTAAATATTTGTTAACTAATGATATGTCTTAAATTATTTTAGGGAAAGAAATAGAAATCATGTTTTGTTAGAGAAAATAGTTATTTACAAAATTTTAGTTTTCTACATGAATAAAGTAATTAACTTTCTATATTAATTTTTTTTATAAATATATTAAAAATATATATAATGTCCAAAAGCTTTTGGTTCATACTTATTGTTCTTTTTTTCAACCACTCTGTTAACATAGACAAAATATCAAAAACCTAAAAAAACCAAACCAAATCCAAAACCCGAAAAAATCCAAATGGGTCCTAGACTCATATATTTGAAAGACCAAAGCTGAACTGATCTAAATTGAGAACCGAATGACAGATTTTAAATTTTAAAATAAATTAAAATTAAGCATATTTATTTAATTAAATATTTGTTAATTAATGATATATCTTAAAGTATTCTAGGGAAAGCAATAGAAATCATGTTTCATTAGAGAAAACAGTTATTTACAAAATTTTAATTTTCTACATGAAAAAATTAATTAACTTTCTATATTAATTTTTTTTATAAACATATTAAAAATCTATATAAAGTCCAAAAGTTTTTGGTTCATACTTGTTCTTTCATTTTTTTCAACCACTGCGTTAACATGGACAAAATATCAGAAATCCAAAAAAACCAAACAAAATCGAAAACCCCAAAAAAAATCCAAATGGATCATAGACTCCTATATTCGAAAGACCAAACATGAACTAATCTAAATCCAGAACCGAATGGATCCCCAAAATACTTGAAATAAAATTATATACACAAAATATTAATAATATTTAGACCTGATATAACTCAATATCCTACAATTATAAATCCAAAAATATAAATTATTTTTATCTCAAATAACTAAAATACCAAAAATTAACCAAAATATCTAAAAGTTTTTGATTATTAATTCTTTGTTAAATCAGCTTTTCTTCGTACACACTTGATTTTGCTATACAACTTAACTCTATCTTCAGTCATATTAAAATTTTACTCTAACCTCATGTATACTCCAAATAAATTAATAAAAGTAAAAAAAAATTATATCAAAATAATATGCATTATATATTCATATATAATTAATATTATAAGATAATTAAAATAAATAAAAACATTATTAGTAATTTAGTAGCAAAACATGAAATTTAGAAAACTGGAAATTGGAAAACTAAAATTGCAAATAAACTAAATTTAGGTAAAAATATATTTTTATTAGATTCTAAATAATATTATAATCTTAAAATCTAAATTTGAAAACGATTTAATAGAAATAATAATATTGAATATATTAGAAAAAATGGAAAGTTTAATAATCTTATTTATTTTATCTTTATTGCTCTCTTGTTGTTGGTTTTCTTTTTTGATTAAAGAAATAATTGAGATAAATAGTTAATTAAATATACATAATGTTTTTAAAATATATATTACCTAAACTTTTAGAGATAATTTGGAAAAATACCTTGTTTAAGTTTTTTATTTATTTGAAAATACCATCTCTTTATTAAGTCTATTTTTAAAATAAAATACAGTTATTGCTTTACTAAAATACCCTTTTAAAAGTGAATATAATTTATAGAAAAACAATAAAAATCGAATATATGTTTTATTTTACAGAAAAATAAAGATTTTATTTGGGAAAAACACAAAAGAAATTTTTTTTTTTTAAATCCTTTAAATATCTCTTAATAATCGGCTAAAATGAAAAAAATTCTGAAAAAATCACAACATCTTCACTTTTGACTAAACAATTTTCTGGACCAAGTTTTTTTTCTGAACTCAATAAAATTCTAAACAATTCTCTTTTTTTTTAGAAATAAAGGTGAGAAATATACTGATTTTTTTGTTTATCAAATGGAATTCAAACAAGGTTTTATTTTCTGTTGTTTAAAACATATCATATGAACTGGTATAGTTAAACAAGTAATATCCATTAATCTTTTTTTTTGGTTCAAAACAAAGATTAGACATACATGAGAATATTTAACTTACATGTGTAGATGCCAAGATGAATAATGATATAAGGTTGTACACATTGGGCTTCTCTCATTTTGTTTTTGAATTTTTTTATTTATAAATCCCAAACTTTACCAGCTTAATTTTTTTGTTTAAAATTATTTTAGAATTACTTTATATTTTCTACAGTTCTTTGACTTTTTAGGAGTTTTATATGTTTTTCGTCTTTTAAAAAATGTTTTTTAAAATTAAAAGATTAATGGATATTACTTTTCATTAATTCTTGGTTGTTTATTGAATAAACTTGAAGATTTTGTGTATTTTAGCAACTCCTTCGGCAATAATAATTAGGTTAGGTTAAACAATAATTTCTCTTAATTATATCCGAAATTAATTATTTTAGGGGAATTTGGATATAAAGGAACTTTTTCAAAAAATTTGTCCATCTATACCTTTATTTGTTTTTTTTTGTTGATCTAATGTTTTTGAAATATGAAATTCCAATTTACCCTCTAAATCCCAAAAAATTGAAATTTTTTTGAAGAACCAAACACTCTTGTTGATGTCCATTAATACACACCACCTCTTTTTAATGATATATTAATATTTTAAAATATCATGTGACTTTTTAAATATGTAGTGAATTAAATACTAATATATTCAAAAAATAAACTATATTGACCAATTAATTAACATGTATGTCCACAAATTGTGATTGTTTCTTATTTTAGGAAATTCAGAATAACAAAAAAAAAATTGGAAAATTCAATATGAAAATCTCCAACCAACTTGTGATCTACCTGTCGAACATTCACCACAGAGGCCTTTGGTCCTCCACACTGACTTGCCATGATTTCATATATTAATTGTAAATACTAAATAGCAAGAGAACATGAACAAAACAAGAATCAAACGTCTTTACCAATTACTCATTTATACTAAATTCAAATACATGAATAAAAAAGCATAAGACACTAATGCAGATTTCTAAATTTGTTTTATTTATTTCATTTGTTTAATTTTAATTTTAGTTTATTATTTTTGTTTAAATATAATTTTAATTGACATATTTTTATTGATTATATTTATAAATAATGATTAATAATTAATTAATTATATTTAGAAAGAGTAATTACTGATAATATTATGTGGCATATTTTGATTGGTTAAAGAAAGAAGAGGTGAACAAAGGGGTTTCTTTATCTAATATTGTTCTTTCCTTATCTAATATTGCGATTTTAATAGTATGAATTATGATTCTCCTATCATCTTTGTGTAATAAAATTTTATATTTTTTTCTGCATATATTGTGATTCGAATTTTTATAAACAGACATATATTACTCAATCAATAAGAAAAAATTGTGTGTTCAATGTCCCATATCGGTAAGATGTCAATCGGATCGATGACCCGCGAGATATGTACAAGTAAATCCGACATATGGCAGACATGGACATAAAATTGATGCACATTAAAAAATGGACATCATAAACAAGCTCATAGTGGACCACTGATATATTGGACTTTGTCCGCGGATCGGTGGGTCGGCCCACAAAATACAAAGAGTTTTATGTATAAAATTAGAATATTTACAAAAATATTAAAATATTAAAAATATTTCTATTTAATAAGTTGTTTATTTTATTTTTAAAAAATATGTAAATTATTTAAATTATTTAAATTCTAATGATCAAATCTTCGGGCCATCTTGCTAACCTGTTGGACATAGTGGAAAAGATTTGGACATAAGAACTACTTATACAATTTTATAATGGGTATATACGTCAACTAACCAACAACACAAACACTTTATAATTTAATGAAATTAAAATTATATTTAGCTAAAATTTTTTTTATAAAAACTAAACAACAAATCTAAAAAATTATAAATTATCTGGAAAACTGAAAATAAAAATATAAAACAGTAAAATATAAATATTTATTACAATAATTAAGAAAACATTGTGTCGCGATAGCGGGTTCGCCTCTAGTTATAAATATAATTGGAAACAGTTTCATTGACAAATTTTCAGAATCCAAGTTAGAAAATTGAAATATGACGAAGCGTCAACGTCTCTCGATCGAGTGACGAAGCCGAGTCTCGTGGAGTTGCAAATGCGGAAGTTACCGAACTCTCAATACCCATGAATATCGTCGATGAATCTCCGAGCCAGCGTCGTCCATGGTGGTGAGTCACATCAACGAGTTTTCTTTACTCTATATTTTTTAAAAAAAATTCATATACCACTAGAGACCTATATATATATTATCTTGGTTTGTTCGTGGATACAGGCAAACCAAATTCTTAATATACGACGTTGTCGTGAACGTGTTCTTTATAGTCCTCAATGTTGCAGCCTTCTTGTATATAAGACATTACAAGATTCCCTTAGTTGCAAAAAAGGACCATATCATCATCATAACAAATATATGACTGAATTTTGTTTTATTACCATATAATTTCTGTACCATAAAAAAATAATATAAGAACAAAAATTAGTAAGTGACGTCTGTTGGAGGTGGGCCGAGCACAAACCTAAAAACTCGGTCCAAATTCGGTAATTGACTCTTTAATGAACCAAAAACATACAAAATTAATCGTAAGGATCATGCCATTAATCACCCTTTTCCCAAAGTGCTCAGAACGGCGGTCCGAGCAAGAAAACAGCGCCTTACCGCCGAGCTACAACTTCTGGAACAGCCGCGAATAGTAACCTACCGCCAAGTTATGGAAATCCCGGATTTCCTGCAGACACGAGGTAAGAAGAAAAAAAGTCAGCCTTATAAATAAACCAATACAACCATCATAAAGGAAACGAAGAAGAATTAAAGGAGAGAGAGAACAAAGCATTTGAGAGAGATAAAAGATTCTGATCACTATTGGACTTCTGAGAGGCCGAGCCTCGGTGGATAATTCGACCACAGTTTCTGAATCGAGGTCGAAGAAATCAACCTAGAAACCCTTTATTTTGTAATATCTTTTATCTTTTCCAAACCTCGAAGCCTTGTCAGCCTCGGGTCTTTCTTCTTTATCACGAAAGTCTACAAATCCTCAATATAATCAACACAATATATTTACCAAACTACCCTTGTTACGATACACATTCAATAATTGGTGCCGCCTGTGGGGAATCTAGACATTTTCTTACGCACAGAAGAGGACCCAAGGCATGACGGAAAGACCCGTCAGCCTCCCCTCGAGCCTCAACATCGTCACCCGAGCCGCTACACACAGGGCAAGCTCCTCTACAAACCCCAGAACCTATGGCTGCCAAACTGAAGCTGAAACTAGGAACACCTCGGTGGTCAAAAACCCTGAAGAATATCGACCAGACGACAAAGCTAACCTCACTACGCAGGACTGCGATGAATCTCCCAAAGACCAGGAGCTTGGAATATGAGCGGAGCCAGTCGCTAGCCAGGAACACACGGGGACTAACGACCTCCTCCAAAACTTAATCCTCCAAATGGGAGAATTCGCAATGGCGACTAACAAATGCCTCGACAAAATAACCACGGAGCAGACCCAGGCCAACCGCCGTACCAACCACACTCACTTAACGGAATCACAACGCCAGGAGCACTCATCAGGCGGAAGCACCCCCCATCCAAGTCACAACCTTGATCCCGACCTACCAAACCGATTAAACCAAAGCTTCCATAGACAATGGTGTACTCTCACCCAATGACTAGAGAATCCGAAAGGATGGGGCTCCGAGAATACGGCCACGGTGCCGGCGTACAAATGGGACACACACGACACGCCCACCTACCCACGCCATATGCCCAAGACCAACGAGATCCATATGCCAAAGACCAACGAGATCCAACCGGATCCGTCAACATTCCACACACGAGAACATCGAGACCTTGGCGTACCCATGGGATGCCCACATAACCCAGAAACGCGGAGTTCCCCAACCAGGTACCCCCACGAGGAAATCCACCAAAGACTCCGCCAATGGGGTACCAGCAAACCGCCCACCAAAGACCCCCGCCGATGGGGTACCAGCGTGATGCCCACCACGATTGGGAAATGGAACAGATGACAAGAAAACTCGACGAGATAAAATCCCGAGTACACAGCGCAATGAGCTCAGTACCTAAAATAGAGTGCATCCTCCTCGAAGCTCAAACCACACCATTTTTGGCTAACATTCGAGCTTCGAAAGCTCGCCCCCAAACTAAGATCCGCTTCCTAACATATGATGGTACGGGGAACCCGCTGCACTTCATCTCCACCTTCACCATCACGATGGGCCGAGCACAGTTCTTCCCGGAAGAACAAGAACCGACCTACTGCCAACGCTTCGTCGAGAATCTCACCTGGCAAGCATTAACCTGGTTCTCCAGACTGAAGAGAGACTCTATCGGAAGCTATGCCCAGCTAACACTAGCATTCTCCAAGCATTACCACGTGTTCATAACTCAGAACGCATTCATAGCCGACCTCTGGAGCCTCACCCAGGAAAAACACAAGACGCTCCGCTCTTACATCGACAAATTCAAATCCGTGGTCGCCAAGATCTCAGAAACCGGACATGATGACACCATGCTTCGAGCACTGCAACAAGGGTATGGTACCAGACCGCCTTCTGGAAAGACTTAAGACTTAAAAGTCAGCCCTCCCGTGAACCTGGAAGACGTCTTACACCGAGCCACGAGATTCATCGAAATTGAGGAGCAACAAGCCACCTTAAACAAAAAATATACGCCACCCTGACCATCGACGACCAGAGAGAAACCAAAGGAGGAACATAGAGAGCCTAGACAACACTACACGGGCACTGCCGAAGATCGTAAAGGTTAATATAAATGAGCATCGACCTTCACTATTGATGACCGAAGCTCAGGCCGATCCCACAACCAAGGGGTACGATCGCCTTGCGCACCACACAACCAAGAGTGGACAACATCCCCTAACAAATGGTTGAACCCGACGAGCAATCAACCCATTGATGAACCAAACTTCTGCACATTCCACAACATATAGGCCACCAAACGTCGCAGTTCCACCACCTATAGAGAGAATTATTCAAGAAATACCGTGATACATTCTTGGTGAGGGATACGTGACCCAATTTCAACACCAAGAGGTTGAAGTGACAGTGAGGGGTTTGCATTACCTGATTAACAAGCACCTTGTGATTTATGGATTGAATGTCGCCACAAAAGGATGCGGAAAATCCTAATGATAACACTAAGAGTTCCTTGATTCGAATCACACAAAAGAAGGGAAACAATGATCTATATTTTGTAAAGATTTTTAATTAAAATATAGATAAAATATTACAATGATCCTCAGCCTCAATATAAAGAGTTTGGGAGGTGAGGAGGAGAAGAGACAAGAGAGTAAAGATAGGGGAGTTACGAGAAATGCGTCGTAAACACCCATGAAGACCATGCAAAGGACTTATCATTCAAATTCAAAACTAAGAAAATAAAAGATAAGAGATATAGATAATGGGCCACGCCTAAGATGATGCAACGGGCCATGTGATGGATCGGACTAACGGTTGACATAGATGAGAATATGAGCCACAAGCCTCATTAAAAACCTTTCTCGGAAAACCCATTGGGACAAAACCGAGACAAGGGAAAAAAAGTGCGAGTAGATCATATGGCCAAAGCCTTAGGCATCTTGGACTTGTATCATGACCAATGTGGACTGAATACAACTTCTTGGGTCCAAGTGATCCTCTTGATTTTCCCTTAGGTGTAGTGAAACTCATAGTGCTTGGTGAAAATCTTGGTTTAAAGATAAGTCATATAGCCTAAGCATCCTTTCCATGCTTCTTTTGCTAGTTTCCATGCTCCTTTTGCTCCATGCATGCATGTTACTCCTAAGATGTTGTCATCTTCATGTGTTGTGTTCTTGGAGCTTATCAGGAACGTATCATCCTCCCGGGGTTGTAAAAGATTTGTCCTCAAATCTGTATAACCTGCCAAAAACAAAGCCAAGTTAGGTTCCTCAAAATACTTTGGCATAAAACATATAAAAGGATGAAAATATGATGGACTAAGGATGTGATCGAAAATCCTCAAGAGAGGTTCCACATTGTAGTTGCATCGATCCAAGTAGTTTCTTTCCTAAGCTTGTAAACCAAATTTTCTTGAACAATATTCTTCACATTATGGAAGTAGTCATTAAGAACATTCTTCTTCTTTGAAGATACATTAGGTTGTACTATCATTGACTTAAAGACATTATAAATTATTTTAAAGAGTTTAGAATAGCCTGGTAGGTTGGAGATGTCAATGGTTTGAACATGAAGTTCGGTTCCAGATTGGTGCTCATCCAAGACTTCAAAAATGTAAAGAGTCTTCTTACCATCATAAGCAAAGTGTTTGGTACTCGGCTTGACTTGATTATCCTTGAAAGTAACATGTTGCTTTCGACTCTCTTTCTTGTCTTGTAGCTCTGTGCTATGATGATGTTTCTCCTCGTTGGCTTGATGATTATCCTTACACACGATCTGCAATGTTTGTAAATCACTCGGTAACAACGGTGCAAGGTTAGTGTAACAAGCAATTATATTTGAACCAGCAAATATCTTAGGATAAAATGGATCACCATATAAAGTTTTTCCAGCCATGGCAACGAGATTAGGTTTCTTACCTGAGCCTTTCTTTCCCTTAAGTTGTATTTGATCAAGGTAGACCTCATGAGGAGACAATTGTACAAGAGTGGTCTTGCGTCCTTTGAACTCGAATGTATGGCGATTGCTGTATCCATCATGCATGAATCTACAATCAGATTGCCATGGTCTTCCAAGCAAAATATGTCCAGCTTCCATAGGCAAAATGTCACATAGAACCTCATCTTCATATTGGCCGATAACTATGGGTACTTCCACTTGATGCTTCACCTTCATTTTTCCTTGTTCATTTATCCATTGAATATCATAAGGAATATGATGTTTCTTTACCTCCAAACCCATCTTCTTAACCGTAGTCTCACTCACTACATTCATACAACTTCCACCATCAATGATAAGGCTGCACACTTTCCATTTAACATAGCATCGTGTGTGGAACAAGTTAACTCTTTGTGCTTGTTCTTTGGTTTTGGTTTTGGGACTCAAAGTTCTCATGGCTACTAGCAACTCTCCTTTCACTGGAGACTCCACTACCTCCTTCTCCTCTTCTTCTTCTTTTGTCCTATTGCTAGCATTCTCATCTTCTGATTCAATCTCTCCATCTTCTTTGAGTATCACAATGCGCTTGTTGACACATTCATTAGCATAGTATCCAATTCCTTGACATTTGTAGCACTTGATGTTGCTTGTCCTTGTCTCAACTTTAGCTTTCTTAATTTACTTAGCCCCAAACAGCTTAGCTCCAATCCTTGTAGCATTAGACGGGTTGGTACTCACTTGCGCCTTTAACTTGTCATCCTTCGCAAAGTTTCCTCTTGTAAAAGAAGAAATTCCATGATAAGTTCGTGTAGAACTTCTTTTTGTCAGTTGCTGCGCAATAAGGATGGCTTGGTGTAGCATTTCTTGTAGATCGACATGCGGCTGCATTTCCAAATGATCTTGTATCTCTCGTTGCAATCCTCCGAGAAACCTTGACATCGTTGCTTCTCTACCCTCTTGAACATCAGCTTTGATCATAAGTGCTTCAAGTTCTTGGTAATAATCTTCCACCATCTTGCTTCCTTGCACAAGTCTCCTTAGTTGATCATGCAACTACCTGTAGTAATAGCTTGGTACAAATCTCTTCCGCATAATCATCTTCATCTCGTTCCAAGTTTCAACCGGAAACTCTTGATTCCTTCTTCTTGAGGTTACAAACTGATCCCAACAACATAGAGCGTAATCACTAAACTCAGTAGCTGCAACTTTCACTTGGTTGGCTTCCATATAGTATTGAAAATCGAAAACCATCTCGATCTTATTTTCCCATTCTAGATACGCATCTGGGTCATTCTTGCCTTGAAACTGGGGAATACGAAGCTTCAAACCACCAATGTTGTCTTGTCACTGGTTTCGATTATGGTGATCTCGCCTAGCTCTCCTATAGCTGCTTCTTGATGATCCACTGTAGTACTCTTCGGCATTTCTATCTCTGTGCTCACGCGGCAACCCTCGAAGATTCTCTACATGATTTCTTATGTTGTCGCCTTGTCGCCTCTGTATATCCTCATTTTTCCTGTCTTGTTGTCTCTCCGGATCCAAGTTTCTCTCATCATTTCTTCCTTGGTCATTCCTTGGATTGTTAGACATAACGTCAGCCAGAACCGGTACAATCTCTTCACGTAGCATTCCGATCTTCTCATTCATCATAGATTCAAAAGTCTTTGTAAGAGAATCAATCAGTTGCTTGTTGCTTGATTCCACTTCTTCTGACATGGTTACCTGAAATATTGACACCACAATACGCCAGTAAAACATTCCCTTGAAAGAAAATCAATCGAAAATAACAAGAACACGAAATTGACCTATCAACTTCTTATAAATCCTAATCGCGACTATCTTATAAGATTGATCCTGAAAAATTATCAAACCAACTCCAAAAGTTCTAAAATTAATTTAAAACAATACTAGACTCAATCTTGGTTCAGATCCAATTGATTTCATGATTTTAGCACACACCAATGATTTATGATAATTGAAACAAAATCACTGAAAACTCACTTAACTCTCGATGCAGCTCTGATACCACATGATACATTCCTGGTGAGGGATACGTGACCCAATTTCGACATCAAGAGGTTGAAGTGACAGTGAGGGGTTTGCAAGATATGATTAACAAGCACCTTGCAATTTGTGGATTGAATGTCACCACAAAAGGATGCAGAAAATCCTAATGATAAGACTAAGGGTTCCTTGATTCGAATCACATGAAAGAAGGGAAACAATGATCTACATTTTGTAAAGATTTTTGATTAAAAGATAGATAAAATATTACAATGATCCTCAGCCTCAATATAAAGAGTTTAGGAGGCGAGGAGGAGAAGAGACAATAGAGTAAAGATAGGGGAGTTACGAGACATGCCTCGTAAACACCCATGAAGACCATGCAAATGACTTATCATTCAAATTCAAAACTAAGAAAAGAAAAAATAAGAGATATAGATAATGGGCCACACCTAAGATGATGCAACAGGCCATGTGATGGATTGGACTAAGGGTTGGCATAGATGAGCATATGAGCCACAAGCCTCATTAAAAACCTTGCTCGGAAAACCCATTGGGACAAAACCGAGACAAGGGAAAAAGAGTGCGAGTGGATCATATGGCCAAAGCTTTAGGCATCTTGGACTTGTATCATTACCAATGTGGACTGAATACAACTTCTTGGGTCCAAGTGATCCTCTCGAGTTTGCCTTAGGTGTAGTGAAACTTGTAGTGCTTGTTGAAATTTTTTGGTTTGGAGATAAGCCATATAGCCTAAGCATCCTTTCCATGCTCCTATTGCTAGTATCCATGCTCCTTTTGCTCCATGCATGCATGTTACTCCTAAGATGTTGTCATCTTCATGTGTTGTGTTTTTGGAGCTTATCAGGAACGTATCATACCGCCTTGAAGAAAGAGCGAAGTCCCGCTCCAAGGCCGACAATGAAATCGACCGCCTCTCCACAGTCGAAACAAACTACCAGAAGAAAGAGGGCTGACCACAACCTCAACAGCTACCACCTCCACCGACATTACCCGCACTAGAGGCCCCAAAGCGAGAACGCCCAAGGGGCGGAGAACAATATTTCCACAACACAAAGAGAGTGGCGATGATCATGGGTGGCCTGATGGACTGCAACGACTCCGTCAGGTCAATTAAGCAGCATCAACAAAAGGTCCTTAGGGCGGTCAAATGGAAGGAGTCAGGAACGAGCGAGCTCGCCGAGCAAATATTCCAGAATCACCTTCTCGGATGCAGACACACAGGGGATCGACATCCCCCACAATGATCCCCTCGTTTTTGAAATCAACGTCGCTGGTCACTCAATCGCCCGAGCACTGGCCGACACCGGAAGTTCGGTTGACATCATATTCCAGGAGGCATTGCATAAAATGGACCTCACCACGACCAACCACTTCGTCAAAGCAAACTACAAACCTCTAACAGGCTTAGACGGAGATACAACGAGATCCGAAGGCACCGTGAAACTACCCGTCATTGTAGGTGGGGCATGCCGAACCGTGAGGTTCATAATAGTCGACCGACAGGCTATTTACAACATCATCCTCAGAATGAAAGCAGTCACATCCACCTACCACCAATGCTTAAAGTTCCCAACTCCGACCGGCCTATTCACCCTCTACGGGAACCAGTTGACGGCGAGATCTTGCTTCATCATAGAGCGACAACTACGGAAAAAGTCCAAACCCACATCGAAATGCCTGTTTATCCTGATCCATCCCCTGGTGAGCGCACCAGAATCCTCCAAACTAACCAAGGAATGCAACATACCCCGAAAAGCCCCGACAAACCCAGAAGACGCATCTGTGAAAGACCTAAAACTACCAAAAGATCATAACACTGACCACCCCACCACTACACACCTCGATGCCCACTCCCACAAAGCCATGATCCCCGCCTCGGAAACAGACCTCGATCGCACGACAGGAACCACCAAACAAGACTCCACCCAAACAACCAAGGCCAAAAATCACGCAGCTGATCTATCAAACCATTTCGGCGCCTTAAGCCCGTACAAAATAAAACGTGCCCCAAACACACCAAAACTAAAAAACCGCGGAAGACCCCCTCAGCTATATCGGTACCGGAAGTAGGTCACAGGGATCCAGCGTTAGCCATCACCCAAAAACAAAGAAGAAGTGCAACAACTAATAAAACGAATCACGACCCTGAACCGATTCACAGCCATATCAACAGACAGATGGCCACCATCCCACTAGCTACTAAAAAAATGCGCAAGAGGAACAAAGACAAGACCGCCAGACACTACGATTGGGATGGTGCATGTGAAAAGGTGTTCCAGGAATTAGAAACCCACTTGGCTACGATAACACCGCACACCAAAAAGCACAACAGGACACGGGCAACCGCACCACCCTGAGGTTTTTACAAAAAAAAATAAAAAAAAATACACTATGTATGGTTTGATTCCAATTCGTTGGGTATGTAGGCAATCCGAGCTCTACCCGAGACCGGACACAACTACAAAAAAAAAAAACTACAAAGTGAAACCCGATGCCAAGCCCTCCTTTCTCCTTAACAAACACATATCATTCAGAATCTTCCGCAGACCTCGAGGGATCAGAGCGAACCCGTCAAACCCAAGCTTCGATCACATCCAGGCCTCGCTACCTATCTCCAACAACAGCACCCCCCCCCCCCCCATCCAAAACCAGGATATTTATAACAAGAGAATCATTATTCCGCACTCATTACCGCGGTCAGTAACAGAAATCGATGGGACAAGAGAAAACATCGAGAAAAGGCGAAGAAAAACACTGCCCATACCATATCCAAAGAACCAACCATCAACACAAACAAAACAAAGAAATATTTAAGAAGGAAATCTGAAAAATACCCAAATCGTTTGTTACAATAAAGCAAAGGCTAGAAGTACTGGAAATAAAACAAATATATATTACAAGAGCCGGAGCCCGGAGTATACAAAAGAGGCTCACTATAAAACCACCTCGGTGATCAACTCACACGCCCGAAGGTTGCATACCATCAAAAATACCCAACATCGCTAAAGGGATTTCTGCAAAATCATCAAAATCGAGCTCTTCCTAACACCATGGATCGCTCTCTAGCTCCATATAACAACGCTGGAGGTCAGCAGTCACATCCATCAACGATTGACGTTGATCCTTCAAACACCGAACCCGATCTCGACCCATATCAAAAGGGTCAACAACCTCCAAAGCCTCGATCTCGAGCCGAAGCCTACCGCGCTCTGAAAACAACTCTTCAAGCCGATGGGCGATGTCATCACCCTCTTTACTAACCTACAACAAGGACAATAGTGTCAAAAGGAAAGGAAGGGGCAACTAACCATCTTTCCAAAAGCCACACAGAAAAGTATACCTCGATGAAAACCTCGTAAGCGGACTGAAGATCTCAACCTGTCAACGTCTCCGCCTGCGCAAAAGGAAATCTCACCCGAGGAAGCCCGACAAACTTCTTCTCAATCGCGACAACGGACCAAATCCGCCCATGGTAAACAGGGAAATCCGCCGGATCATTGACCATGTCAGCCATAGCGAAAAATAAAATAAAAATAACAATAATTAAAACAAAAGCGAAAGGAGCGGAGCAAAAGGAGGAAGAAAAGAAAGCGGAAACAAGGCTAAAGGACGAGTGACAACGCAACCATCTATCTATAACCAGCAAAATCAGACGAAAAACGCAATAAGGCAATGCATTAAATAAACACATCGAAAAAGGGCATTGCCAGTCCCGATGCATCACTCACACTTTGGTAATTAAGCGCAAAGCCGGGGCTGGCCCTGCAACTGTGCTCCTGAACTGTTTGATATTCATGGTTCGGACACTGGAAGAGATGTAAAACAAACAAGGAACCTCACCTTCGCACCGTATCCCGAGCGACGGTATAAGCCGACCCCAGTTCGTGACCTCGTCTTGGAATTTAGACGAAAGGATCAGACGGTCACCCCTCCTTGTATTCTCACTCAAGCAGAGCCCAGATATCCCATTTCACTCCAAAGGTCATCAGATACAAGTAAGCCGAGCTTCTCGCACAATCGATGACCTAGGACGGGGTAGTAAACGCATTAAACCGAGCCTAGCTCTCGCATCATAATAGCTCAATAGGAAAAGCCGAGCTACGCTCGCAAACACTCTTAACACACAAGCAAAGAAAACAGAAGTCATGATAAAATAACCCCCAAGTAGTAGGGCTTTTAAATTTCAGAGTAAAAACCGCGTACAAATTAAATATGTACGATAAAATTACAAATTTTATTTTACTAGGTATCCTCAACAAATACTTTGATACCACCCATGTTAATCATAGCCACAGAGAAACCGGCAGGCTGTCCTTCCTCCACCATCTCAGCCCCCTTGGTCGCCTCGGTCTCTTCAACCGCCTCAGTGTCCATAGCCGACTCAACCTCCTCGACAGCCTTGATCACCTCAGCTTCCTCGGTCGACGTGGTCTCCTCAATGGCTGCGGTTTCCTCAGCCACCATGGTCTCCTCAACGGCCTTGGCTTCCTCAGCTGCCGCGGTCTCCTCAACGGCCTTGGCTTCCTCAGCCGCCGCAGTCTCCTCAACGGCCTCGGCTTCCTCAGCCGCCGCGGTCTCCTCAACGGCCTCACCTTCCTCAGCATCCTTGGTCTATTTGACGGCCTCAGTTTCGTCGGTCTCCTAGACCACCTTGGTTTCCCCAGCCGTCTCAGCAACCAAGGGAAGATCCAGAAACTCAGCCCATATCAATGGAAGCTCTTGATCGAGATCGATGGCCACCACCACTTCCGCGACAAAAACCAGAGGCCTGATAGACTGGTCAAAAACGATTGGGGCAATCAGGGTCACAAGTTCAGCGATGACACCAGAGGAAGGAACAACCACGGCCTTTCCATCCAGCTCGACATGACACGCGATGACACTTTTTGCCACCCCCGTACTCACCGCCCGAGACTCGGATGCCCCACAGCGATCCCTGAGTAGGAGTATCACCTTGAGGACCTCTCGCTCAATGCCGTAGAGGAGATGCACGGCATCAACCGACTCCTGGTCATGCAGGAACTTGTCCAACAAAGAGAGAGGAGGATATAAGTACTCCTCCATCTGCCCCATAATCCTCGCCCGCTCCATCGCCAGGCTGTCCACCATGGTCCTCTGGGCCGCCTTGAGTTCTACGGCCAGCGCTTGCCTCTCTTCCAAGAACTCGTGCAGCTGCGCTTGAAGCTCGTCAAAATGTACCTCTAGCCCTTGGGACTTCACTACCTCGGCCTCTTACGTGATAGTAGCAGATTCGACCAAAGCTTTGAGGAGATCCATCGGTTCGGAAGACCTCTGAGCCGCTTTCAGGTCCCTTTCATACGCCTTGACCAGTCAATTTAGGCCAAGGAGGGTCTGCAACACGAGGCATCATAAGCCTCGTTTAGAACAACACAAACCAAAAAATTAATTTAGAAGCCTCGTGAGGAAATATTACCTGGATATGAGGAGCGGCAGCATCCCAGTAGAGCTCGTACCTGGAAAGATCCTCCAGGTAAGGCATCTCACGAGCGTTTCCCCGTACCGAAGAGCATAACTCAGCACACTTACGATGATCGGTCAGGATAGAATCATCTCCTATGTACTTAAAGGAGAACCCCCAAAGACCTAGTTCAGAGGTGTTAGCAGGGGAGACTACGGCTGAAAGAACGGGCTGTTCATTTAATGTTGGCGCTGCGACGTGCTGCGTTGGTCCTCCAATCTCCCGGGCCTGAGCAAGTTCCAAGGATTTGGCATACTCCTCCTTGGCACGTGTTACAGTCCTCTCGTTGGCGGCAATCGCTATCACCTTTTTCAAAGGACGGACATTCCCTGGCCTGTCCTTCCTTGTTACCTCCGAGGCAACTCACTTCCCACTCCGCTTCTCCTCCGGGTCCACCCCCTGAGAAGACCTCTTCTCGACAAGCTCTGAGAACCGCCCAGCCTGTGCCTCGAATCTCCTGTGACTCAGGCGGGATTACTGGACTCAGCGATAGCATTCAAGAAATCGGCTCCAGGAATGTTGCTGGCCATTCGATCGGCTACGACACATAAGGAAAATCCATCAGACAAAACGAAGTGTATCAATTCGACACTGAACAATAGGAAAAAGAAAACGAAACTTACTGGTATTACGACTAAGGCGAGGGATCTGATTATTAAATAGATTTGCCCAATTCACGTTCTGATTAGGCCTCGAATTCTCAAGAAGGATGATGCGACCGAGTAGGAGCTGCGGAGCTGATGCCAACGAAAGATGCTTCACTGCAAAAAGATGAAAATACAATCAATACCTGAAAACAAACATGTGACGACAGACTGCTGTAACCACAAATCTCTACCAAGGCTCTTGGCCCAGCGACGTCTCAAGCCCCGTCAGCGACCCAGAAGAAGTATCGCTCCCAATCATCAATCTTAGAGGGAAAATTGTCCGCAAGCAGATTTTTGCGACCCGGCATGAATCACAAGTAAAAGGGCCCCCAGAGGACGAAGACTGGCCACCACGATCAGGACCAGAGGTCTGGCCGGAATTGGCACCTCTCCTCCACTCAAAAGGAACTACGGCGGGAGGAGGTGACATCCCCGACCACTGAGAAACCGGCGAATCAGTCCCGCGCCAAACATCCCTAAGAAGACACTCCTCACAACGTTTCCCGAGAAATGCCGCCTACTTAATCAGCGAGATTCGAGGGATAATAATCATTACCAAATTTAAACCCTAGGGCAAACTCCAAAGCCCTCGAAACATATCTACGATTTATTTGATGGGCTCGAAAGAGGGGGCCAATTGTTGGAGGTGGGCCAAGCAAAAACCTAAAAACTCGGCCTAAATTCGGTAATTGACTCCTTAATGGTCCAAAAACATGCAAAATTAATCGTAAGGATCATGCCATTAATCACCCTTTCTTCCCCAAAGTGCTCAGAATGGCGGCCCAAAAACAGCGCCTTACCGCCGAGCTACAACTTCTGGAACAGCCGCAAATAGTAACCTATCGCCGAGCTATGGAAATCCCGGATTTCTTGCAGACACGAGATATGAAGAAAAAAAATCAGCCTTATAAATAAACCAATACAGCCATCATAAAGGAAACGAAGAAGCATTACAGGAGAGAGAGAACAAAGCATTTGAGAGGGATAAAGATTCTGATCACTACACAACTTCCAAAAGGCCGAGCCTCGGTGGATAATTTGACCACAGTTTCCGAAACCACGGTCGAAGAAATCAACCTATAAACCCTTTCTTTTGTAATATCTTTTATCTTTTCCAAACCCAGAAGCCTTGTCGGCCTCAGGTCTTTCTTCTTTATCACGAAAGTCTACGAATCCTCAATATAATCAACACAGCAGATTTACCAAACTACCCTTGTTATGATACACGTTCAAAAACGTCGGTTGACAAGTGAGAAGGGACTATATTCTGACGTGAATCCTCGAAATGGTCCGAAACTATGCATTCGAAAACTCTTCCGATCTCTCATAATTTAGGCTGGCATCCAAACTACTCGTAACCCCGATCCGCTAGCAACACCAAAAATAATTCAAAATACAATTGATTAATGAAATCATTACTTCAGTAATTAAATTGAAGATATATGTATTAACAAAAAATTGAAAATGAACATGTTCTTGATCATTCTATTAGGGATAAATATGCCACATTGGATGTAGGTTGGGATATTAAGTGATATATAAAAGATATGAGCCTCTCCACTCATTGTCAATTGGTTTTGAGTTGAAACCCATAGTCTAATATATTAATATTGCAGCCTTCTTGTATATAAGAGATAACAAGATTCCCATTGTTGGAAATAAATACCATGTGATGGAGTTTTTCTTGACTCTCTACTGCTTAACAAGCATCGCTGCTGTGACTACTTGGGTCTACGTGTTTTTCAAGAACGTTCCTGAACGTCCGTTCGAAGGCGGTAAATTTGGTGTTGCTCACGTCCACGGCGTTGTTTTACTCAGCCTCTTCCTCTATTCTATTTCTCACATCTTTGGTCTTTGTTTTGGTATACCATCTTTGTTATGGTTTCTACTTTACATTTTTTACACTATATATCGTCTACGTTACCCGTAACACTTTGTAATTGTACTCTTTTATCTTATTTACTCTCTTTTACATTTACTAGAAATACAATAGTTATGTTACGTTTGTTTCTTTTACCCTTCAGTTTTGAGTTTGATATTGACTGATTATATTTATCTCCATATAATTATGAATTTATAAATTACCCTTATGATTATCAAAAATACATACTAATTATAATCTAATAAGATATGGCATATTCATATATTCTTACCTAACAGAAAACGATCTTAGCTTCATCCATAACAATTTTGTTTTGACTTTTATCTTGTGTAAAATACTAAATTGTGTTCCGTTACAGAGGAAAGTTTCATTCTTGGCTCAATTTTATAAAATTTGGTTTTACTTTTGCATGTATCTTTGAATAAAGAGAAAGAAATAAACAAAATACTGAAATAGAAAGACTAGCAAACTTTAAAAAAACTATTTACTCAAACCTTTTTTGTTTGTTGTCAAGACAAAGCATCTGATAGTAAACTAAAGAAAATAAGTAAAAAAACTCAACACACCAAACCAAATCAAAACAAACCACACAGAAAAATAAAGGAAACAGTTAAAAGTGATTCCAAAGGTTTTCAGAGCTTTGTTCAACAGTGTAAGATGATGAGGATGAATCGATGTTATTGCGTTTCTCCTTTTGCCTCAAATACGGATTTCACCGTTTCCACTCTGCTTTCGTCGATTTTATCTGAAACAAACATGAACCAAATTAAACGTGTTAATTAAAGATTTCAATGTAAAGGTTGAAACTTTAAAGAAGATTGTGTACAATTATAAGCTTTGAACATTTTTGCCTCCAATGTCCTTGGAAGACGAAAAAGATCTGTCACTGTTCAGAAAATTACAGGTCAGTTTCATCTTCTCTTTTGCTATTTGTTTTGGTGCTTGCAGCTTTGCTTGTGAAGGAAGAAAAAAAAAACAGAAACACGTTTTTTTCTTATAACTTGAAGAAAATTAGAGAAATATAAAAGCAGGCCTGATTCAAATAAAGTATGGGCCCTGTGCCCAGGTCGTACCTTTTTTTTATAAGTTGTCTTATATTTGAGAAATATCAAAAAACAATTTAGAGCAGTTCATATATTTTTAAAAAGTTGTCTCTCGGGCTCGTATAAAACTGACTTTTCCATGTTTTACACAATATCTCTTAATTAGTACATACTAGTATGTACTCCTACGCATGGCAAAGATTTTTTATATTAGTTTAATATTTTTTGTCTTCATAAAATTAAAATATGATAGTTTAATAAAAAATTTAAATTATAATGATTTTTAAATTATTATATGTTTGAAGTCAAAATTTTTGTTGAAACATAATATAAAAAATAAAAATAAACATAATGGATATATCATCAAACAATATAATATATATAAAAATGAAAAAATACAACAAAAAGAAATAGATAGTTTTTCTAAATATTGGTATATTATCTCTTATAATCAAAGAGAATATCAACAAATACAAATTAAGTAAACATGAAATATTATTAACTTACATGTATATGGATATCGATAATGATATGAGATAATAATATACACTGAGCTTTCTCTCATTATTTTTTTGAATCAGATAGAGATTAAAAATATATGTTGGGTTAATAAGAATAATATTTAAAAAACAAAAACAATTGATATGTGCAAATACATTTTCATCCACCAAAATAATTTTCATGCCTATAATTGATTCAGGTTTATTTTTAGGATGAAAATTCTAAGTTCGAGATATTAGAACTCTAATCTTCCATTTTTTTGTTGAAGAATTTAATTTATAAATTAAACCAAATGCATCTTAAATCTGATAATAATAGAAGATTAATATGAAATAGAGATGAGAGAATAGAAAAAAGAGAAAGGAATACTGAGGATGAACAAAATAAAGAAAGAATATTGATATCAATTATTTTTGTTTTTAAAAAAAAAATTATTCTTATAATTTCTATATGATTTAGAAAAATAATGAGAGAAAGTTCAATGTATACCACAATCTCATATCATTATCAATATCCATATACATGTAACTTAATAATATATCATATTCGTTTAATTTGTATCTGTTGATATTTAGAACTATCGTTTCTTTTTGTATTTCTTAATTTGTATATATATTATTTTGTTTGCTAAAATATACACAATGTTTATTTTTACTTTCTATATTATTTTTTTACAAAATTGTTGTTATGGCTTCAAACATATAATAACTTAAAAATCTCAATAATTTAGATTTTATAGGTTCCATCTTCCTCAGTTTCTGTGTGGCTGCTGTTGTGGGGCCTATTAGATATTCACTATCAGCATCTAAGCAAGATAAAGCATCTAAGCAAGATAAACAGTCTCCAGTTACCGTTGTAAGTATCAGAGCAAATTCATCTTTTTGATTCTCTTCTCTGAAATCTCGGTTTGTGGTTGTTAATATTGTTGTTGTGATTTCATATGTTTCGATAGTGTCCTGAAGAAACGCCGTCGCCGGAAGTTGTTTTATCTGTGGATATGCTATATCAACTGTAAGTTTCTTTTATGAATGATTATTTGTTATGAAATTTTCTCTGTTTCATTTCAATTAGTTGTTCTTGTGCGTGCGTATATAATTTGTTGAATCTTGCTTTTCCTACTTGTTTTTTCCTTCATTTGAAATCAATCGTTCCCTGTTTCATTTAGTTTTTATAGTTTTCACTTTTCATTTAGATGCTTTTCGTTCCCTAATTGACATATATATTCCTACTAAACAATGTTAAACACTTATTTTTTTAGTGTTGTGATGCATTTGCAGACTTCATAACAAACTGATGAAGACTTTTCCACAGAACTGATGAAGACTTTTCCACTGATTACTTTTTTATTGTTTCCATAGAAAAATGTATTACATGATAGATGCGGGTACTAAATACCACAATAAATCAAAAGGCTAAACTCTCGTGCAAAACAATGAATCTTAATAGCTGAATGAATCAAAAGGAAAATTTTATGGATATTTGATCGAAATTACAAAAGGAAAATGAACAAGAAGTAAAGTGAGAGCTCGTGCGAGAGGTCGTAGTATAAATTGCTAGGTTAAAACTTATCTGTCTTCTTTCTTGACCTCGCCGGCCTTAAATAGGGTCTTTTTGCTCTAAATTTCTCCTTGAATCTCGTCCGCGATCTGGTGTAACTCCTTCTGAAATATCCTTTCTTAGATCTGACCAACGTTTAACGTGTTCTTACTTGCTGCTTTATGGAACATCATCCTGCGGCAGGTCCTCAAGTAAGTCCTAAGTACATGCTGTGGCCTCTTTACTTATGGCTAACGGGCTTGTGTTCACTTTTAGGCCCAAGTATGTCTGGGTAAATATGAGCAGGAACCAGGGGCGAAGCCCAGGTTCAACAATAGCCCAACAGTCTTTCGAATTCCGGATGCAGGATTCGAGAGACGAGATATTTATTTTCTGAGATTTCTTAGAGATTCTAACTGATCTATGTTGGCTTGATACGATCCTACAGTTGGGATTCCCGGAGGATGAACATGAATTATCCACCTCCTCGATACTCGGTTCCATCATTAAATTTCTATCGAGATGAGCGGCTGAGATTTAACGAGATCTAGGCGATTTTAATTTTTCCACCTAAACACGTCGCACCCATGCGCGGGAAACCAAAAGGGCAACCCTACACCTGGTGTGATGATGAGCAAATGAGCGGTTTGGATCTACCGCTTAATTACGTCTTGTCCACGCGCGGGAAGTCGAGGAGGTAACGCTACACGTGTCGTATCAACCAGATGAACGAACGGTTTGGATGAAGCGTGAGGAGAGATACGCGCGATTCGCAAGGTTGAGGTCATGATGACTTATAAAGTCTCCCACATTTTCCAATAAGCCCATAACCGCTGCTCGTCGTCCACAAAAAAGTTAACACTCGTTTTCTTCCTTTAGTTATCTTTTATCAACTGCTTCGCTCTCATTTATCATTTTCCTATTCTCTAAATTTTTCCTGCTCAAACCTTCTCGATTTCATTATGGCTGAGCACATTGGTGTCGAGTTAAATGGTCCGTACAGGCTGAGTCGGATAACTACGCAGGAAGCTCTTGTCACGCTTCGGAGAGTGGCAAAGATTCTGGATAATGTCGAGCTTATGCTCTCCGCTGCTCCGTACTCGCCGGAGATCGTTCCGGTGGGATTTGCTTGTTCGTATGCTCCGATATTCGAGGATTACGGGGTAATGTTTACAATTCCGAGGGTCCTGCTGGAGACGTTAGCAATGCTCCAGCTTGCTTTTCCTCAGATAGGTCCAGGTTTCGCTCGTCACATGATCGGATTGATGGTTAGATGTGGCAAGACGGGGGACATCATGTCGCTGGATTTGGCACTCTTGATGTACTCCTTCAAGCACAACTTGACGGCAGAGCCATCGGGGACATTTTACGTTATGTTCCGTAAGGATCGCTGTATCATTGATGAACTTCTGGGCAGAGACCCATTTTGGCAAGAACGATACTTCTTCTTCCAAATCTCCCCCGCATCAATTGGAGATTTTGACTTACGTAGGCTGCCGCACGAGTGGCGTAGTGTGGCTGGTCAGCGTAACTAGCTGCCATTTCTTACTTTGTGTTTCTTACTTAGTCTGTTTTACTAAGGATTTTTGTTTTTGTGCTTTGCAGCTACCCTCGATAGAGTTGCTTTCACCCCAGAGTTGAGAGCGCTCACGTTATGGCTTAAAGCCAAGAATTTTTTTGGGAGCAGTTTACTCACGATCACGTTCAAAGGATTATGTATCCTGAGTTTCTGAAACCTGTCCCATGAATTCAACTAGTTCGGCCTACTGCTAATTGGCGTAGAGCTCGACCTGCTGCTCCAGTCCATCTCGATAGTCCAATTCATCCAGGTAACTACGACTTTAGATTGCTTTAAGTTCTGTTTGCTTGAATATTTTGGTGGTATGCATTTCTGACTGCTGTATAGGTCCTGTTGGCGTCTTATTGCAGACCAAAGCTCTTCAGATAGTACGCAATCTGCCATGAGAATGACTCACGGTCTCTCCCTCCGTGAACAGAGAGCCCAAGGAAGAATTTGGGCTGGTGATTTGACTCGTGCCTTAACGGCGGTGCTGCAGCAGGCCCCTCAGGATGTCGTGGGACCTAGTGGGAATCGGGCCATTCCAACTGTCGTGGCTTCGATGACCACTGATCAGCCGCTGGATCCGGCTCCTGCCCCTTCCCAGAATGTCATGCTGGTTGAGGATCTACCTCCTGCTGTGACGGTTGTGAGTTCGGATGAATCAGGCTCAGTTGCTAAGCGTCAAAGGACGAGGGGAGGTTCTGCTTCCAGGGACGTTCGTCTCAGTGGTGCCGAGAATCCACCCTAACCTTCGGAGGCGGCTTCAAACCGTGCCGGTGATAAACAGCCTCCGGTATGTACCCTCTGCGGGTCCCCCCAGATCCGTGAGATGAGGTTTGGTTCCCACTCTGGCAACGGTGGGATTGCTGGCAGGCCCTTTCACTGGAAGTTCAAACATACCCGAGATTCTCCTGTCATTAAGGATCATTCTTGGATGGCGACGCTTCTTCGTCATCTTAAACCGGCGGGATGTCCACTTCTGGCATTTCAAAACCTGTACGAGCGCGAGATGTATCTCGACATGGCAAAGAAGATGGGTTAGGTGAGAGCTTTTTTTGTTTTGTCACCTTTGGTCTACCTTTTCATTCATGTGTCGGTATCTGAATCGTTGTGTACTTATAGAAGGTTGCGGCGGTGAACCAACTGGTTGCGAGCTACGAGCAGTGGCTGGCGAATGCTCTACAGCAGAGTGAGCTCGAGGAGCCCGTAAGACCATCGAGGATCTTAACACTGCGCTGCAGGCGGCCCGTTCTCAGAGTGCCCTTATGGACAGCAAGATCGCTACGGAGATTCCTGACCTTCTTAAGAACATCTCAGCCTTGGAGGATGAGAAGCTTAAGCAGGTTTTTCGTCACCATAACGCGGAGTTGGAGTTGGTATCGCACCGGGATCAGATTGTGGAACTCAACGCTCTGAACTAGCAGATGGCCAGGTCGCAGAGCGAAGTGATTCGTCGGGCTGTTCATGCCGGGAAGAGGGAGTTGGCCAAGTCCTACGATGAGGTCTTTAAGGCGCTGAAGGTTAAGTTCGAGAAGAAGAGGGATGAATCTGGCAATGAGGCCAACCTTCAGGAGATTGATTCCAACCTCCTCCTGCTTTAAGAGCTTGCCGATGGGGTGAAGCACATTGCTCAGGAGACGGATTTGCTGATCAAGCTACGTCCAGAGGTTGAGGTGACCTTTAAGGCTTCTCTTACCTTGGATTTCTCTACCTCGAAGCTGGATTTGCCTCAGGTCTTAAACAACTCAGTGTCGATGCATGTGGATGCGGGAACCAGGGTTCCGACTGGTTTGGACGAGTTTGGGACGAATGAGGTCCCAGATGATCAGAGTAAGGAGGCGGCGGCATAACTCGCCTTTTCTCCTTCTTTTTCAGTTTAATTTTTGAACATGGTACCTAGGAGGGTTTTAATCCATTTTCTACTTGTCGTTTGTTATTTTTTGAACCTTTGTGTTTGGGTGCCCGGGAGGGTTTTAATCCTTTGTTTTGAATAGCTTAGTTTCCCGAGAGGGTTTTAATCATTGTACTTTGTTTTATCATTCGCTGTTTAAGAAACAAGATGACTCGGAATATTTTTGGTTCGCAATTTTTTGGACCGCAGGAGTCTGTCGTGAACCGGTTAATGTGTAAGTTCACGGAAGCCCGTTATAAGGCAGACTATGGGAGCTTGCCTGATAAATTTCTTTTTATGGAGTTCGGCTGTATTTCAGACTACTGTGAGTGCTGGCATGTTTAAAGTAGGTTCGTATTTCAGACTACTGTGATACTTTGTATGTATTTCCCCGTCAAGGTTACATGTATAAGTATGTTTTAACATGAAAAATGTGTATCCTCATTTGAGGTTTTGCACTTTGTTATTTCGGTTAAGTATTACACTGAGTGATTATTCAGGAGGAACAAGTGTTAGGAAAGCCGTTTTGTTTTGGCGTGTTGTCGTCCTGTTATTTGTTGTTCTCAACTTGGGTTGGGGATGGAGTAGAGAATTTCGTTATGGGAGTTGCTGCACTCGTGGGTTCGAGCTGCCTATGTACCCTGTAGAGGGATCAAGCCTTAACATAGTTTGGCTTTTGAGAGTACCTAGTGATAATATTTTTTTATGCTCATGACATTCCATGGCCTCAGCTCAGGTACCACATTTATAATTTTTTTGATTTTGTAAACGCCGGGTCGGACTATTTCAATAATCTGATATGGACCTTCCCATCTGGTTCGAGTTTCCCAGCGTTCTTATCTTTCGTGTTGCTAAACACTTTTCTCAGGACCAGCTCACCAAAGCTAAATCTCCTATGTCGGAGTTTGGAGTTGTAAGAATGTGCGGTTGTTTGCTGATAGGTTTGGATTCGTATCATTGCTTGATCCCTTTGTTCATCGATGAAATTAAGGTTATCTTTGAGCATTTCGTTCTTGGTTTGCTCATTTTCTGGGCATAGTGTTCGCCAAAGTCCGGGTATTGAGATTTCGACGGGTACTACAGCCTCGATCCCATAGGCCAGGGAGAAAGGAGTTTATCCTGTGGCTTTCCGAGGGGTGGTGCAACAGACCCAGAGTACTCCCTTGATCTCGTCTTCCCATAAACTCTTTGTAGAGCTGAGTCTTTTCTTTATGTTGCTAAGCAACGCTTTGTTAGCGGCCGAAGCCTGTCCGTTTCCTTGCGGATAATGAGTTGTCGAGTTTGTTAGCTTGATGTTCCATTTTTCGAGAAATGCTCAAAATTTGTTGGAAATCTGTCATTAGACTGGAAATCTGTTGTCCGTAGGTACAAAGGAGGTATGGACCGCTGATACTTCTTTTGTATAGACATCCCTGTATTACACAATATCGTGCGCTTTTAGCCTTTAGCTTTCGTGCTTCCCACTTGTCGGGGGGTGTTGTGCCGTTGTTATGTATTCGAGAAAAGGAATTCTCCAGTCGATAGTTTCTTCGACTGCAGGGTCAGCTTCCTCCTCGGGGGATGCCTGATCAGGAGCATCATAGTCGATTGGTTCGTTTGGATTTTCCTCATTCGGAGGAGCAGCCATTGCGGGCTCCTTCTGATTTGCAGCTGGTTATACCAACGTTGATATTTCGTTAACCGTTGCCGTTTTAGGTGTTATTTTAATGCTTTGCTCTTTGATCCCTTTGACGGGTATGATCTGTTTTATCGAGGGGCTCGATGTGGAGGCTAGAGCTGCTAAAGCATCCACCAAGGTACTTTCTCCTCTCGGGACTCTGGTGAGTTTCAATTCTTCTGGGTTAGTTCCTTAACTACCGCAAGGTAGGCTTCCATGCGTTCATTCATGGCTTCATACTCACCGTGTATTTGGTTTGTTACTAGCTGGGAGTCGCTGAAGGCGTCTAACTCGCGTATTCCAATCCCGACGGCTAGGCGGAGGCCCGCTACGAGGGCTTCATATTCTGCTTTGTTGTTTGAAGCGGTGAAATTAAGTCAGAAAGATCGTTCAATTACTTCTCCGGTGGGAAATGCTAATTTGATTCTTATCCCTGATCCTTGTTTTGATGAGGCTCCGTCGATGTATATAGTCCATTTTTGCGATTCGACAGTTTTGTCAAAGTATTCAGGCGAGAGTTTGATGACGAAGTCTGCTAGTACTTGTGCTTTTGCACAGGTTCGGGTGTGGTATCATATGTCGTATTCTCTAAGCTTGATACCCCATTTTTCTAGCCTGTCATACGTGCTAGGGTTGTGTAGTATGTTGCGTATCGGCTGCGATGACATGACCATGTTGGTTTGTGACTGCAAATAGGGTCTGAGCTTTCGGGCGGATATTACGACTGCGAGAGCCAGTTTTTCAGTTGTCGAGTATCTGGTTTCCACATCTAGAAAGGTTTTGCTTACGTAATAGATGGGTTTCTGTTCGCCAACATCCCTTCGTACCAATACCCTGCTTATGGCAGCGGTTGACATGGCGATGTAGAGGAAAAGGAGTTTCCCTTCTACTGGTTTTGCCAGTACGGGGGGGGGGGGGGGGGGGGGGGGGCTGGGATAAGTATTGTTTCACTTCTTTGAAAGCCTACTCGCATGCCCCATTCCATTCGAATTTTTTATTACCTTTCAGAAGTTTGTAAAACGGGAGGCATTTGTCGGTGGAACGAGAGATGAAGCGGTTCAAAGCGGCAATCTTCCCGGTGAGTCTCTGTACCTTCCGTGTAGTACGGAAGGATGACATGTCAATTAATGTTGCTATTTTTTTGGGGTTAGCTTCTATGTGTCTTTTGGTTACCAAGTACTTGAGGAATTCTCCAGATGGGACTCCGAAAGTACATTTGGTCTGGTTGAGCTTCATCCCGTATCTGTTTAGGATTGTGAAGCATTCTCGTAATTGGGCTATGTGGTCCTCATGTTTTGCCGACTTGACTAGCGTGTCGTCAATATAGACTTCCAGTTTTTTTCCCATAAGTTTAGCAAACATTTTGTTCACTAGCCGTTGGTATGTTGCTCCGGCATTTTTTAAGCCGAAGGGCATGACTCTGTAGCAGTATGTGCCATGCTCGGTATGAATGCTGTTTTTTCTTGGTCCTACGGGTTCATGAAATTTGATGTACCCGGAGAATGCATCCATTAAGGACAGAAGTTGGTGTCGGGCTGTTGCCTCGACAAATCTATCAATGTGATGGAGCGGGAAGCTATCCTTGGGAGTTTTTCCTATTGATGTTTTGTTCCACGAGTTTTTCTTTGATCATTAATTACTATTTGATCAAAGTTCTAGCCTGATCGTGGCTGCTTTTGTAGCATCTACGGGATGCCTTTTGGAATCCCTAGATGGTTGCAGTACCTCTTCCTGAAGGAAATTTCACACACTGATGATATGTGATGGGTACCGCTTCCATGGTGTACAACCATGGCCTGACGAGAATGGCATTGAACGGTGCAGGTCTGTCTACGATGATGAACTCTATGGTTCTTTGGACTCCACGGGCTTCAACCGGGAGTCTGATTGTTCCGAGGGAAAGGGTTGATTCCCCAGCGAAACCGGTTAGTGGTGTTTTTTTGTCTTTCAAGTCTGAGTCTATGTAGCCCATTTCTTTGTAAGCACTATAAAATAGTATATCTACCAAGCTCCCGGTGTCGATCATGATACGCGAGAGCTCACATTCGGCAACGTCAAGCCGTATGACAAGAGCTTTGTCATGTGGTTTGTCCGAGTTTTGGGTTTCCCCTTCTTAGAAGGTGATTGCATTATCAGGCCTATTAAGGGGTGTGTAATTTTTACAGTTAGGCTCAGCTTTGCGCTGGTAGGCCTTAATTGAATTAACGGAATTGGTACATAGTTTTGATCCTCCAAAAATTAAATCTACCCGTTTGGTGGGTTGGAAGACATCGGATTTCAAACAGCAATTTCTCAGCATTGAGCGGAGTGATTTCTTTGGAGCTGGAGGAGGTGTGGTTATCGACTCCTTCATGCTCCCTCATGCATCCATTCCAGTAAAGATGCAGGTTACGTGTTTTTTAGATGCGGGAGGTGGTGATGCATCACCATCCTCCGAGACTCTGTCTCTTGTATCCGTGCGGGAAGCCGGTTCGCTGTTAGTCATTTTGACTTCTTTGTTACTTTCTGCGGCTACTGCTTCCTCTCCATACTTTTCTGCCAGAATATTTTCGAACTTTTGGCATGTTAGGGTCGCATGACCCTTTGTGTTGTGGATTTTTCAATTCTTAGTGGGATCGAAATCCAGGCCTGGAGTTGGGGCGGGCGCTTTGCCTTTGCCTTTACGTTTACCTGTTTTCACGATCTCGATGGAATGTTGTCCTTGACTTTGTGGCTCTTTTTTGGCCTGTTTACGTAGGTTTGGGGTGTTCTTTTGAACTTATTTACCCTTTTCTTTAAAGGCTGTGAGCTCTTCTTCGATCTGGGTAAAATATTGGGCACGTCATCGATTGAGACAGGCTGCCGAACTGTTATTTCTTTGCAAAATCTGGTACCTATCCGTAACCCGTTATGTAGGGCTGAAATAGCCGTTTTATCTTTTAGATTTGCGATTTGAGATTTAATCTATTTGAATTCGGCTATGAATGATCTCAGGGAGTCATTCCCTTGGTTTAAACACCAAAGGGATGCCTATGTGACTTTTGTTTCCATGAAAAGTCCGTATTGTTTTAGAAATACGGATGCAAGTTGGTTAAAATTGTCTATGGAGTTTCCCTCCAAGTTGGTGAACCATTCTAAAGCAGGGCCCATGAGGTGTTCGGCGAATATATGGCAGTATCCTGGTTCGATTTCTTTGTCGACCAAATGTGCGCGTGAGATTGCAAAGCCAAACAGCCTTAGGTGAACTCTGGGGTCCGTGCTCCTGTTATATTCAGGAAATCTTAATTTCCCAAAGTCACGGAGGTGTGCCGAGGTGATCTTGTTAGTAAACGGGGTATGCCTTGTTTCTTCGATCACTCGATCGATTTCGGGAGCTGCGCTGATAACAGTGTGTATGGCAGATTGTATCTGTCGCAGATCCGCATCGGTTCAAGATGCGTAGTCTCGGAATGACTCGAGGGCAATCATATTGTTATGGTCGACTCTCGGATTATCTAGTTGTTGTGTAGTCGCCTATAATGGTGGCTGCTGTTGTTCCGTTGTTCCAAAGGCTGATCCAAGGATCGGAAAGTCTGGTAAACGGCTGTTGTTTAAAGGAATAAAATTCCATGATGGACTGCCAGATTCACGGCTTGCCATAATTTGTGGTGGAGATGGCAGTCTTGTTATGGACGACGTCCCATTAGCCGATGTTGAGTTCCCGATCAAAGGTGCGTGAAGTACTGACGGGGAGAAAACCAGTAGTGTTCTGATGTTTGTTGGGGTCACGAACTGTCCTGTTGTGACTGATGCGTTTAAAGGCGAAAAGTCTAGGGTTGTTCGTGGTGGTGGAGTGGTATTTAGCCTAGGACATCCAGGCGGACCAGGAGGTCAGGTGGATGTCGAAGGAGCATCTGGTCTTGATGACTCGTTGATGCGATAGACGAGATCCCTCTCCTGTTGTTCGATACGTTGAGCAAGGGGTTTGTTCGAATTTTCTTGGAGATGAGCTCTTTCGACCAAGGAAGTGAGCATCCTGCGGATTTCTGCTAGCTCGTATGTAGGTTGTCTGCCGACTTCTGGGATTTTGGTTTGTGTTCGATTCCATGGATTAATTGGTTGTGAAGTATTTGGTACTTCACCGCGGATCCATACTGCCGATCTTCCAAGAAGAGGATTTTGGCGTAATGGTCCAACTCCCGCAGTTGGGATTCAGTGCGTCGTGCCGATGCCAACTGTGTTTCGGTGCGTCGTGCCGATGCCAACTGGGTTTTGGTGCATCGCGCTGATGCCAACTGGGTTGCAATAGGGGCTGCGGTGGTGACTCTCGTTATGTTTGTATTGGTAACCATGCTAGGGTTTATATTGGTCAAGCTCCCGTTTAATGGAGCGGATGCAGGTCTTGGACCCGCTTCGGCAATCGGTCTGGGCCCGCTTGGTCACGGTGCTGGGATCGATTCAGTTTCTACGTTATTGAGGCTGATTGCAGCCTCACGATCTGTTGTTGTAGATTGTTCGTTTTGAGTCACTGGAACTACCAGCACTGCAGTTGTGGTGCCAGTAGGTCGCGAAAGAAAGGCGGTGAGGACGGAAGTCCTCCCGGAACTGGGGATTGCGGCTGATGCCGTTCCCACCTGCCCTGATCCGTTTTGTGGGCTTGTGATTGTGTTTTCCGATCTGACTGGATCCATTTCCATTTTCTCAAGAAGAAAGAATCTGCTCTGAAGATAGAGATGTTCTATGAACTTATCCCCACAAACGGCGCCAAATTATGGGTGCAAAATACCACAAATTGTATTTTATAAACATAAGGATAAATCAAAGGGCTAGACTCTCGTGCAAAGCAATGAATCTTAATAGCTAAATGAATCAAAAGGGATTTTTATTGATACTTGATCGGAATTACAAAAGGAAAATGAACAAGAAGTAAAGCGAGAGCTCGTGCGACAGGTCGTAGTATAAATTGCTAGGTTAAAACTTATATGTCTTCTTTTTTGACCTCGTCGGCCTTGAATAAGGTCTTTTTGCTATAACTTTCTCCTTGAATCTCGTCCGCGATCAGGTGTAACTCCTTCCGAAATATCCTCTCTTAGATCTGGCCAATGTTTGACTTGTTCTTACTTGCTGCTTTACGGGAGGTCATCTTGTCGCCTC
This sequence comes from Cardamine flexuosa, assembly GCA_963555745.1. NCBI lineage: Eukaryota > Viridiplantae > Streptophyta > Magnoliopsida > Brassicales > Brassicaceae > Cardamine > Cardamine flexuosa. Next base: position 24,615,376 of record OY743214.1, on the reverse strand, counting down.
TTTACTTATGGCTAACGGGCTTGTGTTCACTTTTAGGCCCAAGTATGTCTGGGTAAATATGAGCAGGAACCAGGGGCAAAGCCCAGGTCCAACAATAGATTCGGATAAACTTCCTGAAAATGTTTGTAACTGGAGAAATGCGGAGATGATTGGAATGCTCTAACACAAAATAGGTAGTTATGCATCTTTCTTTGCAAGAGGTGAACTCTTTCTCAGGATAACATGTGTTTGTGATGTTTTTAGGTGAACACATGGGAGGTTTTAGGTATTGTTTTGACATGTTCTCGGGTAGGTTGATGGATTCTTTTTGGTATGTTTTTAGGGAAATATGTGATGTTTTCAAGTGTTTCCCTCATAAACATATGATGTATTAAGATTGGTTTCTTGGATAAGAAAAACAGCTGTAAGGAATCGGAAATCGTTGTTGGTTATGCTTCTTCAATCTTTCACATTTTAACGTATCCAACTAGCTAGATTAATGGGAATATCTTATATTACTTAGATGAATTAAAAACATTTCAATGATTTTAATTAAAACACTATAAAGTCACAAGTAATGGCCGCCAGAATGTACAATCAAAAACAGGAAAATGAGGTTCTGTTGCAGTCCCTAGCGGTCGTTGGACCGCCAGAACGCATAGTTTGAATCGTTATTAAGCGGGCATACCCGCCATAACATACCGCCATAGTGAACAAGGTTTGGCTAAACCGGATTTAAGGCGCCAGTCAGGGGCCACCAGAATGTAACATCAAAAACATTAACATTAATCGCGGTTATGGCCAGGATTGACACCTTTGCGTTCGGGCGGTCTGTTTATAACGGTCCTAGTGGTGTTAGGACCGTTATAAACAGACCACCAGAACGCAAAGGTGTCAATCCTGGCCATAACCGCGATTAATGTTAATGTTTGTAAGAAATTTGGAAATATACATTATCATGAGTTTTAAATTTGAAAAATACCGTAGTTTTTTTTACAGTAAATGAATCTAGTTCGTTTTACGATAGGTTGCAAAGTTCCCGTAACAGTTATTGACTTCATTACTCATTTATCTCTTTTGGACTCTCTTGTTGTCTCTTCATATCTCACCCATGGGTCGTGTATAAATGGATTGGATTGTTTCAATTATATTCACTCCACCAAAATTAGATTTTACAAATTTATAGCAAATTCTCAAACTTTCAACAACCTTCTTTCAGGTAATGTATCGATTAAATCTATTAATCCCTCTTTTCTCTCTTCTATGTCCGGGTCCATGGCGGTTTAAATATGTTACTTTTTTTTGTATATGAAGGATGGCTCGTACCTCTATCGAACGAGAGTTCAATCGTCTCAAGAAGGAACCTTTAAATGATTGGACTGCAGGTATTTTCTAAGTACAATAGCATTTTCCTCTTTGTAGAATTCAGTGTCTGAATAAAACATAAGTGAATATAATATGTTATATTCGTCTACGATACTCATAATACGGGTTTGTTTTAGGTCCTGTGGCTGGGAACATATACAAATGGGAAGCATGTCACAGGCTTATTCCGGAAGACCATGCGACAGTCGATCATCTCCACAATTATCGACCCAGCCGTTGTCTCATGGACCATCTTCGACTGGTTTTTTCCTGCCTAGGACTCATTAGGGGATCGGCTCCAGATCCCGACCATTTTTTTCAGGGATGGCCTAATCCCTTCTTCGTAGTTAGATCCTCGATCAGTGACAGACTTCCCGAACTCAACCGAGTCGGTCTGCCTAACTCCAAACGGTCTCTCCAACCTGAACCCTGCACGCCCCTCACTGAAGCATGATACCCTACTCCAGTCGGAATCGCCCCGCAGAAGTAACGCGACGGTCATATACCATCGCAAAAAAATGGTGCGTGACAAGCAGCTGTCCTGCCACCTCCTGCGAGTCCATATGCAGGAGGTGTTTTTATGCTTGATATTCATTTTCCTCCAGAATATCCTTCTCGGCCGCCAAAGGTTTGATTTTCCTGTAACTTATAAGCTGTCATTTGTGATCAATCGAGGTTTTAAGCAATCTTATGACTTATTTTTTTAAGGTACGGTTCAATACCAAAATGTTTCACCCAAACATCAACGAGAGAGGATCAATAGACCTTAACATCTTAAAACCAGAATACTGGAAACCTTGGTTTACCATATTCAAGGTTATAATTTTTATCTTTTACGCAATCATATGTTTTGTAATATTTTTTCAATAATGTATCCTAAATTCCTAATACGATTGGTTTATTTTATCCTACTAGGTCTTGTTGACGATTTGCTCATTGTTGACTGAGCCAGTGCTTGATGATCCACTGATACCGTGGATAGCTGATATATTTAAGACAGATCAAGCCAAGTTCAATTCAACTGCGCGGATGTGGACAGAAATGTACGCCATGGGAAGACCCGAATAAGCTGGTCGAAATTACCAAAGGATTTTAAGGGAATTTATTTCTTTCATGTTTGACATTATATCAAAGGTTTTGTTAACTATGTTAATCTTTTTATTAATCTATTATGGGTATTTATTTATCATGTTTTTTATATTAAACAAGAAAATTACCCATTTCTTTTATTTTTTATAAAAAGGTAATTTATTACATTAAAAACAAAAACAAACCACGATTCCTTTTCTCCCCAAATTAGGGTTTAATACTATAAATCCATCATCATCATCGAACAATTTTTTTTTCACCACCAATAAAATTCGCTTGAACTTATGGAACAAGTTTTCTTTCCTTTATATAAGCATCTGATTCTGATTTCTCCAAAACCATGGAATTTGTGTTCGATTCCTTTAGCTTCACCATCTTCTTCTTCTCCTCAACAACAGCAGAGTAATCATGAAAACTTAAAGCAAAACGTTTTAGGTTTATTTACAAAACCAGTAATGCTCTCAAAAACAAGTTTTGTAAACCAAAAAAAAAACAAAAGAATGAATGATGAAATACTGATTATTCATTATTTTAGGTTTAAATGAACTCTCAAAAAATGTTTTAGGTTTCTTTACAACGTAATCTTTTATAAGCGGAACCATATGTTATATGATCATTATCTTAGCCAACTCGCCAACTTGCACAAGTAACAGCCGACCTGCGAAATAAGGAACCCTAATTGGATAAGAAAAAGTATGAACAAATAAGGAAAAGCCCTATCAAAGCCCAAACCCGACTCAAACTGTCGTTGAATCATATAAAATAAAGCGCTCTCAAGACATAGGCATCCGAAAGTCATTCAGAAAACCTAAGCCCTAGAATTCATAGCTTTTGTCTTCTTTACTCATAAACCCTAGATTTCTCTTGTTACTTGTTTTTCACTAAATCAATAAAATCCCTATTTATTCCAGTTTAATCTTTGAAACCCTAATTCTTATTGTTCTGAGCCTACGGTTCAACAATTAAGTAACCAACTAATCCAAATAGCTCACTGATTAAAAAATCTTCACCTAATGTTTTACCCTTAACATATCCAAAATCAGCTAAGTCTAGGAAAGTACTGTCACTCAAACTTTATTCAAATTTAATCAAACTTTATTCAAACACCAAGTGAAAATTTAATTCATTTTTCAAAAATAAAATTCAATAAAACTTTATTCAAATTTAACCAAATTTTAATTCATTTTTAGCCGGATTTTGTTGTTATCATTTAAATATTTAGTTATTCCGTTAGATTCCACACAAAAGAACACAAAGAATTCAGTCAGAGATTCAGTTGTTACCATTTAGATCTCGATCGGACGGATGATAAAGTCAGCAAACCCTAGAAAGAAAGAAAGGCATATATATACTAGATTACTAACCTGAGCTACACCCGGGTCCGATATTTAATAGATATATATTTTACGGTGTGATGATGCACGGTTTGTTTAATTTAACACACTTTTTTATTTAAACCAAAGATAACATTATTATAAAAGACAATAATTTAATTTTTTGGTTTGGGATAAGTATTTTAGGATTTAAGGTATAAGTTTTAGATGGTAGGAGGTAAGGTTTAGGATTTAGAAAACCCTAAATTCAAAATTGTAAATTCTAAATCCTAAAAATGTGAGATTATGAAATTTGTGCTATATAAGATAATTGCTCTTTAATAAAAATATTATTTTTGATCTAAATGAAAAAGTGTGCTAAATTTGGTACAAAAACTTTATTTTGTGCTATTTTTGAAAATTGCCCATATTTATATTTTATAATCTTCTAAATTTATAATACTCCTTACTCTAGCCCTGTCAATTTGAGTCATAATCCACGGTCCCACCTCGTTAGACCTGCCGCGGGGCGGGTGCGGGTCAAAAAAAAAAAAATTCAAATCGCGGCTGCGGATATGGGTTGAAACATTTTTGGCGGGGTGGGTGCGGGTCGTCATATTTTGTAGCGGGTTTGCGGGTACCCGCATTTAAAATTTTTTAAAAAATATTAAATTTTAGTAGTTAAATTTTAAAAATACAATAAAAATTATATATATCTATCTAAATTTATTTTATTATTATTAAATTTTTATTAATAATTATTATTTTATTAAAATTATTAAAAAATAATTTTGTTTATTATTATTTAAATTTTTGCAGGTTACCCACTGGTACCCGTAAATTTAAGTGGGGCGGATGCGGGTTCATTATTTTTATTTGGCTAATTATGGATTGATGTGGATCAAAAATTATTATAACTTGCTGTGGGACGGGTTGTGGGTCACGGGTTTGACCCGCTTGACAGGGCTACTTTTGGTATCCTTACTTTTTTTTTTTTTTTTACTTTTGGTATCCTTACGTTTTACATGCACGAGATCACCTCTCCTCAGCTCTTTGACCTCCTCCTTCATGACAATGTTTTACATAATGACCACTGGCCGGCATGACAGACAGCTCTTTTCCACACACCTTTGCTTAGCACAGACTACTGACTCTCTATACATTCTTAGGAATTTCCATGTCTTTGACTGACACCACTTGCAAAGAAAACATTAGACCTCATAAACATCAATAGCCTTACTTAGACCAACAAATCTGTTAAAGTCCAAAGGCTTGGTGAATAAAGTTCAAAGGCTTGGTGAATAAAGTCCAAAGGCTTGGTTAATTCTTTTATCACGTTTTTTTATATTAAACAAGAAAATTACCCATTTCTTTTATTTTTTATAAAAAGGTAATTTATTACATTAAAACAAAAAAAAACCATGATTCCTTTTCTCTCCAAATTAGGGTTTAATACTATAAATCCATTATCATCATCGAACAATTTTTTTTCACCACCAACAAAATTCTCGTGAACTCATGGAACAAGTTTTCTTTCCTGTATAAAACCATCTGATTCTGATTTCGCCAAAACCATGGAATTTGTGTTCGATTCCTGTAGCTTCACCATCTTCTTCTTCTCCTCAACAACAGCAGAGTAATCATGAAAACTTAAAGCAAAACATTTTAGGTTTATATACAAAACCAGTGATGCTCTCAAAAAAAAGTTTCGTAAACAAACAAAAAAAAAAGAATGAATGATGAAATACTGATTATTCATTATTTTAGGTTTATTTAAAAATATGAACTCTCAAAAAATGTTTTAGGTTTATTTACAATGTAGTCTTTTATAAGCGGAACCATATGTTATATGATCATATATCTTAGCCAACTCGCCGACTTGCACAAGTAACAGCCGACCTGCGAAATAAGGAACCCTAATTGGATAAGAAAAAATATGAACAAATAAGAAAAAGCCCTATCAAAGCCCAAAACCGACTCAAACCGTCGTGGAATCATATAAAATAAAGAGCTATCAAGACATAAGCATCCCAAAGTCATTCAGAAGACCTAAGCCCTAGAATTCATAGCTTTTTTTCTACGTTACTCTTAAATCCTAGATCTCTCTTGTTACTTGTTCTTCATTAAATCAATAAAATCGCCTATTTACTCCAATTTAATCTAATTCTTATTGTTCTGAGCCTACGGTTCAACACTTAAGTAACCAACTAATCTAAATAGCTCACCGATTAAACATCTTCACCTAATGTTTTACCCTTAACATCTCCAAAATCAGCTAACTCTAGGAAAGTACTGTCACTCAAACTTTATTCAAATTTAATCAAACTTTATTCAAACACCAAGTGAAAATTTAATTCATTTTTCAAAAATAAAATTCAATCAAACTTTATTCAAATTTAACCAAATTTTAACGAGACAAAAGGAAATTAAGTATCTTTTAATGTATCTAATCATCAATTAAAATTCAGAAATAATTAATTTTCACCAATAACTAAAATTAAAAAAAAACAATATAACACTCTTCTAATTATTTAATCATAACACATGTCAGTTGATCGATAAGATCATGATACGTAAAAAATTATATTATTTTTATTTTCCAACTGTTTAAACCAAAATATGCTGGAGACAAGGAGCAGAGTGTTACGCTATCAAAGAAGGAGCGTCGTGTACATGCTAAGGTAAAACATTTTTGGATGTGGAATCTTATGTCTGATGATTAAAGCCAAGTTGAATTAAAATTTGATTTCTGATTCTGGATGTGTTTTGACTTTTGATTTGGGTTGCAGGAGCTAACAGAAGCTAGGAATAAGACGAGGCCCCAACCCCATTACACTCTTGAGCAAGTACGTAGCTTTTTTGTGAAATTGAGATTTCTAGCTTTAGATTTTTTCTACTTATTGTAGCACAATATATATTCAGAGTTTAATGATATCATCTACATATTTTCACTCTTCCAAGCGGGATTAGTAGTGGGCATAGAACTGATCACTCTTTTATACTTTATATCAGGACTCAGGAGCTTGCATCTCTATATGAGCAGATGGAGGCGCCTTGACATTGGCAAGGAGGATCGATCAAAGTTAGTATACCATGAAGGATGCTATTTCGAGTCTTTGATTTAAAACTTTCTATATTATATTGTTTGATTAAACTTGGTTTTCAAACTATTTGTTAGGCTATAAGAAAAGATGAAGGGGATGCTTCCTTCCAGAGATTGCATGCCATCTCACATGTTTCATCCCAGGTGTGTTTTTGCATCTTTGAGTTTTATGAAAAAGGCTGCTAAATCCCTAAGGATATGTATCTTACAAATGTTGTTTTCTCCTGTTACGTAGACTTGAGCGAAGTATTGCTCACAAGCTGAAAAAGAAGCTGTCTTCACAGAACTCCAGCCACACTTTCTTAACCTTGCTTCTTACAAATATGCTGTTCTCATTACACAGAAGATGTTGGATGGAGGTAAGCTTTAACTTCATACAGCTAGGACAAAAACAAATTGCAAGAGGAAGAATTGTTGGTGTAAGCGGAAATTTGTTGTTGAAGAAGAAAGAATTGATCAAAAGTATCAAAGTGTCTTTAGGATTTGATCAAAGTATCAAAGGATGATTCTAAAGATGAGTTGGGCTGCCAAAAAAAAATGAGTTTGGGAAATCATAGGATTTTAGTGTCTTTTACATTATTTAAATCTTTACAGTTATTTAACATTTTAACAATTTTTTATTCACTTTTTAGTTCAAATTCTATATATATATATATATATATATATATATATATAATTTATAAAACATTGAATAACTTTTTTTGTGAGAGAAAGATAGAATTCAGGCATTTTTAAAACATAAACTGATTCAAATTTTTCAAAAAAAATTCTAAAAAAAAGAAACGATTTACCCTTATCAAATCAGCTTCTTATTTATGACGTCTGTTAAATGATGTAATGTGTTAAACAGGTTATAATTTATGAAAACATTAACATTTCCTGTCTACTTAGATTTATAGATTAATACCTATTTAGACTATATTTTAACAATGATGTAACTATCACTTCACATGTAGTTTTATAGATATAATTAATGATTATAATTTATAGATATGTTGGTTTTGATATGATATACTTTAAATTAAGAAAACTTTATAATGGTTAATCTATTTTCAATTGTTTATTTCTTCTAGCATCGTGTAGCATAATTCGTAGCTATATTTTGACTAGTAAATAATCGATACTTTAACATCATGTTGATACATGTTTTATTTGATCTGTTTGTTTAATATGTCATGCTTAATAGATTGACACATGTTTATGATCGATTTTAATATTGATTCATACCTTGTTTATTAATGTTTATTAATGTTGATTTGAGATCCAATGCGTTTATCCCTTGTTTCTATTGTTGAAGATGTTTATGATGAGAGATATTTCCACCAAAAATCCGATGACGTCTCTGATCTCTGCTCTCTGCTCAGTCATATTTTTCTATCGAGGATAATAACAGCATGGTTTGTCAAAAGACTCAAAACTTCGGCCGAAGTGGCCGAAGTGGCCGAAGTGGCCGAAGTCGTCTCCGTTTTCGACGTCTTCGTCTCCATTTACAAAACTATCAAGATAAGTATATACCTTCTGTTTTATCCATAACCAAATTAATAAGATTTCTTCGTTCATGTTTTAAATTAATACACATGATTATTCACATGCACGTTGTGAATAGATATATTGAACATGATTGGTATTTATATAATTCATGGTTTATAACTAATGTCCTCTGATAATGCTCTTCGTTGGTTTAGTGGAGAATCTTATTTAATTGGATTTTTATTGCTCATGATTTTTATCAAACTGTTTATATAATTCATGGTTTACAACTAATGTCCTCTAAGTTGGTATGGTAAATAATTGGTTTTGAAGCAGTTTGATAAAACGAGTCTTCAGTTTTATGACTAGTGAATAAAGTGATCCTCTAGTATCATTTGTATTCATGCTTTATTTTATTCGATCTGATAGTATACTCCATGACATAAGGTTCACAATTTAGTATGTTACTCTGAGTCATAATGAATTTTGTTATAATTGTATATAATAACCAGTCACAAGCTTTATTATTTGGTTTGGTAAATTCATTGATTTGAATTGGTATGTGTCTGAGTGTCTCATTGGTGTTTGATTCATAGATAACTAATTTCTTGAGATATATAATGTATGGAATTAGGCTTTAATGATGCCAAGACTCTAATGATGCCACTTCTATTATCCGCCAATGGTGCCTTTGATCTATCCGTCTCAATAATCATCGAGATAAGTATTTATGATTTATACATACTATCAAATGTTTTTGTCATAAAGATGAATAATTCATGCTTTATTTTATTTATGATGTATCTCAATAAATTAGTGTGAGTAATGTCTCGGGTAGGGCTGTCAATTGGACATTTGTCCATTCCAACTTCAAAATTGTCCAAATGGACATGATAAAAATGAGCTAAACCATGTCCATTTAGACAGCCCATAGACAAACAAAATTAAAAAAAAATTTCTTTTAATTTAAGGTAAACTAGATACTGACCTTTTACGATGCAAAATTTGTCCTTTATGTTTATTTATTAAATCTAAAATGATTGTATCTACAAATGCATTGAGATTTTGGTTCGTTTTGGTGTTTTACTATAGTATTGTAGTTAAATTATTTTGAGAGTTTAGTTATACCATATAAATTAATGGAAAACTTTTGAGTAGTATAGTAAATACAATAGCTTTACTTAATAAAATTAAATATGAAAACATTTGGTACGTCAAGCATATAAGACATAGATGTAGTATTATATAGTCAAATTGGAGGAACTTGACTTCTTTTCAACTGTAACAATTTTCTTGGGTATGGATGACATCGTCAACTTATCTACAAAATATTTAACAAAAAATAAATAATGGATGTTAAAATGATTAAAAACTTTTTTAAGTTCTAACATGGTTAAATGAAAGTAATATGCTAACATGGCTAAGTTTTGACTTGATATTTTTGAAGATCTCTTTGTAAACCACATTCATAGTTTTTTTCTGTGGTTTTCCATCTTTGTCTACTATTAACATCTTCAAACCTTTCTTAGATGTTACTCTAGATAATGCAACATACAGCTGACCATGTGAAAAACATGGCCTAGGCAAATACAGTCCAACCTTTTTCAAAGATTGACCTTGGCTTTTGTTGATGGTCATAGCAAAAGCAACAGCTATAGGTAACTGTCTTCTTCGCATTTTGAAAGGAAGTTTAACATCTGATGGTGTTATAAGAACAGTTTCCCCAACTTTATCTCCTGTAATAACTTTAGCTCCAATAATAAACTCAGCTATTTTTGTAACATGTATCCTTGTTCAATTCATTAAACCAGCTTTAGGATCTATGTTTCTAAGCAACATAACGGGACAACCAATCTTCAATCTTAGATGATGGTTTGCCAATCCACTGACCTTAACCGTGTTGAGAAAATATGTTGTGAGAACAAGATGGTTTGCAGAACTTGTATCTGTAGGATCTATTGAATCCAAACTTAAGAAATACTCTTTCTTCACCTGTTGTTCAAAAAAGAGAATATTCTCAAAAACATATAAAAATAATATTATTTAGTTTAAAATACAAACCTTTCAAATTGTCAAGCATATACTGATTTATGATATGAACATCTTCATTGGTGAGACATAAAACAGCTCTTGTCTGATAGAAATCCGGTTCTTTGTGTTCTTCCAATAGTTTAAGATCTCCATAAATCTCTCTGCTGATTGAATCAATAGGATCCGTTGAGTTGGTAATAAGAACTATGTAAGTATCTCTACAAGAGCCTCCCCATCATTTGGCTCTGCAATTTTACCATCCCCAACCTTTAATATCCATTCTGAAAACTCTTTGAAATCTTTTATCTCATCTTCACTCATATTGTTAGAAAGGAGTCGCAAATTCTTGGTCAGATTGAAAACAATGCACTTATCCCAAATATATTAAGAGTTGAGTGACGCCATTACTATTTCTGTCCTACTACCACCATTTATCACAGGTAGAATCTGTCTGAAATCACCTCCAAAGACAACCACTTTCCCACCAAAAAACTTCCCTTCAAAACGTCCAACAATGTCATTTAAACTTTGATTCAAAACAATGTTTGCTCATCATTGGTGCCTCATCCATATGATAAGTTTAGCTTCTTTTATCAGCTCAGCTTGATATGTTCCCCTTTGTAATGTACATGTAGTAAAATGAATGAGCAGTCCTGCCACCTTCTAACAATAGAGATGCAATACCACTTGAAGCAACATTAAGGACAATGTTACCTTCGCATCTAATTGCAGCAGATATAGTCTGCCAGAGACATCTTATTAACCATCTTTTCCTCATGCTCCTTTTTTGGTACCTTCAATGCTGTCTTGGTACATTTCTTGCATTGGAAGTAATACCATGACCAATCCGTATCAATAGCCAATATAGTGTTCATGTTCTTCACTTTGCCGACCTATAAAATCAAAAATTAGAGTGATGATTATTATATAAATACTATAATCTAATCAACATCTGTTGTTTAAGTAAAAAGTCGATAATATCAATGTGTAAGTTTACTACATCAGTCATTTGTAATAGCTCAATGGTCATCATCGGAAACTGGTTGAAGTACTCTTCCTTCAAAACAATGACCTTCTCATCTAGAACAGCCTCTTGAAGTGTTGAATTAACACCATCATTTGGCAATCTATTAAATTATACCAAAAAAAATTTATATTAAATAAAAATATGGTATATTAGATATAATTAAAGTTATATATTAACAGTACTGGTAATTTAGAAATATTACTGTTTCACAAAATCGACTACAGCCTGGAAATCGGGGTTTACAAACACTTGAGATATTTGACCCCAGGCGTTTCATATTTGCCGAGTTCCTGTCACATAATAGTATGTTTTTTACTTATTAGTATTAAGTAACATTAACATAAATTTCATAATGTACTAACAATCGTAATAAAATTTATAATTACCTCTAAACTCATTTATTCTGGTAAACCTAATTACCAGAATAACTGGTTTACCATAAGCATTTAGACATGCTGGGTTTAAATTTTGAGCAAACAAGATGGAACCTAAAGCTATTTGACGATTTGACGTAGATTAAATTTTTAATATGTTAATAATAAAAATTGTAATACAAATTTAAATTAATTTATTCATATAAAATAAACTTATGTAAATAATTCATAATTGTGTAATTCATAATTTGTTGATTATGTAGAATGATATATATAAATTAAACTGATTTTGAATAATGATTATATATAGATATTTGTACTCTGTCTAGTTGGTCTAGAACTCCAGATGGTTCAACTATCAGCAACTATGTTTAATATTGTACGTCGATGAACCAGACGGAATTAAATTGAACCATCTTAAGTTAAACTGTAACCATACGAAGTTCAAGACAAACCAGACGAAGTACAAATATCTATATATAATCATTATTCAAAATAATTCTCTCTTAAACAATTCAAAATATTTAATTTATTAATTTTACATAAATATAATTTATTCCAAAATTTTAGAAAACCCGAGGGTCCTAATCTAGGTCCTATGATCCATTCATGTATTTATAACTTTTGGTTCACTGCGGTTCCATCTTGGTTTGACTCACGTTCAGGTACTCAAAATATCAGAAAAATTAATTAAAATTATTTAAATTTGAATAAAGTTTGATTGAATTTTCATATTTTTGGGTCGGATTCGGTTTGAATATTCGGTTTCTGATATTTTCTCAAGACCTATCTCACACAGTGATCTAAAAACAAACAACAAGATGGAACCAAAAGCTATTTGACGATTTGACGATTTGACGTAGTATAAATTTTTAATATGTTAATAATAAAAATTGTAATACAAATTTAAATTAATTTATTCCTATAAAAATAAATTTAAGTAAATAACTCATAATTTATTTATTATGTAGAATGATATATAAATTAAGCTGATTTTGAATAATGATTATATATAGATCCGTCTGGTTGCTATTGAACTCCGTCTGGTTACAGTTGAAAACTCTAGATGGTTCAATGAATTAATTAATTAAACATAATATTGTACTTCGATTGAACCAGGCGGAGCTATATTGAACCATCTGGAGTTCAACTATAACCAAACGGAGTTTGAATATCTATATATAATTATTATTCAAAATAATTTTTTCTCTTAAACAATTCAAAATATTTGATTAACAGCAAATATTTGATTTAATTATTTTACATAAATTTAATTTATTCTAAAAGTTTAGAAAACTTATCCATCGGATAGGTCCTAATCTAGTATTCCTATATTGTCGGGTTATGTTTGTAGGAAGAACATATTTCATATATAACTTTTAAATATACTAGATTTGAACCCGTGTTACACCGTGGATCAATTGTTTTCATATAAATTTATAGGTTTATTTACTGTTTATAAATATCTGTATTAAATACCCGAACCGAACCAAAACCAGCTGGAACCGAAATTTTTTGGGTATTTTCTGGTTCTCAAAAATTAAGAACTGAATCCAACTATAGTAAAACCTCTATAAATTAATACTCGATAAATTAATAAACACTATAAATTAATAAAATCTTCTGGTCCCGACTCGGGCCAATGTAAAAAATAGCAAAATTTGATAAGATAATAAGATAATATTTTTTTTGAAACTCCCATGTAAAAATATAGTCCCAATACTAGCATAAATTAATAATCATAAATCTTAGGCATATATATATATATATATATAACTAAGTTAATTTAGTAAAATATGATTCTAGTGTTGTTTGTCTTTTCTTGAAGTTTGAATCTCGCTGGAGCTCATCTCTAATTTTCCTTATTACATCGAACACTTCTGGTGTTATCTTCTCGATCTGCATCTAAAAGTTTTGTGAAGAGTTCTAGACGTGACAATTTCTTCCTTACGTGTAACTGGTTCCAAAGATGTCATATTATCGTCTTCAACTTCTTCATTATTATTAAGGACAGAAGCCACAATTTCTTCTAAACTCTGAAATTCTGAGCATGAATCATTTTTACCCGGATAGTCGAGTAGGCTATTGAAATTCATTCTATTCAGATAACCAAGATGATTGATCACAACTTCAAGTTCATGAATGTCGTTTTCATAAGTTGATTCATCTTCTAAATTCCTTGAGACATCATCCTTTGATCGAATTTTGCAGTGTTGAAAACAATTTGCTATTGTCACTTGATGAACATTAATTTTCCAAGCAGAAACTGCAAAATTGATAGCATTCAAAACATTGATCTTGCTTGGATCAGATTGTTCCAACTCGTAGCCTTCTAAAACCTCACGATAAAATCTCCTACGATAATGCATTTTAAAAGCTCTTATTATTCCAGCATCACAAGGTTGAATTTTTGATGTCATGTTGGGTGGCAAGAAGAACAACTCAATATTATTCAATCCTGCAATATTTTTTGGATGTGCTGGACAATTATCTACCACAAACAAAACTCTTCTACCATGCATCCTCTTATCAAACCATCGTATGTATTCTTCAAAGATAACACTTTTCATCCAAGCTCTTTTGTTGGCACGATAGTGACAATTCAAACTGTTCATGTTGACATTCTTGAAGCATTGTGGCTTTGCATATTTTCCAATAATCCATAAAGGAATTTTTTCAGACCCATCCTCATTTCAGCAAATAACAACTGTTAGTCTTTCTTTGTCTTGTTTTTTTCCTTCTAGTTGTTTCGTAGCAAGAGAATGATCAGCTTGTAACCTGTAAACAAACAAGTTTCATCCATATTAAAAACATCTTTCATAGGGAACTTATCTATTTTTCTCTTATAGCTTCAAGTTTCGTTTCCATGTCTTGCACATCAACTGAACCACTCTCTCCAAAATGACGAAATGATTTGATACCATGTCGTAGCTTGAACTTTTCAAGCCAGCCTTGAGAAAATTGGTGCTCAGAATCGTCTTGGGGGTATACAAGTTTCATTGTTTGTTTTTGCATTCTCCAAAATTAGTTCTCCACTCATATTCACACAATATTGGTATTGGAGAAACCACTCAAAAATAACTTTCTCCATGTTTGGAAATTTTGCTGGTTTGTGCTGCTTGATATATTTTCCAGCTTCCAGGTTGGTGGAAACATACTCAGCTGATCGTTTGAGTGTGTTTGAGATTGTACCTTGACTAATTCTTAATTGGAACTTCGCTTTAAGCCATAGTTGCAAATCTTTTTGAGTGCACTTGGTATTATCCCTTTTGTACTCACATAAATGTTTTCGTATTTGATTTGTCATTGTTGATTTTGTAACACCTTTTAGATAAGAAGTCATTGCTAGGTTTTGTATGAAAAAGGGTGTAGCAGAGAATAGGGTTTAGACAAAAGCAATAGAAGAACATTATAAACTAAAGTAAAGATCTCGTGAAAACAAGAAATAAGAAAGTAGAAAAGAAAAAAATATTCACATAATATGAAATATGTTAATAAAGCATATGAACTTTAAAGAAAGTTTTTCGTTTACATTTAAAGAATCTTTTTAAATATTATGGATTAAAAGATATTTTTATAATATTAATTTATAGTATAAATTAATATCACGATAAATTAATAAAATATCAAAGTCCCAACATTATTAATTTATAGAGGTTTTACTGTAGATCCAAACCAAAACTCTGTATCTTATTATATAAAGCTTGGTTGCATTCACGAGAGATCGACAACTGTCAAAATAATAACTCGCGAGATCATGTCATGTGTCGATTATTTGATTAGATTATGACACATGTAAACAATTATTTCCTTAATAAAAATAAAAACCAACAGATAATAATAATAATCACATAGATAATCTTTACTTTCCATATTTTCCATATTATTTCTTTAATTTATCTATACAATAATTTAAATTCAGGGGTGTCATTAATCTTGTGATGCTTTTAACGTTTATCATTGGGAACCTTAATATGTAACTGTCTTCCTTTATTAATGTCAAATTTTAAGATTTCGAGGAGAGGGAAATATCCTTTTAACGTTTTCGTTCTATAAATTATAAACGTAACGGCAAGAATCTAAACATTCTACTCAACGGGGTCCATAGGTCTAGTCAACAAATGTAGACCTCACAAACTTATCTCTTATCTTATTGGTCCTTAACCAAAAGCATGTCTTTCCTTAACCAAAAGCCTTGCCAGCATGAGCAACGTAAGACCATAACTGCTGAAGACATCGTTTGGGCTATGAGCAAGCTTGGGTTCGATGAATATGTTCAACCTCTCACCGTGTTCATTAACTGTTACCGTGAGTTAGAGAGCGATCGTGGAAGTTCACTTAGAGTTGAGCCATCGCCGTATGCACATGCTTTTGGTGGAAGTGTTATTGGGTTTCACGGCCCACCTCAGGCCCCACCTCATGGCCCACCTTTTCCTCCGGGTCCTTATGGTTATGGTATGTTGGATCAATCTATTGGCTATGGGTGGTGGTCGATACTACCAAAATGGGTCAGGTCAGGATGGATCCGGTGGTGCTTCTTCGTCTTCTATGAACAGAATGCCGCCTTTTGACCCGTATGGTCAGTATAAGTGAAGATGAAAACTTGTTGATTTTCTGCATCTCTATTCAAAACATGTTTTGGATAGATTTATTTTTATGTTTTATAAAGTATTTCTGTTTGAAAACCCCAAAAAATAATATGTATTTCTCTTTGAAAACCAAAAATAAAATAATTAGTAGTTCTGTTTGTTGTGTCTTTAAAGTAAAAGTGTTGAATTTCGAACTTCAGTTTCAATAATTTTGAGAAGTGATATATATATATATGAAAATGAAATGTCGCACATCCTCATCAAGAACCTTCTACGTATATACCAAAACTCCTATTTCTCGATCGAAACTCCACCAAAAATGGCAAAACCCACAAGAATAAGTTCTCAAATTTCAAGGAACAATTGGGAGAACTAAAATCACAACTTTGTTATTTGACGATTTGATGTAGTATAAATTTTTAATATGTTAATAATAAAAATTGTAATACAGATTTAAATTAATTTATTCATATAAAAATAAACTTAAGTAAATAACTCATAATTTATTTATTATGTATAATGATATATAAATTCAGCTGATTTTGAATAATGATTATATATAGATCCGTCTGGTTGGTATTGAACTCCGCCTGGTTGGTATTGAACTCCGCCTGGTTACAGTTGAACTCCAGATGATTCAATGAATTAATTAATTAAACATAATATTGTACTTCGATTGAACCAGACGAAGTTATATTGAACCATCTGGAGTTCAACTATAACCAAACGGAGTTCATTGTCAACCAGACGGAGTTTGAATATCTATATATAATCATTATTCAAAATAATTATTTCTCTTAACCAATTCAAAATATTTGATTTAATGATTTTAAGTAAATTTAATTTATTCTAAAAGTTTAATTCCCAGTATTTTTGTTCCAATGGAGACAGTGAGTTCCATGAACACGATGAAAGTTGATCCAATGATGGTCGCTGGAATCTAGCACAACCTTTTGAATCTTCGAGAGTCAGAGCTGGGTTCAGTGGACAGTTTTCATGCTGTCATACGTTTAGTCTAAGTGGTTCATTATCAACATGAAGTAGGCAGCTGAAATTTTCTTTGGAGAGACGATTAGATGTGTGAGCACTTCATTTTGGTTTTTCTTCTTTTACTCCTTTTCTTATGTATATCGATGGTAAGACTTGACTTCAGATATGTATTGACATCGTCTTCATTTTCTTTCTTCTTTTTGTTTCTTCTTTTTGTTTCTTCCTTTTTGTTTCTTCTTTTTGTTCCTCCTTGTACACACATCATTCCTCTGTAGCTTGGTGTATCAATAGTATCACTTGACTTCTCCACCATTGATACTTGTGCATGTCCTTTGTATAGATACCAAACCCCTTTGGTATCCTTACGTTTAACATGCACGAGATCACCTCTCCACAGCTCTTTGACCTCCTTCATGAAAACGTTTTACGTAATGACCACTGGCCGGCATGACAGAAAGCTCTTTTCCAGACACATTTGCTTAGCACAGACTACTGACTCTCTATACATTCTTAGGAATTTCCATGGCCTGTTCCAGCATCAGTCCCTGTCTTTGACTGACACCACTTGCAAAGAAAACATTAGACCTCACAAACACCAATAGTCATTCGTAGACCAACAAATCTGTCAAAGTCGAAAGGCTTGGTGAATAAAGTCCAAAGGCTTGGTGAATTCTTTTATCATGTTTTTCTATATTAAACAAGAAAATTACCCATTTCTTTTATTTTTTATAACAAGGTAATTTATTACATTAAAAACAAAAACAAACCATGATTCCTTTTCTCTCCAAATTAGTAAATTTTTCTTTGTTAATCAAATAAAAAACAAATCAGGAAATAAAAAACGAATTTGGACATGTCGAATGGAAAAAATACATATCTCGGAACTCACGGCTGAAAAGCACCACACCAATTTCTCTCTTCTCTCACGCCCTAGGCACCCCCGCCTCTCTCTCTCTCTCTTCATACTCAGATGGAGATGACGACCAAATCGAGAAGAAGGCTAGGTTGCGACAAGAGTTAAAGAGTTAGGATTCTTTTTTCAAAACTTCACTTAAGTCCCTGAACTTATATACATATCTCGCAAACAAACCACGATTTGTATCGGATGGAAAAAGTACATATCTCACAAAGAAACCACGATTCCTTTTCTCTCAAGTGGGTGGTCGAACGGTGTCGTCTGGTTAGCCGTTCGAGTGGTATCTCGAGTGGTATGGTTGATTGATCGTACTAGTGCTTGTTCGAGTGCCCTGGGTCGAATGCCTGTGTCTAGTGGTCGTGAGAGTGGTCGTGAGAGTGGTCGTGAGAGTGCCTGTGAGAGTGCCTGTGAAAGTGGCTGTGAAAGTGGTCATTCAAGTGGTCGTGAGAGTGTCTGTGGAAATGGCTGTAAAAGTGGTTGTAACTTCTCTGCACATCTGTTCTAGCTCAGCAGCTACACAGCACTTCCTATTCCAAAAACTCCATGAGCTCCATAAGTACCTGAGAACACCCCCAATATGCAAAATGCATGCAATGCTCATGCAAAAACATTAAACAACCTATATGAATGATAAATGCATAAAATGGTATGAACAATGACTAAAATTTTATACTAAGTTATGATAAAATGACGGTTAAAACGTGCTAAATACAGTGTTATCATATATATATCAAATACATAGAATATCATAGTAATTAGAAATCATATTATAGTTAGTAATTAGAGATTGGATACATACATGCATGAAACCGATTTGTTTCATAAACATCATTATCGAAAAACAATCGAGAAGCACTCGAACTACTCAATGCGACAACACTTGTTTTTAGTTTTACAAAAATCTTGGAAAACAACATATAAACAAAATAGATTTAAAATAAAATCGTTTAACACACTAACCTCCAATATATTTTGAAATAACACAAGTGATGAGGGCAATGACGGACTTAGAATTCCTTTCCTTCCAAATGTTTAAGAAATAAGTAGCCACGTGTTCCCATAAAGATACACGAATTGTTTTACAACTACACAACAAAATTATGTAAAACCAATCAACACAGAGACAATAAAAATATGTACTATATATATAATTTAAATTATAAAACAATAGAATTGTATATCAAAAAAATAGCTACATACTCTTCCATCAAGATTTGTAAAAACACCCGGTCTTTCGTAGTAGGGTTTCCAAATTTCATCCCTCCTCCGGTCGAACTACTTATTTCGAAATTATCAAAGGTAATGCTTACAATTTTTCCAACTACATTAAAAATGTTTTAAACAAAAATTGAAAAATTAGAACATTTAAATAATAACTATAGTTACAAAATAGTTAAATTACTTACCAAACAGGTCTTCCTTCTTGTCAACGATGTCCATAAAAGTTTTGAACAACCGTGTCCCAAAATTTTGGCGAGCTATATCCGCAACTCTTTCAGTTGCCTCATCAAAACCAGTTTTATTTGTAAAAGTTATACCTAATCTGTGATCAGAAACTTTGTATTTTTTTTTTAGTTTGACAGCAAACATTCTGAGATTGTAAACAGCGTACGCCTTCAATGAGGGTTTGAACCACTGAATCCGGTAACGGGATATGAAAACTTGAATAGTCATACCCTGTTATAAGCAAAGGATTTTTAAAATTTAAATTTAAATGCTTCACAAAGAAAAAGAAAAAAAACAGAGAAAATAGTACCTTTTCGTCGATCAGAAGCAATTCCAAACCAATGAGAGTGTTTCCTATGGTATAATTCCGGGCCTCCCAGAAATGAAGAAGCCTGCAAAACACAGACCCTTCGCAAAAATCTACACGAAGATCATTGAAATATATTTTAGACATAGTTTAAGAGTTTCGATGATTTTGAGATTTTGACGGGAAAATGTGATTAGGGGATTACATCATGAGTAGTCCATATTTATAGAGACTAAAACTTGATCGCAAACATCTAGCCCTCAAAGAACAACACGAGTACACACAGCTGTCATTGATATTGAAATAAGAAGATTACATGTGGCATGAAATTTTAGTTTTCTACTGGAAATATACAAAAATACTATTTTTAAAAATGATAGTTGTAACAAGGTAATTTTAAAGAAAAAGACAATTTCGATTTGGTTTCTTAATGAGACAAAAAAAGTCAAAGAATGGACTGTTTTCTCGAGAAACAATAGAGTTCGATCGCCCCAAGAAAGGCGCACATGCGATAAAAAAAAGGAGGAGATAATGCTACCATGTCTTTATTCTTATCAATAGATTGAGAATCTAATAACTTAAACTCTAAGTAACTATAAAATATTTTTACTTGAGAAAAAGACACATGGCATAAGCACATGCTAATAATATCAGTCTAGGGAGTATGAAACAAAACAAAATTTGGATTTGGTTTCGTAGGTGATACACAAAAGTCAATGAGCGGATTGCTTTCCCAAGAAAAAGAATAACTCGATCGGCCCAAGATGAACACACACGTCCGAAACCAGGGAATCTGTAATTCTTAACAAAACCAAAATATGATACATGGATGCAAGCATATTCAAATAGATGTAGGAATGGTATATTTCGTAGAAAAAAATTGTTTTTAAAATACATATCACTTACTAAATCTGATATGTATTTAAAATATGAGTGAATATATTTATTAATATATGGACACAAGTATATTCTGTTTATAAAAAAATCCACATAACAGTTTAAAAAAAAAAACCCCCAGCTATTAATACATGGAAGCAAGTATATTTTGTTTAAAATTAAATTATATTCAAATACACGTAGGAATGGTATTAAAAATATTGTTTTTTAAACACATCACTTCCTAATCGGAGGAAGAAACTAAATCTGATATGTATTTAAAATATGAGTGAATGTATTTATTAATACATGGACGCAAGTATACTCTATTTATATTAAAATCCACATAACTTACATATGAGAGGAAAAATGAAGAGGATGAGAAAGGGTTTACAAAAATAAAAAATCTCAATCCGGGAATAATAAAGTTTTTTTACCGAGTGAAAACCACATGTGTCATATTTGGAAGAACATACATGGGTAAAATGCTACATGGCACATTAGAAACTAACCGCGGCTTGGGGCTGGGATGTGGGGGAAGCAGCACGTGGATAAAAATGCCACGTGACACATTGGAAACTAACCGCGGCTCAGGTCTAGTGGAGTAAAAGGCGGCTGGGATGTAGGGGAAGCAGCACATAGTGAAAAATGTCACGTGCCACATTAGAAACTAACC
Organism: Cardamine flexuosa; assembly: GCA_963555745.1. Classification (NCBI taxonomy): domain Eukaryota; kingdom Viridiplantae; phylum Streptophyta; class Magnoliopsida; order Brassicales; family Brassicaceae; genus Cardamine; species Cardamine flexuosa. The sequence goes on along the minus strand of OY743214.1, from coordinate 24,593,825 downwards.
GCGGTTTGGGATTACGGGAGGAAAAGGCGGCTGTGAGTGGGAGAGAGAGAAAGGGCCAAAAAAACACGTGGGGAAAAATATCACGTGGTACATCGGAAACTAACCGCAGTTTGGGGCGAGCAGGAGAGGAGAAGAGGCGGCAGGCCAGAGAAGTATTGGGCCTTGGAGTATAGATGGATAAGGGTATGTTAAGGTGGTTAGAGAAGAAAAAAAAAAGCCCATAAAAGGAGGAGAAAAAAGGGTGACATGGACATGCTGGGAAGCGAAAAAGGCTTAAAATATGTCAACGTAGACACCCTGAAAATATTTGCTCACCATTTGCTCGCCGTTTGCTCGCCGTTTATTATTAGTATAGATTTCCCACTTTTTCAGATAAAATATACTATAACAATATATTTGGTATCTTAAAGATGCTTTCGTTCTTTGTCAACTTCGATCAAATCAATTCCCAACCATTGACTTTATTTTTTTTTTTTGATAATTTATGGGTAGATAATAGATCTATGGAAGCAGTCAGACTAATCTCCTGGAGGAGGTAATTTTTATAGTTAAAATATATAATTAATATATATACAAGGAAATCGATTCATTTATCTTGCTTGAGACGTTTTCTTGAAGATAACAAAACCAAATATGAGTCTAAGCTCCGAGCTCAAAGATGTAGAGCAGTTGACTTTGAATGCGAAGCAAGTCCAAGACGATTTGTTGGAGGAGATACTCAGAGGTAATGCAAACACAGAATATCTCCGTCAGTTTCTCCATGGAAGTTCTGATAAAGAGCTTTACAAGAAGAACGTACCAGTGGTGAGCTATGATGATGTGAAGCCTTATATAGAGCGTACCGCGAATGGAGAGCCTTCAAATATCATTACAGAAGAAACAATTACTAATTTCTTTCTAAGGTAATTAATAGCTTGATTATATGGATAACTTGAGAAGTTGTTTTTTAATATATTTTTGAAAATGTGATGGTGGTGAATCTGGTGAACTTGATGTGGTGTGTAGCTCTGGAACTACTGGAGGAAAACAAAAGATATTTCCAGTGAACAACAAGTTCTTGAGAATATGATATTCATCGGTGCTCTACGTTCCTCCATTATATCCAAGTAACTCTTCATGTATATATATTTAATTATTTATATATACCCTCATTTCATTTCATAAATAGAACAAAATACAAAGAGACGATGGAGTCAACGATTCCTAGATATTAAGAAGAATGATTCTTCCTTAATTAACCACAAAAATTATTTTACAAAAAAACTTCTAAATTACTAAACTAAAAGAAATAATTTAAAATAATTGTTTGCAGTAGTATTTCTTATTTTACAAAAACATCTCGGATAAATACCATTTCATTTTGACGACAAAAATATATATATCATTTCAGGACCAAGTGTTGTTAGTTTGACTGGTAAAATTTAGAGGTCACATAATCAAATAACACCTAGGACAAAATTAATATTATGTGGTTCCGGACCTATGAAGATAACGGATTTTGGTATAGAATCTTATGATAATTCAAAAAAAAACCATCTCATTGGAACAAGGTTTCTTTTTGTAAAATGTTTTTGTTGAATAAAGTTTTACATTATTTAAAATAATGTCTCACATCCGAAATTTAGACAAGATCCCTAAGTTATAGAGGGTTAATCCACTAATTTTTAATTAGTTTTAAGTTGAAAACCCATAATTTAATATGATACCAAAGCCTGATCCAATTCAATCCATAATTCGCCCGTTAATCTTTGCACGGATACACCAAAATCAATGGATATATATATCATCATTTTGAGAAGGTATTGAGAATAAATCCCATTGCAAGTTGGCCCATATCCTTTAGATAAATACAGGTACCAAAAAAATTAAATAAATACAACTATTTAGTCTTTGACTCTTTTCATTTTGTCTCCGGTTTATAGGTACATTGATGGTGTCGAGGACGAAAAAGTGATGACGTTTCTCAACACTAGAGCATTATCCACAACTCCCTCTGGGTTTTCTATTGCTCCTGCAGTTACGAGTTTCTTACTGAGTGATTATTTCAAGAACAGGCCACCGAAATGTTATATTAGCCCCCACGAAGTCATATTCTGTGTTGACAGCAAACAGAGTATGTATTGTCATCTTCTATGTGGTCTTGTCCGACGAAAGGAGGTTGTGAGTTTGGATGCTGTCTTTGCTTCTACTTTGGTTGGAGCAATCACTTTTCTTGAAACTCACTGGAAAGAGTTATGTAATAATATCCGATCCGGTCATATTAGCGAGTGGATCACAGACCTTCCTTGCAGAAAATCTGTCTCCACCATACTTGGAGGACCTAATCTTGAATTGGCATATCTGATTGAACATGAATGCAGCCAGAAATCATGGGAAGATATGATCACACGGCTATGGCCTAACATCAAATTCATTGAAAGCACAGTTACAGGACAGATGAGCCAATACATCCCACTGTTGGAGTTCTATTCCAAAATTTGCCTATGGTCTCCTCCATTTATGGGTCTTCTGAAACAGTCTTTGGCGTAAACGTGAATCCACTAAGCAAACCAAAAGATGTTTCCTATACATTTATGCCCAACATGTCCTACTTTGAGTTCCTAACTGTTGATGATGGAAACAATGATAAAATTGTTGAACTTGTGAACGTCAAGTTAGGGTGCTTTTATGAACCCTTGATCACAACTCGTTTCGGTGAGTTACATACATGTATTATATTAACACACCCACATATAGATTAATAATTATATATATGTATATATATACATATATTATTCTCTCTTAACCATATAACAAAATTTATTATTATTGCTAGGTTTATACAGATATAGAATGGAAGATATTCTACAGGTGACAGGATTCTACAATTGTGCACCTCAATTCAGATTTGTACGTAGAAAAAACATTGTGCTAAGCATCCAAGTGGAGGCAACAACTGAAGAAGATTTTTTAAAGGCTTTGAATCACGCGGCACTCGTTCTTGTATCTTCAGGTTTAATGTTGATGGGCTTCACATGCTATTCTGATCTCTCAACTAACCCTTGTCATTATGTTTTTTACTGGGAGCTTAAAGCAAAATCTTTTGATGGCATCATTAAGCTTGATAACAAGGTGATGGTGGAATGTTGTTGTGTGATGGAAGAATCATTTAATGCTCTATATCGGAAGATAAGGAACAAAGATGGATCTATTGGAGCTCTAGAGATAAGAGTGGTGAAACAAGGAGCATTCGATAATCTCATGGAATATATCATTTACAATGGTGCTTCTTCATCTCAGTACAAGACACCTATATGCATAACCTCTCCTAAAGTTGTAGCAATTCTTGAAAACAAAGTTCTTGCTCGGTTCTTTAGTGACAAATCACCTCCTATCTAATCAGATATAGCCTTTGTGAAACAATTAGATCATATTGTTGGAAGAACAATGAACTATGAAGGGACAAAGATACTCATGAGATTGGCTAATACTCCCTATGTTTCTCAATAAGCGTCATTCTAGAGTTTTAGTTTTGTTTCACAAATAGTGTCATTTTATGATTTCAATATTTTTAATTCAAGTTTCCTAATCTATCCTTATTCATAACTATTTTTCTTTGGATTTAAGTGATTTATTAAATAGGGACAAATAAGTATAAATTAAAATTTTCTTAATTGGTATGAAATATATATATGTCAAAATGACACTTTTTCAAAAACGAAGGAGTATATGTTTAGAGAAATTTGTGGTTTGTGTGTGTGCAAACATATGATTTGTAGTCATTAAATAAATGAAAATATTAATTAGAAAAGTGATATATTCCGGTTTTGTCACATCTAGCCATGACTTTTAGAGTCTTTTAGAGTTTTTCTTTATTTACATTACTTTTTTAGAATCTTTTAGTCCTCTATCGAGTCTTTACAACTTTTAAGTTGTTTTAAAATAAAAATACGGATTTGAAAATGAATGGTCATGCTGAAACCTCAGAAGTTTGTAATCCGAAAAGACACCAAAAACCTACTTTGATGCATTTGTGACACAAGATATCCACGGGAGTTAGCTTTCATTTGGAAGTAGTTTGAAGTCAATCCAACGGTGCGATCAAAAGTTATGGCAATATTCATGAAGGCAGTTCAGTCTGACAAGCAAAAGAAGCATGCGCAGAGTTCAGATCAGATCAATCGTTCCACAACCATATCGATCAATACAGTTTGCGGTGAGATACCAGATTGACCGATCTGGTTCAGATCGACCATTTCAGCCTTACCCGACAAAAACGCAAAAGAAAACGGAAATTTTGACCCAAAAACGTGTTTTAACCTATTTTTTCAGTTTTCAACTATTGTTTAGGCTACATTTATTTTTCTGTTCAGACCTATTGCTTTGGGGAGACAAATCTCTGACTCGAAATCTCTTGAGAAGATTTATTCTATTGATTATGAGTTCTTCCTCATCTCTTTGTGTTCTCTCAGCTTTCATGTCTGAGTATATCCATAGTTATGTTAGAGTTTTCAAAGAAATTTATGAATCATTGAATCATCTAATTATATCTTCATCTATTGTGGATCTCATAGATGGAATTAGATTAGTGATATATTGGCTTTTTAGTGTCTTTTCTCTTATGTTTGATATTCATTTTGATGATTTTCACGTCAAAGTCTGTCTTTTGTGTCCTTTCGGTTTTCTTTTGAGTTTTGTTTAGGTCTTGAGACGACGAGTGGGAATTTAATACATTTGGACATATTTGAGCTAAATCAGAGCAAATAAAAAGGAAGTATGCTGAAGTGTGCTGAAGTCTACCGAAGTTTGCTAGACCAAATTCTCAAGTCTGCTGACCAAATGCTGAAGTCTGCCGAAGTCTGCTGGACCAAATTCTCAAGTCTGCTAACCAAATGCTGAAGTCTGCCAAAGTCTGCTGACCAAATGGTCAAGTCTGCTAAAGTCTGGTGGCTACGAAAATAAAACTTATTTCCTTTTTCTGAAACTTTTCTATTTTCTATTTTTTATTTCTTTCTTCTTTTTTGGAGTCTTTATACCCTCAAGAGGTAACAAACAATTTTTGTTCTGGATAGGTTGGCAAATCTGGAAATCTAGAAATGATTTGATTTTCAACAAAGTTTCTCATGATGCTGATTCAGTAATCATAAAGGCGGAAGAGATTCTTGTGGAATGGACTTCAGCTAATACATCAATCTTCATCAAATTTATCAAAAAATCATCCTCAACAAGTTTAATTGCAAAAATCCCTTCCAGGACTTCTTAAATGCAGCATTGATGCAAGCTACATACACAACAATAGTCATATTGGAGTTAGATGGGTTTTGCGAGATGAAAGCGGAGTTTGTAAACTTTCAGGTTCATCAAAACTACGACAAGGTTCATGCCATCTTGAAGCTGAAGGAATGGCCCTCCTACATGCAACTCAATCACTATGATGTAGAGGTTTTCGTAATGTAATTATGGAAACTGATTGCAACAAACTACACAAACTTCTCCATAACCAATGCAAGAACGCATCTATGGAGTCCTTAATCATTGATATCCGTAGTTGGGCGGATCGATTTACTAACATATCATTTACATTGGTTCCACGCGAGTGCAATTAAGTAGCCGGCAAGTTAGCCAAACAAGCTCTTATTCAAAGTGTCACCTCTCAAATATATTTTTGTCTACTTCTTTGTATAAGCTCTTTTCTTTTCCGAGATTATGTAAACAACAATTCTAAATCAAAGAGACGTTTTAAAAAACATACTCTCAAGTAATTAAGCTGAAAAAAAAACGATTGAATATAGTCAAACAAAATTTATTTTACTAATTGATTAAGTTAGAGAAAAAGTATCAACAACAATTTTAGTGAGCTAAATACGCAAATCAGTGTCAGTAAGAATACCATTAGCTGATCTCATGTATAAAATGTTAGTAATACTAAAATGAGATTCAAGATAAAGACTAAACAATTATATGTTGTTTTTTGACATGATTTTCATATAATAAATGCAAGATAGCAAATTGGTTTGAAAATTGCATAGAATTTTAGATTTAGGAAAACATACATATAAGAAAATATAAGAGAATATATGATAAAGAATGTGGAAATGATTTCTTTTAAAAGGAGGACATCATAATTGATCTCTTCCAAAGAGAGGAGTTGGAAACAAGTGACATATATCAATTTTGATAGAGTTAATTATATCATGATTATTTTGAGAGAATCGTAACCATTTCTCATGTACAAATATGGGTACAAAAGAGTGAGGAAGATGGTGGAGTTTCTATTGGAAATTAAAAATGATATGGTAGATAAAATTCAAACTAACAAAGAATAAAGAAAACCGTGAAAATCAATCATTTATGGTATATAGTTCAAAATATAAATAAAAATATATACTAAAATACATTATATATAATAAATTTTAATTTAATTTCTTAAATTTAATTTATTTTAATATTTATTGGACGGATTCTATTTTAGTTTCATAGATTTTTAGTTGTAAACTAAAAAGTTTATTTAGTTTATTATGATTTTATATTTCTGTAATTTATTTAGAATTGGATGATTTACGACTAAAGTTTAAGTTTAATGTTTCTATTCCTCTAAAATGTCGTCTAGAATTCCTGTTAGTCCAAATTATATCTTGTATATATTTTATTCCGGGAGTCCAAATTATATCTTGTATATATTTTATTCATTATTTTTTTAAGACACAAATACAATAATAGAAAAGAATAGTGCTTTCAATCTTTGTTATCCAATAAATTTACACGATTTCCCAAGCACGGACTTATACAGTTATTAACTATACAAAGAAAAGTAGAAAACAGAATCGTTAGTCTTGCTAGAGAAGTTTTTAGTTATTTATTTTTCTAGTGTTGCTGTAAAATGTTTATCTGGTTGATTAAGATTTTATATTTCTGTAAATTATTTAGAATTAGATGATTTACGACTAAAGTTTATGTTGAGTGTTTCTAGTTATTTATTTTTCTAGTGTTGCTGTAAAATGTTTATTTGGTTTATTAAGATTTTATATTTCTATAAATTATTTAGAATTAGATGATTTACGACTAAAGTTTATGTTGAGTGTTTCTATTCCCCTAAAATGTCCGTCTAGAATTCCTGTTTGTCCAAATTATATCTTGTATATATTTTATTCATTTACAGCTGGTTTCTCTTTTTCTAAGATACAAATACAATAATAGTATATCGGTAGCTTTCGATGATGACAAAAGAAAAGTGCTCTCGGTCTTTGTTATCAAATAAATTCACACGATTTCCCAAGCACGGACTTATATAGTTATTAACTATACAAAGAAAACAGAATCGTGGTTCTCGCTACAGAAGTTTTTAGTTATTTATTTTTCTAGTGTTGCTGTACATATAGATCCATTGACTTAAGTTGAATCAAGAGAACAAACCCAAATATGATAGAAAGCTTCGAGCTCAAGGATCTAGAGGAGTTGACCTTGAATGCGAAACAAGTACAAGATGATATGTTGGAGGAGATACTCAGAGTCAACGCGAACACAGAGTATCTCCGTCAGTTTCTCCATGGAAGTTCTGATAAAGAGCTTTACAAGAAGAACGTACCAGTGGTGAGCTATGATGATGTGAAACCTTATATCCAGCGTAATGGAGAGCCTTCAAATGTCATTACGGGAGAAACCATTACTAATTTCTTTCTAAGGTAAACGATGTCAAATTCTCGAAACCAAATTTATCCTAGTAGTTAGTTTTTATGGAACTTGTGACTTTGTTTTGTGTATAGCTCTGGAACTTCTGGAGGGAACATAAGATCTTTCCGGTGAACAACAAGTTCTTTGAGAATATGACTTTCGTATATGCTCTATGCTCCTCCATTATATCCAAGTAAACTCTTCATATATATAAAATACATATTTTTCTCTTTTTAGTGTATTTGTGACTTCCGTCACCAAAAATCTTTTTTGTTTTCCGGTACATAGGTACATCGATGGAACTGGGGAAGGAAAAATGATGGCGTTTCTCAATACTAGACCGTTTATTACAACGCCTTCTGGTTTGCCTGTTGCTCCTCTGTCTACGAGCTTTGCAATGAGCGATTATTTCAAGAACCGGCCATCAAAATGTTATATTAGCCCAGACGAAGTCATTTTATGTGTTAACAACAAACAGAATATGTACTGTCATCTTCTCTGTGGTCTCGTCCAACGAGAGAAGGTTGTGAGTATTGCTACTGCCATTGCTTCTTTGTTAGTTCAAGCAATCCGATTTCTTGAAACTCACTGGGAAGAATTGTGTAATAATATTCGATCTGGCTGTATTAGCGAGTGGATCACCGACCTTAGTTGCAGAGACTGTCTCCATCATACTTGGAGGACCTAATCCGGAGTTGGCAGATCTGATTGAACATGAATGCAGCCAGAAATCATGGGAAGGTATGATCACACGGCTATGGCCTAACGCCAAATTCATTCAAACCATAATCACAGGACAGATGAGTCAATACATCCCAATACTGGAATTTTATTCCAACAAACTACCACTCGTCTCCCCGCGTTATGCTTCTTCTGAAACAATCTTTGGTGTTAATTTGAATCCTCTATGCAAACCACAAGACGTGTCGTACACGTTTTTTTCCAAACATGTCCTACTTTGAGTTCTTACTTGTTGATGAAGCAAACAATGATGAAATTGTTGACCTTGTGAACGTCAAGTTAGGGTGCTTTTATGAGCCCTTGATCACAAATCGTTTCGGTAAGTTACACATACACATAAATATAACTTTATACGTATATATATATACTCTCTTCCTCACCTATATTAATATACAATTTCTATTGTGCTTAGGCTTATGCAGATATAGAATGGGAGATATTCTACAAGTGACTGGATTCTACAATTGTGCACCTCAATTCAGATTTGTACGCAGGAAAACTGCGGTTCTAAGCATCAACGTAGAAGTAACGACTGAAGAAGACATTTTGAAGGCGTTGAATCATGCAGCACCCATTCTTGAATCTTCAGATTTAATGTTGATGGACTTCACATGCTATGCAGACGTCTCCGCTATTCCAGGTCATTATGTTTTTTACTGGGAGCTTAAAGCCAAAAACTTTAATGGCATTGTTAAGCTTGATAACAAGGTAATGGTGGAATGTTGTTGTGTAATGGAGGAATCATTTGACGTTCTTTATAGAAAATATAGGAATAAATATGGTGTAATCGGAGCTCTAGAGATAAGGGTGGTGCAACATGGAACTTTCAATTCTCTCATGGCATTTTTCACCTCCAAAGGGGCTTCTTCATCTCAATACAAGACACCTATATGTATAAGCGCCCCCCAAGTTTTAGCAATTCTTGAAGACAAAGTTCTTGCTATTGACTTTGTATGAAACGTGATTCTTATTGATAGATGAGAATGAGTATATATACAAACTACAGAGAACTTTCTAGAGATACTATACATGGAATGTAATATATGATAATTATGGACATAATATTCACACGATCAATTGGTGGAACTGACCACGGATATTCCATATCCTATCACACCCCCTCAAGACGGACGGTCGCAAAACGTAAGTCCGATCTTGACAGATAATGTTTGGAAGCGTGGGTGAGATAGAGGCTTTGTAAGTGCATCTGCAAGTTGATCCATGGAGGAGATGTGAGTGACACGAACTTGACCACTTTGAACAAAATTGTCGTACAAAGTGATAGTCCAAAGCTATGTGTTTCATTCTTGAATGGAAGACGGGATTTGCTGCGAGGTAGGTTGCACCAATGTTGTCACAATAGATGGCTGGTTGACTAGTGACTTGTATTCCCATTTCTAAGAGGAGAGAGGAAAGCCAACATAGTTCAGCTGTGGTTGAAGCAACTGACCGATATTCAGCTTCAGTGGACGATCTTGAGACTCCGGTTTGTTTCTTTCAGGACCAAGCAATAGGGTGCGAGCCAAGATAAACTATATATGCACTGGTAGAAGTGTAGTCGTCTTTGTTGCCACCCGAATCTGCATCACTATAAGCGTGTAGAGCTGGTGAGTTCTTGGAATGAAGATATATGCCTTTGTTTTTGGTTCCACATAAATATCTGAGTATCCGTTTCACCGCGGTCCAATGATCATTCGTCGGCTGGTGCATAAACTGTGAGAGTTTGTTGACGGCATAGGATATGTCTGGGCGGGTAAGGGAGAGATATTGAAGACTGCCGACCACAGCTCTATACTTTGTTGGGTCGTCTAGAGGAGATCCCGAGATAAGCGTTAGCATGGTGTTTGGACACATCGGTGTGGCAACGGGAGTGGCACTCATCATATGTGTCTTGGTCAGAAAATCTACAATATAACGATGTTGCATTAAGTGTAAACCTTGAGTAGTGTGAATAACTTCAATACCTAAGAAATATGATAAGTCTCCCAAGTCTTTTAGCGAAAAACGTTGAGATAAGGAAGAGATAAACCGCGTTATGTGTGATGAGCTGTTGCCGGTGATGATGATATCGTCGACATAGACAAACGTATATAGAGTGACACCACCAGTGTTATAGATAAAGAGAGAAGCATCAGCGAGGGAGTTCTTGAATCCATATTGGAGAAGAAACGTGCGAAGCTCATTGTACCAAGCTCGGGGAGCTTGTTTTAGACCATAGACGCTTTCCGCAATTTGCAAATGCCCTGGGGGTTATCCTTGTCAAAAAAACGGGTTGCACCATAAACACCTCTTCTTGAAGATTTCCTTGAAGGAATGCATTGTTGACATCAAGTTGACGCATGGGCCAATCCTTGGAAACGGCAGTGCTAAGAACAACACGTATTGTAGCTGGCTTGACTACCGGACTGAAGGTATCTTGATAATCAATCCCAGGGCGTTGAGTGTATCCTTTGGCTACTAAGCGCGCTTTGTATCTTTCGATGGAGCCGTCAGGGCGACGTTTTATCGTAAACACCCACCTGCAACCAACAACATTAGAAACATTAGACATATTGACAAGATCCCAAGTATGATTTTTAACAAGTGAATTTATTTCTTCACTCATGGCTTTACGCCAATGTTCATGTTTGAGGGCTTCAGTTGCAGTGGCTGGTATATAGTCCAGGGAGACAGAAACAGAAGCACGAAGATTGAGCTTTTGGACTGGTCGTCGTTGTCTAGTGCTTATTCTTGTAGGAGCAGGTGGCGGTGGAGGAGGAGCTTGTGGTTGAGGTAGCAGCGGTGGAACTGGGTCCAGAGACGGGGATGGATCCTGAGACGGAGCTGGAGTCGAAGTGACGGACACTGAGGGCTGTGAAGACGAACTAGACGAGGCTGGAGATACCAGTGCTGGTGGAGCTGAGGCATCAGTACTTGGAATAGGCACTGCTGGAGCTGGTGTCGCTGTAAGATGAGGTAACCTGAGAGGCAAACACGAGACAACAGAGACAGGAGAAGAAATATCTTGAGCATTATCAGAATGTGAGGATGTTTCAAGTGGGACAGTTAGTGAAAAAGGAAAAACCGATTCATGGAAAATAACATGTCTAGATGTGTAAATGCGAGTTGTTTTCCGATCTAAACAAAAATATGCACTTTGTGTAATAGAATAACCTAGGAAAACACAAGGTTTGGATCGCGCATCAAGCTTATGAGATGCATATGGTTTTATCCACGGAAAACACAAACACCCAAAAACCCGTAATTTTTGAAAATTCGGAGGTTGACCAAATAAATTTTGAAAAGGTGTTTTTAAATTTAAAGTGGGTGTTGGCATTCGATTAATAAGATAAACCGCTGTAGAGAACGCATATGTCCAATAGGACTTAGGCATAGAAGCATGAGACATTAGTGTTAACCATGTCTCGACAATATGTCGATGCCGACGTTCAGCAATGCCATTATGCTCAGGCGTGTGAGGCGGACTAGTCATATGGGAGATACCATGGGTGGAAAGATAGGTCACTAGACCAATGTATTCACCCCCATTATCAGTATAAAGAGTTCGTAGTTTGAATTGAAATAGATTTTCATTCAAAGCCTTGAACTTTTGAAATACCTCAAAAACCTGTGACTTCCATTTTAAAGGATATATCCATGTATACCTAGTAAAATGATCTAGAAAAATAACGTAATATTTAAATCCATCAATAGAAACTATTGGAGATGTCCAAACGATATCAAGAGGATGTGCGGATTTTAAAGTAGAATTTGTAAAAGGTAACTTATGCATTTTATTAATAGAACATGATGTGCATGGCTGAGCCATTAAAACACGAGAAGAAATAGGTAACTGAAATTGAGAAACAGTGTTTTGAAGAATAGATAATGCAGGATGTCCTAGGCGTGAATGCCAATCAGACAATGAAGTTTTAATAACGGAAGCAAAAGCAAGTGATGGAGGATTAGATAAATTGTGACGTGGCCACTCATAAGTACCACCCTTAGGTTTGCCTTCCAGACGAAGAGCCCCTGTGTGAAGGTCTCTCACCTGAAAATATGTTGGTGTAAAGGTCACCGCAACACTGTTAGTTGTGCATAATTGAAATACCGAGATAAGATTTTTATCAAGAGATGGTACACATAAAACATCATTAATAAAGAATGGACGAGTATAAGAAGGAGACGAGAAAGAACCAGTATGTGTAATTGGCAAGGCGGAGCCATCGCCAAGAAGCACATCATCACCGCCATTATATGGGTTGTGAAGAGAGAGGTTGGCTAAGTCCGACGTCATATGATGCGAGGCACCGGAGTCAATAAGCCAAGTAGAGGAATCAGACAACATGGCTGCATTTGCTCGTGGCTGCCAAGGTTGCGGAGCTGAAGGTTGGTTCCATGGCTGAGGAGACGTCTGAGGGGCTGACCACGGCTGAGTTGAAGCACCTCCACGAACAATGCGAAACTCAGGACAATACTTAGCACTATGTCCTTGAGTACCACAGGCTTGACACCTTCCCATGTATGGTTTAGAAAATCTATTTTGTCCACCATTGTTGGTGTACCCACAACGATTTTGTGAGTTGTTGTTGAAACTGGGCCGAGACTGGTTGTATCGAGGTTGGTGAACGTGTATCGGTAGCGTTAGCGACAATTGGAGTTACCGACAAAACAGGCTCGGAACAGAGAATCATGGCTTCACGGTTAAGTAACTTCTCATGAAGTTCTGAGTATGAGATCGGAGTGTCACGTCCATTGATAGCATCAATCTCAGGTTTGTAATCTTCCGTTAGACCAGCAAGTATTTGCTCAACGAGATCTTCATGATCCAGCGGCTTGCCGAGAAGAGCAAGATCATCAGCCTTGGATTTGATCAAACGGAGATATTCACTCACTGTCTTGGTGCCTTTAACACATGTCTTGATCTGAAACTTCAGTTGCCTAATATGGCCACGAGACGGATTTCCGAACATATCTGCGAGTGTATCCCAGACTTCTTTCGTTGTAGATGCAGTGGAGACAGCAGTTTGAATGGGAAGAGTGATCGCACCAATGATGGCGCTGTACAAGAGTCGATCTTGGCGTCGCCAAGGAGCATATGCTGGATTCGGACAAGAGACACCATCAATGACAACAGTTGAAGCCGGAGTAGTAGGAGATCCATCTATGAATTGATGGAGTTCATGGCCTTCAAGGAGAGCACGAACCTGATGTCGCCACATCAGGTAATTGGTTTGAGTTAGCTTCGTAACACTTGACATGTTGACAGATAATAGAGTGCTCTGTGGATCTTGAGAATTAAAAACAGAGGTGTGTGCGGCGGTGGATTCAGTCATCGTGAAGAAATAAACAAAGACGTGACGATGGTACGGAGATATGAAATGAGATTATCGAAACAGAGAAGAAAAGGATTCACGAAGGATTCACGAAACAGAGAAGGATTCACGAAGAGAGAAGAAAAGGATGCAGCACAACGGCTGAAAGAAGAGAGAAAAGAAAAAAAAATAGGTTAAACCTATTAAAAGTGCTCTGATACCATATTGACTTTGTATGAATCGTGATTCTTATTGATAGATGAGAATGAGTATATATACAAACTACAGAGAACTTTCTAGAGATACTATACATGGAATGTAATATATGATAATTATGGACATAATATTCACACGATCAATTGGTGGAACTGATCACGGATATTCCATATCCTATCACTTGCTCGGTTCTTCAGCAACAGATCTCCTCCAGTCTGATTAGATGTGAACTATCTGAAACAACTAAATCATGTAGTTGAAGAGTTATGAAAGGGGAAAGTTATTCGATGAGAAGCTTGTCTTTCTACATAAAATTAATGATTTCCCGATTTCTTCAAGATTAAACACGTACTATTTATTTCCTTGTTTTCCCAGTTATCAAGTGTCGTGTTTAAACAGTAACTGATGTAATCGACAAAAGTCTTTAAAAAATACCACTGGTGTATGAAAATTTGGGTGTATTTTGTCTTATTTAAAAGACTAGAGTTGAATCTGCGGCATACCGCTGATCAATGTTTTCTTAATTAATGTAATATATATTTGTATTTGACTGTTTAATATTTTGTGGTCAGTTTTTTAGATAATTTCGAATATTTTACATTTGTTCGCTTCTTTTATATAATTTGTTCTTTTATATGTAGTTTTAAATTTTAAAAAGTATTATTTTTATTGGTTAGTTAATCTATATTTTCATTTTAATGTTTTGTAAGTAGTTCTTATGTCCAAATGTGTACCACTATATCCACATGATAGCTGACCCGAAAATTTGATTATTTAAGTAGTTAAATAAAAGTTTTAATAAACAATTTTTAAATAGAAATATTTTAGTATTCATTTTTTCGTAAATAATTTAATCATAAAATGCATTATATTTTCAAATATATCATATATTATTTTTATCAGCTATACACAATTATTAATTTTTTATATATAATTTACTTATTTTTATTAAAATTTGGTGGTTTATGGACCGATCCACTAATCTTGCGGGTCACAATCTATTTGGCATCTCTACCGATGTGGAACGTTGAACATACACTTTTTTTTATTGACTGAGTAATATATGTCCATTTATAAAAATTTGAATCACGATATATGTAGAAAAAAATCTAAAAGTTTATTAATTGTATTGATTATATAATAATTTAAAATAATATGAAAATAAAATCAAACAAAAATGATAAGAGAATAAGAACTCATATTATTTAAATAGTAATATTAGATAAGGAAATGATCTTAGAGAAATAATTTAATATTTATTTTAAAAGAAAAAATATATCGAAACAAAATATTGAAATGATTGAATACATTAATATTTGATGTTTGGATGTAAGAATAAAACAAAGATTGTTTGATTACAAGATTTTCCAGATTTATACTTTAGTTTTAATAGTATATAAGATAAAATATGCGCTCCAGAGATTAACTATATGCAATGAACATGTTCCCACAATACTATATACATACTGTTTCAAATCTAAATGAACTGATTAATAATTAAATATATTTCTAGCAATACAAATAAAATAATAATTAAATATTGGACACATCCGAATACACGAGAAAATAACAAACCAACCACTATGTGTATATAATAGTTTAAACTAAATGATTGATTAATTAAATAAAAACATATTTGTTGACAGTTCAACCACTATGTGAATATAATAGTTTAAACTAGATAATGTAATCCGTGCCTAAAAATATATATTTCATATTTTGTTAGTTTATATTAATAGTAGTGTTTTAAATTAGATTTATTTTATGTATTTAGTATTTTATTTATTAATATTATATATAGCTTATTTTTTAGTAATTAAAATTACTAATATATAATTACATGCCGTGTTATATTTATTGACAAATTTATTTAAAAGTTGGATTATAATATATTTTCGTAAGTAAAATTAAGTGGTATTATCTGTGTATACTTTCACATTATTCAAAAAGTATATAAATTTTTGATTTACTCCAATATATCAATTATTATGAGTGATTTAAAATTCAATTTGAGATCCGTCATATGATCCGTCTTGATCCGTCCTGACCCAATGAAAAAAATATAACAGTTGAAAATGTAGATGATTTAAAGTTGGATATATAAAAAAATTATTTTAGTTTTCGTCCATAATTAATAAGAAAAAGAAAATATATTTAATTCTTTGTGGAAAGTAATCATTGTTTAAATACTCTAATTAAAAAATTCATATTTATTTAGGAGACTCTAAATAAATAAATAAATTTATTTTTATTAAGAACTAAAATTTGAAATATCTATATACTGATTTTTGTGCTATTTAGAGAAATGATTAATTAAATAGAAAATTATTATAATTACTAGTAAGATTTGAAAAAATGATCTAATAGCATTTGCTGTAATACCTCATGTAAATGAAAGATTCTTTATTTTTTAACATTGCTCAAATAATTATATAGAGATTAACTGATTGATTTAATTAAATAAGAACATATTATTGACAGACCAACCACTTTGAACTTAAATTAGATGATTTTAAATTTTCAAATTGTTCTATTATTGCCGTAAACAAATTAATTGATTATTTATTAACTATTTTGTCAAAACGATTAATTATTAACTAAGAAACACACAAAAAATGACTGACCAACCAAAAAATGTATAGTTGTATAAATGTGTTTGGCACTAGTTGTTTCCTTTGTTCTTTCTGCATCACAATAAGTCAATACCTATTAATTAATTAAGACTAGAGGTAAACATTTAATTTTTGCTTTACAAAGAGTCTAATTATATGTTTTAATGCAGATTTTTAAATAAAATATCAGTTTTGCCCCAATTATTTCAGTTTATTAATTAGAAGAAACATTATTTAGTGTATTAATTAAAGGTAGAAATGAAATTTACTTTTTTTTTCATTGTGTGAAAATGCCACAATGACACTATTTTAGAAAACAAAGGAGTATAAATTATAGATCCATGAAAAAATGATTGATAAGCAATAATTGAAGAACACATTAACTGTATAACTATTGAGCAATGAAATGTGTTCACGAGAATCTTGTGGTCTAGTCTTGTAATATCTATGTCATTGTTCGCATGAAATAAATACAAAATATATCTGAAAGACTGAAACCACAAATTTGCAAAATAAGTACTATTACCATTATATCTACTAGGATAAGGACCCCCGCGATATCGCGGGGGAAGAACTACATATTAAATAAAATCTAGTTTTTGTTGTGTTAGGTTGAATTTGTGTTGCTTTTCTTTGATTTTGGTATTTATTATGTAATTTAGATTATATTATTGTATTTCTAGTAAATAAAATTTGCAGTTATATTTTACAGTTTTAATTATATAGCTAGTTTTAATTTATTATCAACATTTATTTATTTTTATAACTAAAATACTGTTAAATATTTTTTTTAAGTATAAGATAAAAACTTATAAAAGTCAAAGAAGTAATTTATAAATAACAAAAGTTTTACTCTATAATAGAATAATGAATATGATTACTCCAAATATAAAGTAATTTTTAAAAACTCTATATTAGAGTGAGATATAGAGTGAGATTGAAGAACTTTTACTCTATTATAAAGTTTAGAGGAGAAACAGAGTATGGTGGGAGATGCTCTTAAACAAAGTAAAGAGAAAACCAAAGAAGATTCACTTGAAATTGATTTGAAACTGATTGAAAACTGAAAAAATTGCCACAATGTTATTATTATATTCACAATAAAATTAAAATGAAAATCTTTTTATTATTATATTGACAATGTTATGAAACAAAAATCAATTTTTAATATAGATTTATTTAAATTTCATAATTTGATATTACATTCACTTAATATATTATAAAGTTATATCCTTCATCTTAAAATGATAAAAACAAAATTTCTAAGTGCAAATTTTTAGTTTATGAGCATTAAATAAATATTTGTTAAGCGTAAATATTTGAGCTCATAAATATATTCTCAAATATGATTAAGGGTAAAAACAAATATAAAATTACAAAAACTTAGTCGTTTAATAAAAATATGTGTATAAAGATACAAATAACTAATCCGGATCATGTAGTTGTAATGGATATCCTAAAAACAAGTTATTTATTAAGAAATATATTATATAGTAAGAAGAAAAAATTATTTAACTTTTAAAAAAAAATTAACTTATAAAGTAAAGTATACCATGCTTGTTATAAAATTGTGGTAGTACAACATTATCACAATCATACTTGTTATAGTTCATGATTGGTTTATATGAATTAAGGAAATCTGCACCAGGTCTGTCAAAACAGTTCAAATTTGTTATTTTTGGCTTATGCATTTGACATAATAAATTAAAAACATGATCCTACAAAGATATCAATTTGGGTAAATGGGTAAATATTATAAAATTGTTTGAAAAACATTTATAGCCGAAAAGGTTTTAGTATATAATCAGATAACAATATTCAACTACATATATAGCGGTGGTTGCGTTAAAAACATGGAAATAGTAACACAAACATGTATAATCTACTGTGTCTAACAGACCGAGAACAACAACATGAACAAAAAATTAAGTGCAAGTTTTTATATCTAGTTAGGATTTAAGTTTAAGTCAACAACATGTAAACTAAACAAAGAGATATACTTACGGTTTAAAAGAAATGAGTTACACACATTTATTTACTGGATAATATATATATTATAAAAAAAAAATTTTAATGTATGTAATCCAGAAGGAAAAAATTAATTATTGTAATACATTATTAGAGATATTAAACCGGCTAAAGTCGCGTTCAAAAGATGCAAATTGAACAGTCATATCTTTTCGGAATATATTTCCTGAGTCAATGAATCTATTAATTCAATGAATCTATTAATTCAATGAATCTATTAATTCAATGAATCTATTAATTAGGGTAATATATAATACATTTCTTGATTCAGTGAATCTTTTAGTTAGGGTAGATTACAGCCACAGGATTCAAACTCTAACGAACATTTTCTCGGAACAATTATTGGAAACGTGGTGCTTAACAAAATAATCAAACAATTTTTTTTAATACATAAGTAGAATTGTTATTAAACGTGGCGCTTAATAAAAATAATACATAAGTAATATTTACACCTATTTTACTATATCACTACAATAACTTTAAACTGAGAGAATGACATATAGACATACAAATGAAATAGAATTGCTAGTTAGACGACGAAGGAGTTATAAAACGAACAAAGTTTCGACAAAACAAAAGATGTGAATAGGACAAAAGTGAACAATCGTATCTTTTCGGAATATGTTTCTTGAGTCAATAAATCTATTAATTAAATAAATTTATTAATTAGGGCAATATATAATAGATTTCCTAATTCAATGAATCTTTTAATTATGATATATATATATATATAATAGCAAACCTATTTTTAGAGTATATATATATATATATATATATATATATATATATAGAGAGAGAGAGAGAGAGAGAGAGAGAGAGAGAGAGAGAGAGAGAGAGAGAGAGAGAGAGAGAGGTTGTCACCTCCATCCGCTTTTCCCTTCCCTCATCCCCAAATTACTTGAACTCAATTCATCAAGACCGGGATTAGCATGCATGTTCCTATCTTTTAAGAAATAAAGAACTACTCTATAATATGGTAGCAACTACCATGCATGTTCCTATCGTTTAAGACAAAAATAAATTAATATATTTGACAGTTTCGTTTAGTTTGTTATTAAATCGATTCACACGGTTTTCAACGTTCTGACTTGCGTATAAATCAACTGTTTTGTGCAGTTGTGATATTTTCTATACAATTTTTTTTAATGTTATATACTGAACCCCTTTAGTAGAAAAATCAAAGCCAAATATATGAAAGTGAATTACAAATTATTTGAAATATGAGTCTAGGTTTCAATTTGATGGATCTGGAGGAGCTAACATCGAATGCAAAGCAGATACAAGACCATGTATTGGAAGAGATACTCACACTAAACGCCAACACCGAATACCTCCAACGCTATCTCCATGGGAGCTCTGATAAAGAGCTTTTCAAAAAGAACGTACCAGTCATTACCTATGATGATGTTAAGTCTTATATTGAACGTGTTGCGAACGGAGAGCCCTCCGATGTGATTTCGGGTGGACCTATTACTAAATTCCTTCGAAGGTAAACATATTTTATCGTCATAAACTAATTAATAGATCAACTAGCAATTTGTATTTCA
This sequence comes from Cardamine flexuosa, assembly GCA_963555745.1. Taxonomy (NCBI): domain Eukaryota; kingdom Viridiplantae; phylum Streptophyta; class Magnoliopsida; order Brassicales; family Brassicaceae; genus Cardamine; species Cardamine flexuosa. The sequence continues at coordinate 24,573,737 of OY743214.1, read as the reverse complement.
AGGTTTTGGTTGCTTGGTATGACTTTAGCTAGTAGTTATATGTTATGTAGTGGTCAATTTGTTTATGAATTTGTTGTGTAGCACCGGAACTTCAGGAGGGAAACAAAAGATTTTTCCAGTGAACGATAAGTACATTGAGAAGCTGGGACACGTTATTGCTTTACAATCACTCGCTATGTCCAAGTAATTCCTTCTCTAAGTGTATTTTACCATTACGGTTAGGTTAATGGGAGAAGTCAGATCTAGTTAACTTGAATTTGTAGGTAGGATCGGGAATTTGAGTTGGCCAAAGTTTAGTATGATTTGGCCAAACATATTTTTGTCAATAATCATTTAGTGATTAGGTTACACTCTTCTCAATACTCCCTGTTTCAATTTATTTGATGTTTTCTTTAACAGAGTGAGATTTAAGAAACTATGTAAATTATTTATTTTTAGAAAATTGCATTAAAAAGATATTGAATATGATCCAACCAAACACTGTAGAGGATAACTGATCATAAAATTAAATTTAAATAACAATTAAATGTTTGCACTGAAATGTGAAAATTCAAATAAATTAAAGCCACAATAAGTTTCTAAAACATCTTATATTATAATAAAATATATTTTATACACTAAGAAGTTTTAAATTATATTTTTATCAGCATCAATTTTTATCAATAAGATTTACTATATGAAATTATATTTATTATTTAAAATATGAACACATTAGTTTTAAAATTGTATGAAAGTGTATCAAATATAATATTTAGTTAAAACTAAAACTTTAACATTTACTATTTATACATTATCATAAAAATCTAATTTTAGTGGCTTAAAATAGTATAAAACATCGTGGTGGCATAAGCAACCACTTGCCCTCCAGGACGGGCCTGGAAATACGTTACGTTACAAATAAATAGAATTAGATTTCAACCTGCGGTATCGCAAATTAATTGATTTTTAATAAATTTAAATTTTACATAAGTTTTTGTAGTATTAATATTTAAGATTTTATAATAATTATAATATTTCCTGTAAATATAAATTCCTTAATTTTTTGGTGTATTTATTTTATATATTATATATACAGTTTATGAATTTGTTAGTTTAATAACCACATTGATTAATAAAACAATAATTGTATCTATTATCTTAATTTTACATCCAAACATCTCTTAACTAATTAAATCTCTACAATCTTTCTTTATATAATATTTTTCTACAATCTTTTCTTTATCTAATATTGAAATTTTAATAGTTTGAATTATGATTCTCCCATCATATTTGTTTGATATTGTTTTCAAATTATTTCAAATTATTATATAATACATATGATTGATAAAATTTTAAATTTTTTATGTATATATTGTAATTTGAATTTTTATAAACAAATATGTATTAACTCAATTAATAAGGAAAAAGTGTGTGTTCAATATCTCACATTAAAGAGATGTCAATCGGATCAGTGACATGCGAGATATGTACAAGTAAATCCGACATAAAATTTTATACACATGAAAAAGCAGTCATCATGAACAAGCTAATAGTGGACCGCATGTATATCAGAATTTTTCCGGGAATTGATGATTCGATGTATATTACTAAATTTTATTTAAAATATATATATATATATATCAATTAATAAATGTATATATAGTTGATGAAATATAATATATGATATATTTGAAAATATAAATAATTTTATGTATAAAATTAGAATATTTACTAAAAAGAGAATATTAAAAAAAACTTTATTTTAGTTTTAAAATATTTCATTTATTTAAATGATAATAATCAAATATTCAAGTCTTGCTAACCTGTTTGACATAAGAACTATTTACCCAAATTTAAAATGAGTATATACGCCGACTAATCAATAACACTAATATTTTATTATTTAAAGAAACTAAAATTACATATAAGTAATAAAAATTACAAAAACTAAATAAACAAAATAGAAAAATTTATAAGTTATGTGGAAAACTGACCATCAAATATTAAACAGTAAAATATAAACATTCACTATGATAATAAAAAATATATTGACCGCGGTATACCGCCGGTTAGACTCTAGTAAATCTAAATATCTATTATCTTCAAATCCTTTATTATATAAAGCACAAGTCATCTGACCAATAAGAATCTGCCACATAGATTTTGTTTCTAAATTTTAATCTCGAAATAAAATAAAAATTAGATAAAAGCTGAAAATAAAAAAAAGCAATAAATAAATAAATAAATATCCATTTTTCCCTCTTTGTTCCTTCTAAATTTGCTCAACTACATCATGTTGAAGTAAAAACTGTTCCATGATCTCTTTTTTTTTTTTGCTAAAACTCCAATTCTTCTTGTTCATAACTTTTAAATCTTCAATCTTTACTTGAGATGTACAACAAAAACAACAAAGAAAATGAGAAGAAACTAATTACCCTAGTTGTTGCTTACAGAAGCAATTCCTCTCTTTTTCATTCAAACTTCAAAATCTGTTCTTTATTTTGGATCCAAGAGAATGAAGGTGCTAATATTCAAGTCATTTAATCAATTTATTAATTTATTGTTTGCATCTCTCTTTTTTAGTTTCCTTATATTTATGTTTTGATTTCAAATGTAAAACTAAGTTTTGGAAAAATGTCATAAATAATATATATATATATATATATATATTTAATCAAAGATTTCTAGAAATATTTTCATTTAAAAAATATGTGTTAAATTTCAAAATTTTAAAACACAAACTGGAGTTGACATCATGTTCTTATAATTTATTTGATCTTATAGATGTGTTAGATGTGTTATAAGTTATGTAAATTTATCATTTATATTTCTTTTTTTCTTTGGGTCAACACAATTATCCTTTATTATATAAAGCACATGTCACCTGACCAATAAGAATGTGCCACATAGATTTTGTTTCTAAATTTTAATCTCAAAATAAAACTAAAATTAGATAAAAGTTGAAAACAAAAAAAAAGGCAAAAAATAAATAAACAAAAATCTATTTTTCTTTTTTTGTTTCTCCTAAATTTGCTCAACTACATCATGTTGAATTAAAAACTGTTTCATGATCTAAAACTCCAGTTCTTCTTATTTATAGCTCCTACTCAATTTCAGTTTTCTCTATATTTATTTTTACTTTCACAATTTAACTTTATTATACCTCTTAAATCTCCAATCTTTAATTGAGAAATACAACAGAGACAACAAGAAAAAGGAGAAGAAGCTAATTACCCTAGTTGTTGCTTACCGAAGAAATTCTTCCTTTTTTCGTTCAATCTTCAAAGTCTTTTTTTTATTTTGGATCCAAAAGAATAAAGGTGCTAATATTTAGGTCATTTACTCAATTTATTAATTTATTGTTTGCATCTTTCTTTTTCAATTTTCCTTATATTTATGTTTTGATTTCAAATGTTAAACTAAAGTTTGGAAAAATGTCTTAAATAATATTTTAAGTAAATAATATATATTTAATCACAGATTTTTACAAATAATTTCATTTAAAATATATAAGTGTTAAATCAAAAATTTTAAACACAAATTGGACTTGACATCATGTTCTTATAATTTCTTGATCAGTTAGATGTGTTATAAGTTATGTAAATTTATCACTTATATTTCTTTTTTTTTTTAGGTCAACACAATTATATTTATTTAAAAGGAAAATAGTATTATAAAATCTTTAGTAAAATAAATATTATTAACTGAAAATGTTATTATAAATTTTAAAAATAATTTATCTTATTAATTAAGCACAAATCATCTGACAAATGATTAGTTAACATATATATTATGTTTTTTTAATAAATTAGATTTACGAATATATATTTAAATGTAACAGTTCATTTATAATCCAAATTAGAATGTCAAAACAAAAATAAATAGTGGATATCATGTGTCTCCTAACTGTTATTATTCTTTTAAAATCTGAATATAAATGAGCTCTTTCCATAGGTATTTTATTGATGAAGTTACTTGAAAATCATTTATTCTCTCTTCCACATTTTATACTTATCCAACAAAATACAATAATCTAAAAAGATCTAAATCTATTTCTTCCCGTAATACGGGATTTTATACTAGTATATTCATAAACCATAATATCATTATTTCCACATAAACTTTCAAAAATATTTATATTACTTGTACATTGACTAACTTCTTATTTTTTGACATATCTACATGGACTAACTTTTTTTTGTATATTTTATCTTTTAACTACCACCACTAAGATCGACTTCGCTCTGGATTAATAGGCATTTTGACAGCGGTGGCGAGCAAGGAAAGGCGCTGGAGTTTCACTGCACTAAACCGCCATCCACTACACCCTCCGGTTTACCTATTTTTGCAGTATTTTCAAGCTTCTTCATGAGCGATTACTTCAAAAACCGACCATCAAAATGTAATTCTGAGTACACAAGCCCTGACCAAATTATATTGTGCCCAGACCACAACCAGAGTTTGTTCTGTCATCTTCTATGTGGGCTACTCAAGAGGGACGAGGTTATGAGAGTTGGTGCAACCTTTGCTTTTGTCTTGGTCCGAGCAATCGATTTTCTTGAGAAACACTGGAAGGAACTATGTAGCAATATCCGATCAGGTCATGTTAGCGAGTGGATCACTGACCTTAACTGCAGAAACGCTGTCTCGGCCATTCTTGGAGGACCTAATCCCAAACTGGCTGATGTGATTGAACAAGAATGCAGCCACAAGTCATGGGAAGGTATCATCACAAGACTTTGGCCTAAAACCAAATATATTGAATGCATTGTCACAGGACAAATGGCTCAATACATTCCAATATTGGAGTTTTATTCCAACAAGCTTCCTTTAGTTTCCACAACATATGGGTCTTCGGAAAGTACATTTGGGCTGAATGTGGACCCTCTATGTAAACCACAAGATATGCCTTACACATTTATACCCACCATCTCCTACTTCGAGTTTCTACCGGTTGATCATGACGGAGACATGGCTAATAGCATTGTTGATCTCGTGGACGTCAAGTTAGGGTGCTACTATGAACCAGTGGTCACCAACTATTTTGGTTTACACAGATATCTGATAGGAGATATTCTACAGGTGACTGGGTTTTACAACAGTACACCTCAGTTTAGATTCGTACGTAGAAAGAATGTGGTTTTAAGTGTCAGGTCGGAGACAACAACTGAAGAAGACCTCTTAAATGCGTTGGCTCATGCGACGCATGTTCTTGAATCTTCAGATTTAATGTTGATGGGCTTCACATGTTATGCAGATATTTCCACTTTTCCAGGTCACTACGTTTTCTATTGGGAACTCAAAGCTAAAGACGTTGATAATGTTGTTGAGCTTGATAAGAAAGTATTGGTAGAATGTTGCTTTGCATTAGAGGAATCATTTGATGAAGTATATAAAAAAAATAGGGGTAAGGATGGACTAATTGGAGCTCTGGAGATAAGAGTGGTGCAAAAAGGAGCATTTGATTCTCTCATGGAATATTTCATTTCAAAAGGTGGTTCCATTTCTCAATACAAGACGCCTATATGTATCAACTCTTCTGACGCCTTAGCAGTTCTTGAAAGTAAGGTTCTTGCTCGATTCTTCAGCCAAAATTCTCCTCCTTTCGACTTGTGATGCTTTGTAATAAATGAGGACACTTTGTGCTTATTTTAATCATCTACTTTGTATCGTCGGTAATGAATATTTGTGTTAATAAGTTATCTTAATTAAAAAAATTAAAATTCTATAAGTGGTCAATTTTTTCCTTATAATGATAAAATAAGATTTAAAACTCAAATATCAATAGCTATTAAAAAAAATCATACTGGCTACATAATTTATACATTATTTCTCTCTTTGCAGTACTACTATGTACTCTCATGATTAGGGTTTCCATGGGTAAGATCTCAAACAAATCTTTTGGTGTCTTATTCAGGAAGGAAAGATCTCCTCTCACAATCTCATTATTGGTCCAGTTTTTTCTCTTAGCACTCATAGGGTAAGAAACCTTTTTATTTATATCACTAATCAATTTTTCTCAATCTAAATAAAATATTTACTTAGTTTGAAATTAACATCAGAATCACAGCAAATCAAGGATTCTACCTCTTGGGACTGAAATATGCACCTCCAAGTTTTGCTTCAGCAATGCAGAACTATGTTCCTGCAGTCACTTTCATCATGGCTTGTGCCCAAAGGTACCTTAACCTTTTTAATTTTAAAATAAATAGCATTTTCATATCCGTCTTAACTTTAATCTTCATCGATCTTTAAGGATCGAACACATCAACTTCGTTCGAAAACACGGTGTGGCCAAGGTGTTAGGGACCATATTAAGTATAGGCGGAGCCACAACCATCACATTGTTTAGAGGATTCCCACTTTTTCAAAGAAGCCTTACCGCACAAGAAACTCATTCTCATGATGAGATAGAATCCATTAACAACTCACAGAAATGGACACTCGGATACTTATACCTTATGGGACACTGCTTGCCAATTTTCATGGGCTGGTTGGATGATTATTCAAGCTCCTGTCTTGAAGAAGTAAGAAGCCAGCAAAACTCACCTTGACAATCATTCACATGTTTCTTTGGTTTGATTCAGTTTCTAGTCATTTCTTTGTTTGTGGAAACTGATACCAAAAACTAGATCATTGTCTCTTGGGAATATATTTTCACTATCCTGCATATACAACACAACACAACACAATTTTCTTCTCTGTACATACAAAAACATGATAATGGATATCATAAAACTACTTGGCCACAGCTGTCTCCAGAGGGTTTCTACAAAGGATCTTTTGGTAGTTTTTTATTTTTTCTTTTTGCTTCCTAAGATAATTGCTAAGAACAAACAATTGAGTTGTGACAATTTTAGTACCTTCCAAATGATTAACTTAACGTTTGGAAGATTTCACTCCTACAAATAGTGAATTACATATTCTAAGGAAAAACTTTCAGATGAAATTTATATACTAAACCAAATTCAAAGAGCCTGATACTTCTCGGCCCAAAACAAAAATAGCCCAATACTGCTCGGCCTAATAAAAAAATGCCCAATGAATAAGAGCGACTTCTTCGTCTCCGTCGTGGCGTGGCCGTCATTTGAAAGGGTTGTGGCACCTACGCAGCCTCAGAAAAACCTCACCTTTTCATCAAACTCAAAACCCTCATTTGTCTCTGTTTTTCTTACTCCACATAAGAAACAGAGACAAAGAGAGTGAAAAAGTCCTTCTTTGTTCTAAAAAGCAAACTCTTTTAGCATCTTTCAAATGCTCTAATCTCCAAAAAAATGCCTTATTACTCAGCAATTTTCCGAGGAAATATCAGAGCTAACGCCGTCGTCGATGCTGCATCCATGTTTATTCAACATAATTCCTTCCAGCTTCACCGGACTCCGAAATTGTTGTTAAGACCTTCCTCTGCAATTAGGTCTCTTCATTCCCGGAGGTCAGGTGGGTTAGTTACGCATTCTGAGAGGTCAAGAGTCTTGTCTGTAAAAGCAGGTCGTGGAAATGCTTCTTCTTCAACTCTTGGATTGGAGTGGAGAGCTTCTAATTTACCATACTTCCAGAAGCAAAGCTATGGACGTATTGCTTACAATGACTACGAATCAAGTGATGAGTCGGACAGAGATGTTGGGTCTTCTCAGTCTCAGCAAATGGTAAAGTTGAAATATAAACTCATAAATGGTTATTCTAATTTCCAACACTTGTCAAGTTTGATGAATCAGTCTCATCAAGGTTTATTTCTGTTATATTTGACAACTGTTTTAGGCGGGTTCGACTCTTGATAACATTGATCAATGGAGATTCAAACTTACTATGCTTCTAAGGAACAAAGACGACCAAGAAGTTGTGTCAAGGGAGAGAAAAGATCGTCGTGATTTTGACCATATCTCAGCTATGGCTACCAGAATGGGATTACACAGGTAACTTTTGATGTGTTACCAAGTGGGAATATTTCCTTTAGTTATTTCCTCTTTGCAAGATTTTAGAGATATGTTCTGTTGTTTGCAGCCGTCAGTATTCCAAGATTGTTGTCATTAGCAAAGTTCCTTTGCCAAATTATAGACCTGATCTTGATGATAAACGTCCACAAAGAGAGGTTTTTAATTAATTCTTCAAACTTCTTGTGTTATTTATATGGTTATATGCCTCTTTCGTACTGGAGTTTTTTAAATAGTGAAGCTGTCAATTCTTACATGTTTCAATTTCATGGTGTCTTGGCTTTAAAAGGTGGTTTTGCCTTTTGGCCTACAAAGCGAAGTAGATGCCCATCTACATGCTTTCCTCGACCAGAAAAAAACATTGATTCCGGAGATGCCCAGGCTAGATAGTAGTGAAAGTTTAGCAACTGATCATGCAAACTATGAGAAACCAGAGACCGTGATGCAAAATAGTCTTGCCAGGGAAAGAATACTCCGTCCAAGAAGCTTACAACTCAGAAGCAAGCAACAGCAATGGGTGGTTGGTTTCTCAGAACCTGTAGCCTTTTTTTCATATGCCTCTGTCATATTTAGTTTAATATGTCTGTGTTTTTTTGGCAGGATTCTCCTGAAGGCCAGAAAATGGTAGAGTTTCGCAAAACCCTTCCTGCCTTCAAAGAGAAAGATGCACTATTGAAAGCCATTGCAGCAAACCAGGTGAACCGCAGTTGTTTCATTTTATTTCATATTATCAACTGATTAAGGATGGCATTTTTCTAACAGTTTTGACTTCCTGTGTATTATGTGTATCTAACAGGTTATAGTGGTTTCTGGAGAAACTGGTTGTGGTAAAACAACGCAGCTTCCCCAGTACATATTAGAATCTGAGATTGAGGCTGCTCGTGGAGCTTCATGCAGCATCATATGTACCCAGCCTAGAAGAATATCTGCTATTTCTGTTTCTGAACGAGTTGCCGCGGAGCGTGGAGAGCAAATAGGAGACTCTGTAAGTTCTTTATACACTCTTTTCTTGAGCAGTTGGGGTTTTATAAGTTATTTTGATCGCTGTGGGAATATTTGATCTACTTTATTGATTTATTGGAATGAACAAATCTGATTTTAACACTCTGAACTGAGAGGAAGTTGTGTTTCTTGATAATTACTAATTTTGAGGTTGATATGCGCTCTCTCCTCTTGTAAGGTTGGATACAAAGTGCGGCTTGAAGGAATGAGGGGGAGAGACACACGTCTTCTTTTTTGTACAACTGGTGTTTTACTTAGAAGGTTACTCATAGATCGTAGCCTGAAAGGTGTGACTCATGTCGTAGTTGATGAGATTCATGAACGTGGGATGAATGAAGGTAATAAATCTGATATAGTATTACCAAAGGGGAATCCAATCAGTACTGCAAGTATCATATTAACACACTATTTCTCTTTGTACGTTAGATTTCCTGCTTATTGTCCTGAAAGATCTCCTACCACGTCGACCTGACCTAAAGTTGATTTTAATGAGTGCTACTTTGAACGCTGAGCTCTTTTCTTCTTATTTTGGTGGTGCACCAGCCATGCATATCCCAGTAAGTTTGTAGACATTTTTATTTTCTCCATGCCTGCTGTAATGTATCTCATGTTGTAGAAGAGTGTTTGACCTAAAGTGAAAATTCCTGTACAGGGTTTTACGTACCCTGTCCGAGCCCATTTCTTGGAGGATTATCTTGAGAAGACTGGCTACAGGCTGACATCATATAATCAAATTGACGATTATGGTGAGGAAAAGACATGGAAGATGCAAAAACAAGCTCAATTCAAAAAACGAAAATCCCAGATATCCTCTGCTGTTGAGGTACGGAAAAGTTTGTTATGTCATATGTGTAAATTACACTACCGGATTTGTATTTTCTAAGGTTATTTGTTCAAAGTATGTTTCTTCTGAACTTGTGTGCAGGATGCTCTTGAAGCTGCAGATTTCAAAGGATTCAACTTTCGTACTAGAGATTCTTTGTCATGCTGGAGTCCTGATTCGATAGGCTTTAACCTCACTGAGAATGTGCTTTGTCACATCGTCAAAGGAGAGAGGCCTGGTGCTGTTTTGGTATTCATGACCGGTTGGGATGATATAAACTCCTTGAAGAATCAGCTCGAAGCTCATCCTCTTCTAGGGGACCCCAACAAAGTTTTGTTGCTTGCCTGTCATGGATCCATGGCTAGCTCTGAGCAGGTAAATCTAGTATCCATTGTTTGCCTTTCTATGCAGCATACAAGTACAACACATGTTATAATGCTAAATTTATCTTATTCTGCTCTTGCTATCATTTTTGATGATGTTTTCCTTTTCCTTTCTGCAGAGGCTGATTTTTGATAGACCTCCAGAAGGAATTAGGAAAATAGTGCTGGCTACCAATATGGCTGAGACAAGTATCACCATCAATGATGTTGTATTTGTGATTGATTGTGGTAAAGCAAAAGAGACGTCTTACGATGCACTTAACAATACCCCTTGTCTGCTTCCATCTTGGATTTCTAAGGCAGCTGCTCGCCAAGTAAGAGATAGACATTGATGATTGCTGCTCAAAATTTATTTGATTCACATTCTCGTGTAGTTGTAAATAACTGTGCCTTTTCTATTTTTTCTATTACAGAGAAGAGGAAGAGCTGGTCGTGTTATGCCTGGTGAATGTTATCACCTTTATCCTAGATGTGTCTATGATGCTTTTGCTGACTACCAGCAGCCCGAACTTCTAAGGACTCCGTTGCAGTCTCTATGTCTACAAATCAAAAGCTTAAGACTTGGAAGCATTTCAGAGTTCCTTTCCAGGGCATTGCAACCTCCTGAAGCTTTATCTGTAATTTTCTATTACATCTTTTATACTCTCCCTTCGTTGCATTATCCTTTGGTGCTGAAGATCTAGTCTTGATTGTCATGTTGATTTTCAGGTCCAAAATGCTGTTGAGTATCTAAAAATCATTGGGGCTCTTGATGACAACGAAAATTTAACAGCTTTAGGTATGTTTCTACTGGAAAGTTTTCTATCACAAATATCTGATTTCTCAAGTTATGGCAGGAAGGAACTCATTGTATTCTCTCTGTGCAGGGAAAAATTTGTCGATGCTTCCTGTGGAGCCTAAACTTGGGAAAATGCTTATTTTAGGGGCTATCTTCAACTGTCTAGATCCAATAATGACAGTTGTTGCTGGTCTCAGTGTCAGAGACCCATTCCTTATGCCATTTGACAAAAAGGATGTAAGAATGGTTTATACATGTGATTCATTCATTTTGCCTTTAAGGAAAAGACTGTCACTCAAAAGGCTAAAGCCTAACAGAAAGCCAAGAAGTGCCTCTTATTCCTTGATTCCTTTTATTGCAGCTAGCAGAAACAGCAAAGGCCAAGTTCTCTGGCCGTGATTACAGTGATCATTTGACTTTGGTTCGAGCATACAGTGGTTGGAAAGATGCTGAAAGATCACACTCTGGTTATGAGTATTGCTGGAAGAACTTTCTCTCTTCCCAAACTTTTAAAGCCATGGACTCTATGCGGAAACAATTTTTTGTTCTCCTCAAGGAGGCTTCTCTGATTGATAACATTGAAAGTTGCAGTAAGCTGAGTCATGATGAACATCTTGTCCGTTCCATCATCTGTGCTGGCATGTTCCCTGGAATTTGTTCTGTTGTTGTGAGTCGTCCTCGCCTTTGCATTTACTTTTCACCTCTTCTTTTTCCAAAACTTTGTAGTTTTACTCAATTATAAAACTTTTCTCCTCCACAGAATAAGGAAAAGTCCATTACGCTCAAGACAATGGAAGATGGGCAAGTTCTTCTATACTCGGTGAGTCCATATTTTTAGCTTACCAGTCTTCAAATTCCCCTCAGAATAGAGATCTTTAGCGGCTTACCAACACCGGCTTTTTGTATTTTCCAGAGTTCTGTCAATGGCAATGTACCAATGATTCCCTTCCCGTGGCTAGTCTTCAACGACAAAGTGAAAGTCAATTCTGTGTTTCTACGAGACTCCACTGCTGTATCTGACTCTGTGCTTCTTTTGTTTGGAGATAAAATCTCTTCTGGTGGATTTGTAAGTTATATTCCCTTCATATCTTGTCAATTTCTTTCATTGGTGGTCTTATTTTCACATCGAGTCATCTATGTGTTCCCCTTAGGATGGTCATCTCAAAATGCTTGGAGGATATCTAGAGTTTTTCATGAAACCTACTTTAGCATATACATACCTCTCATTAAAAAGAGAGCTTGACGAACTTATTCAGAACAAGGTAAAGTTCAAAGCCTAGTCTCGAGGATATACGTCTTTTGTTGTCTTTACTCTTTTTTTGACAAAGTTTGTTTCTCCTCTTTTCTACAGCTTGTGAATCCAAAACTTGATATTCAACTATACGACAAACTTATGACTGCCATTAGATTACTTGTCTCTGAGGACCAATGTGAAGGCAGATTCGTATTTGGCCGTAAAGCTCTAAGCCCTACACCGACAAAGAAGTTAAAAGAAATAGGGACTCAGCTGCCGAAAAGTGGCGGGGAAAACGACAAGAACCAACTTCAAACATTGCTTGCCCGAGCAGGACATGGAACACCTGTGTACAAGACACGACAGCTTAAGAACAACCAGTTCCGCGCTATGGTTACTTTCAATGGATTGGACTTTATGGGAAAGCCATGTGGTAGTAAGAAAAATGCAGAGAAGGATGCAGCTCATGAGGCTTTGTTGTGGTTACAAGGCGAGTCCAAGTCGAGTTTGAATGATCTTAACCACATGTCAATTCTCTTAAAGAAGAACAAAAGTAAAAAACCCGCAAGGGAATCATCAGGATCAGGTAGATGGGGTTAAGGATTCGTAGGAGAGAACCAAAGCGAAAAGTGAAGCTGTGATGGTAAGGATTTTTACCAACCTCATGACCTCTCAGGTTTAGTGTCAGAAAGAGTTGTGACCAGGAGATTCTTTTAGACAAAAATACTGAGTTGAGAGGGCTTGGTCGATTTTGTTTGAAGTTTTCAGATTTGCAGATAGTTTATTCAGAGTTCTTTGTTCGGTTGGAAAATCAAGAACTCAACCAAGAAGTGTGACTTCACAAGTCTCTAACCAATTGCGCTGGAGGTTCTTGCTGAGTGGTGGGATCTAAAGGAAGTGGCTCGTGTAACTGTTCTTGTCTTAGTTTAAGTCTTACTTAGAGCTTATGATTGATTCTTCATTATTATTGTATACACCTATATACATAAAATCTTAAAGTATGTAAAATGCTTGACCAGAGATCGTCGCCCTACTTAACCAGAGATTTAAATATTTTATCGTATAGCTACTAAAAATGTATATTTCTTCCTTGTGTGTGTAGATCATTCGATCGATAAATCTCAGTCAAAAAGAAATGTAAACGGGAATATAAGACTGTAAAAACTTAGGGAGAAATAATCAAGAAAAGAAACTGTAATCTTTGGATTGAATAATGATTTGCCTTAATCCTCCTACCGAAGATACGACCATCAAAATGACTCCAAGCAATATGCAAGCCTGTTACATACACATCCAATCTCACTGTTAAAACATAGAAATTTTGTTTGAAACAAAATTAAGAATTTATCTTGTTTAGCTTAGCGAGTGTTTTTAAAGAACCTAAGGGTGATTTTATTATATGGAATTTATTTGAAAGATAAAGACACTGTTTTGAACAGTATATTAATATTATTATAAAGTATTGTTTAGTGAACGTTTTGACACAAGCCTAAGGCTAGTTTTAAACTTTTAGTAAGTTTGAAAGCTTTGAAATAATTTACTTCTGAAAATATAAACGAATTTGGACAAAACAAAAGAGACATTACCCAATTCGTCCACCACGACAGGCTAAACCTCTTTGGTTTATAGATTATCAGCCACATTATGCAAGGAAGCTGCAAAAAAAAGTTTGTATTTTATTTATTAACTTTTATAAATTATAGGAAAGTTTATCTGCATAAATTCAAAATTTAATAAATAATAGATACACTTACAAAATACGTTGTTGGAGCAAACGCGAATCCTCCAAAGAAAGCGAGTAGGCCGCCAAAGAAAGGTATCATTATCGCGATGAACATCGTTAAAGCTGTCCTCACATTACACACTAAGTATTAACACCATATATTTTATCTAGTTAAGCATTCTAATTCATTTTGTATTGTTGTATGTAGTGCAATTACATATACACATTAATAATCATGCAGGACAAAGTTTAGAGCTTCAATACTCATGAAACAGAGAGCATATTGTATAGCATTTTTTTATATTTTCTTGGATTTATAGAAGGAAAAAATATTAAGAGATAATGCAGATTATAAAGAAAGACCAGAGACTTAGCGTACGTACCAACATACACATTACGGACGATGAAACGAAGAACTGAAGAGGGCTTGAAATTCAGTTTCTTAACAAAAAATGTCTCGACCATGTCAAAAACCGGCATTGCGAATATCTGCAGTTAAACTTTTCTATTTAGATCACCGAATTCGCGATGTGTCACATGTAGTGAAATCTAGACTAACTTCTAAAAACTTAATTTTGGACCGTGGAAATGGATTACCAAAGACCGGAAAGAAATTTCCGGTTTATTTGATCAATGAAAGTACCATGAATCGATGTTAAGTTATTGGACTAACCTGGTAACTACCAATGACATGCATAACGACGAATAAGTTAGCGACTGCGATGGCCCAAACAGGCGTTTCGAGCGACATCAAAATGTTATCCGAAACGGCGTTTCCATAAACGCCATAGCCAACCAAAGCAACCGGGAAATAACATAATGCCACGACCACGTAAGCCACCACGACTCCTTTCCACATAGGACCTTTAGATGGCTTATTTGGAGTTGAAGGTATGGTTGCTTGGATCTCAAGCACCACATTGTGACCTGCATAAGCAAACGCAATGCCCCCAAGTCCCGTAAAGAAACTTAAAACCGTGGATGCGGTCGTGCCCGATTTATAACCATATTGAACGTCTTCTTGAACACCCTTCGCAGCTGTAGCGGTCCAAGCAATAGTTGAATAGCTAAAAAAATGAATTATGAATGATATATCATTTTTCATGTTTTGAGAGATATTATATATATATATATATATATATATATATATCTATATAAATCATGCTTCTATATTTTTTGACAAAAGAAGGATATGTTGTATACAGTATATCATTCACCAATTTAATGTTTCATGATTATCAATTTGTCATTTAGAAATCATCGAGCTTTATTGTTTATATGCTATTGTAGTAGTTTTCAGTTGACGTATTAGTCAATATCAAACAATCAATCTTTGTATGTGGATTTTCATTTTATCTAGTAATAAATAATGCATGTGTATGTATAAGATGATAAGTATACCTAAGAGACATGACAGCGGCGACAAGAGAGACGCCGGAGATGGAGTTAAAGTTTGGGAGATGAGACAAAACGAAATGAGAAGAAGCAAATATCATTATGAAGAAAGAAAGTCTGATGGGTGAGCAATCTTTACAGGCGAGTTCATGAAACTTCTTCAACGACTGTCCTCCGGTCACCATATAAACTATGCAAACTCCAACCTTACATGTGTTCAAGTAACCCAAAATCAAGACTTACCTATATATATATATAAATGATAGGACACTTAAATCCATAATTGTGTACAATCGCAAATTGGGAATATTGCTTACTTCGACGATGATTTGCTGAGGAACAATGATATAAAGACCAAGGCGTTCCCCGAACGCAAACTGGCCAAGTTCGTGGTAACGGTCAAAACGTTTTCCGGGAACCATCTCATGCATCTCCACCATTTGCCATAACGTATAGAGTGTTATTAACCATGATAGTAGCAGTACTGTGATGCCTGGTCCCCTAACATATATGATATATAGTAAGATCATGTATATTTTCAAATATTTTGGTTCAAGTTCATATTATTTACATCATGAGACATGAATTAAGTACACATGCTATATAGTGATAAATACTTAATGTAAACATGACCTCTTACAGACTATTTGGTGGTCATGTACAAAATTTAAATCAAAGGTAATTTTATACTAGTAAAATAAAATATACATTCATATTCAAAAATGCATACGTTTGTGTTCAAATTTGCAAATATTTGATGAAAAGTTATACAACATTTTAACAAATAAATGCAAATGCGTTGAAAACAAAAGAAATTGTGTACCATCCGAGCTGGGCCATGGAGAATGGGAGACCGAGAACGCCGGCTCCGACCATGGCAGTCACGTTGTGAAACGTAGAGTACCACCATTTTGCGTTTCTCGATGAAGTTATCGGAAGCCAATCATCGATCTCTTTCTGTTTGTCAAGCTCTTGAATCTATTTATAATCAACCAAAGAAAAAAATACCAAAGATTAATTAATCTTCGTAGTTAAAGCAAAACAGATTAATTAAAGGAATTGAGAATGAAAGTATGATCTGACCGACCCGATGATCTAACGAACTTTGCTCCGGCGGTGGAGGAACTCCATCTGTCATCTGAATATACATTTTTCCCGACAAACCTCTGATAACTCTTACACTTTGGTTCTCGGATAATCTCATAAACTACGGTTTTGTATAAATCTTGTACTTTTGTAAACGGGAAAAGTCAGCTTTAACTCCGTTGACTTGTGTTCAAGGTCCGGACGCAATGGAGGGATCGTGGACACATTTAATGTTTTACATATTTAAATTCAAAAAATGTAAATTGCTTTAATTATTCATTCTAATAACGTTCCAAGTGTCATTTTTATAGAAAAACAATCAAATTTGATTTTACAAGCTCAAGAAACACAAAAACCCCTGCTTTTTAAAAATCTAACTAAACCCCACAAAAATAAAAAGCAAAACGCAAAACACTTTGCAATATGCGATTGGGAACACTAAATAGAGAAACAAACAAAAAGGTTGCTACTGAGGCATATTAGCGTATAAAAGAGTAAAAAAGAGTTGAACTTCAGATAAATCTCTGATAAGTTGTAAAAACCGGTTCTTGCTTGGTTCAGCTGTAATCACATGTATTGTCTTCTCAATGTGTGGTAACACCTTCGCCAATGGTATCCCTGTAGCCAAACCACCCGATACAGTCTGTGTTTCCATTTCTTCTACCAACGCATTCGTGAAACACTTGAGTGAAATGTCCACTATATGTGTGAATTCATTGCTGCCAAAAGAGATACCACAATCGATAACTTTATCTCGCAACCATCCAAAGATTGTAATAACGATAAAAATAAAAAAACCTCGTGGACATTTTACCTGGTGAGTACTTCTCGGGTTTCAACCATGAGTTGATGAAACTTGGTTAAAGTTTCATCAGTGTTTCTTGAAAGCTTTGTTGTGTCTTGAGGCATCATGAAATAATCAATCCAGTGATGTGGACTTCCAGAGCTCATAAACACATCCACAATCCGTATTACGGTTTCTTGAAGAACGCTTGTGGTTATTACATCCTTTAACTGTTTTCTGCAATTTAAACACATAAACATATATATTAGTTTTTCTTTTTCCCAGTAACAACAAGTTAGATTATTATAAACGATGGAACATACCCTTTAAGAACCTCTCTGACTGCAGTCTGCATATCTGAAATCAAACTCGGCATTGCATTGGTTACAAGAAAATCAGCACTTGATAAGAACTTCTGTTCATCATCTCTATCAATGACATCTAACTCTTCCTGAAGGGATTCAATACAAACAAAATAGTGTTAAGAAGATAAGTGATTCCAAACTAGCTTGTTAGGGATGAGATAAGTAATGCATACTGAAATCTTACAAGTAAATGAGAGCTGCCAAGAGCTCTTGCGGTATCAACATACAAACGTCTGCCTAAAATGTTGACTTGAACTCTAATGTACAAGCTAAGCATTGTCACTGACCACAGAGACAAAGCCATCCTAGTGAAACCTGGAAAACAAATCACACAAGTACTTAAACATCAAATGTGCTATAAAACAATAATGGCTAATAGAGTAAGTTAGGTAAGTGCATAGTGTGCATACTCAAAATCTTGAGCTCATCCCAGAGCTGAAGCTTCTCAGAAGGACTCAACATTCCTTTCCCTTTGTTCAATCTCTCCATAACATTAGAGACATCGATCTCCTCGCTTATACGTATACTCAATTGCTGCATTGCGTGAGGCAGTGTGGTTGAATCAACAATCATTTGAATACTCTCGAAATGAGCTTTCATTCTAAGCAAGAGCATAAACAAGACACAGGTTAGTCAGAGAATTGATAAACGAATTCGATAAGACTGAGTTTTTTTAATTAGCTAAAAACTTAACTGGGTTTTGATGATTTCTTCATTTGCACGCTCGTTAGCGAGTTCTCGTTCCAAAGCAGCAAGGCTACGAGTATGAGAATTGTATAGTTTGTAGAGCAAATAACCACTTCCTAAACAACCAGCAGTCACATAAACCTTTCTTCTATGCTTCCTCCAAAAACCCCTAATTCACAGAAGGTAACGAATCAATTCAAAACCCTAACTTTTCAAGCTAAAACCTTTCCTAAGGAATTGGAATTAGAAGCTAAAGAGAGAGAGGACACAAGAGAAACTAAAGTTTCGAAATTTTAACGAAAACAGAAGATAGGAAGAGAACAAAAACCTGACGATATCCATGGCTGGAGAAAGCTTAGAGACGTCGAACCTAGAAATTCACAGAAAGATAACTCGCAAAGGGGAAGATGAAGATTCCTGATTGGGTTTGAAAAAAAGGAGAAAACTTTGCAGGCGAGAGAGATGGTTTTTTTTTGCTATAGAGATGTGATTGAATTCAATGGGTAAAATCAGGGAAAAAAGGAGGGATTCAATCAAATCAATCACTTCATCTTATTCTTTTCACGAGGTTTCTTCTTCTTCTTCTTCGAAATTCCAACATGTAAAAAATTGTATCCCAACCAAATTCCCTAAACACGGTACATTTTTAAGTTCTGTTCTTAAGATTGTTGAAATTGCCCAACTCGGTTTGTTTAACTGAACCGACTTTGATTCTGTTTCGTTAAAGCTTGTCGGTAGACTTCTCAACTGGTTTTATGAAATTTAATTAATATGATCATCTCTAAAGTAAAATTTAATTTAATTAATATGATTTTATTTGGTACAATCTTTTACATTTTATATCAAATGTTTCTAAAATATCATATTTTAGGAATTTTTTTGTTTCAAAATGATCATATTCATATATTTCCAATGGATAATTACCTTTAAATTTTCTATTATACTTTTATTTAATTATTTAATTTTTTGTTTAAAATTAGTTATATCATAAAACAAGGTTAAATTGTTATTTTATAGAGTTTTTAAAAATCTTAAAAATATAGTTTTTTTGAAAAAAATATATATATAGTTAATTTTACTTTTTTTACGGCAATATATATAGTTAATTTACATATCTCTAAACTAAACCCTTATTAATTTACCCTCTCTCTCGCTCTCTCTTTTTACTTTATTTTTCTCTCAATCAAGCAGTCGAAACCATGTCTGCCTTGTACGCGGCGGCGAAGACAGTCGTGTTTTGGGACATGGAGGATTGCAAGATCCCTGATGGTCTTAGTGCTGGTGAGGTTTCGCAGAACATTCGAACGTCCCTTGCGAATAAGGGTTATCATGGTACGTTAGAAATCAGAGCTTATGGTGAATCCAAGGATGATGACTTGAAGTCCGCCGGAATTAAGTTGTTTTCATTTTCCCACTGAAAATAAAGATGGAAAAGATAAATCAGATTTTAGTAGATGCTTATTTCTGGGCGGTTCCAGCAAATGTGATGCTTGTCATGGGAGACATCTCACAAGAAGATTCCCTCATCACCGTTCTTCAAAGTATGAAAACGCATAATTACAATGTTCTCTTAGCACAGCATCAAAACGCATCAACTGTTTTACTCACTACTGTTACCTCAGTATGGCTTTGGGAAAGCCTATCAGCTGGAGGAAAGCCTATCGATCAAACCAGAAGCCCTCGTAGTGTTGACAATACTACTAATTCCCCTTGTAGTGAAAGCTCACAAGATGTTGCACCTTCTCCAATTTGTGTTGCGCCGTCTGTGCGTAGCGGGAGGTCACGGCGTAATCGGCGGTCCAAACGTTAAGACTTTGTAGAAGCGGTCTCCAACAAGATTTCAACTTGTGTTTTGTTTCTTTCCGTGTTCGTTCTATCTTATCTGTTTTTCCCCGTTTCTGTTTAAACTCACAACCAATGCCATTGTGAGATTTTGATAGTTGATTTTTTGGATCGATTATTTTGGTTCAATTTGAGTCATATCACTTTGGCATTGAAACACACTTAACAAAAACCATTAAAGATAACAAAATGTGAGAATGACAATAATGATATTGAATACAATCCAATCTGTTTCCGATATTGAACTTGTAGAACGCCAAAGTATGTTTCAACATAATCACTAAAAACATACAAAACAGACAATGTTGTTTTATTATTCGAAGGATTACCAATAAAAAACAAAATTCTATCTTTTCTTAACTTTTACAAATTCTTGATTATTTAATAGGTGTAGGGATGGTTCATTGATATAAGTCAAAACAATAATCTCACTCCATTGTTGTCACTAACAAAACAGTTGAGTTTTAATTCATGTGCGATGACTAAATTATCAAATAGTACAAAAACAAATACTTGTTTTAACTTCCCATTGATCAGGAGCTCTGTTTCGATCTCTTCATTAGCTCTATGAACTCTCTAAATGCTGCATTCACAAACAAACAAACAAAAATCACATTAGTCTTGTGTTTTTCCAATAGAACTGAAGCATAAGTGTCTTTGATCGAGTTCGCATTCACTGTATAAAAGAGAAAGGATGGTTACAGTTATCAGAGTCGTGGGGTCCAGGGGAGGCTTCAGGATGGTACTGGAGAGACATGACATTCATCGCCGGGAAAGATAAACCCGCACAGCTTTCATCATTGAGATTGACATGTGTCACTTCTACACCTTCGGGAAGTGTAGCTGGGTCAACAGCGTAGTTGTGGTTCTGCCAACAATTACAGAAAATTAAACACCAGATTTCAGATCTTGTCAAACTCGTAACAACAATGTTCATAGCACAATCTTTTTCAGATATTTATCCGATATAGAAACTTTCAATGTCAATGTTCCAAACTAAATGCCAAACTTCCAAGTCTTGAATAAATATGTCAAAGTTCCAAACTTTGAAAGCTAGATCCAAAATTCCAAACTTTGAAAGTCAAGTATTGGCCAAAATAAAAGGGAATGTACCTGAGCACTAATCTCGACCTGGCCAGTTCTGTTGTTACGAACAGGGTGGTTTCCTCCATGATGACCAAACTTCATCTTGAAAGTTTTACCACCCAAAGCTTGGCCAAGCAACTGATGACCCATACAGATTCCGTAAACAGGAACTTTCCCGAGAAGCTCTTTGACTGTCTCAACAGCATATGGCACAGCAGAAGGGTCTCCGGGACCATTGCTGAACAAAATCCCGTCAGGATTCATTTTAAGGGCCTCAGAAGCTGGCCATGTCGACGGAACAACAGTGATTTGACATCCATAAGAGGATAAACGTCTTAGGATGTTTTGCTTGATGCCAAAATCGTATGCAATAACCTTAAAGAAAAAGTATAGAAATAGAGAGTAAGAAGATGGTAGGGAGCATCAATAAGAGAAGAAGTACATAAGTACTACTCACTCTGTAGGATTTCCCATCGCGTGAATTCGTGTTGAAATCCCATTCAGAGTTTGTTTTGTCAACCCATTCATAGGGAGATTTACACGAAACATCACTTATTAGATCAATACCTACAAGATTCAACCAGGCAGACCAAAGGAGTTCAATATCATCCCCAGTGGTTCATATTATAACGGAAAAAGGTAAGAGAATTCTGACCTACAATATCCCAAGAACGGGACATCTGGAGAAGTTCGTCATCTGTTTTGGATTGTTCTGTACTCAGCACACCAATAAGACTACCGTCTTCTCTTAACCGGCGTGTTATTGCTCGAGTATCAAGATCATCTGAGAGTTTCAAATAGAATAATCAGAGATGTTTCAAAACCCAAACATGTAGAAATCTAAAACAGGAACGAGGAACTTACATATTCCCATGATGTTCCTTTCGGTTAGATAGTCAGCTAGAGTTTTCGTGCATCTCCAGTTTGAGGTACTGAAAATTTTAGATATTAAAGGTTAGGAACTTCAAAAAGGAGGAAAACAGAAAAGACAAAAAAAACATCAGAATTAACAATGACCTGATGCTGAGACTTCTTATCACCAAACCAGTAAGAAAGCATTGCACAGATTCCTCATCATCTAGAACCAACATTACAAATACAATAAGAAACATTAAGTACATAAGAAATTCTGAAATCGACTTTGCCACAAACTTACCTGGATTCACACCAGTGTTACCAATTTGTGGGTTTGTCATCAACACAAATTGCCCGGCGTAGCTAGGATCAGTTAGAATTTCTTGATACCTTCCAAAGACAAACTCAATTCAGTAAGCTTGATACAAGAGCTGGTGATATAATGTAATCAAACAACAAATTTTTTACCCTGTCAAAGAGGTGTTAAACACCAATTCCGCAACACGGGTTCCAGGAGCACCAAATGACTTAGCCGGCCATATGGAACCATCTTCTAACACAAGCCTAGCATTGTACGAAGTCCAAGGTTTCTCCACTAGACCTACGATTTAACAAAATTAAAACTTTCACATCATTTTCGAGCTGCAAAAATATCTAAAGACAGACCAAAATCGCAAGCTGTATCCTTTACTCAAGAAATAAAATGGCTTGAAATGCCAATTAGAATCAAAATTTGATCAATTTGAAATGTTATCTCACGAGGAAATGAAGGAAAAATTTTACCAGAGGCGGCGCCAGTGGAGGAAGTGAGTGGAGAAGTAGAGCATCGGATCACTGAAACCCTAAATCCACCGCGACGTTCGAACGATGGTTGGAGAGAGAAGCTCGTTGGCAAAACAAAACTCAGAGTCCTCGTAGCCGCCATGGATGTTTTTCTCAGTAAGTAGTAACTGAAGTTAGAAAACAGAGAGCTCCGAGGGTTTTTGGCTCCTTTCTCAGTAACCTTGCTATCAGAAAATATCATAAATATCAAAATCGACCCCTTACTTTCTTTCTATATAAGAAAAGAGCCTCATATTAATATATTGGAATTTAAGATCCCCTAGATTTTAAAGCCCATATACCACGTAGTAAAATTCGGCCTTTTAAGTTGGCCCAAATAAGAAGACTCGAAAAAACCCTAATTACAATTCTTTCAGAGGTATAAATTATCTCGATTTTGTTACCTCCATTTTCCTCTCCTACTGTATCGCCTCTCCCCTCCCGGAAGAATAAACAAAAAAACCCTAGATTCCATTCCTCAAACCCTAAACCATGGCTGAGGGACTCGTGTTGAAAGGCACAATGTGTGCCCACACCGATATGGTCACCGCAATCGCGACGCCGATCGATAACTCCGACATTATCGTCACTTCTTCCCGTGACAAATCGATCATCCTTTGGAAACTCACCAAGGACGAGAAATCGTACGGTGTTGCTCACCGTAGGCTCACTGGCCACTCTCACTTCGTTGAAGACGTTGTTCTCTCTTCCGATGGACAATTCGCTCTCTCCGGTAGCTGGGACGGCGAGCTTCGTCTATGGGATCTATCCACCGGAGTTTCAACTCGCCGATTCACTGGTCACACTAAGGATGTTCTCTCTGTAGCTTTCTCTACTGATAACCGTCAGATCGTGTCTGCTTCTCGTGATCGTACGATTAAGCTGTGGAATACACTTGGTGAATGCAAATACACAATCTCTGATCAAGGTGATGGTCACAAGGAATGGGTTAGTTGTGTGAGGTTTAGCCCTAACACAAATGTGCCAACTATTGTATCTGCTTCTTGGGATCACACTGTGAAGGTGTGGAATCTCCAGAATTGTAAGCTTAGGAACACTCTTGCTGGTCACTCTGGTTACCTTAACACTGTGGCTGTGTCACCTGATGGTTCGTTGTGTGCCAGTGGTGGGAAAGATGGTGTGATCTTGTTGTGGGATTTGGCTGAAGGGAAGAAGTTGTATTCTCTTGAAGCTGGTTCTGTTATTCATTCGCTTTGCTTTAGTCCCAATAGGTATTGGTTGTGTGCTGCGACAGAGAATAGCATTAGGATTTGGGATCTTGAGAGCAAGAGTGTTGTTGAGGATTTGAAGGTTGATCTTAAGGCTGAGGCTGAGAAGTCTGATGGTGCTGTTGGATCCGGAAACAAGACTAAGGTATATTTCTCTTCTTCTGTTCTTTTTTATTGTGATCATCATGTGGTGAATTGTCTGATTTTCCAAGTTTTTTCGTTGTGGAACCAAAAGTAATACTGAGTTTTTGTGAATTCGTTAGCCATTGTTCTAAAAGATGATATTTAAACAAATGTGATAATACTCTAATGTGTAGTTAGTTCCGAATAGTTTCTGGTGGGAAAGAGTCAAAGAGTTTAAATTTTATCTTGATTGGGAAAACTGATTTTTTTTAGCTCTAGAGTATCTGATTTATTAGATTGTAATGTCTTAAGTGATATCCTGGGTTTGAAGATATGTATATTCAGCCTAGGATCTACATGGTTTTGACTTATTGATTACTCTCTGGTCTGGGATAGATTATGGTTTATATATGTTCTAATGTGAAATGCATAATTGCAGGTGATATACTGCACAAGCTTGAACTGGAGTGCAGATGGAAACACTTTGTTCAGTGGCTACACTGATGGAGTCATCAGGGTTTGGGGTATTGGTCGTTATTAGAGAAACAACGAAGTTTCTTTAATCTCTCCATTTTTTTTTCCATCGACTCATGTCTTCTCTTCTTCTGTATTAGACTAGTATTTTGAGATTTTTTGTTTATTTTCCCTTCTATTTTCAGAATTCACAAAAGTGATATTGATCCATTGATTCTCTCTGTTTCATATTTGGTTCTTTTGCATACTTTTGAGTTAACACTACATAGAGAATCTCAAATCTGATTTTAAGTTCTTACTTATATCATCTATCTATAGAGTTGACTTTAGTTTGATGAGAAACCCATAACAAGTGTAAAACAGTGAAAAAAAATTCTCAAGAATCTTGAAAGTTTTCTACCTTGTACTTTTCTAGTTCCGACTACCAACACGTAGGGGTGGGCACAATTCCCATCCCGCCCATTTCCATTCCGTCACATTTCCGTCCTGCTAGAGAAATTCCTGTCCTATTTAGAAGGATATTTTCATATGGTACTAGCTTCTGATTCCCATTTGGGAACGGGATGAGACGGGACGGGAATGAGAATTTCCGAAATCCCATTTAGAAAAACTTATATATAATTCATAATAATATTATATATATATCTATATATGTATATCATAAATATAATAATAATAGGAAAACAGAAATATTGAATCTTAAATTCTAATCTTTTTAAAATGTTTAAAACAAAATTCCTTATTATTATATATTTTAATTAATGTTAAAATTCTAATTTTATGATTTTATCTAATAAATTGACAAATATAATTTAAAACATTTTGATCTTTTATAACCTTAAAATTAAAGGTATGTTTTTTTTAAACTAGTTACTATTAGTATTCTTGTTAATTTTGTATGTATAGAATTAGGTAAACAATCAAACAAGTAATAATACGAGAGAAGATGAAGGCTACTTACTTAGTTTGTTTAGTATGTTATATTTATACAATTTATTTTAGTTTTATTTTGATATATATTAGGTTGTTTCTGAATTTTTCAGTCTTTTTAGTTATTAAACAAACACATTTTGGAATAGTTTATTGTTATTTTATAACTTTATTTTTAATTTGTTTATCATGTTTATTTTTTGGGAATTCTCATTCCCGTCCCGGCCCGTCCCGATCTCGTCCCATATGAAAGATGGGACGTAAATGAGACTAGTTTTTTAATTTCCAAATTCTCGTCCCGTTCCCATTCCTGTTAAATCCCGTCCCGAATTCCCGTTTGCCCACCCCTACCAACATGAGACCTCGCGAGAGAAAACACCTCGAGCTTGGTGTCAAAGTTGAGATTGATGCTCATACTGAATAGTTCTTGACCCACAAGCACTGCTCCATACCGGCACACAGGCATGAAACATTCCCGATTAATACAATTATTTTGTTCTTTTTGCTATGTTTTGAGTATGTTCCTGGTTTTGATTTGGTTGAATAAAAATCAGTCTCCTTATTTGTATCATCAGGGCCGGCCCGTAGTGGTTATGGGCCTAAAGCAAAAAGACAAATTGATCCATTATCAACCACATTTTAAACAAAAATAATAATAGTTTCACGGAAATGTTTCAAACCTGTTACCTTATACGCGTAAGAGACATTGCTTAACCAATACGCCATAACTAATATATTGAAAATGATAACCATAAATATTTTAATAAAAGTTGGCGCTTAAAACCCTAGCTTTACCCTAGGGCCGGTCCTGTGTATCATCATCTGGTCACTTCCAATATGTTTGAGTTCTCTTTCTGGGAAGGTTGTTATTTTGAATTGGGAATAATTTGTCTTTGATATTTGTAGTTATAACGAAAGAGATGGCTCTGAAGTAGCTAATTAACGTTGGTCAGAGGGGGAAGCCTGAGGGCTGATGAGGCTTAGAAGTTAGCTCTCAACCTCGTTGGTTAGTACTCTTCTTTCATCTCGATGCTTTGTCGTTTTAATACTTGCCACTTGCTAGAATAAAGTAACTCCAGTTGGGTATATAATTATGCTTAATAATTGTAAATGATTTTATGAAAGTTGACTAAACGAACGTTCCGACCATTGGTGGAAAGAGGAAACAATCAAACTAAAGAAAAAGTAAAAAACAACAACCAACAATTAACAATAATGAATGAATCTTATTTGAATTGTCTTCGTCCATGTAAAATCTATTATGAAACACTAAAGAATAACAGACACGCTTGCTACTTCAATATATGTCCTGCTACTTTAATATTATTTGCTCTATGTTCTTTAGTTTTCGTCGTTCATTATCTGCTTTCATTCCTCTTCCCATTTTGATCTTCTCTTGCTTCTTCTTTCAAAGATCGAACAGAATGGGAAACACTTTATCTTCAATTTTCAAATTTATCTTTCCTTCCTTGGCTGAGCAGGCAAAGTACATAACTGAACTCGAAGGCAATCTCGAGGGTTTAATAGATGCTAACCAAAAGCTCAAGGCAAGAGGCGATGATGTGCGGAACCAAGTTAAGGTGCAAGAAAGACAAGGTTTACAACCGCTTGAGGAAGTCCTGCTATGGCTTTCACAGGTAGAAGTCATTGGACCTCAGGTTTGTCTTGTCATTGATGCTAGTGCAGTCGAACTTCAAAGATTGGGCATGTATGGATACTGTTCCAGCGATTTCAGATTAACCTATCTTTTTGGTAAAGAGGTTTTCAAAAAGTTGGAAATAGTTAAAGGTTTATTGTCTTCACAAGCTTTTGAGGTGGTGGCTAGGAGTGGTCTTCCGCCTGATATAGAAGAAGCCCCCACTCGAGACACAGTCGGTTTAGAGGACATCCTTGAAGCCTCATGGAACCGTCTCATGGAAGACCAAGTTGGAATTTTGGGTCTTTATGGTATGGGTGGCGTAGGCAAAACCACCCTTCTCGAAAAAATCAATAACAGGTTCCTTGAAACAAGGGGTGAGTTTCATGTTGTGATATATGTAGTGGTTTCACAAGATTTACAGATTGGAAGGATCCAGAATGAGATAGGGAGAAGACTAGGCCTCGATAACATGGAGTGGGAGAAGAAACCAGAAAAGGAGAAAGCCTCTCGTATTAAAAAGGTCCTTACAACGAAAAGATTTGTTATCTTATTAGATAACATATGGATGAAAGTGAATTTAGAAGATATTGGTATTCCATTTCCATCTATAGAAAACAGAAGCAAAGTTGTATTCACCACTCGTTCGAAAAAGGTTTGCGGGAGAATGGGGGATATCGTTGAGATGGAAGTCAAATGTCTAGACTCAGACAATGCTTGGAAACTATTCCAAAAGAAAGTTAGAGCTAGCACACTAGCAAGTGATCCAGAGATCCCTGCGCTAGCAAGAATAGTTTGTGGAAAATGCAAAGGCTTACCCCTTGCACTCAGTGTAATTGGTGAAACGATGGCAAGCAAAACGACAGTGCACGAGTGGCAGTATGCGGTCGATGATCTGGGTTCATATGCGGCTGAGGATCCGGAATTTAAAGATGAGGTTCTTAAAATTCTTAAGTTCAGCTATGATGATCTTAAGGATGATACAGTAAAGAAATGTTTTCAGTACTGTGCTTTATTTCCAGAAAATGATAAAATAGAAAATGAAATGTTGGTCGAGTACTGGATATACGAGGAGATTCTAAATGGACGTGGAGAGAGAGAAAAAGCTATGAACCAGGGTTATGAGATTATCGGTAACCTTGTTAATTCATGTTTGTTGATCAATCAGGAGGATGAAACAGTAAAAATGCATGATGTGGTTCGTCAAATGGCTCTGTGGATTGCGACTATTTCTGTTGAAAAGAAAGAGAATTTCATTATGCAAACAGGTGCTAGGCCGCATCAGATGCGAGAGGTCTGGGACTGGAATGCGGTGAGAAGGATGTCATTGCAAAATAATGAGATTCAGAACATCTCAGGCACCCCGGATTGTCCTAACCTTAAAACACTGTTCTTACAACAGAACAAGTTGGTGAACATCTCAGGTGATTTTTTTCTATCGATGACTATGCTAGTGATCCTGGATCTATCTTTGAACCGAAATCTTAACAAGTTGCCAGAAGAAGTTTCAGCGTTAGTAAGCTTGCGATATCTCAACTTATCAGAAACAAAGCTACAGAACTTGCCTGAGGGATTAAGAAAGTTGATCCAGTTGAGATACCTTAATTTGGATGGCATACATACTCTTCGGAGCATCAGTGTGATATCAAGTTTAGTAAATCTGGAAACACTAATGATATGTAACTCTGTATTATTAAGTCTGGAGTTGATAGAGGATATCAAGTTACTGAAGAATTTGAAAGTCTTGAGCGTGAGCATCAATGATCACGTTGTTTTGGAATGTCTTTTAAGTGTCCCCACATTGGCTAGCTGTATTAAGGATATATTTCTGTTTGAAATGAGAGCAATAGCAGGCGTATCATTTGCACAGGTTACGGCTAACCTTCGCAATCTCATAATACAAGAATGTTTCATCTCTGATATAATGGAGCATACAGGATATGGACGCAGACGTTGCTTCCAAAACCTTAAGTTTGTCCAGATTATTCATCTCGCTGGTATGCGGGACTTGACGTGCTTGTTGTTTGCTCCGAATCTTACATCTCTAATTGTAACCGCGGCACTGGAATTGCAAGAAATTATAAGCAGGGAAAAGGTCTCTAGTATTGTGAACGAGGGGTCGAGTATTATACCCTTTCCAAAACTACGTACGCTTACCTTGGCGAATTTGAAGGAACTAAATAGTATCTACTGGGTACCTTTGGACTTCCCAAATCTAACGAGAATATTCATAGGTAAGTGTCCGAAGCTGAAAAAGCTTCCATTTAACAGAGAGAGCTTCAAAGGAAATCGTATCAGACTAACTGTAGACAATCCAGAATGGTTTGAAGAAATCGAGTGGGAAGATGAAGCTATTAAAGACCGGTTGCTCCAGTCGCATCAGGTAAAAACAATAATAGCATTACCTTGGTTTTCAAGGTCCCTCGTACATTTATCACTTCACACATGTTTTGATATTCTCAGGTTCTCTGCACGCTGGTCGTAATAGATCGACTTTCATGCTGAAGCAAGAACTAGCATGAAAGTTCGACATGCAACTCCGCAGCTCGCCGTTTGTGTGCTACAATCTATTTCGCAAGTTACTACTGTTGCTCCACTCGTATCAGGTAAAAATAATAGCATTAACCTGGTTTTCAAGGTTGCTTGTACATCTCTCACTTTAACACCTGTTTTGATATTCTCAGGTTCTCCCATTTCTCAACTCAGCAGCTCGTAATTTGTGATACAATCCATTTCGCAAGTTACTAGTGTTTCTCTTCGGGTTTAAACTTTTCCATCTGGCTCTGGAACTCTTTTTCTTCATGCCGAAACTTGTATTGTATAATTGTATGCATTGGTGGTATTTAGTATTTCTGAAGTTTCAAAGGCGTTAGTGTGTGTTCATGTAACATTACTGATGTCTAAACTTTTATTATGTGATTTTGTTTGTCGTTTATGTATATGATGTTGTGCCTCGAGTTATATTTACATGGAAAGTTGAGTTGCTATGTGTGTATTTACGGTTTCCCACTTAACCATGGTGTGATGACTTTTATCTGACTTTGGCTGATATGATAAAGGAAACCATAACAACTGTAAAAACAGTGAGAAATTCGTCTCAAGAATCTGAAAACAGCAAGGAGTTGTACCTTTTCCTTTTCTAGTTCCAAGTATATAAACATGAGACCCTCATATTCCAGTTGTAACTCTAGTATATTTGTTGGATTGTAAAGATGATATTTTCGGACTTTTGGCCAAGGAAGATTCCAAATCTCTGATTAGTAGGCGGCACAAACCATAAGTTATAGTATACGGATAATAATAACTTAACGTGAACCGGATTTAGCAGAGCTTGGTATCAAACTTGAGGTTCTTGACCCACCCTCTCATTTCCCCATCTTGAAAACCCGGACCTAGCTACCCCAAATATTTACAAGTTTTGCTTTTAAGTTACGACAAGAAAATGATTCCTGCTAAATTTCAAGGTAAAATTATTGTACTCTAGTCACAGTTAGAAACTTGAGAAGTTATTCATGCCCAAAAAACACCAAATTGGATAACCAGGCATGACTCAGTGATTTCATCACGTACTTTAAAGTCCCAAGCAACCAATTATTTAAACAAATCCAGAGTCTTAAAGTACATGTGAAGCTTACACAGAGTGATTTCCATGTATAGTATAGTGAAGCTACTTCAATTTCCAGGGTTGTGTTATCTAAGTATATTGAAACAAACCAAATATTTGTCCAAGTACATGTGAAGCTTACTGAGAGTGATTCCATGTAGAGTATAGTGGAGCTACTTCAGTTTCCGGACTCCTAATTAGGCTACTCATATGTACTTTAAGAAAAAGAATACTAATTTTATAAACGTAACATAATTTTTTTTATATATGTATAATGTATATCATTAGTAATTGAAATCTATTAATGCCATCATATACCTTTTTTTTTATATAAAGAACCTATCATATACTCGTGTCTTAAAGTTTGTTTTTACTGAAGTTTTAGACCTACATTATACATTAATACTGATTCTCATACATAATTGACTATAGTTTCCGTTAAATAAGATAATAATAGTTTTAGCATAAACGAATCAACAGATTAACAACAACAAAAATTACAGAATAAAAAACATGTGTTAACACATGAAACTGTGAAAATAATTATTTGTTTGGATGCAGATATATAAAGAATAAAATTTAGTCTAAAATTTTGTAAAATTATATAATTATTATTATGAAATAAATTACAATTGTTTTATATAAAAATTAAAGAAACGGTTAATTAGAAGCATTAAAAACCAGTATATTACAAGCATTAAAAAAAACCTACAAAGAAACACAAAACTAAATTTTATAAACCAAAAAAAAAAAGTAGAAACGCCACGTCATCGATCCGTGTCGTAAGTCGGCACCAAAATACACTTTCAACGGTCAGATTTTAATTACTCCCTCATTCCCACTCTTCCGTCATTTGCATCTATCTACATTACACTCTCTCTCCAACCTAACTTTTTTTTTTTTAACTCCCTCCTTCCACAAAATTTTTAATTTTATCTGAAAAATTAAAAAGAGGGAAACAAAAAAAAAAAACAATACAACACCAAAAAAAAAAATCAAAATCTCATCTTCTTCCTCTTTCTCTGAATCCATGGATCCTTCTCTTTCAGTATCCAATGATCCTCATCATCCTCCTCAATTCACAGCTTATCCTCCTTTCACCAACTCCAACCCTTTCGCCAACTCCGCTCCTCCTAACCACCCTTTCTTCGCCACCGCGCCGCCAAACAACAACCACATGTTTCAACCACCGCCGACTCCAATACCTCCTCCGCCTTCTTCAACTCATCCATCCATAGCTCACCCTCCTTACTCCGACGTAAGTTCATCTTAACAACTTCAAAAATCTTACATTTTGACTTCAAACTAGGGTTTTCAATTTCACTAACTTTATTTTTTTTGGGATTAGATGATTTGTTCGGCGATTGCTGCGTTAAACGAACCAGATGGTTCAAGCAAGCAAGCGATTTCGAGATACATAGAGAGAACTTACCCTGGGGTACCTGCTGCTCATGGTGCTTTGTTAACTCATCATCTCAAGACTTTGAAGAACAGTGGAATCCTTATGATGGTTAGGAAATCTTACAAGTTTGCTGTTACTCCTCCTCCTACTAGTGTAGCTCTTGCTGCTGCTGCTGCTGCTCTTGAACCTCCCAGATCTGATTTCACAGTCAACGAAAACCAACTTTTACCAGATCCGGTGGCGACGGTGACTCCTCCGACTCAGAAACGTGGTCGTGGTCGTCCTCCGAAAGCTAAACCAGAAGCTCAACCTCAGACTAATGGAAAACCCAATTGGGAACAAACTGAATTACCTGTGGAGTCACAGATACAGCCACAGCTACAGATACAGGCAGAGCCACAGATACAGCCACAGGTTCCGGCTAAGAGACCACCGGGTCGTCCTAGAAAAGACGGAGCTTTACCGACGGTGAAAGCAGCTTCTGTTTCCGGAGGTGTTGAGACTGTGAAAAGAAGAGGAAGGCCTCCGAGTGGAAGAGCTGCAGGGAGAGAGAGGAAGCCTACAGTAGTCTCAGCTCCGGCTTCTGTGTTTCCGTATGTTGCTAACGGTGGTGTTAGACGTAGAGGTAGGCCGAAGAGAGTTGATGCTGGTGCTTCTTCTGTTGCGCAACCACCACCACCACCGCTACCAGTTAACGCTGAGAGTGGAGGAGAGGTGTTTGCGAAGAAACGAGGAAGAGGACGACCTCCTAAGATCGGTGGTGTTGTTAGGAAACCTATGAAGCTGAGGAGAGGCATTCCTCGTAGTGGAAGACCTGTGGGAAGACCCAGAAAGGTAATGTTTTTAACGAAACTTTCTCTGTTTTTTGTCAGTGTTTTTTTTGTGATCGGCACAGTGATAATTCTCAAAACCCGAGGCTTTTATTATAGAAGTTGATGTTTTTTAGTCAAATAGATAAAGAGGAAAAAGTTGGAACTTTTAGTCTTGTGAATAAATGTCACTTTCCATTCTGAACATTGTTTCTTTCGAGCGTGTGTGAGTTTATAGAGTCGTATATAAATAGATTCTCTAGAGTTTAATTTTTATTCGTGTCTCTGCTTTTGGCCTATGCTTATCTTGCTTTAGATGTCCAATTAATTTATGATTTCTCTTTGTTTGGTAATCAAGAGCGAGTTGGTCGGTGGCTTTTGCTGGTGAAAATTTTTCATTTGAAGTAGTAGAATTGCATAGAAATAGCTGTAACGATACAAATGTCCAGCAAATTTTGTTTTTTAAGCAGAAAATTGGTTATTTAATCAAAGTGTCCTTATGTTATTGTTGATTGTCTACTAGAATTTGTTTATCTATTATATTGAGTTCTCTAATTACATCTAATATTAATTTCATTTATAAATTTAGACCGCGGTGTCAATTGGAGCTCCTGCACAAGAAGGTGGTGACTATAGAGAACTCAAGAAGAAGTTTGAGTTGTTTGTAAGTCAACTAATGAACAAAAACACAATATTTTGTTCTTTCTTGGTTTCATGCTTAATTGCTTATTATGATTGGTTTTGATTCCCTAATTTATGCAGCAAGCGAAAGCTAAGGATATTGTTACTGTGTTGAAAGACGAGATTGGAGGAAGTGGAAATCAAGCGGTGGTTCAAGCCATACAGGACCTGGAAGGGTTAACAGAGACAACAAATGAGCCACAGTACATGGAAGAAGTGGAACCACAAGAGGATCATGCTGATGAACCCGAGCCTGAGGGACAAGGTCAAGGACAAGCACAGACGGAAGCAGAGGCTATGCAAGAAGCTCTGTTTTAAAGAGAAACCTTGACAAAGTTTTATAAAATGGTAGCAAGTGGTGATGAAGAATGGTGGGTTTGCTTTGTTGTGTTCCATGAAATTGTTGTGTTGTAAGAGTGTTTGCAGGAGAGTAAAGAAAAACAAAAACCCAATGTGATGATTGTGTCTCTAACCAAACAACAAGGAGAGGTAGGGTAATGTCTGTAAAGTGAATTAGGATGTTCCCATTGTTCATGCTTTCACTCTCTTTCTCCATCGACCATATCTGTGTAGGTTTTGCTTTGTTTCCTGATGTTTGTTAGAACTCTGTTCTCTTCTTTTATTTCGTCGCTTAGGCTTTTTTAGGTGTTGATGGTTCTCTAAACTTTTATGTAATTTTAATTTTTATGACCATTCTACTTCTTTAATGGTTTCTTCAGTCTCTTACGTTTTGCCAGTCTTTTGCTTAAGCCACTAAAATTAAATTAACGTTGCTTATGTCAGACCAGTTGCTTTCTTTAAAACTCCGGAAACCGGTTTAAATTATTTTATCTTTGTTCGAAATTCGAATTCCGGTTTAAGTTATGATTACAGCTTTGTTTGAACTTCGAAATCCGGTTTAAGTAATTATTGCAGAAAAATTAGGTAGATAGTAAAATGGGGTTTTTCTTTTCACTAGCAGTCACACTCGATGCCAAACAAAAAAAAGTCACACCTTTTAACCATTTCCCAAATCTCTAAAAATGTTTGAATTTGAAAAAAAGTAGGGTGATTTTCAAATTTTGTTTTTTTTTCTTTAACGTTAAAAGAAATCACAAACAAAACTACGCATAGTTCCACCAAATTTGTATGTAATTACAAAATTTCTTCATTTCATTTCAGTATCAGATTTTTGAAAATATTATAGAACCAAAATTAGATAAACCAATTCAGAATTCCCTAAATCGTAATATATTTTGGTGATTTATTTTTACAAACTCTGTAAATTAATTGGATTAAAAAGAAAAAGAATTAAATGCTAGTAATAAAAGAAAGACTAAAGGTGGACCCATATTGGTTGACGCAACGGATTCTGAACCTCTTGGTTGTTTGTTTTACTCTCTCCAAGCTCCAGGCTCCAGCCATGGTGACCATCTTCTAAACCGCGAAAACCATCCTCTCTCCATTTTTCTTATTTACCAGTTTCTCGTTACTTTATCCATCTTCTTCCTCCACATTTCTCAATCGTTCATAACAAATCTCATTCTCAAATCCTTCCCCTAAGCTGAACGAAGAAAGGTACGTGCATTGCGAACCCTAACTTTTTCTGGAAATAAAATTCTTCCGTTCTGCTACTCAAGAGCCTGAGTCAGTGTTTTACAGTGTTCGTTTCTAGGTTATTGGTTTGTTCAATCGAAATTTCTTGAAGCTTTTTAGCGAAATCGAGTTTGGTTTGTTTAGTTAAGCTTCCATTGAAGTCCGTCTGTTTCTTAGGGCTCCGTTTCCGATTGATTCTTCCGTTCTGCTACGCGAGAGCTTGAATCAAGTATTTACAGTCTTTGTCTCTAGATTCTTGCTTTGTTGTTATTGTTACATCGAAATTTCTTGAAGGTTTTTGCTGAATCGAGTTTGTGGTTGTTAAATCTATAAGTCTAATCTCTGTTAAATTCCGTTTTTTCTAGGGTTTCGATTTCGTTTTCATAAGCGTTTTTGTTTTTTATTGATTTTTGCATCTACAGATCTAATGGCGAAAACAGCTAGTGGACCTCCGTCGACTACCGGAACTACTCCCGTACTTCCAAGATCCGGTACACCCGAAGCTACGCCTGAAAGCAATCCTCAACCTGAGGTCAAGACCGGTGGTTCAGCCACCGTTACTGCTTCTCCGATACGTGGCCGTGGTCGACCAAAAAAGGCTAAACCTGATACCAAGCAAAATGCCGTTTCTGCTAAAAAGCCAGCTGGTCGTCCGAAAAAAAACGAAGCAGCTCCTGTTGATCCCGCTGAGTCTGTGGCTGCTGCTGCTGTGAGGAATACTCGAGGTAGGGCTACGAGCTCTAACACTGTGCCTGTGACGGCTGCTGCTGCTGTGAAGAAAACTCGAGGTAGGGCTAAGAGCTCGAGCACTGTGCCTGCGACGGCTGCTCAGGTTACTGCTACTACTGCAGATGGTTCGAGGAAACGTGGGAGGCCAAAGAAAGATGACGTGGCGGCTGC
The DNA here is from genome assembly GCA_963555745.1 of Cardamine flexuosa. NCBI lineage: Eukaryota > Viridiplantae > Streptophyta > Magnoliopsida > Brassicales > Brassicaceae > Cardamine > Cardamine flexuosa. Next base: position 24,537,599 of record OY743214.1, on the reverse strand, counting down.
AACTGTGGCTCCAGTTAAGAAGCGTGGACGGAAACCTACTACAGAAGTCGCTCCTGCAAAGCCTGTGCGCACGACTAGGAAGGTATTATAATTTTTCTTCAAGATCCTTCTCTTTATTGACATAATGGCAGAAATGTTTTTAGATAAATGTCTTATACCAAAAATGTGATTGTTCTTTACTGTTTTATTCTGCTTAGAGTGGATAAAGTTCACAGTAGTGTGTTATTTGTCTCTGGTTTCAAGTATAGTCTATTTCTAATTATGTATTATCTGAAATTTCCCGTTTTGTTTTTCTGAAAAGATGTTTCATCTTATTTGGATTTTGGTGTATTTACTAAATCTTTTTTTGTATAATGGCAAGTCGTTATCATTTCATTTGAGTCAATATCTTACAAGTGAGTTCACGTAATACATAACCATGCTTATACAACTGTGTTTACTTGTGTCAAATTTGGTTTTACCAATAATATGGATTTTGGTGTATTTTGGAATTTTTTTTTTTGTATAATCTGAAAGTGCAAGTGGTTGGTTTGGTTTAATTTGGTAAGTCGTTATCATTTCATTTGAGTCAATATATATCTACAAGTGTTTAGTTCATGTAAGACATAACCATGCTTATACAATACAACTGTGTATATTTATGTCAAAATCGTTTTTTCCTTGCATGAACAAAAGACCTCTTCAGTGGCACCATCAGTAGCTTCAAACGCTTCAAACGTCGGAGATCTCAAGAAAAAAACCGCAGTCTTAGTAAGTCAATTATTCATCCTCACTTAGCTTCTATACTGATTTTTGGTTTACATTACCGTATTCATGGTTAATACTCAATCCTTGCATCAATTTGGTTTAGACATTATAAATCACAAATGATACTACTATACTAGCATTATTGTTCTGCATGATTGTACATTATGTAGTTTAGCAAAGAAGATGGAATAGAACAGTCATTTGATTAGTTTCGAGGATTGTTTTTCGACTAAAAAGAAAGAATCTGATAAGGTTTTTGAAATGAAAAATGTTGCAGCAAAAGAAGCTGAAGGAAGCAACAGCAAAGTTGAAAGTAGCAGTTACTACAATTGAGGAGGTCCAAAAGCTAGCAGCTGAACTGTAAATGCTGATTTGACTCATCTACCACGGGGTCATGAGAAGAATGTTATGTGTTTTTAGGGAATTTAGGACCAACATTTGTTTTGGAGATCAAAACTGATTGGTTGATGATGGTTTAATTTTCACTGTTAGGTTTGTTTGTTCGTAGGAATGCTACCAGAAGAGAAAAACAGTAGTGTTAATGGTGTCAGTAAGATTTGCTGATATATCTTTGTGTAACTCTAAGATGGGAAAACTTCACTCTTCCCTTCTTCATTGAATTGCTGCTATATCTTTGGTCGTCAAGGATTTTAACTTTTGTTTCTTTTCTTGGGTTTTTGAAACTTCTGATTTTCACTATTTGAGAATCACCTTCTGAAATTCTCAAATTTCACTATTTTTTAACTAATTTACCAGCCCTTCATTAGACCGATCATTTTCTTCTGAATTAACAAAAATTGAAAGTTAATAATTTACCAGTCGAACCCAATCAGAATAAGGTTGTTGGATTCTTGTTCGTAAGGCCCATTTACGGCGAGGTGAGTCAACGACCAGATTGACCCATTGAGGAAGAGACATTTCTGTCTCGTTTTCAAACTTAAAAGCGTCGCGGCATTTGATTTCAATTTCCCCTTCAATTCTCTATTAGGGTTCCTCGCAGATCCTCCTTCATCGTCTTTACAAGGCAACGTCTGTATCATAAGCTTATATACATCGATTCTCACTGGATTGTATTACAGATGATCGTTTCTCATCTTGTTTGAACGATTTCATGTAAAATTCTGTCTCTGCGTTGTCTCAGTTCACCTCAGATTTTCTGGGTTTCGTTATTCAAATTGAGTTTTCTCATCGACTGTGTCTAATTTGATTCTGCATCTTCTGGAATTAGAGGAGAAGATAAAAATGGAAGTGGATACAGTACCAAGGAAGCCTCGTATACTATTGGCTGCAAGTGGAAGTGTGGCTTCAATTAAATTCAGTAACCTCTGCTATTGTTTCTCTGAATGGGCAGAAGTGAAAGCCGTTGCTTCAAAATCGTCTCTCAACTTCTTGGATAAATCTTCTCTTCCTCAAGAAGTGACTCTCTATACAGATGAAGATGAATGGTCTACCTGGAAAAAAATTGGCGATCCCGTGCTTCATATCGAGCTTAGACGCTGGGCTGATGTTATGGTCATTGCTCCTTTGTCTGCAAACACATTAGGCAAGGTACTAATTAATCATATAATCATAATGATGTTCTCTGTTTAATATCAGTATTTGTTGACTATAGTCTGGACTTTAGAGGAAGCTCTTTTGGCTTATATTCAAGCAGATGATTCATATGAAATGTAACTGAAGATTTAGAGTTGAAAAATCTGGAGATTGTTTGCATTTCTCATCATCTAAACATACTTCTCTTGTAGTCATATAAGTGCGTCCTTAAAAGATACATCATTGTAACAAGATTGCTTGATAATGCCAGCTATAATCTAGACTATAGAGTAGATCTTTAGCTTATATTCTTGTCATCAAGAAACATAATCATAGGAAGTTAGGAAATGATGAAAAATCTAGAGCTGAGCTCTTTAGCTCCATATTTTTTTGCTTCTTCATGAACTAAAAAACAGCCCTTTCTCTTTACAGATTGCTGGTGGGTTATGTGATAACCTATTGACATGTGTAGTAAGAGCATGGGATTATAGCAAACCGTTGTTTGTTGCGCCAGCGATGAACACTCTGATGTGGAACAATCCATTCACAGAACGGCACCTTGTGTTGCTTGATGAACTTGGAATCACTCTCATTCCTCCCATCAAGAAGAAACTGGCCTGTGGAGATTACGGTAATGGCGCAATGGCTGAGCCTTCTCTGATCTATTCTACCGTTAGACTGTTCTGGGAGTCACAAGCTCATCAAGGAAATGGTGGAACAAGTTGAGCTTTACTTAGCCATTGATTGCTCTCTATATGATAAATATGTCTTTTGTGCTTGAATAAAAGAAGAACAAGCCTAGCTTGAGGAATTCTCTGAACAATCTATTACCCTTCAATCTTATGAAGATATATAAAGTAAACTTGTATATAGAAAATGGATGTTTGCAAATAATGTTTATTTTTATTTTACATTTTACATTAATAATTAGGTAAGTTATTGATTTTCCAATTATGAATTTTGGTAAAAAATTTTATTTATTGTTTTCTCAAAATTATTACATTTTACTTTAAAATTGATATTTTTATTTTTATTTTTTACATTAATATTTGGGTCAGTTATTGATTTTCCAATTATCAATTTTGTTAACATTTTTTTTCTTCTCAAAATTATTACATTTTAAATTAATAATTTCCCCATTTAAAAAAAATCTTCAAGTTAATTTTTATGAAAACTGATTTGTTTTATATTTTAATCTTTAAATTTTAATAGTTTCTTATTTCTATTTAAAATTTAATTTTTTTGAAAACTGATTTGTTTTACATTTTACTAATTCTATTTCTCAATTTTAAAGTATAATGACATTTATGTTTTTGACAAAATATTAATTTTTTACTAGTAAACTTTTTTCCAGAGTATTAGTCAGTCATTAACTTAAAATTAGTATCATTCGAAGCAAAATTCAGTTAATTTTAACTTTATTGCAAATCCAGAAGATTCGTTGCCGAAGAACCCAACGTGTGGGAAGTTGTATATCACAATGTCAAATCTCTTATGCTGAAGTTCTTGGTGTGGTGTTGATTCAATGTTGCATCGACTTGATGTAACATAACAACACCAAGACTTTGTAATGTTTTGATGTTTGTTTTCGCTTTATGGTACTTCCTTACAACTTGATCTGCATGTAATTGTTTAACAGTAACATCATAAACATTCAAATCTTGGAGAAAAACAAAAACTGTGCATATTTGTCATGAAATTGATTTATATTTCTTCCCATAAACAAGGTCTGAAACATTAAGAGTCTCTGTAGCATAAAACCCCTAGAAAAGCGAAGCCAAAACCTTAAGATCTCACTATGCAAATGAAAAAATTACCATATGATCGAGGGAACATGCGCAGACATTGCAAGCCGAGCCGAGGAGGGTGGTTAGACAGCTAGAGAACGAGAAAATGCCTTCTCCGACCAAACGGAGTTTTTGTTATGTGATTTGGTTAATTTCAGTAATTTCCTGATATAAATAATATAATATATAGAAATATATGATTTTGAAATTTGATTTATGTTGTTTTCCTTATATATGGTAGTAATTTTGTAAAAATACTTGAATATTATGAAATAAAAATAACTTTGAGTCATAGCAATGCAGATTTTATGAGGCACAAAGACTGGAGTGAAATGAGAGAAACAACAACACATGAGTTTCTATTACAACTTAAGGTTCCATGATAGTAAAATCAAGCAAATATTGTCCTCCAAGGAACAGTTTTATTTAAAGGCTTCACAAGAGGATATGTTTATAGAGTTTTGGGGGTTAAAACCATTGGATTTTACTTCTTGTTGGCGATGAATAATCCCCATTTTTGTTCACCAGATGCAGTTCTTTCAAGCTTTGCTTTCCATCCTCCAACAATGTCATTGTAATCCTCCTGTAATAAGATTTTGTGCTCTATATGAGACAACAACAAAGAGGTGTTTTACTCAATAGAAACAAGTTCGTGAGAAATGTTTTTGTTACTTCTGAGAAGTCGCTGATGAATTCTTCTTTTTCTTTCTCTACTCTTTCTAATTCTCGCCTAAGGACTTGTACAAACTGTGAAAGTGGTTACGTTAGAATCATCATTTCAAGAAATGTAGATGTATGTATGTAAGAGTTACCTGATCAGTTCGATCCTCAGCGATCACATCCTCAAAGCCTGCGTCCTTCAGCATCTGCATGAATATAATAAATGTAAAATGTCCCTCAAATTCATATTATGATAAAGGTTTATATGAGAAAAAACACAAACTTGTCCATAAGCTTGAACATCATGGAGATCATATCCTCTTTGTTTGATGTACTCTGCGAAATCAGGAGACGGTTTTGCAGCATTTCTGCAATAGTCAGATATCAGAACTTTACCACCTGGTTTAAGCCACTTGAAGAATGTCTTGAACAGAGCTGGCTTGTCCTAAAGAGAGACAAATAATACAGATGATAAATTACTCAAAAAGCATCTACAAGAGTGACAAAAAAAAAAAAAAATGTTTTTGCTAATACTTGAATGTGAAGAATAGTGTCACGGCTGTAAATGACATCGAAAGAATCATCGGGATACGTTTTCGTGGTGCAATCCGCAACTTCAAACTCGACTGAGCATTTGAGTCCAATGGCACGTTCCAACGCAAAAGAGATCATGTTGACCGATAAATCAATTCCAACAACATGAACATCGAAATTCTCAGCCATGTAAAAGTCACCTCCACCTATACCACAACCAACATCTAGGACCTTTTGTCCAGGTTTAAGCTCCATCATCGCCACAAATTCTTTAGTTGTCTCTGTTAAGGAAACAACAGCAAGAACTTAGAGATAATTAATTAGCTAGTATGTCTTTATAAAAGATCAGAGTTAGAATGGAAATTTACCAACTCCACCAGTGCTCACATATCCTTGTCCAAAGACACGTTCATAGCGTAAGATCCCACTTGACTTGTATTGAACATTGTCTAAGAAACGTTGGAAATCTTTGTCATTCTCTAAGATCACTTTTTGCCATATCCAGCAAATCTGCCATCACATAGATAATTAAAACGTGATGAAGATGAAGAGTTTAGAGTCTGATAAAAGGAAAACTTTTTGTTGGTTACCTGATTTTGATTCTTCTTGTTCTTAACATAAGCTCCAATGCATTTGCAGCCAACCATAGAGAGCTCAAATGAATTGCCAGAAGCATCACGTGTCTGACATTCTTTGAAAACCTGCATTACATTTTTACATTATACACTTTAGATTTAGAAGAGAATAAACTCAAACTCATCCCAACACATTCAGATAGAGCCAAGAGACTAAAAGATTAAAGTAAAGTGAAAAGATTGAACCTTCGTATAAAATCTGGGTTCACGGTAGTGAGTGGGGTTTGATTTACGCTTGCTATCTCCAGATTGATGGAAACAAGATTCTCTAAAGAAAATGTAGCCACCTGGCTTTACCCATCCAATCATTCTTTCTGCCATAAGTTCCACCTATATGATCAATTATCATCCAAAAGAATTTTAGATTTTCTTCTCAAGAAACCATAAAGTCAAAAGAGTAAAGAATCAGAGTTAATTTACCTCTTTATCAGAGAGATACATGAGCAACCAATTAGAGAAAATCAAGTCTATAGATCCATCTTCGATTTTCAGGTCATGAGATGTTACATCAGCACACATAAACTTGACGTTCTTGTAATGTCCATTAACACTTTCATTCTACAATAACAAACATCAACCAAAGAAGATATATGAAACTCTTTAACATATCTAACAAGAGCTAACCAAAGTTAGTTCAAAACCTTCTTAATGGCGGTTTCGATGAAGTCAAGAGCAATAACTTCACCAGCTTTTTGAGCTAATTCACCAGTGAAACGACCAATACCAGCTCCAAGTTCAAGCACTGTTTTCCCTTCATATGGTGGGATTAAAGATAGTACCTTTAACCAAAAGAAACACATCAACCCAAAGTGATCAAGAACAGTTCCCTAATCTCAATTCATTAGAAATCAAAAGAATCAACCACTTACAATCTCAAAACTCATTAGATTCTAAAATCAGAGATAGTGAAACATATATATATACCTCAGGACGTTCTTCTTTGTCAAGATCAGAAGCTTTAGAGTCAAGCATCATAGCTTCAACAGTCAAATCACTTGAATTCTCCATCCAGTAGCTCTTTTGGATATCTCTCTCTGCCTCTGTTCCAATTATATATACAACCAAAACACAACTGAGACCTTTAACCAAAAAAAAAACAACTTTATAACTTCGAAACAATGAAGAGACACCTACTTTTGTATTATAAAAAAATATTAAAAAATCCCAATATAAGATTCGGTTTTAAAAATGTGAACGTGATTAATCTTAAATTACTAAAATAATTTCGTGAAGAGGGGCCAACAATTTTTATTCGTTTCCGAAATTGTCATGATCTGATAAACTTATTGAGGAGAAAAAGACAAGGCAACAAAAACAAGTAAAAGATTCGATTTTTGCGATTATTGATATTAAAAAGGAGAATGTTAATATTACTGTAAGTTCTCGTTTCCATTTAGGAGAGGTCGTCGGAAAACTCTAAAGAGGAAGAAGAAGAGAAATTGTGGGGAGATTTCAATGGCCTTCAACGGCGAGTCTGGTTCTAGAAAAGCTCCTTGATCTACGATTTTTGGATTTTCCTCTTTGATCCATTGATTAATTTCACAATTTGAACACTCAGACTCAAAATTCCTCAGATTTCTCCGGGAAGCTTTGTTGTGTGTGGCTCACAAGAAGACCGTTGAGCGATTTTAGTGAGGGGGAGAGAAATTGAGAGGTGGGCTTCTTGGGCCTTTAGGCCTTTAGTAACTAATTAACCCATCTATAAGTCTTTTCCTAAAATATATAGTGGACTGTTGGAAAAAAGAAAGAGTGGATTAGATAAAATATTAAAATCTGAAACTGAAAACCAAATTATGAAGAACTAAAATCGGAACAAAATAAGAAGAGAAAATAAAGAAAGAATTAGGAACTATAACTAGTGATCTCTCTTTTTTGTTCTTTTTTTCTAATATTTTGAAGAACCAAAAATGAATCGGCTTTAAATATAAAGAGAAAATAAATAGGGCGTGTGATGCAGTGATGGTCATGCATGTATGTACTCATAGTTATGTCATATTCCTTCTGTTTCATATTAAGTGTCATTGCAAAACTTAAATGTTGCTTCATAAAATGTGTTGTTTTACATTTTCAATGTAGATATTTGATAAATGTTTTTTTCTCTCTATTTTTTAACATATAAACCAACAAAACGTTTTATATGATATATATTAAGAAAGAGTAAAACAGAAATTTATTTTTTTAATATGTGAACAAAAAAACTTAAACAACATTTATAACGAAAAGGATGAAGTACATGAGGTCTGTTCACGTGCCTTGGTTCGGTACTCTCTCCACCCGATACTTCTTGGACATTTTAGCTTACCCGTAATACCAATCTCAAATTCCACTCAATTTTTTATTTCATATTTTAGTTTGAAGTAGAATTTACTCCAATCCTACTCTATTTTTAACTCTATAATAGACTAAAAATAGAATTACTTCAAATATGAAATAATTGTATTTATCACTCCATTTTGTTACTTATTATTCTATTTTCAACTCCAAAATAAAATAATGTTTGGAGTATATTTCAACTCCATTTTGAAAAAAAAATTGGAAATGCTCTAAAACGGTAAATTTCCTTGTTCTCAAAAAGAAAAAATTGACGTATACACCTACTAGATGAAATTCATGGCACCCTAGTAAGTGACTGAAATTACCAATTTACTACATAACTTCATTGCATGCATGGTTGAATTTTTTTTCATGGTTGAAGTGCATTTCAAACGAATTAAAGTAATTGGTTAAATGAAACACCAATGACAATTAATGTGTGAAGTTAAAACTGAAACCTCATGTAACATCATAACTTTCGTCAACTTTATGCTTACTCCAGTGATTCTTGAAACACTTCATTTACTAAGCAAATAATAAAATATACAAAGATAACACCAAATATTGTTTTTTTCCAAGTTATTTGTTTATATTAATTTTGGGGTTTTAAAATTCAAGTTTAAAATCCCTTAACAAAAAAAAACATAAAATAATTTACAGACCCTTAGAGCCAGGCAGATCAATCCATTGAAGCTGAGCCTCAACCTCACCGCACTCGACATGTCTCAATCTGAGAACTAAATCCTGAACAAGCTTACCATCACACCATATAACCCGAGATTGCTCGGCGAGGCAATTGTCTCGGCCAGGCAGGACCGTGGTCACAATGGTCCCACATGGGAGATCTTGTAAGTGCATCTTCAATGCTTCAACAAATGGCTTAATCTCGAATTCTGCATCTCCCATCTTGTCGTCTCTGGTGAATGTGTCGTGATCATACACCGTCTAGAGAAAATGACAACTAATTATGATTATGCTTTTTTTATATAAGCATTTTTATAACATGTTAACATTAGGGTAACTATATATAAAAAAAGTGAAAATATGATCATATCACTTACAAAGAGGATGGTAAGATTGGGGTCTGTAACTGAGAGAGTCAAATCTTCATTCCACTCAGGGTTTACATCATTGTAAATAACTCGAGTCTTCATTTTCTGCCCATTCAATTTTCTCATTCGCTTAAATAATCTAACTTGTAATCTAAACATTCAATTAAGATCTTAATTCTAAAACTATAAAAAATAGTCCCTTTTGAAATTTTAATTTCAAATGGGGATCTTTATTATTAAAAAACACTCACAAGGGGTATACATTTGAAATAAAATTTCAAAAGGACAAAAATTAAAAATGTCCCTTCTTAATTATGGAAATTCAAGAGTAATACTGGATGGAAATTCTTTTTAAAAGGCCGATTAACAATTACCATATTTTTATTTTTGTTACCTAGGGAACATTACTAGTCTAAATTCGAAACTCTTCCTTAACAACCAAACAAATTGGATTTGGAGCCTAAATCCTTAACTACTATAAAACATTCCACTACCCTAAAATATTCAGTTCAAAATACCTGAAATGCAATCCCTACTGAAATCATACAAGTCGTTAATGACCAAGATGTTTAAGGGTCGAAATATCTGATAATTCATCCTATAAAAGCACTATGAATCTATCGTATTTGGGCATGCATAAATAAATCTATTTGATATAAAAATTAGCCCAGGCTTCGGTTTTGTAACATTTTTGGATACCAAACAAGACAGTTGGGAGTCTAGGAGGTCATTTTAATAAATTTATTGTGGTTAATAAAGGTTGATGATCATTACCTGTTTTCCCATTTTGACGACGACGTAAGGATCACTACTACTAAGATCGCGGACTGCAAGGTTAACACCGCGCTTGACGCGAATGCGGAGGAGACCTAATAGATTATCCATCTTTGAAGGTTTCATCCTCCGATCTTTATGTTTCTCCTTATTTTTGTCTGCATTTCAATATTTTTTGTTTTCTCAGGGAAAGGAAACGGCAAGAGAAACCAAGAAAATAACAAATGAAATGACCATGAGAATATAAAAAACTTACTCAAAATAAAAGCATTACTATTGATTTTCGTGCATAAACGTGAATAGAATTATCAAAATAGGTTGAGTACTAAGATTATTGACACTATTTTTAGGCAAACCAAAAGAATCTAAAGCTATTATTATTCAGTTAATCTAAGAATATTCTCCACTGAAACCAAATAATTAAAAGTGTCTCGGTTAGAAAATATATTGTGAACATAATTGATTCAAAGGCCAAAACAATCCTCTAGAAAAAAAATCCTACTGTAAACTTTTATCGGAAAAAAATCAATTGAATTAATCGTTGCAATTCTTTTGTATATGTTGATTTTCGTGTTCGTAAATTGTGGGGTCGACATAATTTATTTATAATGAAAAATTTAGCCTACGAGTAAATAGAAAATGTTTAGAAACTCATGAAAATAAAAAATGCAAAAAGAAATAAAAAAGAAGTCGATGTCCCACATAGAGATTATTAGAAAGGTACAAATCGATTCAAAACGAGAAAATAATTCCTATCAATCTGTTCAATGTTCCAATAAAAAAAAGTAGCCGTGGTCTTGTGTGATACATGTAGCTCACACAATTGTTTTTTTTTCCTATAATCCGACATTCTGTCCAGTGAAAAAACATGATAAATTTAACTGGTTAAGATCTTCAACAGAGTACGTCAACCAAAACCACCACAATAATTGTTTTGATTATTTTAAATTTTCATTGAACAAATTTTAAATTTTGCAGCTCGAGTCAAAGTTTCTAGAACTAGAAATCATTTGGGCTGTGAATTGCAATCCTTAGGATACGATTCAAGTAAAAAATGTGCTTCTATAACTCTTTTAAAAATACAACTCTTTTTCATTTAGGTAGTTTTAATAAATTAAAGATTAATGATAAAATAATAATGTAAAAAAGTATACAATTTTAGTTGATGCGACAAATAAAAAATGACAAAATTTGTAGATTTTTTTAACAACGAATTTTTGTTTTTGTTTTTTTGTCAACAAATCTAGTTGAAGTAACAATGTGTGCATCAAGCACAACAATGATATTTTATTCATGTGAAAATTAAGGATTTGATTGGTAATTTACATAATGACACAATTGTTTTTTTAATTGGAGTTATTGCAAGTTTTTTACCAATCACACAAAATTGTCTAATGATGCACAAGTAGGTAAATATGCAAGATTTGAATTTTGCCTAACAAAATATAAGTGAAAATTAGTTATGCAAATAAGTAACAAAAGATATGCTTTTTTGCATAATGCATTTTTATTTATAAAATTTGAAAAAATTATAGTTTATTAATAAACATGCTTTATATATATATATATATATGTATATCATATGCTAAAAATTAACTATTTGAAAATAAATTAAATTTACAATTATTTACAATAAAAAATTATGTTTCTTCTTTGATATTTTAAATAACTTTTAGTGTATAATACAATCTTATATTATTTTATAAAAATTTGTGAAACAATTATTTTTAGAGATGATAAAATTTAACAAATTAAAAAATAATTATCTATAATAAAATACTATTATAATATCAAAACTGCAAAATATATTAAAAATTAATATATTAAATTGTTAATTTAATAAATATATGTGTATATTTATAATTTAATATTATATTATGTCATTCTGCAAAATGTATCCATCACATAAAGTTTTATTCTGCAATTTTGCATTATACAATTTTTCATTATGTAATTTTTCATTCTGCAATTATGCTATTATGCCATTAGGCAATGGTTACCAATTCAAAATCTAAAAAAAAAAGACAAATGATACTACCATGCATATAAAAATGTATTATATCCATCTTGTGTGCATTGAAATAGCCAAAGCCGATGGACCATATGACCAGGAGATGAGCCAACTTCTTTTATGAGGACAACGCAAACTTGTTAACAGATACTGCAATGTGAAATTGAACATTTTAAAGAGAAGATTTTAAAGTTTTCAATATAATAATTGAGAATATGAAATATGTAGTGGTCTTCCGGAAACGTCTAACAAGTTTTGTAGACAAGATGGATTATATTAGAGGAAAGAGCTTCTAGAGTTGCTCCTTCTATGAGAACAACCGCCATTGTGTATATCTGCAAAAAACACAAGAATAATTAAAAAGATAACCTCCAAAATCAAGTTGGCATATACGTAATCGTTTTTACCATGCAATCAAGTTGAATAAATAATTATTTTTTTTGAACATTTCTTGAATTTAAATAATCAGTACTAAAATTATCGTAATTGATTTTCCTGCATAAACGTGAATCGAATTATCAGATAAGTTGCTAGTTAAGATTATGAACTCTACTTTTTTCCATCAAAAACACTATTTTTACAGCAATACTCAAGATCATCTTACATATTTCTATTGTTTAGTACTTGGGTTACGAGATCTACCAAGTATTTTATTATTATCTTTGACGACATTTTATTTTCTTTATCAAAATATCATCACTCAATGAAAAAATGTCTTATATAAAACCATGACCCTAAATGTTAATTTCTTTACTATATTAACATAACTCTTTTCACCCCTAATAACTAAAATTTTCAAGTCAAAGCATTTATATAAAACTAGAAATTGAAGATCGACAACATAGAAAATAAATTCCTAAAATCTAAAATTTCTGCAAATACTTATTATAACTCAATTAAGTGTATCTCTTTATAAGATTGATCTGCGGCTTCTTGCATTTGTGAGAAATGATCAATGATAAGATAAACCATCCACTAAGAGGAATATGGGCAAATAAAAAAGGATCAGCAAATATTCCTCCAACTAAATTACGGAGAATACCTGTGTGCAGATATATTCCATTAGAATATACTTTTCGTTTATTATTTAGTTCAACAAGAATGTTTATAAAAATCCCTCTAATTATTTAAAACCAATATCATATCATTTATAAAAAAAATCTTTTTGGCTCAATATCATATGTTTTAAAATGCAAATTTAGTTTTTATTTCCTATTGCCAGAGGAAATAATTTTTTAAAAATGATAAATTCTATTTCAGTGATGAGTACTGAAAAAGCTAATTTGTTTTTAACTTTGTAAGCTTCCAATTTTGGTTTTAATTGTAATTTCAAAACTCTTTACTTAATAAATAATTTTATAAAAATTAATCAAATATAGTCTGGTCAAATATGAATAAATATTTTTAGCATCACACTTATAAAAACAAATAGAAAATTTTCTAATTTTTATTTCGATAAGTTAGATTATTTTATAAGTTTTTTAAATAAGGTATTTTTGGAATTTTTTTAGTTGTGATATCTTCAAAAAAATACAACAAAATTTATAAATAAGAAATATTAAAGCTGAAAGTGAACAATGATTTGTTATTGTTTACAAGTAGACAATAATTAATAAAATGAAAGTCTTTGGTCTCTGGGATATTGAGGGAACACAACATCTGATGTTAACTCAGCTGAAGTGTTACCTGGCAATCATTGGATTAATTGACTCGCTAAGTTATAACAGAACGTTTTTCTTCAGAGTTGTGGTTGCGCAGTTAAGTTAGAGTTGGCCCATAGATTTTCGGGATCCTATCAAAACTATTTTAAATTACTTTAAAAATATAATATTTTAATAATTTTAAATATAATAAAATTATAATAAAATGTAATTATTAAAACATAATAATAACTAAAGAAAATAAAACTACAATTCCTATAATATACTGTTAATTTTCTTAATATTTGTATATTTTTATAAAATTATTAATATATATTAAAAAATTTAAAATAAACCTTCATAAAATTGAGGATCCCATTCAAATACATCATAGAAATGTCCTCAGACCCGGCACTGAAGTCCACAGAAAAGTACTCAACGGAGAAGGAAAGAACTGAGGAAATGCAGTGTAAAGATAACTGCAGTGTTTGACAAGGACATACCCCATGATGACATACCGATAAGGAGATAATTAAGCGCATCAATGGCTGGTGCACCTGCACCCAGGGCTCAGAGGGGATACTTGTTTTAATCATATCGGATAAGGATTATTCCAGAGAGGTTAGGCTGGCACTAGCTTCCAATAAGGAAGTAATCTCCATATACATACCCATTTCTCTGAAGACCAATATCATATGTTTTAAAAGTTGGCGCCTAAAAAAAATGCAAATTATTAAAAAATTCATTTAAAACCAATGTCATATCATTTAAAAAAAAATCTTTTGGCTCGATATCATCTGTATAAAAATGCAAATTTAGTTTTTATTTCCTATTGCCAGAGGAATTTTTTTTTTTAAATGATAAAGTCTATTTCAGTGATGAGTACTGAAAAAACTAATCTACTATTAAAACTGAAGTACAAATTTAAGGCTATTTATGTTTCTAAACACTAAATAGTTATTCATATATACAATCACTCTTATATTTAATTTATCTATTCTTTTCCTTTTAAATAAACAATCAGTTAATTATTTACATTTTGTTCCTTATCTAATATTCCTTTACAATCGTTTCCTTCCAATTTCGAGTCATTTTTTGGTGAACATGATCTGCTAGAGAGGATAGGATGTGGTCGAAGCCGCAAGAACACTTTCCGGCCAGGCCTGACTATATATAATATTGTGGAGTATGAATTATGATTCTCTCATCATCTTTATTTGATATTATTTTCAAATTATTTTAAATTATTATATAAAACATACAATTAATAAAATTTTAATTTTTTTAATGCATATATTGTGATTTGAATTTTTATAAATGGACATTTATTAACTCAATCAATAAGGAAACAATGTGTGTTCAATATCTCACATTGATAGAGATGTCAATCGGATAGGTGACATACGAGTTAAGTACAAGTAAATCTGACATAAGGTGGGTATAAATATTTTATGCACATTAATAAGCGAGCATCATGAACAAGCTCATAGTGGATCGCATATATATCAAACTTTTTCTGCGAATTGATGGGTCGGCCGTAAACTACTAAATTTTAATCAAAAAAATTATTTTTATAAACTAATAATTGTATATAGTTGATAAAATATAATATATGATATATTTGGAAATATAAAGAATTTTGTGTATACAATTATAACATTTACTAAAATAAAGAGAATATTAAAAGAAAATATTTTAATTTTTTAACATTTAAATTATTTAAATTATAATAATCAAATATTAGGGTATTTTTAACCTATTGGACAGTGGGGAAGAGTTGAAAAAAATAACTACTTACACAAATTTTTAAAAAATATATAAGCTAACTAACCAAAAACATTAATATTTTATAATTTAATGAAACTAAAATTACATATAAGTAAAAAAATGTTATAAAAACTAAACAAACAAAATCTAAAATTTTATAAATTATGTGAAAATTTAACCACAAATATTAAACAGTAAAATATAAATATTTATTACAATAATTAAGAAAATATTAACCCGCAGTGTTCCTCGGGTTTTACTCTAGTTTCTTTTTAAATTTGTAAGCTTCCAATTTCGGTTTTGATTGTAATTTCAAAACTCTTTACTTAATAAATAATTTATAAAAAATTAATCAAATATAGTCTGGTCAAATATGAATAAATACTTTTAGCATCACACTTATTAAAATACATGCTATCGTAATCTACAAATACTAATAGCTGATGAGGTTTCATTTTTAAGTATGCCACATGGCACTTCAATAGCTTTTCTAATGTTTGGTTTTTCTGTTGATATGGAGCCATGCAGAGGTCCCAAAACCTTTCTTAAAATAAAATCTAATTTTTATTTTGGTAAGTTAGATTATTTTTATATGTTTTTTTTAATTAGGTATTTTTGGAATTTTTTAAGTTATGATATCTTAAAAAAAAATACAACAAAATTTTTAGATAAGAAAATGTTAATGCTGAAAGTGAACAATTATTTGTTATTGCTTACGAGTAGACAATAATAATTAATAAAATGAAAGTAAGTGATAATATATGTTACAAAATATAATCATGTCTTCCTCACATCAGGTGGATTTCATGGGATATTTGAACTTGATAACTTCCCATCTTATTTCTGGTTGGCTCTCTCCTCTTAAGTTGTGTTTTCTATTAACGAGTACAATAGAATTGTGGATTAAAAATGGTTCGTATACAAAACAAAGCGAGTCACAAAAAGAAGTAACTAACCAGCTCCAAAAGGTATAGGAGAATGATCCGGCCCGTTTATTACTCTTAAAAGGCCCAATAACTAATCACACAAACACCCTTTCCATTACGAAAGTTCGAATATCACAACAAAATAATCAAAACCGCTTTCGCATACTGAGACCTCTCCTCTCTAATCGCCTTGCTTTACCGCCGCCGTAGTTGCCGTCGTCTCCGCCGTTACGCCACAGCCTATTCGACTTCAACGCCGGTGAGTACTCAATCTGGATATTATCTGAAAAAGGCATTCTCAGTGTATGCTGGTAAAATTCTTAATTTCAGTCTCAGAATTGAATTTAACTTCGTTAATCCCTGACTGCAATTGCTGCAGAATCTGGGCTTCTTTCTTGATCATAATAATAATCGAAGAGAGTTGTACAAAAATTAGTTTTGTAGAATGAGTTTTTAGATCATGAAGTGTTCTATGAACTTTTGTAAAGCAATTGATCAATTGAATGTTGATGAAATTACTGTTTCTTATGCTATTTTTGATAATTCTCTCACTAATTTTGACAAAAAACTGCAATTGATTATGCATTTTTTGTTATAGATTTCTTTCGTGCTACAGATTATTTCTTTGAAAATTTCCAAGATCAGATACCAAATGAGTTGTTATGATTTGATTCTTCTCTGTTGTAGATTGACACTTTGAAGAACTTTAAACGAGATCTTTTTTTTTTTTCTCTCATGATTTTTGTTACTATTATAAATCACAGGAAAGTTTGTAGTGTAAATTTGGTAACAAAAGGGTATGTGCGGATGAATCTTCTTCTTACATATCTGTGTGACGAGAGATATGAATTCCCAAGCAGAAGTAGAGCAATGGGAAGCTCTTGATCTCGGCGATTCTGAGCTCCCGTCTTTTCTCCGCCCTTGCAAACGTAAATCTCCATCGAGGTCTCTGCTACCGCCTGTACAACAACAGAATCCAAACGCGGGTTTTAATAGTAACTCAAATCATCTTCAGACTCTTCAACGCTGCTCCTCACGGGATCATTCTCTTGAGGACAGTTATTCCCACTCGTTAGTTCCAGGACCTGCCGGAATTGTTCAAGTTGCAATCCGCAGAAAGATGAATAAGGATCCTAAATCGTTCAATGAGAAAGGAGAACCAATTCCAACTCAAGAGTTCCTACGTAAGGCTGCTGAAGAGCCTGAATGGGAAGATAAGGATTTCTCTGAGGATCCATGGGTCTCTGCTGTTGATTACATTCGAAGTGAAGGTAGAGCTGTTCTCTAGAAGTTGAATCTTGTATTTTGATGAGCTTATTGCCATGTTTCTAAGTTTTTTTGTTCGTTTTCAATTTTTTGGCAGGTTTGTTGAGCAAAGGTGGAAATGCTATTGGGACACCTGTGATCGAGATTAAGAGCAGATGTGGCAATTGGGGTAAAGTCGATCAGGTATGAATAACCTACTCAGTTTAGCAGTACTCTTTAGTCCACTCCCAGTATATTAAGAAATCTAGTGACCATACTTTTTAGAGTATATTGAAAATCTGGGTCCTATATTAGTCTGCTGGTATGTGTTAGCTTTTGCTCTGTGTTTGTAGAGAGAAAAGGTGGAATATTCTGGGAAATGCCTTCACCTGATTTGTTGCTATTTGATAATTTCTTGGTTAAGCCATGTGCTGATGATATCTCATGAATGCTTATCTTCGCAACCAAGAAAGTGAAAAGTCTAGTGACATTGTATGTGAATTGTGGCTTGTCATTTATAGGTTGTGGCGATCATCAAAACTTCCACTCCAAATGGTCTAGGTGATGTCATGGTGACTCTTAAGGTAAAAGAAAAAACATACCAGAAACTCTTTTACCAATGTGATTGGTTTCCACTTTTTGTTTTTGTCATCCACCAATTATCAGGTGTCTCAAATCTATGTGTGTTTCTGGTAGGATCCTACTGGAACTATCGATGCCAGTGTGCACAGGAAAGTTATATCTGAGAGTGAGTTTGGAAGAGACATACGAGTTGGTGCAGTGGTGATACTTAAGCAGGTTTGTTTTTAAAAGAGATAAAAACAAATCTCATGGTTTTGACGTTGCTATTTTGTTTCTCGAGTCACTTTTGGTAAATCAAATGGAGATGGGCTGAGAAATAGTCTTTTGCAGGTTGGAGTCTGTGCATCTTCACGGTCGTCACACTATCTTAACATAACACTGAAGAACATCTCCAAGGTAGTTTTTCGTAGCATAGCAAATATCACTTTCTTATATTACTATATGAGAATTTCTTAAAGCTAGAGAGGTTCATTTATAGGTTATCACTAAGGATACTCCTGTTTTGCCAAAGCAGAACCATTCTGAAACGAGTGCCAAGAATCCTGTTTCTGTGAATGGTAAAGTGATTAAATTTTGTTTCTGAGTTTTTTTTCACAGTTTGATCAAGAAACTCAAACCTTTTGGTCAAACAGAAAACGAGGATTTGCGACTGCAACCCAAAGTGTTTACTGTGGAGCAAGGAACTACTCAAGGAATCATGAACAATCTCAGACGAAATGCTAAAGAAAGCAGTGAACCTCTCAATGATGTAGAAATGGTAGAAGAAATTAATCCAGCAGAGAGAAGCAACTTCTCTCAAAGAAAGGGTGTGAGAAAGAATCAGTCTGAAGTTAGAATGGAGCAGACCCTCTTGGGAAAAGATGATTCAATCAGCCAAACAGAGCAGCAACTGTACGAAGGTGTAGGTACTGAGACTGATACAGCTGATGACATTAGACCCGCGAAACGGATCAGTAGAAGTCCTGAACCGAACATTGATGAGCAAGAGACTGTACTGGGGAACTCTGATGAAGTTACAAATCAAACTATGGTCCAAAAATCTCAGCCGATGGGGTCATCTAGCTTGGTAGCACAGTGGACAGACGAGCAACTTGAAGAACTCTTTGCTTTTGACTGAAATCAACACTTTTGGGTTTCTTATGTTAGATTCCACTTTTCCAGATCGAGAGCAGTGAAATATAATAATGTAAAACAGTTACAGAAATTATGAAATTGGAATCTTGAGTTCTCCATTTGGAACAGGATTTAGAACAAGAATTCATGCGATGGTAGTTTTTCAAAAACTCAACATCTGGTGAAGTTTGTAAATTTTAAAATAAAGGGATAGCTAACGAAGCATTTATATAAATAAGGGTCAAATTGTAAATAAGGGAAAGCTGAAAGTCCCTCTCTTTATCCACTCATTCGCCGGCCAAAGCCCTTCTAAAACCTTCAGTAACAGTCTCTGGTGAGATCTTACCGGAGAGATAAAAAATGTCATCTTCCAGAATATTCCTAGTCGGAAATTCAATATTCCGACCTAACAATCCCTCGTTTCCCCTCTCTTTCAATCGCTTTCCCTCTTTATCTCTGCGCTTCCGATGCTTCTCCAGTGACGCCGCCACCGCCACCGCAGCAGAAGTAACCACCATGGATTCTAATTTGCAGTCTTCACCTCCTCATCCATGGCCTGAGTGGATAACTTTCGTCGACCGATTGAAGACGAAGGGATATTTCACCAAAGACACAGAAGATGATACGATTTACCAGGAAATGAATCTAGTGAAAGATGCTTGTCTCAGCTTCGCTCGTGATCGATACGACGTTCTCAGGTTACGTATATAAAATTTCTCAAGTTTCTCATTCTTCAGTTTTCAATTTTACTGATTTGTTATTGATCTTCTTGATACAGATCACTATCATCAGGAGATGTACAAGCTCTTGTGGAGCGTGGATGCCCTAATCTCTTCAGAAAAACTGTTAATTCTGCTAAAAGGATTCGAGCTCATGTTCGATTAGACGAAGGAGATGTATGTAATGTTTAGCTATGGAATTGTTTAAACTTTGAAATAGAGAGAGATCTTTTAACCTATATGCAAAAATGTTTTCTTTTTGATTTTTTAGGTTTGTGGTTCTTGTGATCTTCGTAGCTCGTGTGATAGAGCTTATGTGATACTGAAGGATACAGAAGCTGATGCTAGAACTGTTGATGTTATGCGTTTGCTATTGTTCAATGCGCTTGATACGATTGTTATCTCTAGAGGTGAAATTCCACCGGGAAAAGAACTTGTTCATGAGTCTGCTAGAAGACTTCTTTTGGAGTTGGTTGAGTTCAGTGACAAACCTTTAAGCCCTGCTTTGCCAAAACCTTCTCCCAAGGAATCTTTGCCTCCGAAAGAGAAGGCTTTTAAATCGAGGAACGATGAGACTTCTCAACGTGTGGATTTTAAATCGAGGAACGATGAGACTTCTCAACGTGTGGCTTTTAAGTCGAGGAATGATGAGTCTTCTCAACCTGATCGACCTCGTTACAGTGCAGATTGGGCTTGTCCCAAGTAAGTGATGTCTAATAATGATTAGCTCGTAATGTCATGTCTCTAGAGGAATTGGACTGACCGTTAATAGTCAGTGAATCCTTTTTTAGTTTCCTAAGCTCTTTCCTTCTAGATCATATTGTATCTAATATTGCAATAATGTTGTCAGCTGCTTTGGATGAAGAGGTTAAAACATTGGGTTGAGAAATTAGTGTTTTCTTCTGTAAATATCTGACTTAGTTTTGTGTGTGTTTCTGCCTCTGTATTACTCCGCAGATGTGATTTCGTAAACTTTGCCAGAAATGAAAGATGCCGAGAGTGCAATGAAGTTGCTGACAGACGACCTATTGCTGCTGTTATCAAGGAAGGAGACTGGCTATGTCCTGAGTAAGTCTTAATCTGGCAATTACCAGTTTTTTTTTGTCGAAATCAGAAGTATTAAAACTTTTAAGGCATACCCTCATTGGTTATTCCTCTCTGATTGATTCCACAGGTGCAGTTTCTTAAACTTCACTAAAAACCAGAGCTGTCTGAAATGCAAAGCAAAGGGACCAAAGAAAACTTCAGTTCAGAATGTTGTTGAAATGAAAAAGGGAGACTGGAACTGCCCTGGGTAAGTTTCCCTTACATCTCAAAGCCTCTACACTATCTTTGTACTTTTGATTTCATATCTTCATGTTTGTTTATGTTCATCAACTGTATCTGCCTTTAGTATTGTTCACTTTTTATCTGTCATAGAAACTTGTATCTTTGCTGGATTACTCTGTACTGATTATACTTCTTTGTATTTATATATTATCAGGTGTGGATATATGAACTTTGCTAGCAATAAACAGTGTCGACAGTGCCGAGAACAACGCAAGAAGCAGCTAGCGGAGCCTGGAGATTGGGAATGCCCCTCGTGCGTCTCTCTTTCTCTTTGGATCACTACTTTAGTAGTTTGTTATCTTCATATTCTAAACTGATCATTCTTGTTCTCCTGGCTCATGTTAATTTTGCAGATGCGACTTCGTGAACTTTAGGAGAAACGATGCTTGCAAGAAATGCGAGTGCAAAAAACCTAGCGAATCCAATACCGATCAAGAAGACCATACATGGAAGCGACCCGCTTTACTGTAAACTTATGCTTTTGGACTTGTCAGATTCACAGCTTGCCACTTCCTTTTAATGTGTTATTTCTTCTTATCTTTGTTGTGTTCCCAAATTTCTAGCAGAAAAACATTTTTGAAGTAAGAACAATGGAAACCTATTTTGTAGTCACATTCATCTTCAAAGCAATTTTATAAAGTCAAGTACAAACTATGTCATCTCTAATACAAAATAAGCCATGATTATACAAAAGCTTCAGGGACAAAAAAAGCGTGTAAGTTCTTCGTTAGGAGTAGACCTTAGCTATTTTACAAGAGGATTCCCATGAGTGAGACATAAGCTATGCACAAAACTATTGATATGATGATGAGATTGGATTCATCAGTTAGTCTCCATTTTCAAATTTCACCTTCAGATTCCTTTTTCCCTCTTCTTTATCTACCGAACCATGGTTCCGGAGACATGATTTTGGCGTTGGAGCAGGCGTTGAAACAGGCGTTGGAGACTTCTGAGACACAGGAGCTTTGTTTACTTCATTGTCTTCCTCAAAGGGGTCGAGTTGGTACATAACCTTTGAGTGTCCTAATGAAAACTTCTTGCTCCTAGCAAATTGATAAGCTGTGACTGCATCAATGCTCTGCAGGAATACTACTTTCCCAGAGCTTTTCTCTGGGTTTAAATCAGTTCTTGAAGCATCTATTTTCCCAAACACACTGAATCTTTTCAACAGCTCTGATTTGGATGGGAGATTCCCATGCCTACTCAAGAACTTCATCCGCAAACATTTTGGATTAGCAAGCCGCATATCTTTCTTCAGGTGTAGATTACTTGGTTCATCAGTAGAAACACATTGTAGGCGAGCTTTCTTCTTTCTCTTGGAGTTACGTGAAGATGCTTTGACTTGATTCGCTTTCCTTTTTACCCCAATGGATCTGACATTATCATCAACTGCTCTGGTCTCGTTTTCAACGGTTGTTGTAGCTTCCAAATCCTGTAATTGCTCTGCAGGTGCAACGCCTACATCATCAGAACTGAATTCTGTGTTTGAAGTCCCAGTAATATGTAGCGAAACCTGTCCTACTTCCACAATATTCGACTCCAATGCATCGTCAGAGCAGTTTTCTTGTGTTCCACTAAAACTCTTCCCATCTAATGACTGCTCTTGTGAGGTCTTAGCACTGATTATAGAGCTATCAACCTTGTTTCTTGCGTCAGCATATGTTTTTCTGACTGAAGAAGCTAGAGTACGACAGGCTCCAGAAGCAACAAAAGACACAGGCTTTGCCAAATAAGCTTTGTTGTTGTTACTCGCATCAAGTAAGGGTGACAGTGGCTTTGCGGAGGTCACATGTTCATCAACCAAACCAATGATCTCATCATGAGTGTTAATCATAACATCATGAGGTGCTTCTGATGATACAGCAACTCTTAGGGCAGTAACAGAAGTGGTGTCTTCCTCTATCATATCTTCCATAGGAGGAGGTTCTGAATTCAGTAAGTCAGTACTCTGCTCAACTTGACCATCATCCCCATGATCAGCTGTTCGAGCCATACTTTCACAAGCTCTCATGATGCTAGAACCAGAGTTGGTTAGAGGGTTCCTTGTATTCCATGTGCAAATCTGAACTACATCATCAACAGGCTGCTCAAAAGAAGGAGAAGAACAACAATGGATATCCTTTGGCAATGAATCTCTAAGACTCAAATCTCTATCGTTTTCTATGTCTAAATCTGCTGCCTCATCAAACATAGAAACCAGGTTGATGCAGTCCATCTCGTTTGACATATCGAGACACCAATCTGGTTCTTCTGAGCGATCCATTGCACCTATACACAACAAATAAACAGACGTATTTCAGAATACAAATCATAGCAATGTCTGTGTGAAACAGAGCATATAGATTAACACTCAAATTTGGCGTCTTTAAGTTCCTCTAAACCTAATCGAACGATACAGTAACAATAATCTATAACAGAAGAACAATAAAACTCAGAAAGTATAAATTTTCAAACTTACTTTCTCTAATCTCCTCATAGACAGATCTTGAGCGATTGGAATTAACAATGTAACGACGAAAGCTAAGGATTTGAGCGCTCGATTTGTTGGTCTCAGCTAATCTCCGTAGAGGCACATTAATCGAAATGGCCATATCTCGAACAAACCTCAGAGCCGAATTCGAATTGCGAGGAAACCATGGGAGAGAGTTTTCTCTATCGAAGTGACGAGAATCAATCTCTGGCTGGCAACAACACCATAGCCCATACGAAATATTCCAAAAGTGAGCTCTCAGAGCTCCGTTTACAAACCGGCGACACCTCCGTGAATCTGAAATCAGGGTTCGGAAATCGCGGTCGAAGCTTCGGAGATAAGGTTTTGGAATGTAACGTGGCTCCATTAGGCCGAAGAAGGAGACGAGAGCTCCGAACGATTCCGATGGATCAAGAATCCGACCCGGTATCCATGTATCTACAAAGCTCAGGCTTACCCACACTAGCTCCCCTTTCTTCCACATCTTCTCTGAAATTAGGGTTTAAGCCTTCGTTCTCTCTGAAATCATCTCTGTGACAAGACAACAGAGAAACTGGAGTGATCTCTGATATGTGTAAAACGTCTCTAGAGATTATATGAATTACACTTTATGCTGTTTTGAACTCTCAACCACGAACTGCTTGCCGTTTTTTATCAACGTTTTGTCTTTGCGAGAGAACTTCTTGCCGTCTCATTTATTCCGGCGTTGAGAAAAAAATCACAAAAGCCGTTTGCTGCTGCGGCAGCTCAGTTCGGTGTTCAAATGGCGACAACGACGACGGTGAATGTCAAACTTTCTCGATCAAATCGTATCTATCGCTCTTCCGTAAGTATTGATCGAAATCTCTTTCTTATGATCACGATTTATATTAACGATGAAGATGAATTTTGAAATCTCCGGTTTTGAATTTACTCAGGAACCACTTGAAGGCAAAATTGTGATAAAATCTGCAACTTCGATTTCTCATCAAGCAATTCGTTTATCCGTCAATGGATCAGTCAACTTACAGGTTTCAGATTCTCTTTTGAGCTTTGTTCAATTGATTCCGAGTTAAATCTCTTCCTCATTCTCACAGGTTCGTGGAGGATCAGCTGGAGTTATAGAGTCTTTCTATGGAGTCATCAAGCCCATTCCAATCGTGTAAGCTTCTTGAATTGATTCCTTCATGTCAAAATTACTCGAGCTTAAGCTAAGTAACTCGAATTTGGTCACAGCAAAAAGATGATCGAAGTTAGATCTTCTGGTAAAATCGCTTCTGGAACTACAGAGGTAAATTTCAACAATTTAATGTCTTTCAGGCGAATAATTTCATACAAATGGAACATGAGGAAGCTGAAACTCATATATTTGTTGCTGCAGATACCATTCTCTTTAAATCTGAGGGAGCTTGGGGAAAGCATTGCAGAAAAGTTCTATGAGACCTTTCATGGAACAAATATCAATATTCAAGTCAGTCATTTGATCATTTTTTTTAATGATTTAGGAAATTCATCGAAGGAATATGGGAAAAAATTTGATCTGTGACAGTATCTATTAACTGTAGATATACCGCGAGGATACTTGCACAAACCTTTATCTGCTACTATGGAGTTTATAGTTGAGAGTGGCAGAGGTACTTTTCTTGAGTTCATTGATGCTTGTAGGACAAAGTTGAATTGTTTGTGATGTGTTTTTTTCTTTTGGTTGAAGCTGATCTTCCTGAGCGGCCAATTCCTCCAGAATTGGTCATCTTCTACATCACTCAAGACACACAGAGACATCCGTTGCTACCTGAGATTAAAACAGGTTTGTTCTTCAAATCATCATCACGACTCTAATTTGGAGATGTCCTGATCTGTTAACGAGAGAACTAATAGGACTATTGATCTCACAAGGTGGTTTCCGAGTTACCGGAAAAATAGCCACCCAATGCTCTTTGCAGGATCCACTCAGTGGCGAGTTAAAAGTGGAAGTATCTTCAGTTCCTATTACTTCTATCGACATTCACCTTATTCGTGTCGAGTCGATTATTGTAGGGGAGAGGATTGTCACTGAGACCTCTTTGATTCAGTCTACACAGGTGTTAACTATTAGCCTTTATAATATCAAAATAATGTTTTGCTAAGAGACTAAGATAGTTCTTCTTCTCGTCTCATGTTCAGATTGCAGATGGAGATGTGTGCCGTAACATGACTCTACCTATTTACGTTTTACTTCCTCGGCTTCTGGTGTGTCCTTCCGTTTTCGCAGGGTGAGTTTCTGTGCTAATAAACCTAGGCAGTTGACTGAAACAAGTGGCTCTCGAATTAGTTTATACTATATAGTATATACTGTTGGATCGATGATCATTGTGATCCATTTATGTCTTCGTGGAACAGTCCCTTCTCGGTGGAGTTTAAGGTATGCATCACCATAAGTTTCAAGTCAAAGCTAGCCAAAGCACAACCGAAATCTGATCCAACGGCTCCAAGACTATGGGTGAGAAATAATCAATCTTTCTTCTCTTCCTTTTCTTCACATACGACTTGGTTCATACGTTAATCAATTTATCTGAAATTTTACAGATGGCACTAGAGAGATTACCGCTGGAACTTGTCCGGACAAAGCGAGATCAGTTCAGCTGCTAACATACCAAGTCAAGACATGTTTCTTTGTTTGTGATACGCAGACACTTGTAAGTGGAGTTGTAAGCTTCTTAGCTTGCTCTGCCTACCTAATTTAAGCGGGTTTAAAATCGTGCCTGTGTACAAATACTGGTGGTTTTATTCCCCCGCACAATGTTTGTTAGTGTGTAGACTCCAAATCAAATCTACTATCTCAAAACACAAGGGGCTGAGAAATTTTAACTCATAAACAAATTGAATTAAATGGATATGAACAATGTACATGTGTGTTGTATATACATAACTAGATAACGAAAGTGACTGGTGAAAAAAAACTTATCTCCTGTATCTTACAGCTAACGGCCATTGATGCGAATCAGGGTGAAGAGCTTTGAGCAAAGTCACAAACTTGAGTTTGTTTTCAATGCTGCACCACTTGAGCTTCCATATAACTGAATCCACTGTTCTCTTGTCTTTGATCTTTATTGACACAACACTTCCTTGCGACTCAACGATCTGAACAAGGACAAATATTCAAGTTCGTACATGGAAGTTAACGTCTCATCAATATCAAGTGCAAGAAAAAAGGGAAGAAGAATGAAGAAACTTGTTACCATCTCATATATATCAGAAATAGAGCAGCAAGAGTCGAGCAAGAAGTACGGAGAAGAAGAAGAAGATGCTGTTAGAGAACTATGATGTAAGAAGTCCTCATTGCATATAAACAGACGCCCACCAGCAACAAACAGCGACCTCCAAAGCCACGACACTTCTATTCAGTTAAAAGTTAAAACAAAAATCTTAGTAGTGACTCAGTGATAGCTTGTATTGGAGATTTTGGACGCAGTGAACATAAATAAGACAAAAACTGTATTAACAAAACTGTGCTGCTTCATTTTTTATGATGCAGAGTGCAACAAAGGACTTTTAAGTGAAACAAGGGAACCAAAGGATTTTCTCTGCTAACATTCTCCATGTCATGTAATCAAAACTAGAGAGATGATAATGAATTTGACACGACTTATTTTAAATATGAATCCTATAATCCAGCTCGCCATGGCAAGCATGCGTAACTGATTTGGCCTAATAACATGTTTGATGAATTATCAATTAAAAATACACTCTCAAGTCTGTTTTTTTCACATACGGTTCAGGAGAGAATATACAAATTTTAGTGAAACCATTTTTTGTTAATCCAGGATATCATAGTTAGGCTTAGGTAACAGAGAATATTACCTTCACGAGTGCTGCTCTGGAAATGGATAACATTGTACTGGAATATACTCAGCTTCACGCCTCCGCATATTTCTTTCTCAAACAAGTCCATCTGAATATTCTCCAGACTGCCATTAAAATGGAAGAAAAATATTATGACAGCAAAAATTTACAGAGCCAATACTGGGTTAACAGTTGATAATAGCTTACCTTTGCAGAGAACATTTCAGTTCTATAGCCTGGGAATTAAAAACTTGTACGATATTGAGTAGTTCTGTTGTTTTCTCAGTGCACTTCGTTACGAAAATGTATTCTTCATCCTCCAAAAAGCGTAGCCTACCCAGAAGAAAAGAGATGGTTCAGGGGACATGGACATGGATCCAAAACCAAATCCACAAAGCCTAACCAAAGAAGAGACTAACCTCACAAACTGAAGTCCTAGACCAACTGAAACGTCTTGTAAATCCATGACTTTATGGGAACACAGTACTCTAATGGTACTCCCTGCAGACACCCACCACCGCATTAAGAACTAAGCATCTGCAAAATTTATTAGGAAGACAGCAGATTAGTCTAACCTTCAGAATCAGTAGTCACACCCAGGAGTAGCACGTACAACTTGTCTTGGCTACTCAGCAACAACACTACTTCCCTGTATTTTAGAATATTGTCAGAAGGGAAGCGAATAGATAGCATCCTGATATGATGTAGCTTCTCAAACTAGCTACGTAGTTATTTAAATTCACATATAACTTTTCTCATATATCATCCACTTAAAGGAAGGCCAAAGTGTCTTATCTAATGCTATCATGTACTTCTGCAATTTGATTGAATATTAAGAAAGCCTAGGCATACTAAAAAAGGATGACATCTGTTTTCCCTCAGCAATTCAGAAATCATACATCCAATACTATTGTAATATAAGCTATTGAAAGAGACTCGCATTACCTACAAACTACAATCATGTAAGTGAAACAATAACTCACCGTAGCTTATACGTGGAACCTTTCTGTAGTATAAGATCGCAACTCATATACGTCCTACAAGTTTCTTGAGAACTGGAATCTGACAGTTTTGCTGAAATATATTCCTCTACTAAATCGCCTTTTTCTTTATGTGTTCTTTTGGTCTCCAAAAATCTAATATTGCTATTTCTACTACTGCAAACTGTTGACAGGGAACATTCCTGCAAATGATCAGAAATACACTCATCTTCACTGGAATCACTGATATCTGCATCATTCCTCAGAGAAGTCTCTCCATTAGTAATGCAACTTTCCTCTCTCTGCAAGGAAACATATCTTTTTATAGGTCTCCTTTTGCTTTTGCTATTCTCAACCAAATGGTATATCTGATCAACACCAGAGTCAAGTTTACCATTAGTGGTTTCCTCCATCGATTCATCTGTCCTCAAAGTTTTTATTATGCTACCATTCTCCAGTTGAGAATCAAGATAGCTTGTTCCTTTTGGTTCACGTCCCGGAATCTCCTCTCCAAGTCTATGCACATTAAGAAGATCTGTCAAACGCCCCTCTTCATGATTCGGACACTCGGACTCAGAGTCATAGTTATCGTCTTCACTGCAGCTGCTTGTGCTATCAGATGATGCCACTGAATAAGAATCTGCAGAAAACTGCAAGATTTCTTCCACCAAGTTATGACGTCGATGTAAGACATCTTTCTGATAATGTGGGGGTGAACCAGGATACGTTGATGATGAAAATAATTCCATTATATCCTGGGTTATATCTAACGTTGACATATTTCCATTTTCAGCTAGCTTCTCCTTCGCAAGTGTTGTAGTAAGAAACAGGTTGTCTGGTTCAACTGAAGCTTCCATCTCATCTGAACTTCGAGGGCCTAACGAAGATATGTCATTGGTTATCTTTTGTGTCTCATTACCTTCAACGTACTTCATATCATCCCTACTGATTTCATGATCCACACATGAACCATTGCATTTTAAACTTTTCCTATAGCTCTTATCTCTTGAAGCACGTAAAGACCCAGATTCATATCTCGGTGTTTTAGTATGGTGCCTCGGGGTTTCTCTGATTTTTGTATAGTACTTCTTTTCCAAATTGATACTAAGGCTGTCTTTGCTGACATCTGCAAAATCCTCTGATGAATGATCCATCCATTCCTTGAACTCTCGCAGCCACAGAACGGAACGTTCTTTTTTCAGGTGTTCAACTTTTTTTATAAGATCAAATATATGGGCTTCTTGATCACACTTCACGTGCTCTTTGTTCTCGTGATCACATGAAGCTGACTCTTGGTCAGAATTCACGTAGGTGTTCTCTTCCTCACTATCAATAGGAGCGAGACGGCAGATTTTCTTCTGTTAAATATTAAAACAGGAAGATAATAAGCTTTCAATAATTTTTTATCTAACCAAGATACTGAAAAGCACAAATAGAGAAGCTGAATGCGACATGTGCATTGCTCAAGTTCTCCAGAAAGTTGCTCACTTATCTGAATTCACTATCACGCAGGAAAAAAGGGTCACTACAAGCAAGAGAATATACATGTGTGTTTACGGCTGCTTACCTTTTTTGTATTACAGGTTCCTTCTTCATTAGCTGCCTCTCTAGCTGGAGAATAGAATCCATAGCTGGCAGGCTCACTTTGCCTATGGGCTACAATGATTTGCCTCTTCCAAAATTCTCTAGTTCCTATCTGTTTGCCATCCAGTTTCAGCTGAAAAGCCATACAACACAAGAAGCATTACAAATCAAGCACAAACCGATATTCCGTCTTCTCGACAAGATGCCAGTGTCTCCAAAAAAAGAATTACAAAAAACAAAAAGCTTACAACATCTGGAAAAGCAATGTAGCTGAAAACATGTGCCCTGTACCATCGAGAACAACACACAGGATTTCCTTCCAGCCACAATTCTTTCAGTGATGAAAAACTCCAAAGGAACTCCAATTCTGAAAAGTTGGAAATAATATTGTAGGAAACATCAAGGCCTTCCAGTGACTTCAAGTTCTCAATCCCACGCAACGTAGTTAGAGCATTGTTCCTCAAAACAAGTTTTACAAGATTACATGATACCTGCATTATCCAAAAAAAATCTGCATATGGGTCCAAAGGATGAAACCAGAATAAATTACATGATTTCAAAATCATACCATCATATTCCTCAAACTATGCAGATATCTACACATTTTAAATGAAAATAAGAATACGAATTTCAAGGACAAAAGTGTGTACTACAGCATTCTTTCTCATCATACAAAAAACCATAGGTGTTAAGTAATTTAAGATCATGCATGAACATGCTGAAATCTGAAGTTTCCCACCTCACTCAAATGAGAGACTGTTCTAAGATGATTGTATCCTAGATCAAGGTGCTTCAATTTAGTGCATCTCCGAAGATTATCCACTTTTGCAAACTTGTTTCGACTCAGATCAAGCGACTCAGCAGCTGGCAGTAGCTGCAAGGACTCATCCATGAGCACAAGACGGTTACAAGCACAAGATATGACCGCCAACTTATTCCACTCCGGCGAATTCGTTATCTCCGCAATTCTACTGGCGAACACATGCCGCAAAGCATCCTATATCAAATCAGAATAATCCATTTGAAGATACAAATCATAGTGTTCAATTTCTCTATACAACAAAGGAAGAGTGATAACTAACAGTGGAATTATGACAAATGATTTTTTCCAATGAGTGACGGAGCTGGAGCAAGCCTTTAGCCGGAGAAGTTGACAAATCACAGCCACGAAGTTCCAAAATCTTAAGCCTACCAAATGGAATAAGAGAGAGCGGCGTTGGATCACGAGTCGGCGAAGGAAGAGTTGAAACGACTTTAAGTGAAGTGAGGATTCGGAGGATGCGACGGAGTTGCTCGAGTGCTCGGTAGTCTCCTAAGTCGGAAACGTAAGCGCGAAGGTAATCAACAGGAGCACCAGAGAGCATGCGTTCGAGTTCACGGAGAGACTCGAGACGGAGATGAAGATAGTGAAGACCAGCTGGATTAAGCTTGAGAATTATGGTTTCTTCGAGAAGAGACTCAGCTTCGTCTTCTAGAAACTTCTGTAGCTTCTCAATATAGCGATCTCCCGTCACAATTGCCATTTGAATCGGGAAAAATCGAAGAGATTTTGGCTCAACGGAAACCGAATTACATACACCGAGGCAAGTCGTTTTTAAGAGGAATGAAATAGGTTTAGAGAAGGTAAAAGAAAGGAGGTTTTGGAGGGATAAAGATAGAAACCGCCATTGCTGATGCGACGAGAGAGAGAAGAAGAAGAAGAGAGGAAGGAAGGAGAAATATGAATGATTGGAGAAAGAAAGACAAAAAAAAGGATAAAATTGGAAATTTACAAATTTTTAGTTAAAGGGTGTTTTTGTCTTTTTGTCACATCCACGCGATTTTTAATAAAACACTTGGTTGCCATGCCGTATTGCCGTTGAAGAATCAAAACACTTGGGGTTTTACTTTATTTGCATTGTGTGACATTTTTAAAATAGACATTTTTTTGGGAAATATTGCTATTTGGGCAACCTTTATCCACAATAAGTTTTACTAAGAGATTTTGATTTTTGGAAAGAATTTTCTTGACAAGAATCAATCGAAAAAAAAAAAAATTATTCAAAATAGAAACCACAAAATTACAATTAGACCCGTTTTTGGGTTTAGTAAAAAGTTAGGCAATAAGTGGTGTAATTATCTTCGCATGAAGATCGTGCTCGACTTGGAAAAGCAAGCCACGGAGAGACAATACCTGCTCATCGAACAAATCACATAATTTCTCATTAATACAACACAACCATAGACAAAAATAAATAAATAATTTGAAGATGTGATGTTACTTACCATATAAATGAGTAAAAGTAGTTTTCCATTGATAAAATAAATAAATAATTTGAAGATGGGATGTTTTAATTTTTACCATAGAAATGAGTAAAAGTAGTTGTCCATTGATACGCCTTTACTACGGATCAAGTCCTCAACGTGTCTCGGAACTGGATAAGGTATATTCTCATTCATATCTTTGTTGGTCTTCTCTATATAGATCGTGTCCTCACCAAATCCCATGGCTTTAGCCAATTCAAGAACGTCAACGAAGAACCATGTCCCCGAACTTGGATCATTTGGTGAAACAAGTATGCCTGGAATCTCACTTTTTCTAACAATACCAACCACTTCCACATGCATAACTCGAGAGGTTTGCTCCTGCCAAGATATTTACATAAAACTTATCTTTGAGACTATGATATATATATATATATATTGAGTACATGCTCTTGTAAATTTTATGCAATGAAGTTTGAAAACCAGCCAACCTCAGCAATCATTGGTTTGCTAAACTTATACAAAAACTTCGACAATGGATTTTGTTGAGATGAGAGTGGTTTATTAGCTTTTCTAGACTTATTTGCAGCAGCAACAACAACCTCAGCTTCTATGGATTCTAGAGACCTTTCCTTCCAGTCCGAAGGAACCCATCCACGATTTACTAGAATAGGGAACTTCACACTAGTGACAAAATTAAATGAGAAGATAAATAGTTATACCCTGTTTCGTTTTTTATGTTATTTTATTCGTTACTATCTAGATATTGTATCCAGACGCACAACAAAAAAACACCTTAATTAATACACAAGCAACAAAACCTTTCATCAAGAAGCTATCGAGATCATAATTAAAGACTTACCTGTTTGGTTCATTAGGAATTGGGAAGAGAGGTGTAATGACATAGAAGCCATTATCAGAACCTTTAGACATGGATCTAGGCTTTGGACCTACATAGATCGATCTTTGCTCATCGAAAACGCCTTTGCATACAACCCGTCGAAAGCCCAATGTATCCACATTCGTGGTTTTATTCAGCTCAATTGGTTCCATTTCCAAGCATAGTTGTCGATAATCCAGATGTTTCATTATCTTGAAACAAAATGTTACAACTAAGTATTTACAAAGATCATAGTTTAACACTTTTGGTAACACATTATTCATCGACTCAAAATGGATTAATAATGAGAAATCAAGAACCTTTTCTCGCTGTCTAAACTTTTGCCAATCCGCCATGCCATATGTAATCAATCCACCCAAGAACTATAACACCGTTGACCCTCTTTTCTTCTCTGCATAAAAATATTTATTAAAAAAATCCATCTTCTTATATATATATCACAAAGATTCAGAGCTTAGTTATCATAAAAAAGATGAGATGAAATACTTGGAGTTGGTGTAACCGGAGAAATCGATTGGGTGATCTCAAGAGAAGTTGAAGTTTGTGGAGCAGAAGAGAGATTGCTTGTAGTAGACAACCTTTGACTGTGAGAGATCAAACTCCTTAAGGTTTTAGAAAAGAGTCTCGTCATCTTAATTTGTCTCCTCCAAGATTTTTGATCCTTGTAAACTTTTGTTGAAAATCTATGACGAAGACGAGGTTTGGTTAAGTCTTTTATTCTAATGTTTTATTTTCTTAAGAACATGGCACATGCACCAACTAACTAAATTATTATAACAAATATAATTGTTTTATTTGTTAATGTGGATTTTTTTCACCAAAATTCAAAGCAATATGTATAGTCTTATTTTAATGTTTTTTCATACACATATACAAGAAGAGTAAGATAAAAAAAAAATATACAGTTTTCAAAAATAAAACTTATAAGTTGCTCTTACAAGCCCATTCTACCAAAATCTGAAGAAACAAAAGCTATATATATACTATACTGTATATAACTAAAAAAGTCAGCGAAAATAAGACGGCCTTTAAATCCTGGTTGGGTCTAGATTGGTCTTATTGCAGATGATGATGAGCTGAGAGGAGAGCTTACACATTCAGACATGGGTGTTTTACACTCTATTGATGACTTGTTATCCACGTAATAAGGTGATACATTAATGATCCTACAAAAACACAATAACAAACAAGCTAAAATAGCCTGTTTTTATTATATATGCTATGATTAAAACAAATCTTGTGCTTAGTAGTACCTTTCTTTGCGTTTCTCTAAGAACCGAGCCAAGGATGCTTTGCGTGATTGTGGTAAACACACTGTATTGAACCATAACAAGATTGTGGTAAAGCTTAATTATATAGAAATTTGATGGACAAAAAAAAATGATTAGGTCTTAATTAAGACTTCATTTTTAACCTGCTGGAGCCATACTGAAGGCATCGGTTAGGTTGTTTCGCGTGGATGCTAAGCTCGCCATATTAACTCCATTTGATCCACTTCCGGTTTCAGAGACAATGTACGAGATGGAAGGCACGAAACTAGGAGACATAGTTGGAGGAGAGTGATGAACCGGTTTTTGAGGATTAGTCATTGAAACCGGGTTAGGCTGAGGTTCATTTCCGGCTAGCAACATGATAGCTTGAGCCTGTGATGAAATTGGAACAAGATTAATTAGTGGTTTTCCAAACTTGAGTTGAGCCTAAAAATGTTACTTACGTACTCATAGTAAAGCTTCCAACGTTGAACTAATTAGGGACTAACTTAGGTTGGGTTACCTTGTCTGGAGATATGTCTTTATAAACAGATACTGAACCGGCATAAAATATTGTCAACTGAGGAGGTGATGGTTTTGGAGAAGATCTAGAAATAAACATAAAGCTACATGAGTCAACTATACAACTAAAAAAAAAAAAGATAGAAGAAGTGAGTTGCCTAATATTAGTTTTCATTGCCTAATATTAGTTGGAGTTGCCATGATAGAAGATCCTCCCAAAGATTGGTTGTTGATGAAGCTTTTAGGTCCTGCTTTAGACATGGAGGCTGTGATGGTTGTTTGGTCCTGATGACTAGAAATTGGGAACATTCTGACTTCCTGATGAGATACAAAAAAAGCCATTCATGCATGAGATTTGAAATTGATCACATTGAAGCCGAGACAGAGAAGATGACAAGTATATAACTTTTGTTATTTTCTAGATACCAGACCAATTACTCAATAAACCTAACCTGTAGTGAGCTGTAGTGAGTCCTACGGTTTTTATCTAAAACTTGAGAAGGAAGCAAACGATTATTGACTGAACTTATACGCCTGTCTTGTTGGGATGGTCCGAAAGAAAGAAACTTAGTAGAACAGTCTGTGCTTGAGAGTGACCACTCCATACCTCTACTCGGGGCTGAAACATGGGCAAAACGTACCTCTCAAGAACTTATCAACATGGTTCTTGACAATAAGCCGTACTTAATTTTGTATTCATAATATAAATAATTTGTTTTATTTAGAGACTGAATTGTATAATCTAATGAATTTTATATGAAAGAAGACAAAAAAAAAAAAAAAAAACGATTTGTAATCTGATGATGTTTTACTTTTAAATTAATGTCAATTCGTTTTCGCTTAGTGAATTGTAGAAAAATATGTTATTTAAATTGAGAAATGTTCGTCTTTACAGAAGTCGCACTACACACATGCGATCCCACTACTTCTAAGAATGGCACGTTTCGGAATATAAAAAGACAAGAGTGTGGACTTCTATTTAATTCCTCGTGGCGGGTAGGTAAATCATTCATCCAAATTGTAACATAAATTAAATTGAACACCCAACATGATTATTACTTAAATCAAGTAGTCTACTTGGAGGAAAAATTTAATCGTTATAATCAAACTTGCTTTATATTTTATCGTATTAAAATCGTCTATTTTTGTTAAGTCATTCAACTTGCATTTGTTGTAAATGTTTAATCGTCCACCCGTCATTGTTAACCATTCTTTTCCCAACATTTCACGCCTTCGTTTTAAGTAAAATATAGAATTCAAGTTGCTTAATAAAACCTTAAACAATGGCATAAACTTTCCAAAAAAAAAAATCAATGTTCTCATTCTCAATCCAATCCGGCTTAGTATTGAGTTAAGAAAAATATTGGAGAATACTAACAATGATCAGTATTATATTGTAAGCAACACAATATACTGTCGGCGGTTAGGAAAAAAAAAGAGTAGACATTCAACGTCAACAGTTTTAGAAACATGCATCGGCTAGAAAATACTAATGGAGTTTCGATCTTATTAATTTCTGGTACACCTTATACCTACGTTTTTTTTATTTTTTGCGTTTACAATTATTGTAGCCATAAACATTTGAAGAAAACTTATTTTGTTGATTTCGTAAACAAGTTTGGTATAACTTTGCATATATTTATGCTTTACAGATATTTTTATGAAAAACTTAAAAAACATTAATGCAAAAAAGATTCGTAAGCAGAGTGAACGTATGAATTATAAAACAATCGAGGCACAAAACGTGTTTTCATCGACTAGGTTAAACAAAATATCAGTAGCTCAAGTTCTGGCTAACTAAATAAAACCTTATTTCTTTTCTTTTTTTCGATTAAACGTAGGCTAATGCTCTGGCCGAAGAGACAACGTGACAAAACCTCAGATGCAAACTAGAAATTCCAATTTCAATAAATCTAGATCGAGAAACAAATATAGGACACTAGCCCAGTGATAAAGATTTTTTTATAAAAAATATCTGATCATATTGGAGGATTTTTGAAGAGGAATATACCTGAATCTTGGTTAGTTTCCTCCTTCACAGTTATCGGAGATAATTTTGAACCCAATCCGAGAAAATCTCTTTCCATCGCCGGAGAAGAGAAGAAATAAAAGAAGGGAATGATAAGACTTTGGGGAAAACTGAAAAACGTGAATGAAGGTAACACTAACACACACCGCCGATTAATTATTAATATTCCTCTGACTTTAATGATTTTAAATATAAATCATTCCATGCGGTATATATCACGTCTGCTTACCTGTTCCGGAATAAAGACTTTCCACTCTTAGAAATTCAATCATTCGTCCCCTTAAATATATGGCATAAACTTTTCAAAAAGAACAACCAATGTTTTCATCCTCAATCCAATCCGGCTTAGCTTTAGCATAAAGTTAAGAAACATATTGGAGAAAACTAAAAACAACTGATCGATATTGTAAGCAACAAAAATATAATATCGGCTGTTAGGAAAAGAAAAACCAAATTATTTTGAAAACTCTCTACACTCTTTAACAGGAAAAGAAAAGAAAAAAGAAAAAAAAAAGTAAACACTCAACGCCAACAGTTTTAGAAACCTAGAAAATCTAAAAAAATTAACAGATGTTTTTTCATACCGAATTTGGAGTGAAAAATTAACAGATGTTTTTCATACCACTCATACAAACTCAAACTCAAAAAAAATAAAATTTGGACCTAAACTTATCGTTTTTCATATGGAATTTGGAGTCGTCAATAACAGATGTTAGTTAACCGTTATAAACACGGTTTAATGGTGTGGCGAAAACGATATAATTTTGGTGTTTGGTTTAAAAAAATATATTCAACAACCCCATTATAATAGTCTAAGGGAAATATCAGAAAAAGTTAGACACATAAATTACTTAAATTAAAGAAATTTAAAAACTGAAGAGGTCCAACAAAGTTTGATTTGTAAAACAAAACGAATTAGCAACGTTCATAGTCCTGTTTCATGATTTATGAAAACAAAAGACAAATTAAACGGATGCAATCAGCATAACAATATTTTCTTCTTACTCGTCGGACTCTAGGTGGTCATACTCTCACGAATTGGAGAGTCAAGAAAGAGATAAAAGCGTCCCGTTGTATCAACGACTCTTCTAACAGCACATCTGCGTTCAAAAACCTTAAGGATGCCACCTCCCAAGTCGACGTCTTGCTCAAACTTTATGTAGAAAGTTGCATTTCTTACGCCGTCTTCTTCTTCTTATTCTTCTTCTCAATTTCCATGTCCGTTTTACCTCTCAATCACCGAATTTCTCAACTCTGCTCGACGAGGGCGTGCGGCTGATGCTTTTTAATAGATTCAGCTTCGTTCACGCGATATCATATGCCCTAATTCATCCGCATTGTATCAAATAATCTTGATATTTTAATTTTTGTAGTCATAAATTATATTTTCTGATGAGCTGTTAACTACAGATTCAAGACATATATATTAATTAGTTCTTTTAGATGCATTTAATACTTGAATTCTAATCATTTTTTAAAGAAATTTTTTGTTATAGATATGATTAATTCATTGTATCTAATAATCTCAACTTTTTTATAGTCATAAATTATTATTTAAGTATATTATAATCAATAATTGATAACTAATACTAAATATGTTATAGATTAAAAACATTATCAAAAATATATATTTTTATTTGGAACATTATCTAAAATGAATTTTTTGAAAAAATTTATTTTCAAACAGGACTTGAAAAAGATTTTGAAGGCAGAAGGTCCCTGTTTTTAAATAAATTTTCAAATATATCTAATAATCTCAACTTTTTTATAGTCATAAATTATTATTTAAGTATATTATAACTAATAATTGATAACTAATATTAAATAGGTTATAGATTAAAAGTATTATCAAAAATACATATTTTTATTTTGGGCATTATCTAAAATGAATTTTTTGAATTTTTTTTTTCAAACGGGATTCTTGAAAAGGATTTTGAAGGCAGTAGAGTCCCTGTTTGTAAATAAAATTTTAAAGAAGTTAATTCCAGATAATTTTTTTTTTTTTTACTACTGTTGTCCAACAAATTATTAATAGTGTTCTAAATGACAATAAATTAATTTGTTACTAAAAACCTTGAGAAAAACACGATCAAAAACCTAGCCGTCAGAGGAGATTTTAGGGTGATTTCCGATTTACCTCCCCGGCTACCTGGCTTCTCGCGAGAGCTGTGGGAGGGTGGTAAGAGAGTTTATTTTAGGTTCATTATTCGTTGTTGGTTTTTTAAAACTGGCTTTCATTCCTACATCTATCAGTTTCTCGTGTGCTGGTTGGTCGGCTTTCTTCTCCAATAGTCGTCAGTTTCTTTTAAGACGTTTTATTGGTTTGCTTCAAGGATATGTTGGCTTCTTTAGCAATATTATGGCTGGATTTAATCTAGAGTTTCATCTTTTGTCTCTTGGTGTCTCGTCTAGCTTTGGTTCCCGGTTTCTTTTCCGGCTATAATATATATATATTTTTCTCTTTTCAATTGACTTCATTTGTTTGGTTTGACTTGTTTTGATTGTGTTTGTCTCCATAGATCTGATTGCATAATTCTATGATCCTCCTTTGTTTAAAGGGCTTGTTTCGTTTTTCAAGCTTATTGTTTTACTTTTAAAAGACGGATCAAAGTTGTGGATTGTAGAGCTCTCGGTGCCCTTGGTTGAATTAGCACAATTAATGCCGTTTGGTTTTATCATAACTTTTGAAATTGATTGCTTTTTCTGTTTCGTTATTTGTTGAAGTTATGTCAATATACAAGAGCATGTTGGAGCCATTTGTTCGGGAAGTTTCTTAACTTGCAGATTGGAAGATAAACCTCGGTTGAACTTCTATGAAATTGGTTGCAGTTTGAAGATTTAGAGCAAGGAGATGAATTTATTGTCAAGGAAGAAGGAAGATTTCAATCTTATTTGGTTTTGGAAGGTCTTGAGTTATTATAATCAATCATTGAAGACGAAAATCATTCTTAACATTTGTCTATTTTGATGTTGTTTCGAGCGGTTATGTTATGTTTGTTTTTTTTCTAAATTCTGATACTTTATTGTTTACTCCTTAAGGGAGTTTTATATGAAAGACGACAACAAAAAAAACCTTTGAGAAAATGTGTTGATATGGTGTTATATACCCTACTTATTTATCTATAACAATATAGGAAAACAAAGTCCTTGGTCCTTAATTTTCAGTTGAAAATTGTTAATTCATCAATTAGTGAAAATTGTTAATTTTTGTACTAATATATATCCCTAATCTTCTTTATTTGATTTAGGCCATACAAATAGGATTATATTATCCACTTACTCACGTGTACAACGTCTTATCTTGCCTCTCCATGGATTTTTGTTTTTGTTCGGACAGTTTTCGTCTTTTTCTGTTGTGAATGTCGGTACTTAAGAGACAAAAGGTAGAAGATAAACTGCTTCTCAGGTGAAAATGACGGCTGCGTTTTGGACTCTTGCTGTCTCTTGTTTCAGGTAAGTATGTAAAGATTATGTTTTGATATCGAAATCTTCTTCTAGTTAGTGCTAATTAACAGTTCTCCCAATAGATTCGATAAGAAGAAAAATGGTTCTTTGAAGATCAAGAAGAAACCAATTGACGTGGAGATGGGACTAGCATCGGTTTCATCTTCCAATCGAATTAATCCGTTGCCGGCATCGGAAACTGGTATGGCTAATGGCTTCACTAAAATCTCAATTCTCTTGATCATATTGTTAGGATTGTTATGTTTTGTGAGTTTTTTTTTCTTCTTTTGGTTAAAATGTGTTCTGTGATTTGTGCTGATTTGTTGATGTTTTAGTTCTTGCTTCTCAAGTTTGATTTTGATATTACTAAGCAGTTAAATTCGATGTATCACCTACCCACTCTGGCCCTTTAGGAAGCTCTGAAGTTGGCATAGCAGAGGTATTATTTTCTCCTTATCATTATTTGAAAAAAAAAAAAAAACATGAGTATTGTGCTATGTGTGTATCAGTTCTAAGTGACTTTGTTGACTTTGTTCTAGAATTCATGTGAATTGGAGAATCAAAAAGCCTTACTTGATATGACTAATGCTCCAAGAATGAGATTTATTGGTGACATTAAGAGCTTTTCTCATGAGCTGAACTTGAAAGATGTAACACCTTTTCCATTATGGAAGCCTAATATGTCAAATAACTCAGAGGTAGTCTCTGTAGTAACTTCATTTGGAATTTTGTTCAATGCATTCTCTAAATCATCTGTCTTTTGCAGGAAATCTTGAATTTAATTCGGACTAAATTTGATAAAACAAAAGAAGTAGTAAATTCAGACCTTGCTAGATTTAGTGTATACCTGTCAGGTCTCAGTGATCAGAAAAACAAAGATATTAGAAACTTATTGGTTTTGGCAAAGACATGTGCTGAGACTACTTCAGGAGAGTTCTGGCTTCAGTGTGAAGGCATAGTTCAAGACTTAGATGATAGACGTAAAGAGCTTCCTCGAGGTGAGCTCAGGAAGCTTCACACTAAGATGCTTTTTATCATTACTAGGTGTACTAGATTACTTCAGTTTCATAAAGAAAGCTGGAGGGATTCAAGTGCTGCCAAGGCTTTAAAGGTACCATCCACCAAGAAAGCTTATAGTCAGGGCTTTGTTATTTCTCCAGCTCCTC
This sequence comes from Cardamine flexuosa, assembly GCA_963555745.1. Classification (NCBI taxonomy): domain Eukaryota; kingdom Viridiplantae; phylum Streptophyta; class Magnoliopsida; order Brassicales; family Brassicaceae; genus Cardamine; species Cardamine flexuosa. The sequence goes on along the minus strand of OY743214.1, from coordinate 24,495,841 downwards.
TCTCTTCTCCTTACAATGAAACTTCAAAGGATCTTGAATCGCATGAAAACATCTATAGAATGTCTTCTTGGAAAAGACTTCCACCTCTAGCATCGAAGGGTGTAATAAAAGAAGCTGCATCATCATCATCAAAAGAGAAGAATGGTAGCAAACTTAAGCATCGTATAGCTGTGAGTAAGCACAGACACAACATTTCTTGGGGTTATTGGGGAGATGAATCATTTAGTTATGAGGAAAAATATTCGATTATTTGCCGTATATGTGAGAGGGAAGTTCCCACCAGCCATGTGAAAGATCACTCTAGGATATGTGCATTGGCTGATAAATATAACAAAAAATGTTCGAGTGTTGATGAAGGGCTGGTGGCAATTGCTGTAACTCTTGAAAAGGTAACGAAGGAACTGATACAAAAGAATAGCCTAGCAGCGGTAGAAAGGTCTGACTCAAGCTTGACCGAAGAATCTGATGATCTGTCTCCAAAGCTTATTGAATTGTTATTTAGAGGCAAGAGTATATTCAGTGACCAGGATGATATTCAAAAGGTTTGTGATGGTTCTTCTCTATTTTCTTTTGTTATTAAATATGCGCACTGATGATTAAAACCATGGATATATAATATAACTGATGATGCAGATAAGTGATCTAGCTTACATTGCAAGATGCTCAGGAAAGGCCATTCAAGTTGATGATCAGTCTCCTGATTTCTTACTTCTTTGTCTTCAAGAGTTGACTCATGTCATATTAAGGAGAAATTTTGATGCACTTATAGTGGAAACTTTTGGTGCACGCATCAAAAAGTTGTTAGTGTGAGTTCTTGGTATCATTTTTGTCTTAAATACGTTTTCTTGCAACGCAATTGTTGTGGATTGAAAGAACACTTTTTTCTTTTACTATTTAGGCTAAAGTATCTTCAGCTGTGCGAGCTTCTGGATCATCCAAAAGTTGACCCATCAAGAACCATAATTGATGAAAATGGTCCTTTGGAAGATGATGTTGTTGGCACCTTGAGGACCAGCCTAGTACATTCGCGCACATCCATAGGCGATATTGAGATCATAACGTCAATTAGTAGTGGAGCTTATGGGCGAGTAGTTTTGGCTCGTAAGAAAACAACAGGAGACCTATTTGCTATCAAGGTGTTGTAAAATTTCAATCCTGTTTTGCTTCTGTTATTAACTTGTGAAAGATTCTATTTGGTTGGCAAATACTAAAACTGTTTTGCTAAATCTTGTTGTTAATTAGATTCTGAGGAAGGCAGATATGATCCGCAAGAATGCTGTGGAGAATATACTTGCTGAACGAGATATTTTGAGCAACGTTCACAATCCCTTTGTGGTGAGCTTTTCTAGCATTTTAAAAAGCTTAGGTTTTGAAATTTGCAAGAGATTATTTATTTCTAACGTAACCTTCGCTTTTGAGCAGGTTCGATTCTTCTATTCGTTTACTTGTAGCGTAAACCTGTATCTAGTGATGGAATATGTGAATGGAGGGGATCTTTATTCATTGTTGAAACAATGTGAGAGCATGAATGAATGTGATGCCCGTGTATACATTGCACAAGTTGTAAGTGTGTAGTATACTCTTAAAAGATGATGCCATAATTTTTTATCAAGATGTTGTGATATAATGTTGATTATATAATCGTGTCAGGTCCTTGCTTTGGAATATTTACACTCTGAGGGTATTGTGCATCGTGATTTGAAGCCTGACAATTTGTTGATTGCACATGATGGTCATCTTAAGGTAATAAACCCTTTTGGTAACATATTGAATACTATATATAGGCCTTGAGAATATAATACATGGATAAAATGATCAGAACCATGCTTCTCTTTGTAGACCTTATAGTATATACCTTTTTGTTTGTTCTGAGCAGTTGACAGATTTTGGACTCTCAAAAGTTGGTCTCATCGACAGCACCAATGATCTCTCTGGTCCAATCTCCGGTGAAACGTCTCAACCTGTTGAGGAGAATAAGCAATCTGCAGTGGGGACTCCTGACTACTTAGCACCAGAAATTCTATTGGGGACAGGACATGGTGCATACACATTTCTTTCTCATCTTTCAGATATATTCAGTTTTGTTTATCACATACCAAGACTCTAAAAAGACTAATATACTTCCATAATGGTTAAGGTGCAACTGCGGATTGGTGGTCCCTTGGTGTAATTTTGTATGAACTTCTTGTGGGAATGCCACCTTTCAGTGCTGACCAACCTCAGGTGAGTGACTTGAGTATTGCATCGTTCTTGTAAAATATTTTGTTTAGAGTAAATAGAGGTTTCTTAAGGTTCTAACTTTGGCTGGTCATCAAATGCCATGTTTTTGTTTTGTATTGGCCTGTTTTTCTAACACTTTTATTTTACATCTTCATATATTGCTAAGTTGTATTTTTATATCTAGTTTTCACTCTCCAGCTAGCTGATATTTAATCTAAATCTTCTTTTGCTGGGTTCTAGCAAATATTTGACAATATTCTCAACCGTAATATAGAATGGCCTGAAGTTCCTGAAGAAATGAGCCATGAAGCCTATGATTTGATAAATCGGTAAGTGATTTTTCCTCGGTCCAGTATTATGCATAGTGAAAAATATTCCTTTGAAATATTTTTTAGCAGCTCTGTTGTAAACATCAATACGCAACCCTTTTCTTCTAACGTTTTGCTTATCCAGGCTGTTAACGGAAGATCCTTGCAAGAGACTAGGTGCTAAAGGAGCGGCTGAGGTAACATTGATGTCTTTTTCTTGGATGATTGATTCCACTGTATTGTAGAGTGTTTGTGTATAGTGATGAAACAAAATATCATGATCTAGGTCAAGCAGCACATCTTCTTTAAAGACATAAACTGGCAAACTCTAGCACAACAGAAGGTGAATTCATTTCATCTTTTGCTTTTTAAATTCAATTGTTTTCAAAAGCTCACATGTTAAAATGTTTGTTTTCTCTAGGCTACATTTATGCCGGAGTCAAATAATCCTTTTGACACAAGTTACTTCATATGTCGTAACCCGAGTAACAATTTGGATGAGCAATGTAATCCAGCTAACGAGAATGAAGATTCTAGTGATGGTGACAACTTGAATGGCGAAGGGGTAATATATCTGCTGCTCCACTCTCTTTACTCAGAAACATTGGCGTTGAATTTGGATGTGTAATGTCACTGAATTGATTCAATAATGGTACGCAGGTTGATATACCTAGCGGATCTGGGGGGATCGAAGCTAATGAGTCTGAAAATGACTCATTCGATAACTTCTCGCTCAAGGTACTGTTTCATGACTTTCCTTTTTAAGATCCATTGTCACCCAAGTATACGATTAATCATAGTTTTATACAGTTGTGGAAGAGCCCTTGCATGAGTTTCATTTTAGGATTAATATCTATAATAAGTTTGTTGTATACTTTATCAGTTATAACTAATTGTGTTCTAATTAAAGTTGAAATAATGATAGTGTATGAGGTTATAGATTAGTAGTTTATGAACTTGTGGGATGTGTCTTCAAGTCAAGAACTAGCAAGTGATTTGAGTAGCATTTGAATATTGTCCTGACTTGTTCTTTTTATGGTATATAGAACCACTTGGAGCTGGCGTATATCAACTATGATCTGAGTCTAAGGACAAGAAAATGAAACCCAACCAAGTTTGCATTGGAGATTAACAAACAAATGAGTTTTATTTGTTATTGGTGTTTTGCGGTTTGGATTTGTGGTTTATTGGTTATGGATGGATGGACATCTCAGACTTTTGTGTTCCAACTTCTCAGAGGGTTGTGAAATGTTTTCTTGAGTTGACTGAAAGATGATCTCAATGTTCGCAATTTGTACTCTTTTGAATCTGTTCACTAAATTCTGAACTAGAGATACCATTTCCAAACCAAAACCTATCATATTAATGGCCATAATCTAAACTTCTTAAGAAGTAGCAATGAAGTTTGCGTTTGCGTTTGCTGAAGTTAGACAAGTAACCGCAAATGTAGGTGACAACGCATACAAGAAGGACAGAAGTGGACCAAATAATTAGATGTCGCAAAGCTTTCACTAAACCCTTTTTGGGGGTGCACACAAAATAGAATCATTACTATCTAAATGTCCTCTTTCTCTTTCTCGTTCTTTATGGTCCCTCCTCTATCATGTCATGTGTATACATTTGGGACCTCTCTAAAAAGAGTCATACAATCATAGCAGCCTTTAGTACTGTTGCAGTTGCACCCATTCCCACCTATTTAAACCTTTTGCATTTATTGCTTTACTCATAAAAGCTGTCAACATTTGCAAGCCAAAACAATCATAGTGGGTTTGTTAAGCCAAAAAAAAAGAAGAAGATTATTCAAAGCGGGTTGTGTTCACTTACTTTCATCAACAAAAATATTAATGAGACTTGTCTACATTTCAATAATAGCAAAAAATTTGGTATTCATTCATTCATTCATTTTATAAATTCATTTAGTTAAGTGTTCATTTTTGGTATGATTAGCTGTCACGCCATCGGAACTAAATTAGATGTGGGTCTCTGTGATAGCAAAAGATAATTAAAATGCATCTACTTACTGTATAATTGTATGACATGTTGATCAAACAAATATTTTGGTATTTGCCTATTTTGTACTATAAAAATTTACATATAAATTCCATGAGCCAGAATGACCAAAACAACAATAATGGAAATCAAAGTTAAACTTAATTTTCTAATTTCAAATGATCGAGTTTTTGTTTGCGGATACATGACTATTCTAGTAGACCAAACTAGTTTGTAGCGTACAAATCAATCAAACACACCAAATCTGCCGGAAAAAAAGGCGTTTCGCAAATGGCCAACCAAACTAAGACCAAAAAGATTGTATTTGTTCGACAAAGTGAGCACAATTGTTCATAAAAACAGTGACCAACTGCGTTTGCCACTAAATAAATTATCGTATAAACTAAAAAGTTGCATATATGAGACTACAAGAATATCATAACATAAGAGACAAAAGAATTAACAAAAACCATAAGAGACAAAAGCATAAAACAATATTAAAAGAGAAGCAACAAATAACAATAATTACAAATCACACCACCAAATCCTCACGCCCAACACAACTGCAAATGCCAGCAGAGTTACCACTCTCCTTTTTTGACAAGTGGGGTCAAAAATTAATAATTAAAAGAACTCATTTCATATTTCCCTCAAACCATTAATTAATAATTAAAACAAATCCAACAAATTAAACAACATTTTTTTCACTCAATCAGCTTCGTCCACTTGATCTAAACCAGAAGACAATCTCAAATTCTCCATCTTCCTAACCACCTCCGACATCTCCGGCCTCATGTCCGGATGCTGTGACGTACACTCAATCCCTAGCTGCACCATCTCCGCCATCATCTCTTCTTCCTCCGTCGCCAAACTAAGCAACTCCGAGTCAAAAACCTCTCTTCTCCACTCATCTTTCTCCACCGACTTAACCCATCTCGGCAAATCCACTCCTTCCTCATTCATCACCGAGTTAGACGGAGCTTTACCTGTGATCAGCTCAAGCAACACCACACCGAAGCTGTACACGTCACCCTTCTGCGAAACACGTTTAGGATCAGTTACTTCCGGCGCACGGTAACCTGTAGCACGGTTTGAAGTTGTTGCAGATGATCCCACGAGCTGAGATAAGCCAAAGTCCGAGACTTTAGCGTCGTGTGATTTAGTTAAGAGGATGTTTGATGATTTAACGTTGCCGTGAGATGTCGAAGTGCCTTGTGAGTGAAGGTAGTCTAATCCACGAGCTGCACCAATAGCAATTCTTGATCGGAGATTCCATGTTAGTGGAGTCCTCCCTGCTCCTCTGTTTCCTGTAAACAAACAAAAGTCACAAAAGAACAATTATACAAAACAGAGCAAATTCTTGGAAGCATCCAATGCTAAATTGAGAATCAAGATCAAAGGGATTAAGCACTAAACTAATCATTATGTATTCACCATTAAAGCTATTCTGATATGCATAGATGAAGATAGTCACAATCTAAACACAAGTTTTGAAGCAAGGACTCACCATGTAAAAGAGCTGATAAGCTTCCCATAGGCATGAAATCATAGACAAGAAGCTTCTCATCTCTACTGAAATAGTAAGCTCTTAATGGAACCAAATTCTCATGATCCATCGCACCAACCAATTCAATCTTCTCCCTAAACTCTTTATCAGCCATCATCACATCCTTCAACCTCTTCACCGCCACTGCAGTCATTCCATCAAGAACCGCCTTATACGCTGTTCCAAACGTTCCTTTTCCTAACACTTCAGCTGAAGCTCTAAGCAAATCTTCAAGATCGAAAACTTTAGACGCATTACCAAAGAACACCAATTTCTTCGTCGCTGGACCATTCACTTCTCCGGCTTTTCCATTACCAGTCATCGCCGCAGCTGCAGCAGCAGACACTGAATACACATTTCCGTTCTCCGCCGCTTCTCCAGCTGCTTTATCACCGGAAACTTCGACTTCTTGTTGTTTGATTGTTGAACTGTCGACAGCTCTTGATCTCTGATTACCCTTTTTCCGGCAGAGTACCATTAGTATCAGAACAATCAAAGCGAATCCAACCACACATCCAATCACAATTCCGGCGATAGCACCACCGGAAAGTTTGCTTTTTTTCTTTTTCTGATTACTTCCTTCAACACTTGGTGGTGTTCTGTTTCCACCAGAAGTTGGCTGACTCGGTACAGTGACTTCATCAGGACAAATCTTGAGAGGTTTACCACAAAGCGAAGTTTGTAGAAACGAATCAGACTTGAAATTCTGAAGATTTCTGGGAATTGATCCGTTCAATAAGTTATTAGAGACGTTGAACTGAACCAATGATAAATCCAAGTCAGGGATTGAACCAGAGAGTTTGTTATTCTCTAAAAACAGAGTCTTTAGCCTTCTGAGATTGGTAAAATCTGAAGAGATTTCTCCGGTGAAGCTGTTGGAAGCGAGATTAAGTCTCACGAGGTTTGTGAGACTGAACAAGACTTGAGGTATCTCGCCGGAGAATTGGTTTCCTTGTAAGTACAGGTGACGGAGATTGGTGGAGTTACTGAGATCTAAAGGGAGTGAGCCAGTGAGAGCATTGAGACGGAGGCTTAGTGTACGGAGCTGAGTTAAGTTACCGAAAATACCCTCTGGAATGTTCCCGGAGAGAGCAACGCCTGGGAGACGGAGGTTGGTTACTCTGTTATTCTCGCATTTGACTCCGGCCCAGTTACACGGCGAGGTTTCTTTGATGTTCCAGCGAAATGTACGGCCGCCAACGGCGGAGCGGAGGGAGAGAAGAGCTGCTCTGTCGGCGTTGAGATCTTGGGTTGATGGAAGAGGGAGAGAAAGGAGAAGGATTGAGAGGAAGATGGAGAGAATCGCCATGGAGGAACTGGGGAAGAGTCGCATTGTGACGATTCAGAGAAGAAATTGAAGACGAAGAAGAAAGAGAAAGAAACCCTAAAAATGAAAACTTTGAGGAAATTCGGAGCTGTAATTACAGAAAAAGGAGTGAAAGCAGTCAACAGCCTAATCCTCTCTTCTTCTCCTTTTTCCCATTGTTTTTCTTTCTTTCTTTCTTTTTTTCTTTTTCTTTCTTTTTCTCCTCTGTTTTTTTTGTTGTAATATATAAACTTTTTAATAAAAAATCTTAAAGAGCCTGTTACATAAGTAGTGTCAGTAGTTGGAAATTAATATTTTATTTAAAGTATTCAAGAAACAGAACAAATTGATCTACTAAATTCGTATAAGTTTTGATAATTTAGAATTCTCCTCGTTTGATCTAATTGCATATTTTCACTGAAAATTTCAAATTGTGGAGTATTATACATAATAAAATTAAAGTTGATGATATGATATGGAATAAAAAGAAATGGTGGGTATAGAGTTGGTAGGACCGTAACATGTTCCAAGATCACAACCACATTTGATTACATTAAAGTTCTGAAATGAATCTTCGTTTTGTGTCTGTCGTCATTATGTGTTTACATTTTGCAAGATACCAAGACACATAATTTAATATTATAACCTTTTTTTGTAGTATCTAAAGAAATTATCGACATTGACCTATTATCTCTACGGTCCGGGACCATGTTAGATATGTAATCCAATTTTGAAGTCGATGTTTGAAATGGGAATTTATATTTTGACATCTTGAAATAAACTGTATTCACCTAGTTTCAACTTTCAACCAACCGCTTATTCGTTTGTCGCATTAACATAAAATTCTATACTATAAATACTAATAAATTTTGAAATGCTTTAAAACTGAAATTTGTTAAATTCAATAAATGGTCAAAAAATATAATCATATTTATCTAACTTGATCGGTGCTAATTGATCAATGTTAAAAAACAATGAAAACACTCTCGCTAGTGAATTTTTTAGGTGTCAAATTTTCATGGATAAATACGATTGTTTTCTTTTAACATTCTCGAATTTAAATAATCAGTTTTAAAGCATTCCAATTTCCCAAGAAAATAATCATATTTATCCAACAAAATTCTTTAAGGGTATAGGTGTAAAATTTTCCTAGATTTTAATATTTGACATAGGAATAGTTTTATTTCGTTGCAGTAGTGTTAGGTCAGATCATTTTTATTTTTTTTATTTTTTTTTGATCATTTACACATAGAGCAAAAAGAAGTCGTAACGTGCTGCGATACATGGTTGGGCGTTACACGAAAGGAAACGACAACTACAATTAATATTTACATTTTATTTTCATGTGTTTGGCTCCTTTTATTCTCACCAAAAAACATTAACTATAAGTTTTATTTGCTCGTGAAAGACCAAAGAAGAAAAAACTGATTATTCATCATTGGTCGGAGATAATTTCTGTTAGGTAGTTTCGAGAAATTATAATTCTATTTTTTCTCGTAAAAGATCAAATATTAAATGAGTTTTCTAGTTGTTTTTGTTGTTTCTTGGCGTTTGAATTGATTTCTTTCTGCGATGAAGATTGAAGACAATGCCAGCTTAAAAATAATTAAGTATACGTACATGCATGACTATATATAATTATATACTACTTTTTATATACAGAAAGGTATGTATATCTTGTTTTTTTTCTGTAGGTAACATTTTTTTATATTGTTGATACTTGATAAGGTATATGCGAGCAGGTGGACCAATCAAGAAGTTTATTTGGTTGATATATATTTTACATGAATTACGTGAACGTATCTTTTGACGTCATTACCTGCCCACAAGATACGTCCATTTCTTATTTATATCTCGCTAAGCACAGTACTAGTCCAAGTATATAGTTTTATACATAGTTAACTAAAAATTGAACCAGTAAAATAAAACTAACAAGATGCTAACTTGCTAAGAAAAACAAAATTTATCAAAAAAAAAAGAAGAAGATGCTAAGTAAAAAATCAGGTTGTGACATGTAGTTTAGTGGTTGCGTTAGTGCTTCTGCCGTATCATAATTTGAATTCAAATCTACTAGTATATATGTGAACTGCAACAGGAAAATAGCATTTAATAATGGACGATAACATTATGCTAAATAAAGTAACCGTAGAAGTTTATCTTTTAAAAATGGGTTGCTTACAATTAATTGTTTCGCAGGAAATGATTAGCCGCTTTAGGTTAGGTTATAGTATAGTATGAGTTAGCTCGATTCTTGAATAAAGGGAAGAAACAAAAAAAAAATCAATGTTTTGCACCAACACGGCTTCAAATGTTAGTCAGAACGGTTGGAGTTAGGCTTGAAACAAATTAGGTTATGAATGGAGTATATCTTGTGTCTCAAGCAACCATCCTTTTCTTTCGAACCAACACAACTCAATGTCACACAACTAGAAAAGAGAAATGTCAAGCCCATATTCAAAGTTCAAACTATGTCATGTAAATTACAACAAAGTAAAACTAACCAACCCGGAAAATATACACATAGAAGTGTGTAATCTGAATTTTGGTTCGGTTCGACCTTTGGTTATTCGGACGTTTTGATGTTCAGTGAACCAAAACCGGATTAAACAATAGAAATCACAGAACATTCCGTGAATTATTCGCAATAAAAGTCTCAAAACCAAAATCAAACCAAAGTAAACCGAAATTAGAAGATACAAAGAACCAAAAAGCTTAGCCGAGGATGGTGGTTTCAGCAATCAGGGAAGTAACAAGATAAGGATCCATATTAGACGAAGGCCTTCGATCTTCAAAATACCCTTTTCCTTCTTTCTCCGTATCTCTTCCTACTCTCACCGATGCTCCACGATTTGCAACTCCCTATATACTCTCACCAAAATCAAATCAAGAACTTATACAGACATCATTAAACCTTAAAAAACAGTATTTCATCATACGTACCCAAGAGAAAGAGTTGATGTCTGCGGTTTCATGCTTCCCAGTGAGACGCCTCTCGTTGCCTTCACCATAAGCCGCAATGTGTTGTTTATGTTTCACTTCAAGCTTACTTATTGCTTTCTTAATCAAATCCAACCCGCCATCTTTCCGCATCGACTTTGTACTAAAGTTTGTATGAGCCGCTGCTCCGTTCCAATCACCCTAATTAACCACCATGGAAAACAACATCAACATACATCATTACATTCAAGAAAAAAAAACTCATGTTATGACTAGTGACTACAAACAAAACAAAAGCTCGATCATTAAGAGATACCTCGACTGGTTTTGGATCGAACGAGACGATCACACTGCTAATTTCAGTTATCCTCTGTTAAAAACACAAAAATTCATAATAAAATATATACAAATCAAAGTTAATACAAAAACCGTTAGAAATCTCTAAAACCAAAAAGTAATTAAAAAGGAAAAAAATGTTAGAAATCCCACATTGGAAGTGAAATAGTAGGACTTAGAGTAATATATAAAAATTAAAAGATATGAATTCGTTCATTCATTGCCAATTTGTTTTGAGATGAAAGCTCATGAAACTTTATAGAAACAAAGATATGTTATACGGTTTTTTACATTTTTTAATTACCTCGAGAATGTAACGAGCAACCCATAACTGATCACCAGCACCAATACCAACGGTAGGACTGATTTGAAACTCCCATTGTCCAGGCATGACTTCAGCATTGGCACCACCGATACTCAAACCGGCGTAAAGACAAGCTTTATAGTGAGCATCCACAATGTCACGGCCAAAGGATTTGTCTGCACCAATTGCACAATAGTATGGTCCCTGTTTCATCAAACACGAAAAGGTGATATGTTGGATATGAGAAAGTTGTTCTTGATTAAGAGTTTGTGTATGAATTTTTATGGAGAATTTACTCATAAGTGTACCTGAGGACCGGGAAAGCCACCAAGAGGCCAACCTAATGGCCATTTCACATCTTTGCTAAGTAATGTATATTCTTGCTCTATCCCAAACCTAGTAAACAACATTATCAAAATATCAAATTAGGCCAATCTAAACGGAACTAACCAAACTGAAATATATTCTTACACTGAAGTGAAAGTAAAACTTAACTTGAATTTTAGTCATAAGAAACTGAAATAATAATAAAAAATTAGAAAACATAGTTTTTATATTTTAAACTGGTTCATACAATAAAATATTTTTCTTTATTTAGATAATCAAAACAGGGTAAGTTTTATCATCAACCAAACTGGTTCTATATCAACAATTAAACTGAAATAAATTCGGTTATACATAGTTTTTTTTCTTTTCCCATAGGCTATATATATTATTAGCTTACCAAGGCTCTTCAGACTTCACATCGGGATGATCGAAGATTTTGACGGCCTTGTGCCTATTGTTGGTTGGAATTGGATCTCCGGCCGGTGTGTAAGCATCACACATCACCTGGTTTAATATTCAAGAACATTGATTTTTAAAATCCACTAATCAAGATTACAGATATATGTATATATATATCTTTAATGAAACATAGATAAGCTTTACCAGAATGTTGCTCCCTTTCCTGAATGGGTCTTTAAATATTGCCTGAGGACTTCATTCCAAAAATATAATGAACATCTTGTAAAGATTAATTTTATTTTTAATTATTTTGCTTAAATTAATAAAGAATATTTACTATAAAATGACTTCACTATCATCTCCTGCAGCTTGATCGGTGCTGGATCCATCATAGTTCCATTTTGGAAGCTTTGATGGATCACTTACTGATCCTGGTAATGTCTGTTTAAAAAGAAAATTGATATTATTTTTTATGGTTATACAGAATGACCAAAGAAAGAAATATTGTAATTATTCTAAGGGAATAATACTCTGGCTTTGCTTCTAATATCCATTCCAGACCCACCGATCCTATTCTAGCCAAAACAAAACAGAGTAAAATGAGAAAGCAACAAAAAAAAACAAATTTTATATTGTAAACAGAGACATGCAAGATCATAAGTGGTGTGTAAAGTAAAATCAAGAATCTATATGAGATGCGTGGATGTTTTTAGGGATCCGACCATATGTATTCAGCGATAATTTTCTTGGTATCTGAGAGATCTAGGTTTAGGAGATCTGAGAGTGGAGACATTGTTTCTTTGTCCGATGAAAGGAAGAAGAACTGAGATTGGCTTTCACTGTCTCACTCTCACTTTGAGGTATTTTTATTGATGAGGCTAATTCTCTTGAGATCCTATTTTATTGTTTTCCCAATAATAATCGGTGATCAGTTTATATAATAGAATGGGGTTTTAAAAAGAAATTTTAAGTTACATCATCTATTGATAATACAATTATAAAGCTTTGTAAACAATTTCATTTATCCCTGGCTTATCATTCTTGTTTCGTTTTTTTGTTGTTGTTGTAAAAAACATCAACCTTCTTTAGTTCTTTTGTATAATTAGAAGAAAATGTTTACAAAGATTAATAGCAGAAGAAAAAAAACAATAGTGAAGATGACACGTGTTGAAGTTTGACGTCACTTGTAAAACACGTATCAGAGGCACAGACGTCCCACGGTGTACAAACTTTAGTTCACCTTCTTTTTTTTTGTATAATTTTTAGTCATTTTTGCATGATGAAAGATATATTCAAAAGTGATGTTTTGATTTCAACGTTTTAAAGATCAGAGAGGGGAATATAGGTCTCAATCCATCTTGCAACATTACAATTTTTATAATCTCACTTTTAGTAGGATTAGTCTTTGTAAGTACAGCCGCTGAAAGAATCTATTTAGGTGAGTGAACTAGAAATTGCCAGCAATACTTGAGAACTAATACTGATAAGAATAGAAGCGTTTTTGCTTTTGATTTAGAATGAAATTAGGTGATATAAGCTTGAGAAGATATGATAACTTGCAGAACAAGACAGTACATAACATTGCAATTTCTGACTCAAATAAAACCCCATTGATCTTGGAGTTGATCTAATCTTCCGCAAGTTATCTCATCCTCTGACTATATTATCGTTACAATTGGGCAATTTCTGACTCAAATAAAAACCCATTGATAACTTGATGATAAGCTTGAGAAAATGAGATAAGTTTGAGAAGATGAGATAACTTGCAGAACAAGACAGCACGGAACAGAAACAAAACAAAACCGATGGGATTTGGCTAATACATGTAACAATCACTAAACATTCAGATTTTCAGGCTTTCAGCTATAGGTCTAGAATGTAAACTTGATGGTTAATTTGACTTACATGAGGATAGGTGAGTAAATATGCGCCTAGAAGGAAATAGACGCATAAGAAAAGTGATAAACGACCAGAGACACACAACAGCTAGAAAAAATTCTTATATACAAGTTTACCACTTTATCTGAAGGAAAAAGAGAATGAAACAAGAACTTCCTCATTTTGTTCGGAATTATACATATTGATTCTCGGAAAATACAAGGTTGCTACATACAACTTACACAAGTGTCGACGAGTTTTTGAAGCTGAAACTGAACTTTACCCAACATTAACAAAATTCCACCTGCAGAAGAAACAATGTTGTGAACCTAGAGAAAATAGCAAATTCGTAAGATTGTGAACCTACAGAAATCCTCTCATTCCTAAGGAAATAAACAAAAAACTTTCAAAAGAAGTTCACAGATACTCTTGTCTAAGATGCAAGTTGCGTTGGCAGAGAAGTACAGCCCTCACAAGGTGCTGCCGGAACTATTACATGTGCAGACATAGTCATCTGCCAAATAGCATATTTCATATGCAGAACACCTTTAGCCTCTTTCAATCAAAAGAGATTCATTCTTACTAATAATCAAAAGCCATCTCTCCTGCTTTACAGTACCATATACTTTGATAATCTCATACTTTTTAAGATTTTATCACCTGTCTACTACAAATTAGAAGTAACAGTGTAGAATGGTTAGTTCTACGTCTTCTAAGTCGGTGAGTTTTCCTTGATGGACCAAAGTCGGTTTGGAATTTAGATAAATGAATATTGATTTGTGTCGGGTTTATGGTAAAGTGCTAAATCCGATACCAATACTCTTGCTGCCTGATTCTACGTGGTCTGAGAGAATACATGCAAATTCATATGACAAAAAATTGAAATCGTTGTCGGGGACGTAACAGATGAAACAATCAGAGTTGCCGCAGAGAACCGAAAGCTCTGTGGCTTTCTTCTTAAACCATCGAATCATCCGTTTGAAAATGGCCTGAAGAGCCATCTAATCCGTTCATTCTTTAATGCATTTTTAAGTCATCTTTAATGCATTATTATGATTTCAGAAGCATCTTTAATGCATTTTTATGATTTCAGAAGCATCTTTTTTATGATTATTGTGTTCTTTTGCAGGTTTAAACAAAATGGCTGCTGTTCTCATTGGAGGAGCAGCTCTCGGAGCTCCGTTCTCTGAGGCTCTGAGTCTAATTATAGAGAATGTGAAGCAAGTGGTTGATTTACAGGAGCGTTTATCAGCATTAGTTGCGAAGATGGTAATAGCAAATGATGTGTGTACTGAGTTAACCAACGTTGGTGGGCGTTATGACCATGGCTTCACCCAGCTTCAAGCTTATATATGGAGAACAGAAGACATTGTCGACAAATGTTCAAAGCTGAAATGGAACGTATTAAAGAAGGGGTATTATTCCTAAAAGCTGAAACAAATTGAAAAAGATTTTGAATCGTTTTGCAAAACAGATATAGCCATGTACGGGCCGGTCCAATATTTATGGTGGCCCCAAGCATAAAAAAATGTGGCTTCTTCATGGGACAGTTATTACCGCTCCTTAATTCCAGAACCTGCCGGGGAAGACAAGGATTTCTCTGAGGACCCATGGCTCTCTGCTGTTGATTACATTCGAAGTGAAAGTAGAGCTTTTCTCTAGAAGTTGAAACTTGTAATTTGTGATGAGCGCATTGTCAAGTGTCTAAGTTTTGATCGTTTTCAAATTTTTGGCAGGTTTGTTGAGCAAAGGTCGAAATGCTATTGGGACACCAGTGAGCGAGATTACGAGCAGATGTGGCAATTGGGGTAAAGTCGATCAGGTATATTGAGGAATCTAGTGACCATTCTTTTGCTATTCTTGGCTAGAGTATATTGAAATCTGTATCCTATATTAGTCTGCTGGTATGTGTTAGCTTTTGCTCTGTGTTTCTGGAGAGAAAAGGTGGAATATTTCTGGGAAATTCCTTCACCTGATTTGTTGCTAATTGATCACAGTGCTGGATTTTTTTTGTTAAGCCATGTGCTGATGCTATTTTCATAATGATCCTCACCGATGCTTATCTTTGCAACCAATAAAGTAACTTACGTGAATTGGTTGGGTCATTTATAGTGGCAATCATCAAAACTTCCACTCCAAATGGTCTAGGTGATGTCATGGTGACTCTTAAGGTAAAAGAGAAACATACCAGAAACTCTTTACCAATGTGAATGGTTTCCACTTTTTGTTTTTGTCGCGCACTATTATTTATCAGGTGTCTCAAATCTATGTGTATTTTCTGGTAGGATCCTACTGAAACTATCGATGCTAGCGTGCACAGGAAAGTGATCTCTGAGAGTGAGTTCGGAAGAAACATACGAGTTGGTGCAGTGGTCATACTTAAGCAGGTATATTTTTTGAATAATTTTGTAACAGTCTGGTCCCGTGGTTTTGGATGGTGGAGTATAGTTCGGTTCAAAACCCACTAAGCTAAAATGAAATTAAAAGGAGGGGACATATTTAAAAAAATGTTTTTAGGGCTTTTGATTGTTATTATCGAGGCCACCTGATCAGAAGAATAGAGATTATGAGAAGGAAGAGAGAAAAAAAAAATGAGAAAAAAGAAGAATAAGAAGATGAAGATAGATCCAACCGGTTCTGGAATAAAGAGAAAACGAAGGATCAAACGGAATCTTCTCTATCTTATATTTCATGGAGAGATACATGACATCAAGATCTAGCCACACCCGCAAGTGGATCCCAAATCGGAGCTTCGGTTGGAAAGTTACAGCCGTTCTTCTAAGGAGGATCTCTGCAGGTCGGATCCCGTCGTCGCCCAACTTCAAGCGCCGTTTCCCGGTGAACCGTAAGTTGTTAGAAGCCGATCTACATATCATTTCAAAGCCCCGGATGTCAGCTTTCCAGATATTTTGTCCGATCGTGATTTCGATTTAAAGTCCAGCCGGAATCAGAGTTTAAAGCCGGCGGCGGCTGTAACATAATTTCAGAAAAGCCCTAGTTGATTTTAGAAACCCTAATTTATATTTATGGCAAGTTCTTATTTATGGAAAGTTTATATTATTAGAAATTTCTAATTTAGGAAGGTTTCTATTTTAGGAAAGTTCGGATATGGAAGTTCAGAAAAGGAAAGTTTCCCGAAAAGGAAAGTATAAGTTAGGATCTTTCTGTGGCTAAGGTGAGGGCTACTTGCACATTTCTTATTTCACCTTTTCCCTTTTATCAATAGTTTAGTGCATGAATGTGTATTGTCTCTTTGATCGAGTCTTATCTTGCATGTTAAACCGGACTTAGGATATTTAAATGATTTCACTTATTGATTGACTCGCTTGTTGTTGTGATAGTGATGTGATGTAGTTGTAGAGTTGTGTTATGGAACTTGGGCATGGTACACAGTGGGAGGACTGTGTGACTACCGGGGTACACAAGTCGATGTGCCGATCCGTAGCTCCCTAAGGTCGATAAAGCGTCCAATGGGCGGAGTGATTGGGCACTATCCCATAAAGTAAGCCTCTTCGGAGGGTGGGTGGGCACTTATCTCGTGTAGGACCATTGTTTGCATTGCTTGGATGTTTTAGGTGTCGTGTTTATTACATGTTTAGGTTTAAATTGTTGTGGTTGTAGTGTAAGCCGGGTTTGACTTGCGTGGTCTAGCACACCATACCTCACTGAGTGACTTCCCTGTTGCTCACCCTTTTTTCTCCCCTTTTATTTTACAGGTGATCATGTTGAGTAATTAGTTGCACGAGACATTGTGGTGCTGTTTTGGGATCAATGGATTTTTATATTATATTTGTTTTTATTGAATTTATTTATTATTTATATGGTTTTGGATTCGGTTTAGTTTATTATTTGAATTTAATTGTTATTTGAGACTCGGAGGTTTAGTTAATAAAGTTGAATGTTGGTTATTGTTGTTACTTGAGTAAGAAGTTATCGTTAGTGACGCGCCATTCTCAAGTGAAGATGAGACGGGCGTCACAAATTTCCTGGTTTCGACGTTGAGATGGACTGAGACATAGTATTTTGCAGGTTGGAGTCTGCACATCTTCACGGTCGTCACACTACCTTAACATAACACTGAAGAACATCTCCAAGGTAGTTTTTCTTAGCATATCACATTTCACCTTCTTATATTAATATATGGGGATTTCTTAAAGTTAGAGAGTTTCATTTACAGGTTATCACTAAGGATACTCCGGTTTTGCCAAAGCAGAACCATTTTGAAACGAGTGCCAAGAATCTTTTTCTTGTGAATGGTAAAATGATTAACTTTTCTTTCTGAGTTTTTTCACAGTTTGACCAAGAAACTCAAACCTTTTAACTTGGTCTAACAGAAAACGAGGAGTATTTGCGACTGCAACCCAAAGTGTTTACAGTAGAGCAAGGAACTACTACTCAAGGAATCATGAACAATCTCAGACGAAATGCTAAAGAAAGCAGTGTAGCTCTCTATGATATAGAAATCAATCCAGCAGAGAGAAGCAACTTCTGTCTAGGAAAGGATCCAGTGGGGATACTTAAGAAGGTTTGTCCTTTCAACTTGTCTGCTTTGTTTATCGAGTCAGTTTTGGTAAATGGAGATGGGCTGAGACATATTCTTTTGCAGGTTGGAGTCTGCGCAGCTTCACGGTCTTCACACTACCTTGACAAAACTTTGA
This sequence comes from Cardamine flexuosa, assembly GCA_963555745.1. Lineage (NCBI taxonomy): Eukaryota > Viridiplantae > Streptophyta > Magnoliopsida > Brassicales > Brassicaceae > Cardamine > Cardamine flexuosa. The sequence goes on along the minus strand of OY743214.1, from coordinate 24,477,633 downwards.
AGAAGATCTCCAAGGTAGTTTTTGTTATCATATAAAATTTCACCTTCGTATATTAACATATATGAGAATTTTCGTAAAGCTAAAGAGTTTCATTTATAGGTTATCACTAAGGATACTCCTGTTCAACACTGCTCTTCATGTGGTCAACGAATTTGGCCCAGAAGCGAGCCATAGCTTTTCCATATGGATCTTGTGGAAGAATTGGATTGTTTGGTCGATGCATTCGAGTATTAGATGGGACTCAGGTAATATCTTATCATTGTGGACAAAAACCGGAACCTTCTTGTAAATCGGGTTTAGTTGAAGAATCAAAGGACTCTTGTGGACCAAATAATCTTCGTCCAAGTAATCGTAAGACACACGCCTAAGAGTTTGAGAGCTTCACATGCTATTTGTTCTCCGACATTGAATCGATATCTCTCTCTTGCTTATTTTTTTTATTTTTTCTATTTTTTCTATCTAACTCCTCTATTACTTTTTGACTCTTTATAGTGTCATGTAAATTATGCTTTATTTGAAACCAGAAAAAAAAAAAGAGAGAGAGTCAATTTTGGGTCATGTAAAGTAGTTTAGTATACTTTTCTTGGTTTTGTAAAGAACATCTCCAAGTACAATGTACGCATATGATTCATATGTATAATCGAAGGAAATCTAGAAGGTATCTATCTACATCATGGCTGGGGTCACATTCAAGTTTGTTCACCACTGTTGTTGTGTATTTAATTACTCCTCACCCCTCAGTCTTTCTTTCATATATTCTATACCTTTTTCTTTTTCAAAAATTCAGAATCTATCTATATTGATAAGTTACTTGTTACTTGTCACTTGAAGATTTCTACTACCAATTAATGCAGCTCCATTCCATCTTTATTTTGAAAATTTCAATAGTAAATGATACAAGCTTTTAGTAAATATTTTAGAAGCACGAGTTTCAGTTGTCTTTTATTTCGGCAGACTTAGTTTTCTCATGCGCTCAATATGTTTTTCTTTCGGAGGTATACATTCCCTAACGATCTCATCTTCTTCCAAATTCTTGATCCATCTGTTTAATTCTGGAAACTTCTCCTCTGGAATCATATCAATTCCCATACATTCCCAAGCGCGAGCCAGACAAAACGGGATCATACTTCCTACTTACAACCATGTCCAAGAATCCAATAGTCTTGCCGCCGAAGAAATATTTTCCAGTGACTTCATTCTCAAGAAACGTAATCATTTCTCGAATCTCTTGGATACCAACTTCTACCCCCTTCTCTGGTTTTACTAGAGACATGAACCCTACTTGTAGGATCTGACTGCAAGTTAATCAATCCACTAGGAAAAAATACTATGTTCTACAGATAAATCATGATTATGAATTTTTTGAAAGGTATTGAACTTCTAATAACTCTTAAGTGCTTACTATAAAAGTACAAATCAAAAGCCCAGAATCGAGCCATAGGGATCTTGAGGTAGAATTGGACTGTTACTCCATGTTTGGTCGATGTATTCGAGGATCACATGTGACTCGGATAATTTTTTATCATTATGGACAAGAACTGGGACCTTCTTGTGAACCGGGTTTATATAGCTCAAGAAGCAAAATGCTCTTTTTGGGCAAGTCTTCCTCCAAATACTCGTAAGGAATACCTTTGAGTTTGAGAGCCATCTCAACCCTACGACTGAAAGGGCTTCTCCAAACCCTAGAAGCTTCACACTCTCTTTTTGATTGATTACTAATTTATTGTATATTATTACTATAGTACTAAATTAGGACCCGTCCGATGGACGGGTTTTAAAATATTAAAAGAAATTAAATTTTTTAAAAGTGAAACTAAAATATGTTATAGGTAATGTATCATAATATATATTTTTATGCATGTCTTGAGCTATATAACTAAAAACGATTGATTTTTAGGACTTTTTTAATTCTATTATAGTTAATTCTATTATAGTTAATTCTATTATAGTTAATTCTCTTATCCACTCTACTATTTTTAATCTCCAATATAAACCCCACCATCTTTCTCACTCCTTCATCTCTATATTTGTACATGAAAAATGCTTTTAAAAAATAAAAAGTAAAAATATCTATTTTAATCTTCGTTCAGACGTGTTTATTGCTTTAAAATATTTTTAAAATATTAATTTTCTCTAACATCAAGAGCCAAGATATCATGTATTTAGTTTAAGCAAAATAATAATTGTATTCGAGAGAGAATTTTTGGTTTTTATTTTTGATTAAGCAAAGATAATAATACAATTATTTTAATACATGTCAGAATCTCATTGATCAACCAACACGTATCATCATTGTGTTATTTATAGTTTAACTATATATCTATATTAGAAATAAATAAATATATATATTTTATCATGTACTTAATTTTAGTTTTTTTTTATTAAGTAAAAATAATAATACAATTATTTTTATACATGTCCGAATCTCATCGATCAAGCAACATGTATGATCATTGTATATTTATAATTTAACTGTATATCTATTTTAGAAAATAAATAAAAATATATATTTTTCATGTATTTAATTTTGTTTTTTTGGTTTTTTTTTTGATTAAGCAAAGATAATAATACAATTGTTTTAAGACATGTCAGAATCTCATCGATCAACCAACATATCATGATTCTATTATTTATAATTTAACAGTAAAACATATTTTTTAATTTAAAAATAAAACTAACATTCTCATCAAGTAAGAGTATATTAGTTCTTACTGATTCATTTTTTTTATTCAGATTTATTGCCTCCTAATTTCCTTTTTAAATTGTAAATATGTCAAAAAATTATTTTATTTATTAAACACGTTTTTATTTTTTTGTTACTATATAATTTAAATATATATATATATATATATATACAAAATTAGACTTTCTTTATAAAAAAAATTAAAATGTAGATATGTCATAATATAATATTTAGTTAATTAAACATATTTTTGATGATGTTATTATCTTTCCTTTATATTTGTATTCCTTTTTAAAATTTCCAAAGACTTTAAAATTTTCTTTCTAAAATGTAAATATGTCAAAATATTATTTTGTTTTTATTAAATACGTTTTAGTTTTTTTTACTATATAAAAGTGGAATTTTTGTATAGAGATAACTAGAATTACTTCACTTTTATTTTTATTGATAATTAATAATTTTATTTAATTATACACTTGTTAAAATGAATAAGACTTTTTCACATAATTGATCTCCAAATTTTTCAAGAAGGAAATTGTGTACAGAATCTTGAATAGTATTGTCCTATATAACAGTTAAAATTGGATTATGATTAGATAATATGTTGTTTAAATTTAGTAGTACATATTTTTTTAATTTAACAATAAAACTAACTTTTTCATCAAGTAAGAGTACATTCATTCTTATTATCTTTTTTTTTTCAGATCTTGCCTCCCACTTTCTGATTAGATGACCTAATGTACGACGGTAGAAGCGTTTCTGTTGAGTTGATACAATGTCAAATACTCCCTGATGTTGTTTAGAATTTCAGAAATCATTATTTTCCTCTTGAAATTTGATAGTCCTGAAAACATAAAACATATAATCAAAAATCAAATAAAAGTTTATTTATAAGATTATTAAATTAGAATCATGGTAACATATATTGTTATTATCAAACTCTTATTTGAATTAGAATAATCTTCATAAATTAGAATTTACCAATAGTTTATGAACCGTTTAGATGTGTAAAAAAAAATTTGGATTTCAATTCGAGAAACTCTAAAACTGTTTATATAGAGGTGGGAAAGTATAATTTATTTTTCTTTTTATTTGTTTTCATTTTAAAGTTTTTTTTTTTTTAGCTTTATGGATTAGAAAATTTCTTTAAAATTTTTATAATTGTCTTTTTATTTTTATTTTAGTTTCCAATAACCTTAGAATTTCCTTTTAAAATTGAAATATATCAAAATATCATTTTTGTGTTAAATACGTTTTTTAAAATATGTTTATTATTGAAAATTAATATTTTTATTTAATAGTTATTAACTTTTCTTTTATATTTGTATTCCTTTTTAAAATTACCAAAATTTTAAATTTATTTTTCTTTTTTTTTGATAATTAATGTTTTTAGTTAATAGTTATTAACTTTACTTTTAAAATTACCATAAAATTTAAATTTTCTTTTAATTTATAGATATATTATTATTATTTATTAAAACATTTTTTTTTATGTTTTGTTACTATAGAAAAATTGAATTAAATTTTTATAGATGTGTCAAATTAGAATTAGTTAATTTTTCTTTTTTATTGATATTAATACTTTTATTTAGTTAAATATATATCAAAATTTGATCTTTTAAATTTATTTTTGAATCATTCATTTTTATATAATAAGATATGAAGTTGTGGGACATGGTAACAAATTAAAAAAGACCATTATGTTTTTCCTTGGTATACTCAAAGCATATCTTGAATCTTGAAGATTAAACCAAAAAGGACATCTTTAAGGTAATCAAGTAATTGCTTACGTCACTCGCTTATTTTATTTCTTTTTGATAATTTTTTGTTTGTTTCTATAGTTTAGTATTTCTATAGTTTGGTTCTGGTGCATGTTTTAAAATTTCATCTTAGGGGATCTGTTCAGAAAATATTGTTTCACTAAAAGTTATAACTTTCGGTGTATTTCATGTTAGGTTTGTTTCTGCTATGTAAAACATCTATATAACTCTTTGTGTATTGTCATAATAATTTCCAGATTTTACTCTATCTCTCTCGTACGAGTCTCTCTGTTTTTTTTTCAAGTTGTTCACTAAACCAATTTATTTTGGTTTATCTTTAACTTCTTTTCGTTTCAGGTTTCTTTAGCATAAAGAAATCTCATATTTTTGCCTTGAACAAGAAGAAACAACTTCAACATTTAGAGAACTCTTCCATTAATCCAAAGATGGGTGAAATAGGGTGGTCTGATTTACCAGAAGAACTCGTTGGTTTAATGGGCCAACCGTTTATCCAACAATATCGAGCTCTGCAGTATCCGTAGCATCTGTAAACAATGGCGTTGCGACCAAAAAGCCTTTCCCAAACCACTTTGGACATAATCTTGCTTTCCCACAACTTTCTACCGTGTAACTCTACCTTCTTCATGTTCTTCCAAAGGATGGCTGATTACTACGAGATTGATAGTTGCAATGAAAAGAGACTTGTGGAGTATTGTGGAGATCTATGCATTGTTCATCATTTTCAGCAAGTCAAGAAAACATCTCAAGTTTGCTGTCACTTTCCCCGTATGGTCCCATCTTCGGGTTGCAATGTGTTGGTTATAAAAAGTGGGGTTTTACAGAAAAACGAAGTGACCATCAAAGTCAATGTAAACGTAGTTGAATTCGTTTATGAAAAGAAGAAGTTTGTTTTATGGTTGAAATAAAAGCTTGGGAAGAAGAAAGCAGTTGCTGATGGATTTTCAAGTTTTAAGTCTACTAGAATTGATAGGTCAAATTTGATATATATTTTCCTTGTGAGTTCTATTAACAATACAATATTAAAGTGTAATTAGGAAATTGCTTCTGTATTAGTTATCAAATTTGAGACTTGCTTCTTTATATTAAGTGCCAATTTAATTTCTCGTGATCAACCAAACTCTCAAAAATTTCTGACTCAAAATATAAACTTAAAAAACTAATCCTGAAACCAAAACAAAACCGATGTGGAATTGGCCACTCTGAGATTTAGTAGTTTTCAGCAACAGGTCTAGAAGGAAAGAGACGCATAAGAAAAGTGATAAACGACCAGAGACACATAACAGCTAGAAATTGCAGAGTCACAACCAAACCAACGAGCGCAACTCCACGCTCTGTGACTTCCACAGTCGTTGAAGCATCTTTCATCATAAACATGAGCCTCTGAACAAAAGTGGCTGCTCTTGTCACCTGATACAGCCTATACACCTGCCAATCAATCCATAGTTACATAACTAGACTAAGGGTTACAAGGGTTTCTCAAAACTATAAGCTTACCTCGAAGAGTATTGGAACAATGGGCCAACAGGATGAGCCACGTCTTTCAAGCCGAGCCTCGAAACCTCTTTGAACCGCACAGCCAACCAAGAAAGGAAGCACTGCTATCAACGCATCTATTCCGAGAGTTGGCCAAGTCACGTATACAACAAATAAAGGAACTACAACTTTTAAACCCATGGTGAGAAATGCAGACGTAAGGTATCCTCTCAGTCCAGTGATTAGACCCCATCTCTTGGAGCTGAAGTCTAAGTATGGCCTCTGCACTCGGTCTGTCACAGACAGGAATATCGCAAGACCAGTATAGAATATCGCCTCAAAGCACAAGCAAGTCACAATTTCTGCATCAACAACATATAATTTACAAACCTGATAAGAGAGACTGCATTAAAATGAGTATCATACAAATAAGAGCTAGATCAATAATTCAATATCAGTAAAAGGATTCTATAACTGCACATCAGAAATAAGGTTCTAAAACCTATCAAAACCTCGAAGTCAGATATATTTACACTAAAACATAACCAAGCTAGCAGATGTAACACTACTAACATAGGCAGCTTCGACTCTATTAGTCCCTAGGATTTATAAAAGTTAAACACTTGAAGGAGATTATTAACAAATCCAGAAGTTGGAAACATCAAAGTAGTAATTGAATATATTACTAACCTATAACAGTGTCGTTTTTGAAAGAAGCTTCAATGGCACCACTTAGAAAGAACTGTGGAAGAATCAGTGAAGCTATTAACACAACAGGAGCCAAAAACCACAAGAAGGAACCTTTCTCCTCTTGGAACGGAGCTGAAACAAGTTTACTTTCTTCAACCAGCTGATGGGTTAGGCCAGTGAAAGAAACAGAACCTGATTTTCCACGGAACAGCTCAGCTCGAGCATAGTTACTCTTATCCGATTGCTTTATCTCAGGCCTTGATTCTTCAGATCGAGAAGAACATACTACACGGCCTCTGCTCATGTCAATTTCACCAAGTGGTTTGTTCCAAACGAGGGGTTCTAAAATCAAAAGAAAAAAAAGAGAAATTGGAATGATAAAGAGAGACAATTTAGGTTTTAAACCAGGTGAATTCAGAGGATTAGATACTCACGTCTCGATTCAATTCTCTGACGCGTTGCGAATGTTGAAGAACCCTATAGGGAATCAGGAGAAATGGCAAATTTTGGATAAGGTTTTAGAAGAATCGAAATTGTAAAAACGAAAACTTGATGGTTAATTTCACTTACAGAAGGATGAGTGAGTAAATGCGGAGATGAAAGTCGAAGTCTAGGTGGAAGAAACCCTAAGCAAATGGCTTTCGATTCCATTTTTTCGCAAGGGTTTTTGTGTTCTTCTTCAGTAGCTTAAACCCAGTCTTCAAAACCTGCCCACCAAATATATCTCTTCACTTTTCTTTTCTTTTTTAATTAAATTTTTTTCTCACTCAATTCCAAATTTTTACTTACTAGTTTTTTTTTTTGGTCCAATTTATTTCTCACTTAAATCCAAATTGCTCTATAAATTATCTTTATAATTCTTTTTAATAAACAGAGAACTAAGTAATGTATATTATATCCTGAATTTTTATCAATCCTTCCTTTGTGATGGAAATGATTTATTCTCAACGGAATTTTTCATTTGTTAATTACAGATTGGAAAAAGAAACGTTTTTTGCTTTTGATTTAGATTTGAGTTTTTTTTTTCATAAATGGGTTTAGTTAAGCTTTGGAAAACAAGAGGAGGCTCAGGCAACCTTTGGAAACTTTATCATCATTCTACTACCGACCACACTTGATGGTCGTAGCAGCCGTAAGTCCGGCCTTTTTTTCATCATCGCCACCGTTTTTATTCAAAAAAATTGCAATTATCTCAAAAACTACAAATTAAAGAAGAGAAAAATGTTGAAATTGAAATTTATGAGAAACAAAAACCCTTGAAATCTTTTTCTCTACACAAAAACTCAGATAGAGACGACGACACACTGATTGGGGTAACTTACAACAACTGAGACGCGAGCAAAACCCTAATTGTCTTGTTGATGGATTGTAGCTGGGCTATTATATATGTATTCTTAATTGGGCCTATAAACCCACTTAATGGGGCTAGATATATACATAAAGCTACTATGAACCCAACTTCTGATTTGCCACTCCAACTTTTTGATTTTTAAAAAGGGAAAATTACGGAAAATACTAATGATATTAAAATGAGATTTAAGTTATTTATCTCTGGAATATAAATAGCTAATTCGAAGAGATAAGTCAGAAACCATCTAAGAACAGTATCCATTACCCGGTTTAATCTCAACATTTTCCAAATTTTCTCTACAATCTAGGGTTTCTGCTTTTCTCCTTTCTCTTGCGAAAGCTCCGATTTGCTACTCTCAGAGTGTAATCATGGACGCCGTTGCGGCGAGTTTGATTCAATCTCCCGTCTCATTACGTCGAACTTCCGGAAGGTCGATTCTTCTCACTCCCAGCTCTCCTGGGTTCATGCGATTCGGCTGCAGACCTCAATTTCTTCTCAGAGTATGTCTTCTTTCTTCTGCGCTTTGATTCTGTACAAAAAATTTGAACTTTTGGTTACCTCCCAATCAAATTTGACATTTTTTTCCTGATTCTGTATCAAAAATTTGAACTTTTGGTTTCTCCGTGCAAATGTCTTATAAGTAAAGTTTGGGTTGACTCGGTAATAAATTGAATATGTTGTCTCTGTATGCAGAACAATTCTTCTCTTAAATTCTCAAAGCCAATGCAAAGCCGAACAATTTCTTTAAAATCTCGGAGAAGCTTTGTGGTTAAAGCTTCTTCAGCTTCTTCTGGTGATGCGTCTGGTTCAATCGCTCCACTTCAGTTGAAGTCTCCGGTTGGGCAGTTTCTATCAGAGATATTAGTGAGCCATCCTCATCTTGTTCCAGCAGCTGTTGAACAACAGCTTGAACAGCTCCAAATCGATCGAGAAGCTGAGGAACAGAACAAAGATGCATCATCCTCTGTTCCTGGAACAGACATTGTTCTCTATAGGTTTGTCACATACTGATATTAGTTACCATTCAGATGTTAATTTAGGTTTGGATTTTGAATTAGATTGTTTCTTTGGTGTTTAGGAGAATTGCTGAAGTTAAGGAGAAAGAGAGAAAAAGGGCTTTAGAAGAGATTTTATATGCATTAGTTGTTCAGAAGTTTATGGATGCTAATGTTTCACTTGTACCATCCATAACCTCATCATCTGCGGATTCGTCTGGTCGAGTTGATACTTGGCCTACTCTAGATGGGGAGCTTGAAAGTCTTCACTCTCCAGAGGTTTTTGAGATGATTCAGAATCATCTTTCCATCATTCTTAAAAACCGAACTGATGATCTGACATCAGTTGCGCAGATAAGTAAACTTGGAGTTAGACAGGTATATGCTGCTTCTGTGATGTATGGATATTTCCTTAAGCGGATTGACCAAAGGTTTCAGCTTGAGAAGACGATGAGGATTCTTCCAGGTGGGTCAGATGAAGGTGAGACTAGTATTGAGCAAGCAGGCCGAGACGTAGAGAGAAGCTTCTATGAAGAAGCAGAAGAGACTTATCAGGCTGTATCCTCAAACCAAGAGGTTGGTTCATTTGTGGGAGGGATCAATGCTAGTGGCGGCGGTTTTAGCAGTGATATGAAGCAGTCTCGGTTAAAGACATACGTTATGTCATTCGATGGAGAGACCTTACAGAGATATGCTACGATAAGGTCAAGAGAAGCTGTTGGGATAATTGAGAAGCATACAGAGGCATTGTTTGGGAGACCAGAGATTGTGATAACGCCACAAGGCACAATTGATTCATCGAAGAACGAGCATATAAAGATCAGCTTCAAGGGATTGAAGAGACTTGTGTTGGAGGCTGTGACTTTTGGGTCTTTCCTCTGGGATGTGGAGAGTCATGTAGACTCAAGGTATCACTTCGTACTGAACTGAAGTGGTCTCTATATCATTCTTTGAGAGGGTTTGGGGATTTGTTCTTTGTAATAAACATGCAACTGACCAACTATTATTCGGTGTCGTTATACTCTAGTTCTTTGCCATTCTTTGCCTCTTATATATCTCAGTTCTTACTTATAAAATTTTCCTGCATCGTTGTATTACAGTGACATATGATCGTACAAGCAGATAGAAAACTAATTATGCAAAATGAAAGAAAGCAATGATCCTTGGATCACGGAAACAATAACACTGATTTCAAGTAATTTCAAGTAATAAAAACCATTTTTTTTACAAACACGGACGTAAGTGTTTGGGTCATGTACCAGCGAATCAAGCTCTTGAAACTTAAGTCTGTACTTGTGGCGGATGATATTGTGAATGATGACAACCTCATTCTCAGTATCAACTAAGAGCTGATTGCAATCCACGATTAGCTTGTATTGATCATCTTCTAACACAGCTTCTTCCACTTTCTGCATTATATAAGCGTATCTCTAAAAGCTCACAATAGATTTGAATTTGATTGTTTCTTTGAGAGGGTTTGCGGATTTCTGACCAACTAATAAAAGAAATTATAAACCTACTCCAAGAACAATGTTTCTCTTAAGATTTGAACTTTCTAGTTTCTACTATTCAGCTACAATAGTGTACCATTCATCAATTTGTAGAAATCATTATCGTCCTCGTGTTTACTCATTCTTCTTACTATTTCACTGACCATATGGAGGCGAATCACGAATGAAGAGGCAAGTTTGGAAGTAAAACTTACTCTGATGAAAGAAGAAATTGAGGTTGTTTTTGAAATATTATAAATCAAAGATGCAGAGGAATGGACACTGATGATATACATATAGTGTGCAATGCTATTCAGGATACTCAATAGTTTAGTTCAAGCTTAGTAATAATTCGAATGTAAAAATGCAAATTTAGCTTTACTAATATATGGTTTTTAGGAACCAACTCCATATACTCGTGAAGATATTACTCTTCCTTCAATCTCTTCTCCGTTGCCTCCAAGAGCTCCAGGTCCTTGTTGTACTTGCAGATACGGTAGATGCACCTGTCAATGAATACAAGATAATATATTAGTGAACTACGCGAGAGCTTGTGTGTCCGACTGTAACTCCATAAATAGCTGATGATATTACCAGTAGAGAAGAATTCCTGCAGCGCACAGAACCACATTCCTCTGAGCCTTGTAGATCTGTGGTAATATACAAAATACACAACTCACTAGTAAACAATCTGAGACGTTTCAAGGAAATAGAAGAAACTAAGGATGAACTAAAGATGCAAGATTTTGATTTTCAACTGCAGACCAATAAAGGCTGTCTAGAAAAAAAAGAGTAAATTGAGTGGTTTATCATGAATGGTGATAAAGCTTTACCATGGATCAATTACCAACAGATTCACAACAACATTGTATAAAATGAACTATGAATGTCATGTATGCCATTGTTATAAGAACAATTCCATGTTGCTATTTGACAGTAGAGCTATGATTTAAAAGAAGGCCAGAACTAAAAAGATGCATTGACACTTACAAGTTAAAGACTATTTCGTTACAAAGTTCTTTAACCAAATGAAAAACTAATTCTCAGAAGTTTTAGTAACAATCTTGATCTTCAGATCAAAGAAGGATCAAACTGAATGAAGATGAAACTCCTAAATTAACAGTTTAGGATTCAAAAATTCAGAGTCAACATTCGAAAAGGTACTTACCGATTTCTCGTAGCGATCTCGTTCTGTAGCAGTGCAAACCTCAGATGAACAAGAAAGTCTATGCTCATTCTTCCAGTAAATATCTGAAAGAATTCGAACGAAATCAAAACTAAATTAGCAAAACACACAAAGATACCAAATCATCACGGCTCCAAAACCTAGCTAACAAACACCAATTCGATTCGAAATTCCATAATTTGAAATATAGAAATCAGATTATCAACAGAATCTCAGAATAGAAAGATAGAGGTGGAGAAGCGATTACCGAGAAGCTGGAATCCGGCGAAGGCGACGATTGAAGCGGCAGGTTGGAGAATTAGAGAGACAAGTTGTACGACACGTTTCTTCACAAGCATAGGGTAAGGTAGAGTCAACACGACGGCGATTACAACTTCGGCGGCCACCACATACGACAGAATCAGCCATTGCAACGCCATAGTTTTTCGTCTTCTGGATCTCTCTTTGCGTCTCTCTCTTCCGTGTGAAGTAGACAAAGAATCAAAGACGAACCGTGTGCGTGTAACACGTGTCCACGCTTGGGCTTTTTCTTACTAATTAAGTTATTTTTTACTTGATGGGCTCACCTCCAGCCCAATATCTCCATATATCGGTTTCTTTCCTGGAATCATTTTTTTCGGTTTAACTCTGTTTAGCGGTTCGGTTTCTCGTCTCTCCTCACTCGCTTCTTCTTCCTTTTCACTTCTGAGTTCTCCTCGTTTCTGCCATTGTTGACTCTTTAAACTCTCGATTCTTCTCTTCTTTGTTTCTGCATATGAGCTTCATACTATTCTCAGGTTATGATCTCCCTGAAAGCTACCACTATGGTTACTCCGGCTAAAAAATTCATCAACAACCCCAACGGTTCGTGCTCACTCGTCTCCTTCTTCTTTCTCCTTTTGTGCTTCGAATCTTCAGCTCTCTCATTTAGACAGTTAACCTCAGTACTGTGTCTAGTTTTCGGATATAGTGTGTTAGTTACTGTGCATGATTGCATATTTCTAGCTACTGATCAAAGCATTCAATTTTCGTGTTTAGGGGTCTTATATGATAGTTGCATGCTCTTATTTATCAATTTCAATAGATACTGAACATATGTTGTTTCTTCTCGTTACTGTGTGCATTGCAGATGTTGTAATCGAGTTCATCGAGGGTCTAGTGGAAACTTATCCTGGACTTCAATATTTGGATGGCCTTCCTGAGGTTATTTCTCCTTTCTGCTTTTTATCGATTCCTTCCATGGGAAGTGTGAAAAACCTCAGCTTATTCTGATGAATTCACAGGTCAAGGTAGTACTACGAGCTGATGTATCAGCTGCAAATTACGACAAGGTTGCTGTTATCTCAGGTAGGAGTTACTTTTCCAAAACCTTACTTCTGTTGAATTGAGTCTTATCCTCGTCTTATGCAAATGCAATGCCAATATTTGGAAACAGGAGGGGGAAGTGGGCATGAACCAGCACAAGCTGGGTATGTTGGAGAAGGAATGCTCACAGCTGCTATATGCGGAGATGTTTTTGCTTCGCCACCAATTGATTCTATTCTAGCTGTAAGTCTTCCCTCATAACTTTTATTCTTCGTTTTCTTTGGCTTGTCTTCGGTCTGTTAAGTGAATGATGAACCTTTGTCTAATCCCAGGGAATTCGAGCTGTAACTGGTCCAAAGGGATGCCTCTTGGTTGTCACGGTATTTAGAACATAGCTCGATAGATGCAATATGTTTATATCAATAGCATTGAAGGGCTATCAGTTCTATCAATGTCTTTGGTTGATCCAGTTTCTCCTTTTAACTCTTATTTATAGAACTATACTGGTGACCGATTGAACTTTGGCTTGGCAGCTGAGCAAGCAAAAACTGAGGGTTTTGAAGTAGAGGTAATTGTCCATTTATCATTTAGAATTTGGTAAGTTGGTGGATAAAATGACATTATCCCTTTTGTAGACTGTGATTGTTGGGGACGATTGTGCTCTACCCCCGCCGCTTGGTATAGCTGGACGCAGAGGCTTAGCAGGAACTATTCTTGTCCATAAGGTCTTCAGTTTTACTTCTACGTTGTTTTCCCTCTATCCGCACTCTAAGCTAGCATTTCTTAGTCAGTCGTTATTTTCTTATATTTGTCTGCGATGTCTAAGTGGCAGGCTCTTTTGTGCATTTACGTTTTTTTATCCTTTCTTATTGTTTTTGGTTTAAGGATAGGTTGCTGGAGCAGCAGCAGGTGCTGGTCTTTCTCTAGTAGAAGTAGCAGCGGAAGCAAAACATGCATCTGAGATGGTTGGGACCATGGGTGTTGCACTATCTGTTTGTGCACTTCCAGGACAGGTTGCATCAGATCGTTTGGGTCCAGAGAAAATGGAACTTGGGCTTGGAGTTGTATGTTGTTTCCCTTCTTATTTTCATTTATGCCATTGGAAAGTGAGATTACATTTCTGTTTCTTGTATTTTGACTCTTTTTTCCTGCTATTTTGAATCTTTCTGTCAGCATGGTGAGCCTGGTGCTTCTGTTGTCGATATTCAACCTGTTGATGCTGTAGTCTCCCATATTCTTCAGCAGATACTGAATCCAGTATGTGCACTATTCCTGTTTTCCTCTGCTGCAATATCTTTTGTAACGACATGTATCATTCTTCTTCTATGTTTATGCAATCTTTTTAACTGCAGGAGACCAATTATGTGCCAATTACACGTGGAAACAGTGTTGTTCTCATGGTTAATGGGTAAGCCTGTTTATTCCATCTTCCTGTTTAGGTAATAGTTATACTCAACTTTTACCGTACCAAAATGTTATTATATTTATGATACATGTTTATGGTCTAACAAGTTTACTTGATTACATGTGAATATTTAATCAGTGAAGTTTTTTGGTTTTCTTGGTTTTTTTGCAGCTTAGGTGGCACCCCTCTGATGGAACTTATGATTGCTGCTGGAAAAGCAGTTCCTAAATTACAGTTGGAATTTGGGCTTACTGTTGATAGGGTGTATACAGGATCATTTATGACGTCTCTTGATATGGCAGGTGACTGTTTTTTGTTGGCATTGTCTGTGTTGTCTGTGCTGTTGCTCTTATACTCCTTCCCTCTTCAGGGTTCTCGATGTCGATCATGAAGGCTGACCAGTCAATGTTAGACCGATTGGATGCTCCAACCAAGGCTCCTAGTTGGCCACTTGGCACAGCTGGTCTGTGAGATATAGTTACATTGGCTTCTTTTTCCTCTGATATTTCCTTTGTAACTTGTATTAGATTGTGAATTGTTCATTATGTATCATTATTTGGTTCTGTCCTTGTGGTTTCACTATTTCATTTCAATATTGGATTCTTCCTTTCTGCTGAGCTCAAGCCAGATCTCTCTTTCTACAGGGAACCGTCCACCAGCAAAGATCCCCGTTCAACTACCTCTCGTACAATCAACAATAAACGAAGAGGTAAGCGTTAAGGTTTGATAAAAATTGAAGCTTATAGGGTTTACAGTGAGGTGTGATAATTTCTCTGTAAGTTTCATAACTTGCCAGTTGATCATATGCTAACTTTTTTTTGGTGACATTAGTCTCTAAGCCGACCTCAAGAGCTTAGTCAACAAGGTCGAATTCTTGAGGCAGCTATCGAAGCAGCAGCAACTGTGGTCATCAATCTGAAGGATAGTTTGAACGAATGGGATGGAAAAGTAGGTGATGGGGACTGTGGATCAACAGTAAGTCATGTTTTAAAAATGTTTGAATAACACAAAGTTTTGCACTATGCATGTTTTAAATCTTATGCACGCATCACAATTCGTAGATGTGCAAAGGCGCAACAGCTATTCTGGAGGACATGAAGTAGTGAGTCACTTGACTCTTAATACCATTTTACCTCGTCTTCTCCTCTGTTTTAGCTAGATTGTTACTTGCAATTTTATATACCCTCTCTCCTGCTTTTCTAGTTATCCGCTCAATGATACTGCTGAAACAGTTAGTGAGATTGGTTCATCAATCAGAAGAGTCATGGGGGGAACTAGCGGAATAATGTAAGTCATCAACATACAGCTAAGTTGACAACTTTCTTTGTTTAGAGCTGGTCATGCATTTGGCATTTACTGATAGAGACATGACACTTCCTCATATGAAACCAGTTATCATCTGCTCTGCAAGGCAACATACGCGGAGTTAAAAGCTAACGCTGAGTCTGAAATTACTCACAAACACTGTAAGATAAAGTTTCTTTCATTGTCATTAGCTATTCCAAAAGGCACATATTAGCTTGTGAATCTGATTTCCAGTTTGTTTCAGGGTCTGAAGCACTCAAGTCAGCAATCTCCGCTGTCAGTAAATACGGTGGAGCAAATGCGGGTTATAGAACGATGTTAGATGCACTCGTCCCAGCTTCAAAAGTCCTTGAGGAGGTGACTGATCAATATAGGTTACTTTTTCACCAAAGATGTGAAGTGAAGTACTAATGAGCTTTGATTTTATTTGTAAGCAGAAGCTGAGGTCTGGAGAGGATCCGATATCTGCCTTTGTTCAATCAGCTGAAGCTGCAACTGCAGGAGCTGAATCAACCATTCAGATGCAAGCACAGGTGAGCTTTAATAAGTTTCATTATGCTGGATCATGTGTAATTTATTTTCATGTTGTCTGATTGGTTGAGATTGGAGTACAGGCGGGAAGATCAAGCTATGTATCAGCTGAGATTCTTGCATCAATTCCTGATCCAGGCGCAATGGCTGCAGCAGCATGGTACAGCGCCGCTGCAAGAGCTGTGAAGGAGCAGAGTCAGGGGTTCTGATCTGATGGAATTTTAGTGATTTCTGGTTTTGTTGGCTCAGTGCTCATCTATGTATCTAATGTTACTGAGTTCCGACTCTGTTAATATGCAAATAATGTAGTGACTATAGGGTTCTTGTATATGATAATAATGACTATTTTTGGTGATGCCAAAACAAAACAAAAAAATGACTATCTTTTGGCTGCATATAAAATAGTTATAAAACTAAAGTGAAATGGGCCTCGGCCCATAAAAAGAGAAACAATGGAGAGTCAACTATGTAAATCCAACGACTAGAAGAGAGAAGCAAATGAGAGGAGTCTCGACACTCTCAAGAGTAACGCTCGAGCTAGGGAGATCAACAGGAAGAAGAAGAATGTCTGCAACATCAGTACCTTCAATGGCGGATTTTCTCTCAAAAAATCCATACTCTCCTCCTTCTTGGGCTTCTCATCTCCGTCCGATTCCTTCCCACACTTTCTCCCTCGCTCACGTACCTAATTTTCAATTTCTCGTTATGTTTCAATTTCATTTCTCCATTACTTTCACTGATCATCTTCTTCTTCAGGTTCCTACTCCGATCCATCGATGGAATCTTCCTGGTCTTCCTAATGGCACTGAACTCTGGATCAAGGTCTCATCTCTTCACCTCTAATTTCGTTGTCTTCTTCGGTTGTTTTAACGAATTTAGCAGCGCGATGACTTCACCGGCATGGAATTAAGTGGAAACAAAGTACGAAAACTAGAATTCTTAATGGCTGAAGCCGTTGATCAACAAGCCGATACAGTAATCACCATGGGCGGTATCCAGAGCAATCATTGCCGTGCTACAGCCGTCGCATCTAAATATCTCAATCTCAATACTCATCTTATTCTCCGCACTTCCAAGGTCTTTGCTTTTTAATTTGATTTTTTCACCTTACGTTAATTAAATCTATGTTTTGAACACTTGTTTGATGTGTGTGTTGCAGCTTCTTGCTGATGAAGATCCTGGATTGATTGGGAATCTATTGGTTGAACGTCTCGTTGGAGCTAAAGTTCATCTCATCTCTAAAGAAGAGTATTCCTCCATTGGGAGTGTGGTTAGTTCCTTACATTAAAGTTTTACAAGTTAGTAGATTTACTTGTTTGATAAAAAAAACTTGTTCTTTGTGATGGTAATGATCAGGCTCTTACTAATGCACTGAAAGAGAAGCTGGAAAAAGAAGGAAAAAAGCCGTATGTTATTCCAGTTGGTGGTTCAAACTCTTTGGGAACTTGGTGAGACTTTGTTTTCATGAAACTTTTTATCTGGCTAGGTGTGTAGTTATTAGTTGTTACAGTTACTTTGGATTTGATAAACATTGGTCACTTGCTTGAAGAGGCAGGATTGAGCCCTTTTAATGTTAAATTTCCTGCAATAATCGTATAGGGGCTATATCGAAGCAGCAAGGGAAATTGAGGAGCAGTTAAAAAGTCGAAATGATGGTCTAAGATTTGATGATATTGTGGTAGCATGTGGCAGGTTCTGCTTTTGCTTTCCCTTGTGAAATTTTCTTGCTGCTTTACTTTTGTTTGCTTCACTCTCATTTTTAGTTTTCTTTTTGATTGCTAGTGGTGGTACCATTGCTGGTATTTCATTGGGGTCTTGGTTGGGAGCTCTAAAAGCCAAGGTATAGTCTTTTTTTTCCAGTTTTAGTTACTTAACTCACAGTGAAGTTTGACAGATGACTTAGTTGTGTTTCGTTCATTGTACAGGTTCATGCTTTCTCGGTTTGCGATAATCCTGATTACTTCTATGACTTTGTCCAAGACCTTCTGGATGGACTTCAAGCTGGTGTTAAGGCTCGTGATATTGTTAGCATCCACAATGTGAGTGTTATTAGCATCTTCTGTGTTGATATCTTCTTAAGTTCACAGTTTTGTTTTTGACTCTTTGTGTTTTTTTTTTGCAGGCCAAAGGAAAAGGATATGCGATGAACACTTCAGAGGAGCTTAAGTTTGTAAAGGAAGTAGCAAATTCAACTGGTGTTATTCTTGATCCTGTTTACAGGTATGCTAGACTTTCTAGTTCGTCATTGTTCCTTTAATATATAGCGTGAGATTGACATTTGTGTTTTCGAGTGTTTATTCTAGTGGGAAAGCTGCGTATGGTTTGATAAATGAGATGAACAAGGATCCCAAAAAATGGGAAGGAAAGAAGATATTGTTCATACACACAGGTGGGCTTCTTGGGTTGTACGATAAGGTTGATGAAATGGCTTCTCTTATGGGTAATTGGTGCAGGATGGATGTTCAAGAATCCGTCCCAAGAAAAGATGGTGTTGGGAAAATGTTATAGCAAACCAAAAATATCTTATCTGTAATAATGATGTGAAGAAGAGACACAGATTGAACAAATTTGTGCATTTGATACTTCTTTCAGTGTAATACATGTTCAATATTCAGATTTTACAAAGATCCAAACGTCTTAAAGTTGTACACACAACTATGAGATCTTTGCAACCAACCACTCTAGGGTCCAAAAAGTATGAGCAAACGACTTTTTCTTAACTATTTATCCATTTTTCTTTAATGACTCTAGTTAAATAATTTCACTAAGCAAAATTCACTTCAAGATATGATCGTGGCTGTAATTGGCACGTGTATAATCAAATATTGGTGCTTTCTTTTTCTTCCTTTAAATTCTTAACATTTTATTTTTGTTTTTCAAAAATAAATTGAATTATAACCTAGCAAGTACTGTAAATATTAATGGTCAAATATTTAATCTTCTGTATTTTTCCGTCTCTGCTGCATTATATTTCTGTTTGAAAAATAATTATCGCAGAACTTAGAGCCAACAATTTGATGAGCTCTAATTAAGTTTCAAAACTCATATTAAAAATGTACAGTATGCTTAATGCAAACTAATATATTATGAGTAAAACATGGAATTATTAGATCTGGCGATGAACATATGTATAAGACCTATGTGAATCAAGATAGTACTAAGTACTAACATTGATTTACATCAATCTTATCACTTCTGTATCTTAATATCTTCTACTCGTACCCAAAATAATAATACTTTTATGGGCCCATTTAATGAAACTTTGTCTGAAAACAAAAAGAAATATGTTTGTAGAAAGGGAAAACTAACTATTTCTCTAATAGTCCAGAATACCATTATTGTTTTTTATTTGAAAGCAGCATTTTTTGTAATTATTCATTTTCTTTGATATCTATCGTCGTGTCAACCTGATGTATCGTCCGTATATGAAAAACCAATTACCAAAAAGATGAAATAAATTCAAATGGTTTTCAGATAAGTAGCTTTCTGTTGAGTACACCAATTTGAGGTAACGAACAAAGTAACCAGTGAAAAAAACTAAAGAGCCGTCAAATCAATTTGATAAAAGAAGGGTAGATTGAATTAAACAGACATATCAAAACCACGTGATGAGTCCTTCACCACATTCCCAAAATTAGAAAAACAGCTAACCTGTGATAAAAGTCACACTTCCTATAAATCTCAGGTCATTTTTCCATGAAAACGAAAGAGATATATAGATCTAAGTTTTTTAAGTAAAATTCATATTTGCCCCACCAATTCTTGTTTATCCCATTTTCACCCCTAGCTAAAAATCATCATCAATGCATCCTTTGAACTTTTAACATATCATCTGATGAGTCCCACACATGTCATTTTGCTGTCCATGATGTTTTTATCTTTTGACATAAGCTGAGAAATGATGTGTGCAGAGAGAATCGAATTTTTTTTGTTGTTATTTATTGTGTGATGGAGATCATTGTAATTGAAATGAAAACTTTAAAGATGTTTAAGCCTTAAAACTCTAAAATAATTAAAAATTCAAAAATAATTTGGATGCCTATATCTAAGATTTTTTGTTTGTTTTTTAAGTATTATTATAACTTGTATTAGCATTTACAATGTTTTTCGATAGAATGGTTACTTTTAGGTCTCTTAAGTCTTAACTCTTCACTAATGGCTTACAAAGGAAAGGTTCAGAATTATATAAATAGTAACTTTTTACTCAGACTTTCGTTCAAATATCTTTCTCAATTTTGCAACTTTCTTATTCTAAAAAAGATTTCGGTTTAAAACACCAATTAACATCGCACTTTTTTCTTTCTAGAACATACATTAATTTCACATCAAACCGTGAGTTGAATCCGAAAGCCGAGGGAGGAGGTGGTAATATTAGTAGGAAAATGTAACATTATAAACACCTTTTGATATTTAATTAAAGTCTTTAAACAACTCACACGTTCACTTAACAAATAAATTATCAAAATACGATCAACGCTTGATGCTATAACCCTACAAGGCTATAACCTAGAAACTACGTACAAACGAGCAATGTAACATGACACTGACTTGTCTCCTTTTCAGTAAAGTCTAAGCAACGAATAATAACTTTTGTTAGATTTACACCAACGATACAAACTGTGAATATTTTATGCATAACCCATATATATATATATCATTTAATACGTACGCTCATCTAAACATTATTCTTTTTCGGTAAAGTGTCTAAATACACCCTTTTTTTTTTGTTTGGTTATGGTTACTGTGTCTAAAGTATAAACACTCTTTCACCTAATTACGTAACTTACAAACAAAAATATGACTATCAATGTCATTGATGATCTGGAAGGAGAACGACTCGTCGTGAGAGACATTTCTCTCCATTCGCTAAGACCGTGCGACTCGAATCCAACATTCCTATAATTAGATGAAGAAACGTAAATTGAAATAAACAGATAAAAACCACGTGAGATTGGTCCACCACATTCCTAAAATTATAAAAATAGCAAACCTGTCAAAAAGTAATACTTCCACGAAATCGCAGGTCATATTCCTACGAAAACGAAATAGTTATATAAGTTTTAATGATAAATTCACATTTGCCCTACCAAATCTAATTTACCCCACTTTTACCTCCTTGCTAAAACTCATAATCAATGCATCCCTTGACCTTGAATATAGCCTGGTGAGTCTCACACATGTCATTTTGTTGTCCATGATTTTGTATTTTTCACCATAGGTCAAAGTAATTAGAGTTGGTGTTGATAAATGTATAGGCAGAGATTGAACGTATTATAGCATTTACAATATAATCGGATAGATTATCACTCTTTTTGCAAGGAGAACACTAAGAATTTTTATAATTGAGAAATTTACTCAAATTAGTCTTCATTCAAACATTTGTCTTAGATTAACTTTGCAACTTTCTTATCATAAAATGTGCTTCTACATATTTCGGTTTTAGAACTCCAACTAATATCTAATTTTTGGTTCTATAATTTACATTAAGAAACTGTAAGTTGCAACCAAAATTACATATTTAATTTTACATAACTATATATATATATATATATATATCTTACTTAACTATGCTTTAAACTAACATATTCACTACCTAAGTACCTAGCTAAGTGAAGATAGTATAAATGGTTGGTTAATTAGTTTGGTATAGAACCGGGTTAGCTGGTTATTTGTTCTGTTTTATATATCTCACATTAATGTTGTATATAATAAACTCATGTGTAAATTCACTTTCACAATGAATGAAGAAAAACTTTTAAAAGAAAGACTTGTGATAAGGAATTTGAACTTCTGTTAGTTTTGTACTAAAGAAACAAAATGTGAATATTTCATATGTAACCTTCTTAATTATATGAGTTATACGCACGTCTAACTTTCTTTTTTTATTAGGTAGAGTGTCTAAGCATTAATAATTTTACCTAATTAACAATGAAAAAGAAAAGTTACGCTATTAAAGAATAACATTGACTATCAATGTCATTGAGGGAATTGAAAAAGAGTCTTGAGAGTTCTTTTACTCGCCAAGACCGCACAACTCGACTCAACTATGACCCAATCAAGGTGCCTGTTAACCTAGCAAACTCTGAAGTAAACCAAAATCTTCAATCTTCATCGTCCTGATCATGGCTCGATCGGTTGTAGACCCGCCCTGCATGCACATACATACCGACATAGGTGACCATTATTAACTACATTATTCTTTGATAGTGTCGGAAGCAAAATATATAATATCTGGGAGGGTCCGTAACTCTATATAGATAATTATTGTTCATATATATCTTGATTTATTATTCCTTTCGAGATAGCTAGTAGTTGACAAATATTTATATGAAAATTAATTAGTTATTTATTTTTATAAACTTTTGCCTCTTTTTTTGGTATATTAAACTTCACGTTATTCGCAAATTGTTGCCTTGCGTTGCATGAAAAAGATCTACACGTCATTACTCATGACATTTTACTTTATTTAACTATTAATATATTTCTCATGCTAACCCACAATCATATTGCTTTTATAAAATTTAAAAAAATTTTGTTTAACTAAAATATATTCTAATACAATATATTTTTATTATATTAAAAATATTATTTGTGATAATATAAAACAAATTTAAATTTTTTTGTTTTGCTTTATAAAATCTAATATAAACCCATAATATAAAATATTGGTCTTTAAATTAATAAAACTCAATAAATATAAAAATCAAAATCAAAAATAAAAACAAATATCTTGCATAAGAAAAATATTTAAATATCAATAAATTATGCCTAGTATTTTGCATAACTTTCAAATTTTAATAATATTTAGAAAGAAAAATAATTTAATATTTTTGTCATAAAATATATAAACTCAATAATATTAAAATTAATGGTCTCATTTAAAGTTAAATATAATATTTACTACTAAAAAATATTCTTAACCAAAATAAAAAAATATGTTCAGTTAATAAGAATAAAAAAAATTGATATATTTAAAATACTTTTTCATCCCTCACAATAACTTTCATGCCTAAAATTGATTCAAGTTTATCTTTAAGAAGGAAATTTCAAGTTTGAAATATTAGAGCTCTAACCTTCCATTTATTAGTTGAAGAATTTAATTTAGAAATAAAATTAAAATCTAAAGATATCTTAAATTTGATGATAATAGAAGATTAATATGAAATAGAGATGAGAGAAAGAAAAAGAGAAAGAAATATTGAAAATGAATAAAAGAAAGAGAAAAACTGCAAAATTCATTGTTGCCTAAATTTTTTATAGAGAAAAAAACAACTGATTTGAAATTAATAGATATATGATATAGTGGAGATAATTTAAGATTTAGTGATAAGAGGAAAGTTTTGTTTTTCAGTTTTTTGCTCAATTTTTTTAGTTTTTATATTATAAAATAAGATTTTAATTTATAATAATATCTATGTAACACAAATTTTTTTAAAAAAATCTATATAACATATTTCTATTGATCAGGTGACATGTGTTTTATTATGTGTAAACAAATAATTCAAAATTTCTATATACGTGTGATGTATGCCATACCTCTTTGACTGTTTAGAAGTAAACCAAGATAAAACACTACCTAATTAATTAATCTTTAACAAACAAAATTTTAGTACAGATTTATTATATACTATCAATACATTAATAATGGGTGCTCTAATATCCATGATTAATTAGTCTGCATGCACTAACTGGCGTAGTTAATTCAACAAATAATATATATTAATAAATGCAAACCTTAAAGATTAATCAAATATATTATGAAAACATATTATCAGTAGTAAATTAATTAAACAGATAAGTTCAAATAATAATAAACTGTAGCAACTGTACTAAAAAAAATTAAAAAAATTTGGTATATAAAGCGACAAAAATGCGAGAAGCTTCTTTTTCGGATTAAACATTATGCAAATCCACGTCATCAAAGCATTTACAAAAAATGAAAGACTACACACGACTTCGGGTCAGCATTAGAAAGACCAACCCTGACTTGACACGTCATCATTGACAGCTATTTACTATGAGGATAATTTCGTAACTTACTCAGACCATAACCCTTGGGCTGCTCTCTCTCGTCAGGCTAAGGAAAAATGAAAATAAAGTGGGATTTAAATAGTGGAGCAGTAAAATACTTTACATTGTTTATCTCGTTTGTTAGGAGGTGAGAGAGATAGAAGAGAGAAAGAGCGAAACACAGAGAAGGGTGAGAGGCGTAGGGTTGGTTTTCGTTTCGGTTTTCTCGATCAATCTAAGCTTCTCCGGCGAGCGATTGTAGTGTTTTGCAGGTAAATCGTGGTGGTTTTGTGTTTGTTCGTCACTCACTCTGCGTTCGATCTGCTTATTTTCTGTGATTTTCACTCGATTCGGTGGATCCGCTTCATTTTTGGGGTTATAGTTCGCTGATAGAGTTGTTTGTTCTTTGATCTCTGAAATTTCTGGTCTATTTAGCTTCGTTTCGGTTTTCGTGAGTCTGTATTGTTCTTCTTCGAAGATATTTAGGGTTTCTGGTAGCTTCGTGTTTGTTATCTTACTACTTTTTCTATTTAGGTCTTTGATTGCTTTTTTCTATATTTGGTTTGATTTTTCAAGGATTGTTGCTAAATCCTCGTTTATCTGACTGTTTTTGTTTTTATTTTGGCTAGGAATCATGGTAAGGAAGAGAAGAACTGAAGCTCCATCTGAAGGAGGCGAGGGCTCTGTGCCCCGTGAAGCTGGTCAAGCCTCAGGTCCCCCAGGTGGTGGACGTGGAGGTTCTCAGCGAGGTGGTCTTCAGCAAGGAGGAGGAGGACACCAACAAGGTGGAAGGGGTTATAATCCTCAGTCTCAACAGGGAGGTCGTGTAGGTGGTCGAGGATATGGGCAACCACCACAACAACAGTACCAACAGCAACAACAGTATGGTGGTGGACAACAAGAGTACCAGGGAAGAGGTAGAGGAGGACCTCCTCACCAAGGAGGTCGAGGAGGGTATGGTGGTGGCCGTGGAGGTGGACCACCTCAGAGGCAATCAGTTCCCGAGCTGCACCAAGCTACCTCACCTACTTTACAAGCAGTGTCTTCCCAGCCTACAGTTTCTGAGGTGAGTCCTACGCAGATGCCGGAACCTACTGATCTGGCTCAGCAAGTTGAACAGCTCTCACTTGAGCAAGGAGCTCCCAGCCAGGCAATTCAGCCTTTACCCTCTTCTAGCAAGGCTTACAAGTTTCCGATGAGGCCTGGCAAAGGACAGACTGGAAAGCGTTGCATTGTGAAGGCTAACCATTTCTTTGCTGAACTGCCTGACAAAGATTTGCACCAGTATGATGTGAGTATTGACAAAGATTTACTGCATTGTGAACTAATGTCTGTTTATGGATTTAACTGACAAATTGTTTGCTCTTTCGGTTAGGTCACCATTACTCCTGAAGTAACATCAAGGGGTGTTAATCGCGCTGTGATGAAACAACTGGTTGAAAATTATCGTGATTCACACCTTGGAAGGCGTCTTCCAGCCTATGATGGTCGTAAGAGCCTGTACACTGCTGGTCCACTGCCGTTTGTCTCCAAGGAGTTTAGAATCAATCTTCTTGATGAGGAAGAAGGGGCTGGGGGACAAAGGTTCTTCTTATATTTTCTTTTCATTTTCCTGATAGGACTGTTCTGAACTAATCTCTTGTTTCCTCTTATACAGACGTGAAAGGGAATTCAAAGTTGTGATAAAGCTGGCTGCACGTGCTGATCTTCATCACTTAGGATTGTTTTTAGAGGGAAAACAAGCCGATGCCCCTCAGGAAGCTCTGCAGGTTCTTGACATTGTTCTTCGTGAGCTGCCTACCTCTAGGTACTCCTCACTTATCCTATGGATGTTTGCACTCTCCATGCTTACATATCTCAGCTGGATTAGTTTTGCTAACATGTTCGTCCCAGGTACACACCTGTGGGGAGGTCATTTTACTCCCCAAATATAGGAAGAAAGCAATCACTCGGGGATGGCTTGGAGAGCTGGCGTGGATTCTATCAAAGCATTCGACCTACACAAATGGGCTTATCACTTAACATTGGTACAATAGCTCTCTGCTACCTTCAATTAGCTTTCATATCTGGATCTCCTTGTAATGCTTCAGTTCATGTTTGTACTGAAACTTTGTCACTTTTGTAGATATGTCATCGACAGCATTCATAGAGGCGCTTCCTGTGATTACCTTTGTTTGTGAGTTGCTGAGCAGAGATATTTCATCCCGGCCTTTATCTGATGCTGATCGTGTTAAGGTATGATTCAGTGTCATTTTCCGATTATCATTCATTCATTGTATAATCATTTGTTGTTTTCTACAACTTAAGTGAAATGTTGCATTGATTGACTTTACCTTATCTAATGATTTTAAATATTTTTGCTGTCAACAGATAAAAAAGGCTCTTAGAGGTGTCAAGGTTGAAGTGACCCATCGTGGAAATATGCGTCGGAAGTACCGCATTTCTGGCTTGACTGCTGTGGCTACTCGGGAATTGACGTGCGTGTTTTTTTTAGCTTGATAGTTCTTATTTTGTGACTGTTGAATAAGGTGTATTTTATGTTTCTTATGCATATGTTTCCTCTGCAGATTCCCAGTGGATGAAAGAAACACCCAGAAATCAGTTGTAGAATACTTCCATGAAACATATGGCTTTCGAATTCAGCACACCCAACTACCATGCTTACAAGTTGGCAACTCTAACAGACCAAATTACTTACCAATGGAGGTAACTTTGAAATTCATCAACAATTTTTATCAGCTCACCAATAGATCCTATGCTAATGTGCTTTTGTACAGGTATGCAAGATTGTTGAGGGTCAGCGATACTCGAAAAGGTTGAATGAGAGACAGATCACTGCTTTGCTGAAGGTGACCTGCCAGCGCCCTCAAGAACGAGAAAAAGATATCTTGCGGGTATGATTTTTTATTTATTTTGGATAATCTTGTTTTCCTTTACTTTAATTTCATGTGTACTAGTCGTCTTTAAATCATGTAATCTGATCGTTAACTGCTCGTTATTGGGTGGATAGCTTAAGAACCTGTTTCTTCTTGCTTGTATTTGCCTGAAGCAAGTGATTTAAAATGAGGTCTTGCTAATCTTTTTATAGCATATAAACTGGTGGCTAATCGCTCCATATGGAATAGTTGGATAGCTTTGCAGCCTGTTTCTCCTTTCTTGGTTGACTGCGTTTGTGTGAAGCCAGTGTTTTTTTTCTTGAAAAGTTGTGAGACAGATCACTCTTCAGAGTCTTGTGGGAATATTTGTGCAGATATAGTTTATGACTTGAGGTCTTGTAGCATGTATGTTCAGTAATCATATGCTGTTGAAGACTCAATTGTTAACTAACGTGATACATTATTTTTCGATTGCATAGACGGTTACACTCAATAACTACAAGGAAGATCCCTATGCTAAGGAGTTTGGCATAAAAATAAGTACGTCTCTGGCTTCTGTTGAGGCTCGTATACTGCCTCCTCCATGGGTTAGTAATCAATCTGCTTGTCTCTTTGCTATTACCATTTTTCTCTCTATCTTAATTACTTCAATTAGTGTTCCTGTCTGTGTTTATTGTTCTGATTGCAGCTCAAGTATCATGATTCTGGAAGGGAAGGGACTTGTCTGCCACAAGTTGGTCAGTGGAACATGATGAATAAGGTACTAGATGACTGTTGTGCTACCTATGTACTTGTGCTGACCTTTTGTATGCTATTCTTTAAAAATCATACATTTACTGTCAATTCAGATAAGTTGCAAGAAATTTCTTTATTTATTTGTTTGCTTAGTGCTTGTTCCTGTATCAACAGGCAGGCTAGGCATGTTATTCTAGAATTCTATTCTCTTGATATGGGTGTGGCACTTGACTAGTTGTAAAGTCTGTTTAATTGTGTAGATACACACTGAATTTGCCATTCTTTGTTTTTGCAATTGATCATAAAACTGTCTGTTGTTGTCTGGCTGATATGATTCTTCATTGCAGAAAATGATCAATGGTGGAACGGTGAATAGTTGGATTTGCATAAACTTTTCGAGGCAAGTGCAGGACAGTTTAGCACATACCTTTTGTCAGGAACTTGCTCAAATGTGCTTCGTATCTGGCATGGTAAGTCTTAGGACCCTCAACTTGATCAGTTTACTTTATTAACCTTTCATATTCTGAAATTTGGGTTATTTCTGACATGCAGGCATTTAATCCAGAACCAGTCCTCCCACCAGTCAGTGCTCGCCCTGAGCAAGTGGAGAAGGTCTTGAAGACTCGATATCATGATGCCACATCCAAGCTCCCTCAGGGAAAAGAAATTGATCTTCTTATTGTCATTCTACCCGACAACAATGGATCATTATATGGTATGAGCTGCATTCTCTGATTTCTTTTTTATAAATTCTCCTTATTTTCATTTTTAATTGCTAAATTCCTTTTTGATATCCTCCATTACAGGTGATCTAAAACGCATTTGTGAAACCGAGCTCGGCATTGTCTCTCAGTGCTGTCTGACGAAGCACGTCTTCAAGATGAGTAAGCAATATATGGCTAATGTAGCCTTGAAGATCAATGTGAAGGTTGGAGGAAGGAATACAGTGCTTGTTGATGCTTTATCAAGGCGCATTCCTCTAGTCAGTGATCGCCCCACCATTATATTTGGTGCTGATGTTACCCATCCTCACCCTGGAGAGGATTCTAGCCCGTCTATTGCTGCTGTAAGTTGGCTCACTGTTAACATCTACTTTTTTGGAGTGATGCTTTTGTTTATCTCCATGGCCTAGATCTTTTTGAATTGTATTAGTCTGTTTGACACTGTAAATTGGTTTTCAGGTTGTTGCATCCCAGGATTGGCCTGAAATCACGAAATATGCTGGATTGGTTTGTGCTCAAGCGCATAGGCAGGAGCTCATTCAGGATCTGTTCAAAGAGTGGAAGGATCCTCAGAAAGGAGTGGTGACTGGTGGCATGATAAAGTACGTTTTGATATTATTAACTTTATTCTTAACTGGTTTTAGCTTCAGCTTGCTCTTTAGTAACAGATTTTCTTATTCTTTCCCTTACTTTGGAACAGGGAGTTGCTCATAGCTTTCCGTAGATCAACTGGGCATAAACCACTAAGGATCATCTTCTACAGGTATTACCCCTTCTGATGGTACAATCTTTACTACTATATAACTGTGTATCTTTCTTTCTAAATGGTATTATCTGGTATTTCTCCACAGGGATGGAGTCAGTGAAGGACAATTTTACCAAGTATTGCTCTATGAACTTGATGCTATCCGCAAGGTAAGAGTTACTTCTAATAAATGACTTGTGCTGTGTTCTAAACGATTGTCTTTTGGTTAATGAGGTTTCTACTATTCCACCATTTCAGGCCTGTGCTTCGCTGGAAGCAGGATATCAGCCACCAGTGACTTTTGTGGTGGTGCAGAAACGTCATCACACGAGGCTATTTGCTCACAACCATGGTGATCGTCATTCTGTTGATAGAAGTGGAAATATTCTACCAGGTGAGACAAGTTAACTGCAAATTTGTATGTAAAGCTATTTGTATGTATATTTATTTGTATGTGTAAAGCTATTTGTATGTATATTTATTTAGCTGCAAATTCCTTGAATTGTTTTTAACTCGTTTTGTTAATTGTAGGCACTGTTGTTGACTCCAAAATTTGTCACCCTACTGAGTTCGACTTCTACCTCTGTAGCCATGCTGGTATTCAGGTAAATAATATAAATAAATGAAACAGCTATGGTCTCATGTGGGTGAGATTTTGTCAAGTGGTTAACAAATTCGATATTCCATAAACAGGGCACTTCTCGACCGGCTCATTACCATGTTCTTTGGGATGAGAATAACTTCACTGCAGATGGACTTCAATCTCTGACCAACAACTTATGTTACACGTAAGTTTCTCTTGTCCTTTCACATATTTCTTGTTTTGAACTTTGGAACATAGCCAGGAAAGTAAGAGTAACAACATTTAAACCCAATCTTTTTGCATTGTTTAGGTATGCAAGATGCACACGCTCAGTCTCAATTGGTGAGTTTTTTCTTTCCCTCCCTTTATTGCCATTTTGATTTTGTTAAGTAGAGAGAACTAATAAATGTTGGTGTTTTGGGATAATTTCAGTTCCGCCTGCATACTATGCACATTTAGCAGCATTCAGGGCTCGGTTCTACATGGAGCCAGAGACATCAGACAGTGGTTCAATGGCAAGCGGGAGCATGGCACGTGGAGGTGGAATGGCTGGTAGAAACACACGTGGGCCTCATGTCAACGCTGCAGTGAGACCACTCCCAGCACTGAAAGAGAATGTGAAGCGTGTGATGTTCTACTGCTGAGCTGGTTTATTCACCTCTATCCTATCTCTATCGCCTACTTAAAATAATAATAAAGCCATGTTTGCTTTCTAAGACTTTGTTTTTGTTCACTGAGTACTGAAGTTGTTGCAAGTTTGTGAGTGTTTTGGATACTTCATGTTCATTACTCTTTCTTAAGAATCTTATGATCAGTTTGGTGAATGCTTTATGATACTTTTTTTCCCTTGGTAGACTTTTACCTTTTCTTTCACTCAAAAGTGTTAAAGTTTGGACTAGGCCAATGGTGGGGGATGGGCACATGAGACTACTTTGACCCTGTCTAATGTCTATAAATCTATCCGCACTGTCGACCACCTTGAGATTCATGTGGACTAGAAATGGAACGAAATACGTCATTCTCATTTCTACATGATCACTTTGTTTTGAATTTGAAATGGCAACGTCAACTATTACTACATGGAGTAGAGTAATGGGCCTTGGAGTCATGCATTTAAATGCTATAAGTGTCATATTTACAAATTTGAATTGAGCTGATTTTACTGCCTCTTTTGCGCTCTCTGCTGATTCAACAAATCTAGCTCACCCTTTCAAAATACGTTTTTTAATTTTCCTTCCCTCTGTTTGTCTTCCTTCCGTTAACACTCAAAACTAATCCTTTCGGTTTGAAGACAGAATCCAATCATCCATGGACGCCTCTCAGCCACTTCTTCCACAATTACCATCTATTTCCGGTATAGTAATCTTCCTCTTTTTAAAAAATCAATCTTTTTGTACTTATGTCTAAATATATATGTATGCTTACATTAGTTTGAAATGTTTGGGAACGAATACAGAGCTTGAGTCTCGGATGCAAGTAATGCGAGTCTCTGCTCTTGAAGAAAACCAGACCGATGAAACATTTTCTCAACGTGCTGAATGGTTTTACCAAAGACGTCCTCTTCTTCTCTCACTCTGTCAAGATCTCTACGATGGTTACACAACTCTCTTAGACCGTTACAATCACTCCAAACCACAAAACCCTAACCAATCCGTTTCTCATGACAACGATGGTTCCGATACTGACATCAGTTCCGAAGTAGAGAGCATCTTGTCCTTTCAACAGATGAAACTCCCCACCACTTGTGATAAGCAGAAAGACATCGACGAGTTAATCTCGCAGCTCGTTACTGCAAACTTGGAGAAAGATACGGCGCAGAACGAGTTACACCGGAGAGAACAAAAGTTACAAGAAGCTTTCAAGACGATTGAGTTGCTAAAGAAGCTTGTGATGTTACTTGACATGGAGAAAGAAGTATCTGTAGAAGAAACAGCAAAACTTGGATACAAACTAACTTGTCTCTTGGAAGAGAACCGAGAGCTCGCCACTGAAGCATTGTTTATGAAAAAGGAAGCTGTTAGGCTCGCTAGGTGTGTTCTCAAGATGAGGGATGAACATTTTCACAAGGTGTGTAATCTCCAGAGCCAAATCTATACGATGCAGTCATCTAGAGAGTCTGTTTACGAAAACGTGTCCTCCCCGAGCTGCTTTGGATTGGATAATAGCAAGAAGAACAAGAGCAAGAAGAGAAAGATGAGTGAAACAAGAAGTGAACCTGGAGAGAAAAAGAGATCCAAGTGGTTAAAGAGACTCAATAACATCAATCCTTTTACCAAAATGCAGCATTAACCCATCGTCGTCTTCTCCATCATCATGCACTCTAATTTTAGTTATTGTTTACATTGTATCTGCAATTTTTCTTTAGATTAGTTACCTTTTTTTTCAAGATGCAGAATAATGAATTGGTATGTTTTATTTGCCAAAAACATGACGGTGTTCAAGTACTGCGTAATTGCTTCTGATGCAACATACAAGTATGATTTGATTTTTTTAAGGACGACCATCACAGATGGCTCAAGCTTGAAAAGCATAATTCTGATCCTCTGTACTGAAATTCCTTAGGGGGGTTACATAGCATTAACGAGAGACCTAATCAAAAGAACTAGACTTTACTTGTGACACAATCGTAGGTGATCATCTTCAAACAAGGAAAGAAATAAAGGAGATGAAGAAGAAGAAGAATAAGCCAGATCCAAAAAATAACAAAGGACAGGAGTTTCAAGGAGTGTAAAAGCACCAAAATATAAAATCTGGAAATTTTGAAAATATTAAATTGCCAAAAACAAATAATTATTATTAATTTATAAACATTATCCTTTTTAATATATTCTTAGGTTATACAGAGCTTTTCGATCTTCCTCGTGGCGACGTAAGTTTTTGCCTTGGATTCAAAGGATCATCTTTGATTCAACAAGAGCAACTTGTTACCCTAATTTATGGCTATGGATTCTTCTAGAGATTCGATCAGCGATTTGGCAGATGAGATACTTGGCAAAATCCTGTCTTTACTTCCTACTAAAGTAGCTGCTTCCACATCGGTTCTGTCCAAGAGGTGGAGGAATCTGCTTGGTCTTGTAGACACTCTTAGCTTTGATGAGTTAGTGGTTGTGTATCCAAACGAACAAGAAAAAACAAGTGGTTCACATCGCTTCTCTGATTTCGTAGAGAAGACGTTAGCTCTGTTAAGCAATTCTCACATCAAGAAATTCTCTCTGTCTCATTCACCTAGACGTGACTGTGAAGAAACATACAAACGTTGGATTTGGACTGCAATGGAACATAGTTTATTGGAACTATATTTGCACTCGGATGACTATCTTCATATAAATATAGAGTTACTCACGAGCAAGACACTGGTTAAGCTAACTCTATCCGGTAAATATTGTGTTCAAGTCACGAATGCGTTTTTCCCAGCACTGAAATCACTTTCTCTCTTATCAGTTTTAGGGCTTGATTATAGTCGACTCCTCGATGGCTGCCCTGTGCTGGAAGACTTAGTCATACATGAAATTGATGATTGGAATCAGTTTCATGATTTGCATCTGGTGGATATTCCATCCATCAAGCGACTTGTGGTTTTTGTCAATCTTTCTGGTTCTAAAGAACATCACGGTTCGATTTATGTTGAAGCACCAAGTCTTGTGTATCTTGACTATTCTAGTTATGTCTTGGAAGAATAAAATTTTAAATTCCCTTGTTGAAGTCAGGCTGAGTCTTAGGTTATGGGACTCACCTTACAGGTATGATTGTTCTGATGATGATGACGAGCATGGTTATTATTATGATGATGATGAACCAACGGAAGAAGATATATTTGGTGATGTTACAAATCTAGTTGTAAGTATAAGCCACATTACTACACTTCACTTGTCTCCTGATTCCTTGAGGTCAGTTTTTTTTTTGTTGGTTTGTGGAAGGATTAGAAGCAATATTATAGTACTGCTCTCCATAATATATGATTTTTGGTTGTGATAAGGTGTTTCATTTCTGTTGTGAATCCATGCCGGTGTTCATCAATCTCCTTAATTTATCTATTGAGAGTAACAAGGATAAAGGTTGGCAAGTAATGCCACTTTTGCTCAAGAGTTGTCCAAATCTACACACTCTACTCATCAAGGTATGGTATATTAATTAATGCCCTTATTTTGATTCTTTTTGTTTGTTGTTACTAGTGTTACCCACATGTCAACTTGGTCTGTGGTTTCAGGGTCTTGTGCATAGAGTAACAAATAGATGCGGAGACGCTTGTTGTTGTATCCTTGAGAAGCATAAGAAGAAGAAGAGGAAGATTGTAATGAACAGTTTATCGACATGCCAAGTGAAGGTGCTAGAGATTTCAGAGTATGGAGGTTCTTTTCAAGAGCTGAAACAGATGAGACATTTTTTGGATAAGTTGGAATGTCTTGAAACTGTCAAAGTTGGTATTGTCACGGAGACCAATATTATTGCATTCTTGCAAGCTAATCTGCTGACTCTCCCAAGACTTTCATCAAAGTGCAACATCCAATTCATCTGACCTTTTTCTTTCCTTGTCTTTTTTTTCTCTCACTTTGATTAGGTTAATGTAAAAGTAACTTATCATGAAAATATGGTTAAATCATTAAAGTTGGTTACAATCTGTATGCCTTCTTCTTCTTCTTCCTGTGACTCTAACCTAGTTGAATCACACTTCTAGATCTGTTGCAACAATGTAAAAGTACCCATGTAGTTGTAATTCATATAACTGATGAACAAAAGATAGCACACCAAGTTTTGAAAAAATAAGGAGTAAATTTCTGATACGGATTATGGTATCACATAGAATTAGGTGTTTTCTTATTTGCATTTAAGTTAAGGTTTAGATGTTTTCCTTTTTAATTTAGGTTTAAGGTAATTTTACTTTACGGTTTAGGTTTAAGATTGATTGTATCTTAGCCTATATAAAGGTTTCTTATGATCAATAAAGAACGAACTCTCAACAATTAACCTAATTCTCTAAAAAAGACTTGGGTTAAAAGTGGAGTTTAGCGTAAATTATTTTCGTTCATAACAATTTCAGACACAAAACAGGTTTGTTTTAAGTCTAACAGTGATTCTAATCTCTAACCAAAGCTCTGTTCTAAGACCAATGTTCCTTTTTGCTAGGGTCGTACCATGTAAGTTGATCACTCTGTCCATATACAGCTGCTGGAACCAACTGGTGTAAATATCAAATGAATCTTTTAACAAAATTAGCCTTTTAACTCTTGACACATTGTAATGAATGTGCATTGCAAACAAAAAGAATGGTAACAAATTCTATAACATCAAAGATTTACT
Organism: Cardamine flexuosa; assembly: GCA_963555745.1. Taxonomy (NCBI): domain Eukaryota; kingdom Viridiplantae; phylum Streptophyta; class Magnoliopsida; order Brassicales; family Brassicaceae; genus Cardamine; species Cardamine flexuosa. The sequence continues at coordinate 24,442,490 of OY743214.1, read as the reverse complement.
TTACTTCTAAAAACTGGCTCATGTTAAAACCTTATTTAGGCTCTTGATAGACTCATAGACAAAGCCACTCTCTTCTAAATAGGCCTTGATGTTCTAGTGACCATACTATCGGTTGCGGTAAGGTCGATCAGGAATGAACTACCTAATCAATTTAGCAGTACCCTCCTGAGTATGTATATCAAGATATGTAGTGACCATATTATTAGTTTATGATTATAGTATATCAGGGGCGGACCAAGAATTATTTTTTACTATTAACAAAAAAAAAAAGAATTATTTTTTATTAGGGTCAAATTATAAAAAAATAACTATGTTATAAAATATAAATATATATATATATATATACGGATTTATGAAAAAATTTAGAGGTGCAAACACAAATTTAGGACTGTCAAAATATAACTTTTATATTTCAACCAAAAATACACTAAACTTATTAATTTGTGGGGCTCAAGTGACACTCCTAATCTCTTCTTGGGCCCGCCCATGACGCAAATCTACATCATATATATTGGAAAATATTAAATTGCCAAAAATAAATAAATGGAAATTATTAAGTATAAACATTCTTCTGAAATTTTTTATATTTTTTAGGTTATACAGAGTTTTCGATCTTCCTCGCCTCTCCTCTGGGGACGTAAGTTTTTGCCTTGGATTCAAAGGATCATCTTAACTTCATTAAGAGCAACTTTTAACCCTAATTTATGGCTATAGATTCTATCAGCAGTTTGCCAGATGAGATACTTGGCAAAATCTTGTCTTTACTTCCGACAAAAATGGTTGCTTCCACATCGGTTCTGTCCAAGAGATGGAAGAATCTACTAAGTCTTGTAAACACTCTTAGCTTTGATGAGTTAGTGGTTGTGTATCCAAACGAAGAAGAAAAAACAAGTGGTTCACATCGATTCTCTGATTTCGTAGAGAAGACGTTAGCTCTGTTAAGCAATTCTCACATCAAGAAATTCTCTCTGTCTCATTCACCTAGACGTGGCTGTGAAGAAACATACCAACGTTGGATTTTGACTGCAATGGAACATAGTTTATCAGAACTATATTTGCACTCGGATAGCCTTCTTATTATATGGATAGAGTTATTCACGAGCAAGACACTGGTTAAGCTAACTCTCTCCGGTGCATATTGGGTTGCAGTCCAGAATGTGTTTTTCCCAGCACTGAAATCACTTTCTCTCTTATCAAATCTTGATTATATAAACTATTGTCGGCTCCTCGATGGCTGCCCTGTGCTGGAAGACTTACTCATACATGAGGTTGATGATTGGTGTCAGCCTTGTTGTAGTGCCGTCCTGGATAATCCATCCATCAAGCGACTTGTGATTTTTGCCAATCTTCCTGGTTCTAAAGAACATCACGATTCGATTAATATTGAAGCACCAAGTCTTGTGTATCTTGACTATTCTAGTTATGTCTTCGAAGATTATCAGTTTGTTGATTTAAATTCCCTTGTTGAAGTTAGGCTGAGTCTCAAGTTATGGGACTCACCTTACAATGATGATGATGATGATTATTCTTCTTCTGATGATGATCATGTTTATTATGATGATGTTGAACTAAAAGCAGCTGATATATTTGGTGACCTTACAAATCTAGCTTTAAGTATAAGCCACATTACGACTCTTCAGTTGTCCCCTGATTCCCTTGAGGTCAGTTTTTGCTACTTCTTGTATTGATTTTTTTTTTCTTTTGGTTTGTGGAGGATTATAATCAATCTAGTCTAGTCTAGTAGTGCTCTCCCTAATACATATGGTTTTTGGTTGTGATAAGGCGTTTCATTTCTGTTGTAAATCAATGCCGGTGTTCAACAATCTCCTTAATTTATCTATTGAGAGTAACAAGAAGAAAGGTTGGCAAGTAATGCCACTTTTGCTCAAGAGTTGTCCAAATCTACACACTTTAGTCATCAAGGTATCGTATTATTTTGATTCTTTTTGTTTGTTGTGTTACCCACATGTTAAACTTGGTATGTGGTTTCAGGGACTTGTGCATAGAGTAACAAATAAATGCGGAGACGCTTGTTCTTGCATCCGTAAGAAGCATAAGAGAAAGAAGAATAAGAAGAGGAAGATTGTGAAAGAGGAAGAGGAATTATGTTGTTTATGGACATGCCAAGTGAAGGTGCTAGAGATTTCCGAGTACAGAGATTCTTTTAGAGAGCTGAAACAGATGAGACATTTCTTGGGTAAGTTGGGATGTCTTGAAACTGTAAAAGTTGGTATTGACGCAGACACCAAAATGAGTGAATTCTTGCAAGCTCATCTGATGGCTCTCCCTAGACTTTCATCAAAGTGCAACATCCAATTCATCTAACCTCTTCTTTCCTTTGTATTTTTTTTCACTTTGATTAGGCAAATGTAAAAGTAACTTAACATTAATAATATGGTTAAATCACTAAAGTTGGTTACAACGGTGACATCGGAAAAATATGAATGAAGAATTTTTTTTCTTCAAAATAACCGAATCTAAACCACACTAAATTTTAGTTTCTCATTTAATTTAGACCCATTTTGATATAACCAAATAATTTGATATCCCGATTACACAAACCGACCTACTCGAATAGTACAAATGTATGTTCATACAGAATCTGTAAATAAATTTGATTTTTTAGGTATTTAAAATTTTGTGAATAGTGCATGCATGTAAAATGAGGAAAAAAATCCAAAAAGAAGAGAAAATCAAACTCTTATGTTAACAAAAATATTCTGTTTGATTTAATATTAGTGTCTAATTATAAGCCTCATGTAGTAATGTAAAAACCTAAAACCTTTCATATATTTTTTTGTATTCTGTCTTTTCCTGTGAGGTAACAAGGTATTGCGTCTTTTCTTTCTACACTTTTTTGTCTCAGCCAACTTTGATCGATCTCTGTTTCTAACCAAAATATTATGTGGAAAAAATTAGATGATTAATTAAGTGAGATTTGAATTTTCTGGTTAGATCAAAATCTGCTTGAAATTTCATTGCAATTACTCTATGAATGTTCTCTAGTTTCCAGATCTGTTGCTGCTTCCGTGTTTGTTAGTAGTTGGGATGATTTTGAATTTGTTTTTTCCTCATGATTGATTGATTGTTGTTTATTTCCTCACGACTGATTGATTGTTGTTTATTGCAATATCAAAATAAACTTGAAATATGTGAAAGAATTCATATGATTTCCTAAAAACTGAGTTTGATTGTTTATTTTCTGTAGAGCTACTCTTAGGTTTCAATACATTTTTGCCAAAGGATCTCATATACATCCCCGAAGAGTACGATCAAACTCCACCAAAGATGTCTATCGACTTTGCCGTTGCAATTAAATTTCTCACTAAGGTCAAGGTAATTGCACTAAATCTGACTTGTAAATAGGATTTACATTTTGATTTTGATTATTTTTAAGTTTTTAATCCAAAAAGATCTTTAAAAACTGCTTAACAAAAAACAACAGGTTTATTATTTTAAAATAAGATAAATGGATCATTTTGTTTAGATTTCAGGGTTAAAAGAATTAACTCTTTTTGTTAGAATAGTGATTTCACAACAAAGTAAGAGATAAAAATTATCTTTATTTCTTTTGGAAAATAGAAAAACGAAATATAAACTTTTGTTGTACTGAAATTTGTTAATTTATATCTTAAAATTGACTTTAACAGAAATGACACAATTTTACATGAAAATTGTGTCTCTTCCATCTTGTAACTCTTTACACAATAATTATCCTAATTTAATGTCATGACACTTGACATAAATAAACTTAACATATAATTATTAAACTAAATTCATTATAAACTAACACTCTCCCTTAATTGATGTTCGGTCTCCTACCAAACTTGTTTCTTAATTCTTTGAAATTTCTTGTCCAAACTCCAACTTCTTGCCTTCATTCATCATTCTTCTTCTTTTGATAGGAATATTTTATTTCTCGGCTGTCATTACGCCTTCTCCGTTTCCAACTTTGATTGGAACATTAGTGCTTTCCCTAATCCTTGTAAAGTTTTTCACTTCCTTTGTCAAGTGGTTTGTGCATTTACTATCCACCATCAAGACATCTTAGTCTTTGATTTTCGCTGAGTCTTCACTTGCGCTAAATAGCATGTGAACTCGACCTTCTTCATCTTCATCTTCAAACCCCATATGTGCTAATTCATATTTCTTCGAATGGCAATCACTTGAGAAATGTACACCATTTCCATAGTTGTAACATTATTTCTCCACATGAGGTTTCTCACGTCTCCTTGGTGATCTTAGGTCACATCTTATTTGGTTGTTCTTGCAACCTTCTACAACTCCCTTTCTCTTAGGTGAGATTGTTTCCTCATTTCCTTTTGGTGTCCTCTTGATCACCATATTTTTTGGGTGAACGTCTTCATGTCTTCTTTGGTTATCTTTTTAACAGACTTCTGCTAACCTTTTTTCTCTTAGGTAAGAATCCTTCTTCTTCGCTTGGTATCTTCCTTTGATCACCATCATGTCTCTGTGACGTCTTGTGTGTGAATCTTTTCCATGTATTCTTCGGTTATCTCTGTAACCGATTTCTTTCTTGTGTGTGAATCTTCTCCACGTCTTTTTTGAGCATTGTCGAAAAAAGTTCAGAATTCTCCTTCTACAACAACTCCATATCCGTTTTCTCTTTTGCCTTTTAAGAAGATTTTATATCTCATTCATTGCTTTTGGAGCCTTCTTCTTGAAGGTAGTGCTTGTGAATATGTTTGGGAAGGTTGATGGTGCTCTCTCTTGTCACCACCTTTTCATTTTTCATTTATTCTTCTTCTTATTCTTTTTTTTTCGGTTTCTCATTGTTGATTTGTTGTCTCCATCTTTTTTGTCTTTTCGTAGCAGACTTCTTCATATTATTGTTTTGCTTGGACAGGTTCCAAGATCAAGAAAGCTTTGATACCATGTTAGAATATTGATTTCACAATAGAGTAAGAGATGAAAAATTATCTTTTCTCCTTTTAAAGAAGAGAATAACAAAATATAAAATTGCATTGAACTTGAAGTTGTTAATTTACATGAGGAAACAAACTGATTTAAATAGAGGTGAAACAATACAAGTGAAAAGTTGTCTCTTCCATCTTGTAACTCTTGACACAATAACTATCCTAATTTAATCTCACGAAACTTGACATAAATAAACTTAACATGTAATTATTAAACTAAACTCATTTATAATCTAACACCTTTTAGGATCTAAGATTGATGGTTTAAGGTTTAGTTATCTTATATCCGGTGTAAACATTTCTGTTTAGTTGATTTAGATTTCCTCTATCTCATTTTATTTTGCTTTGCGTAGCTATACTAGAAACTATATTCCTTTTTTCATTTATTCTTTTGCTACTTGTCTCTTAAATTTCATTTCTTATTTAACTTAAAATTTCATTTATATGTAGACAAAACTTCAGAATGATCATGCATACAAGTCATTTTTAGACGTTTTGAATTCGTGTAGAAAGGAAAACAAGAGCGTTGCTGAGATGTACCAAGAGGTATACATATGTGCCTACTTTTTTTTTCATTTTTCTTCTATAGGATATTTAGATGTGATGATATGCCATATTGTTTTTAAATAAAAAATAAAGTAAAATGATATGCCTTATTTTGCAGGTGTCTATCATTTTCAAAGACCATCCTGACTTGATTGGTGACTTCAATGACTTTTTTCCTGGCAATAGAGGTGAAGAATGATGAAGCCTTGTTGTGGTTTGAGGCACCTTATTTGTTTATGCATCTTGACTCAATGGAAGTTATCAGTACTTTGTTGTTGAACCAACTCTATTTTTTGGTTAGTTTTCCATTATGTAAACAACATATTATGGACAAAACTTATTTATCAATTTACTTTTTCAGTTGTTCGTAACAGAAATTCCATATGATGAAACTAGTAAAAAGTATATACCAAAATTTATGTTCTTTTATTTTGTTTTCAAAGATTGATGCATTAATTAAAATAATCTGCTTTTCGGATTAACAAACCAACCTACTACAATATTACGAATGTTCATACCAAATCTGTAAGTAAATCTGTCTTTTTAGGTATTTAAAAAATTGTGCATGTGGACTGTGGATAACGAGTAGTTTACAGTCAAAGTAAACAAAATGAGGAAAAAATCCAAAAAAGAAGAGAAAATCAACCTGACCTACTAGAATATTAGGAATGCATGTTTATACCGAATCTGTGAATAAATTTGATTTTTAGGTATTTAAAATTTTGTGAATAGTGCATGCATGTAAAATGAGGAAAAAAAAATCCAAAAAAGAAGAAAAAATCAAACCCTTATGTTAACAGAAAGATTATGTCTGATTTAATATTACATGTCTAATTATAAGCCTAAAACCTTTCGTATTTTGTTGTTTTATTCTGTCTTTTCGTGTGAGGTAAAGAGGTAACGCGTCTTTCTACGCTTTGTGTCTAGGCCAAATTTGATCGATCTCTGTTTCTGGTTTGATCAAAATATTAATTAAGTGAGATTTAAATTTTCTGGTAAGATCAAATCTGCTTGGAATTAATCAATTAGATCATATTTGAATATGTGGATTTTGAATTTGTTTATTGCGATAGATTGTTGTTTATTGTGAACATACAATTAAATTCAGTTTCCAAGAAATCATAATTAAAAGCTCAAACTAATGAAAGAGCAAAACCAATAATCTGAAGTCTTTCATGATCTACTCTTAGGTTTCAATACATTCCTGCCAAAAGATTCTCATATACATCCAGAAGAGGACGACCAAACTCCACCAAAGATGTCTATCCAAAATGCCGATGCAAATAAATTTGTTGTGAAAGTGAAGGTAATTGCACTAAATCTGACTAGTAAATAGGTTTACATTTTGATTTTGATTATTTTTGATGCTTTTTATCCATGAAGATCTTAAAATACTACTTAACAAAAAAAAAAGGTTTAATATTTTAAAATAAGATAAATGGATCATTTTGTTTAGATTTCAGGGTTAAAAGAGTTAACTTCTTTTAGAATCTAAGATTGATGGTTTAAGGTTTAGTTATCCTATATATATATTCGGTGTAAACATTCTTGTTTAAATCATTTAGATTTCCTCTATAGCATTTTCTTTGCTTTGTTCAGCCCTACAAGAAACTATATTCCTTTTTTTTTTTTGGTGCTTTTGCTACTTGTCTTTTAAATTTCATTTATTTTTTTAACCTAATATATCATTTATATGTAGACAAAAATTCAGAAGGATCATGCATTCCAGTCATTTACAGATGTTGTGAATTCGAATAGAACATAAAACAAGAGCGTTGCTTAGGTCTACCAAGAGGCATATGTGCCTTGCTACTATTTTTTCATTTTTCTTCTATTAGATGTGATGATATGCATTTTTTAATCAAATTATAATGAAATAACATGCTTTAATTCGCAGGTGTCTCTCATTTTCAAACACCATCCTGACTTGCTTATTGGCTTCAATGAATTTCTTCCTTGCAACTTTGCAAAATAGGTGAAGAATGATGAAGCCTTGTTGTGGGTTGAGCCACCTTATCTGTTTCTGCATCTTGACTCAATGGACTTTATCAGTACTTTGTTGTTGAACTGGTGAAAACTGTACTCTATTTTCTGTTTGTTTTCCATTATTTAAACCTCATCTTATGGACAACACAACATATTTATCAATTTACTTATACAGTTTCACGTAACATAAATTCCATATGATGAAAATTAGTAGAAAATTACATACCAAAATTTCTGTTATTTTTTTTTGTTTTCAAAAGATTGATGCATTAGTTTAAGAGAAAAACTGTGTGTTCTCATAATCTGAAAAAATAAAATAGACAAGCCCGAAATAGTACAAGGAAGATTATGTCGGATTTTAATAACCGATACATTGAAAGAAGAGCACTGGTTCCTCTCATCCCAGATTTTGTAACTAAATAGATGCATGTCAAAAAAACAAAGTTAAGTGTATACTCTTCCTTGTTCATTATTCTCACTAACATAACTGATAATGATATTTCAGTTTCTCCATTATTCGCATTAAATTAATATTGTGGGAAAATGAGAGAAATTCTTATTATGAGGTTTCGACGGAGCGGTTCTTCATCGAGATGTGAAGTGAATGGAACTGAGGTTTCTACTATTAGTGGTGTGGTGTCTGTAGAGATTTGGCGGAAAATAGTGGTGGAGATCGAAGACGGTAGTGAATTGGTTCAGGAGATTTGTGGATCGAAATGAGAGACATGAGAGTGCCATCTCTACCGTTAGATTTTTTTAAGTATGACCTTTGTGAACAAAGAAGGGAAGAAAAAAATGAAACGAATGTTTTTTACTTTGGAGTGAGTTGGAAAAAAAAAGGTAACAATAAAAAGAAATTTCAACGTTTTTTTGTATTTGCAAAAAAGCCTATTTTGCCTCTTTTAAAAATGTAAGGGTTTGCTTCTCTTAGTGGTTTGACAGAGAACGATAATTCTTTGTAAATGTAAGTTTATAACCTTTTTTTAAGTTTTTTTGTTTCTTATTCTTTTTAGAACTTTTATTTTCAAAATGCTTAGCTTATTTGAATTGGAAAAGTAAAAAGTAGTGGATGATTTCTACTCAACGGTTCGAAAGGAAGTAATCAAAACATAAGCATAGTTTTTTTTGCATTAAATGTAAGATTTTAAATAATTTTTAGTAGAATTCTTTTTTTGTCAACATTTTAAAAGTTATTGTAATCAAAACATAAACAGCATTTTCTTTTGTAAATCTGTTGCAATGCTTTTAAACATAACGATGAACTTTTGATTGATTTGACCAAAAATAAATCTTACCTACCCTAAGTCTTACTTATTCTAGAGTTTCCATTAGATTTCGTATGCTTTATTATACATAAGCCTTTTGTGCATTTTTTGTATTCACTTATTAATGAATTGATTAAACCAAAGATTTTAAAGAGATTTTGTTTAGCCACTGAAAAATATTCACAAACCCCTAGAGATTTTGTAAAAGCCATGAAAGGATTAGTTTCAAACCCTGATTATCCAGCTATTCTCAGAATCAATAGATATCTAGTTCTGTCACTAGATGAGTATTGAAGAAGTTTACAATAATTTATCAGAAAAAAAAAAGAAGTTTACAACAAATTATAACAACTTCCCTTAATTTATCCAAATTCTTCAAATAGTCTACTCTTAAATCATATTCAAATTCAAGACACTAAAAATACATTGTTGGATACATCTTTTTAATCGTAAATTCAGAGGGGAAAAAAAAACTGAAAAATCCAAAATTTGAATTACATGCAATACCATAAAATGGAACCTTGGGCTCTAAATGATATCAGCGTAAGTCCACTGTAGAGGAATATTGGCTGAATAATAAAAGTGGTCACCAGTTGGTCAAATGGAATTTTGTTGGCTGAGTTTTGTTTTTAATTGACCGAATCTATTTCTTTTTAGTTAAATGATATTTTAAAGTTGTAATTGAATCAACCATAAATATAAAAGTTATCTTTTATTTATTTATTCTATTATAAAATTTTGGATAATGAGAAATACATATCATGTAAACATTTTAGAAAAACTACATTCAAAATATTTTATGAGAAACCAGATCGGTAATATAGGAGTAGATAAAATATGAATAACTTATATATGATCTATTTTTTCAAATATGTAGTCATTTGATTCATAATTTTTAGATTTTATACTAGGGTTGGGCGTTTAATTCACATGTCTTTAGAAATTTATAATCTATTTAGATATTTATAATTTTGGGTCACTTTAATTTCATCTTACTTTCAGTCAGTTTTAGGTACATAAAATATGAAGAAAAATGAATAAAAATAGTTTAAATATAAATAACCTGAATGTTCACACATATAATAACTAAGAATTTTTAAAAATTTTGGTTACCTGTAAACTTTTGCTAGATTTTGCATTCAGCCGGAAAAAAAAAAAAAAACAATGATCACATCGAAAAATAATATTTTTTTAATTAAATTAACAGAGACATAAAACTGGAGAAGAAGACGCATTAGAATTTTAGAGAAAGCAGTAATGGTACGAGCTTCTTCATCGTCGAAGAAAGGAGGATCAAAAGGAGGAGGAGATAAAGAAGATGCAGAGTCTATACAGAGAAAGAGATTGAAAACCCTAGCCCTCGATAATCGATTACTCTCTGATTCTCCGGCGAGATGTGTTTCCGATTCACTCAAACCTTCAAAGCAAGTACTGAAACACCACGGCACCGACATTATCCGAAAGTCACAGCGAAAGAATCGCTTTCTCTTCTCCTTCCCTGGACTTCTCGCTCCTATCTCCGGCGCTACCATCGGCGATCTCGATCGATTATCTACTAAAAACCCTGTCCTTTACCTCAATTTCCCTCAGGTTTTGTAACAAACCCTAAAGCTTACAATGTTGATGCTGCTGCTTACAATGTGTGTTCTAAGCTTTGAAATTGTGCTTCTTTAGGGTCGTATGAAACTGTTTGGAACGATTTTGTATCCCAAGAACAGATATTTGAGTCTACAATTCTCTAGAGGAGGCAAAAACGTCTTATGTGATGACTATTTTGATAACATGGTTAGTCTCTTCTAGCTCTCTCTCTGTCTCTCTGTTTCTGTGTGTTCGAGTCTTGAGGAGTTGGTAATTATGCACACAGATTGTGTTCTCTGAATCATGGTGGATTGGGACAAAAGAGGAAAATCCTGAAGAAGCTCGTCTTGATTTCCCTAAAGAACTAGCTCAGGTTTTATACATTTCCAGCTAGTTACGTCTTCTGAAGAATCAAGTTTGCTACGGAGATGGTTTGTGTGATAAGATAACTCTTTTTGGTGTTTTTTTCAGGCAGAGCAAACTGAGTTTGATTTCCGAGGCGGTGCAGGAGGAGCAGCTTCTGTCAAGGTGCAGGCGACTCCTGAACCTTGTAGCCAACCAACAGAGACAGACTCACCTGAAGTTGACATGGTGGATGTTTTATCTGATGATGGAGAGTTTCTGGACGATAAGATTCAAGTAACACCAGTAACACCGGTCCGACAGTCTCAGAGAAATTCTGGGAAGAAATTCAAGTATGATCCTTTCCACTTCTGAGCTAGTGATGATACTTTGTTGACTTCTTGTTCATTTGATTTGTAACTATCTCTATGACACTGCTTTGTTATCCTTGATTCTTTCATTTGTTGTTTATACATTTGCCTCTATGTCTTTCTTCTCTGTGACTTCTCTGTGTTTCATTTGCCTTTCTAAGATCCTTTCGACTTCTGAGCTAGTGAGGATACTTTGTTGAGTTATTAGATTCCTTTACGGTGAATCACTTTCTGTTCATTTGATTTGTAACTATATCTATGATGCTGCTTAGTTTTCTTTGTCATCCTTTGATTCTTTTATTCGTTTGTTATGCATATTTACCTCTATGTGGCTTCTCTGTGTTTCATTCTCCTTTCTAAGATCTTTAGATTTCGCTAAGTAGTAGTTGGTCTAACAGCCTTTCTTTAAACTTATCTCACAGTTTTGCAGAGACTTCTCCAGAAGGCTCCTCTAGTGAAAATGAAGAAAATACATCTGATGAAGATGAGAAACCTCTGTTGGAACCTGAACCTTCAACAAAAGATCGTGAAGAATCTCAAGCTGGTACTACTGCGTCAGCAGCAGGCAAGTCGGTTACTGAACTCCCGGCTAAAAAGGAAAAACCGAACAAAAAAGACGGTAAGCTCGTTCAAGCTACGGTGGCCAACCTATTCAAGAAAGCAGAAGAGAAAACAGCTGGAACTTCCAAGAAGAAATCATCCTCAAAAGCTTAATTCCAGAAGAAAATAGAGGTCTGTTGTTTCTTTTGCTGTGAGAGTGAACAGTATTTGTTGGTTTAAAAGTCATGTTTGTGTGAGGTGAGGAATGAGAAATTGCACAAAGCAAGAATTGGATCATGCATAATCGATAGTTTGTGTTCGCCGAGCTATGTATAACATCTTTGCGCATTTTAATACACAACAAAACGTTTCTCATATATTATCTACCTTTTACCATTGTTTTCAAAACTGAAACATCATTACACTTTGGAGCTTTAGAAACTAAGAGGATCCTGAGAGGAACTTGTCGACTCTATGATTAGTTGCAGATGAGAGAAACTTCATGCAAATAGGAGGTTTAACTCCAACTATAGCAAGCACTGAGCTAGGCAAAGTCCAGATTCCATCTCCACATATCAAACCAGAAGCCACTGCTGTTGCAAAAGCTTCAGCCTTTGGCGCATCTAACCTCTCCCAAACAAACAAAATCAAACTCCCCACGCACATGTCAATCGCAAAGTAAGGCCCTAAGAAAAACGGTATCGCCATTGCCATGGGAAGTGGAACAAACCTTCCCCACCTGTTACCAAGAGCATCTTTCACTATGTTAATGAGTATGGCTATACCGAAAAACGCGTAGCAAAGCACGAGACAGTCTCTTGGTAGAGACGAGACACCTTCAACCCCAAGTTTAGCCATACTTCTGTACACAGTAGCAAACGGTGCAGGGTATTCGCTTTTTGGGAGGCCGAGATCATCAAACGCCTTGTAGAAAAGCCAGAAGACACATGGAGAAATCAAGCAGCCCATTGCTGTTCCAATCACTTGGCTCACAAACATAGCCCTTGGAGATGACAATGTTAGGTAACCAGTCTTGAAATCTTGCGTCAGGTCTGAAGCTGTTGATACTATGTTCATCATGACTCCACAAGCTGCTAAGCCTGCAAGAAGACCTCCATGGTCTGAACCAGCCCATGCTCCGATTGTAAATATGGCAAGCTTTCCATAGGTTGATGCTAGTGACCAATCAGTGAGTCCAGCTCCGTAAGCATTGCAGAAAGCTAAGATAGGAGCAAAGATATAGATGACGAGGATGTAGTACCATCTCAGCTGAGAGAACATGTTAGGAAGTATAGCTGTTGATACTGCAGATATAACCACATAACCTCCAATAGCGAACCAAGAAGGTATTTGGTCTTTGAGGAAGTATCTTGTTCTACGTTGGTCATCATAAGATATCTTTGGGGTCATTGGGGAAGTAGGAGCTTCTTCTTCGCGAGCAAGAGAGGTTCTCAAACCAGCTTTACCTCGAAGCTGCGATATTAGTCCTGAAAGGGTTCGGCTTAATACTTTACAAAAGTTGTATACACCATCTCCTAGGATCATAGCAACAGCTATGAACACCTGAAGAAGCAGAAGAGGAAATTGTTTCAACAAAAGCTGCATATAAGAGAGTGAGTAATTTAGGAATTTAATTTACCTTGTAAGCTTGGAGACCATTCATGCTGCTAGAGTCAACATTAGAAGGGAACCAATCTCCCTTTCTGGTTTCAATGAGAGGCCACATTAGTCCCCAAGAGAGAATTCCACCCAATAGAAGAGATATGTTGATTATGTATGGACATATCATACCAACACCCACATACGTTGCTGAAAAATCAAAGTAGAACCTGTTGAGACAACAAAACCAGCTTATGAGCCAACCAGTTTATGAGGAAAAGACAATGCTTCATGTAATATAATAATGCTTACTTATATTGGTAAGCTCTGAGTCCAAAGGTAGGGAAATTGTTAAACCCACAGTTTTCACCTGCAGTAAAGAACCATTGGAAGAAACCCCAAAAGAAGCTGAAGGAGAAGAATTTCCCCAACACTCGCACTTGTTTCCTGATACAGAGAGCATAAGTCATCATCAAGCAGAGAACTCAAAGTGTAGGTTAAGCTAAGAAAGTGAAAAGTCTCATACTTGGCTAGCTTTGCTCCTTGAGGAGTATGAAAGCTGTTGATAAGATGAGCTGTTGCAGTGCCACTTGGGTATGTTAGTTTGAAATCTATTATCATTATCTGCAAAGACAAATTTATAAATTGGTAACTTGTAAGATTGCATTAGCTGCTAAATGTTTCTTTTGAGGAAGAAGAAGCAGAACCAAACCTTTCGAAGAGGAACAACAGAGAAGAGACCAAGAAAGCTAACAACAAAGAGGAAAGCTATGATCCAACCCAAAGAAGGATCCTTAACGCCACGGGCTTCATCACCTGATTGGTCAGCTATTCGTTGGCTCATTGCAAATAGGTAAGTCCCAAATCCTCCTGTTGCAATTTATGTGTGAAGATTATTAGACTTTAAAGATTTTGTCTTTTTTATGAGAAAAGAAAATCACAAATCAAGAAGAAAAGAAAAAAACCAAGCTTTGATTCAAAAGTTAGTTTTTTTCTTGAGAAGGGTGTTTTGTTTCTATTACCGCTAAAGGCAATGCCTGAAGAAGCAACAACACAAGTCTGAATAACTGTATTCTCTTGTCTTGTAAAAGGTTGTTTCAAAAGACCAGATTTATGAAGCATCTTAGTCCATGTCTTGACGAAGAAAAACCCCAAAAGACCAGCAGAGACATTAAGTGAAGGGATGATTCCTGTTGTGAGGTTAAGCTTCATAACAATGAAGCTAAACAAGATACTTAACGCAAAGCTAACAACGAAAGCCCTAATTGTTAATTGCTTCCTCCATGAAGGAACCTCTCTGCTTTCGAATATTCCTTCCACAGATTCTTCTTCTTCTTCTTCCTCTCCATTTTCTTCTCTTTGGTATTCTCTAACATTATTGTTCCTCTTATTAACTCTCTCTGTTTCAGGACTAAACCGAGTTTCTTGCAACTCATGTTCTTCAATCTGAGGATCTCTGTCTCCTTTTCTCATGGTTTTCTTCTTTAGATCTGCGAGAGATTGTTGGGTGAACAAGAAGATGAAAGAGAGAAGTAATATATTGTAATAAGGACAAAGGAAGATTTTTCCAGAGTTGGAGAGGAGTCAACTAAAAATATTAGACATGGTCTTTCTCACCAGACATGGTATAGTTTAACTACTTTTACTTATTGGTTCTTGTTTCTATGACTCATATACTAAAGAAAAAGTGTCATTTAATTTTGGTCCTTTAAATCTTATTAACTTCTCCATACAATGGATTTAGTTACCTAACAATGCTTTAAACTAGATTTTTGTCTATATAGTTCTGTGCATACCACCAACAAGTGATTCTATATCTCTTTCCTTATTACTTGAAATTTGAAGTTTGGAAATTTTTATTAGCGGAAAAAAAAAATTCCTTGTTTCCAAAATCTTTTTATGGTATGAATAAATTTAATCTCAATAATTAATCAAATTTCAAATCATACATACATCATCTGAAATAACTAGAAGGTCTAATACATATATCACTAGTTTATAAATATAACTACATAATTTTGCGTGAATTGTCATCTAAAGTTCAAATTGAGTTTGTCTTTTCCAACCCATAATGGCATATTCCTTAAGACAAAATGAACAAAAAAAAAGCTCTAAGTGTTGAAAAGTTATTTATGTCATAAAATAAGATCTATCTAGTCTATACACGTGAGGACCACCATATTTTGTCCAAGTTTACAATTTACAAATATCTTTGTGTCAAAAGTTGATTAAAGCTTGGCCAAAGAAGCAAAATTTAATCTTTAAATCTATGTTACTAACAAGACACAATGCCCTACTTGATCAATCAACATCATCAACTATTCTCATATGTCTACACGTGTTTCTGTCGTTCACTCCCACAAAAAAAGCAATACCAAATAAAATAAAAACAAATCCTGTTTTACAAAAACTGATCTTTATTGAAAAAGATTGTAATTTTCTCTCCTATCCCTCTCTAAAAAAAAATTTCTTCAATATCCCTTTAATGTTTTTTATTTAGTTTATAATTAAATTTACATGAAAAAGTTGGTAAATATCTTAAAAAACCAAACAAATTACTTAAATTACAAAACAACCATGACCAGCAAACAGAAAAAACGGGCTATACTAACACTTACCCCAATAACAAAATGAAAAAATAAATCTGAATTAATTTAATTCAATATATTGTCCTATATTCGCCTCCTTTTTTCTGTTTCTTCTTCCCGTATTATTATTCTTCTTCTCTTTATCGTAATTTTTTTTTCTTGTAACACTGTTCAACCACCTCGAAAATCCTCTTTTATCATCAAAAATTCGGTTATTCCTCCACCTTTGCTTTTCTTAGATCGTTGTTGAGTATTTATCTCGGAAGACCGTCATTTTCTTTTGGTCTCCTCTGTTCTTCATCAGCCACCATTTTTTAAACCGCCGTTCTTAATAGATAAAATCAGTCTCTTGAACTGTTACTTCTCAATTTCAAAAACCTAAAATTTACACTAATTAATTTATTGGGAATTTAATTAAGGTTTAATGGGTCTGTCTGAAATCTACTAATTTGGATAAAAGATTGTGAATGAATGTGGTGTGTATGAATGTGGTGATTGATTTAACTGATATGCTGTGTATGAGAAATGTAGAATATGGTTTTACAAAAATTGTGTTTGAGTTAATTGATGTTCTGGTGTGTGTATTTTTGTCTTGCATTGCATATATGTCTATAACAGAAGTTATGGTGTGTGCTTGAAATTGGATTTGAATTTTGGATGTGCTATGGTGTCTGTTTGATTAATGTGTTTTTTCTTAATTGCATATATGCAT
Organism: Cardamine flexuosa; assembly: GCA_963555745.1. Lineage (NCBI taxonomy): Eukaryota > Viridiplantae > Streptophyta > Magnoliopsida > Brassicales > Brassicaceae > Cardamine > Cardamine flexuosa. Next base: position 24,426,026 of record OY743214.1, on the reverse strand, counting down.
GCCTAGAACAAATAACCAAGATTTTTGAAGCATGCCTCAGTCATCACCAATATAAGTCAGCCATCTCTAGAACCAGTTCTGAAAGTGGTCATTTGAACCCCAGGTCGGAGAAGATGAAGTTCACGAGGACCAAACTATATTTTAGATTGAGACCACTTTAGTACAACTGTGTCTACTTTGTACAACTAGTGTAACTATGTTGTTAATTTTATTATTAATATAAATGTTAATTTTACTGTTAATTTTAGTATTTAGTTTAAATTATTAATCCTAATTTGAATTATTAAATTAATTTCTATGTAAATGTAAATTTCAAATTAATTAAACCAATTTTTGAAACTAAAAATAACAATAAAAGTGTTTAGGATCCGACAAAACCAATCATTGAAAGTACATAAGATCCCACAAAAAAGTACAAAAAATATTGGAAAATAATTTAACGTAGGTGTAAAATAGTCGTACCCAATTTTGCAGTTGTACTCTGCAATGTACATAGTTATACTTTGAGAGATTAAAGTTTAATTAGTTATACCATACTGAAAATAAATTTTTTGTAGTTTGTATATGTCAAATAAGATCTGTAAAGTGAATTTACTATAGTTTCACAAAAATAAATATGTAAAAAGACATTTTCAGTATTTTGGTAATTTCAAGTGCTTCACATGTAAACAAACCTTAAGAGTATAAGACATTTGTTGTCAAAATATGATGTAATGTCACAAATAAACAAAAACTCAAAAGTTTCTTAAGTTATATAGATGATATTGATATAAAATGAACACAATTTAACACAAACATGATCTTTATATTAAAAGAAAAAAAAAATCAAATTCAACATAGTTACACCACATATTTACCTAATTGTACATTGACAGAAATGAACAAAAACTACTCTTTGAAATACAAATAACCAAACAATATAGAAACAACAGTACAAGCATATAAAGTAAGACCAATTATCATACCCCAACCAACTAAACATGCCTCCCCCCATGTTGACTCGATCATCAGCCACTTTGACTCGAACTTGTGGCACTCTCAGATTCGAAGTAGCTTTGTCTATCATCATATTCATGCATATGCTATGAATCAAATCAGAATAAGTGACATCATTTATAGATGCTTTCATCACTAATGTGTTACTCGATATTCGCTTTGAATCTATTCCGCATAATCTCCATTATTTGAATAATATCATTTATAGTCAAAATGTATGATTATGCATCGAATATCATTCATGTTTCTCTGAAAATAATAATAAAAATAACATTAGATAATACTTTTTCGATAGTCTAAGTAGTACTAAGTTGTACCAGTTTTACTAGATGTACTTAGTCGTATTAGTTATACCCGTTCTTGGTAATTTCGTGTTTATCAACGATTTTGATTTTTGTTTACCTACGATTCAGTATGATTGACCCAACAAAATCCAAAAAATACCAACAAATTGATAATTTGTTAAATGTGAGTTAAATGAGAGAATGGGGGTTAAATTGGGTATATCACTTCAAGAGGGATATGAGAGGTTAACGAGGGATATTGTGAAAAATTCTTTTTAGAAAGGGATATATTAGATAAAAGTCCCTTTCCAGCAAGAAAGTTGTGGTTAATATCACAATCATGTTTTTGATTTGTATAATTAAGGTTTAATTAAACAAGCAGGTCTTACTTTGCAAATCTCAACATTGAAGCCTGAATCCATTAGAAGTATAAGCCAAGCTCGTTGCTGTTCTGATAATCTATCCTTCTCTGATTTTACTTCCACAAGCTTAGCTTCACCTTCATAACCATTCTCCTTGAACCGCCACAGCAGCAGATCAGGCATTCCACTGCACCAGCTCCTATAGTCTTGAGCTAAATACCTGCACAGTGATGCTACACACAAACCTCCAACACAAGCCACTGCTGCTCTCAGTTCCTCTAACGAAAACTGCTCCCAAGCCACTCCTCTGCAAGCTGTTCCACGGTGTGTTTCATATGATATGATAAGTATTTCTTCAGCCATTCCGTTTGCAACTTTCTCGAGATGGGACTCTATTGTTTCTTTCCTGGTTAGATAGAAGGATTCAGTCTCTAAGTCCAATGGAGCTGTCTGCACAAGTGGGAACACATAACAAAATAAGGACTTTCATTTTCGTTGTGTGAGCTAATTAGTGAGCTTTATTAACCTGGAATTTGGTTTGGAAAACTCCCGGGACATCGGAAAATAGAATGTCCCACATGAGAAGCCCGAAAATCGTTAACCAGATGCTACTCTCTGTATGTAGTCCTTGCCATCCTCCTCCTTCTCCATTGTAATACTGCAATGCAAGCTGCTCAACTCCGCATTGTTCTCCGTCTTCTCCATAAAACCTGTTTTTCATGCCAACTTCACAATTCAATGATCTCCCTTGAATGGTAACCTCGGGGATCTTGTTTTCAACGAGATTTGAAAAGGTGGGAGTTTTCCAACGTCTTGGAGGTTTTGCCAAACGAAGAATACGTCTTTGCAAAGCTATTCTTGAACCAGCACGCACCCAAGGATCCAATAGTCCCTGCTCTGCTACTGAAAGACTCTCATTTGGACGTCCCATGTGTTCCAAATCTGTTGATAACCTGACTGTCCAGTATCCTCGTCTCCCGTCAAAATCGAAACAACTGAGTAACCGTCTCAGTAGATACACTGCTTGGTTATACCTGAAACCATAGACACAAGTTTCAAAGGGCAAAAAGACAAAGATTATTTGAACAAGTAAGAAAGACGAGATAGATTGTTTCCACATGCCTCTTGTGGTTCTCAAGAAAGGAAACTCCTAAAAGAACCACCTTTGAGTAAACCCATGGAGCAGTGAAGCGATTAAATGCAACAAGGTTTGCAGAATCCAAAGAACCACTGGATAAATGGGTTTCAGCAATCATGATGCATTTCAGCACTGCTCGAGAATCCTCATTGTCAAGAGCCTCATCCATAAACTGAGCCACTTCAATGGCCTGCAATTGAAGCTTTGAGATATTGTAGACAAACAAGTCCGGTTCTTTTATTTCAATATAGACAAGTAAATACCTCTTCATATGCTAAAAGCTTAGTCCGATTTGAAAAAATTTGCTCTGAGTCAATGCATTTGTAAGTTGGGTATTTGATAATACCAAGATCCAACAGAACAAAAGAGGATAAATCTTGCTCTCCATTGAGGAAGAAAAGCCTCTGCAACATAAAACCAAAGTTATTTTCTTCTCGTCCCAAATTAAAGCCAGCTAATTTTTGTGAGTAAAAAGATAAAAAAATTCACCTCAACACGCCATATGAGAGATTCTGCTGTAACAGACATTTTAGCACATAGTCCTGTTCTTTCTAAAATCATGGTTGCTAGGTTTATCCTAAAAGTTTATCAAAACAATTCAACCTCAAAGAGAAACGGAAACTATTACGAAGAAAAAAGCTTTTATCTCTAATAAACAGACCTTATTCCATCATTGTAACAAGAACAAAGTGAGTTAATAAGGTCTCTCTTTCTTGAGCCGCGAGTGAACACCTGGACCACCAATAAAGCACACCATATTGTAAGCAAACCAATAAGAGAATCACAACCTTTAGCATCCAATACTTCCAATAAACAGAGCAAATATCTTTAAGAAAGTGTGGTCCAACCTTGTTCATAGATAAGATATCACGAAGTTCAGTGACGTTAAGTAACTCTATTATCTCCTTCATCTTTTCGTAATCTAGTTCATTAGCATCCTTCACTGAACTCATAAATCCCCTGACTGAACATCATATTGACATTAGCCATTTCAAACATGTACAGAAAAGTTCAGCAACCAGAAGAAGTTCTTGTGTGTGTGTATCAGTGTCTTAAATTGTTCGCAAGTGCATATCATTTACCTGTTAGATCCTTCAGGGCTTGAAGAGAATCAGACACCTCAGGGTATGAAATATTTGATACCCTAAACCAAGGTCCTGTGAACAAACCGGTGTCAAAACGTTTCACAAAAGCATCACAAGGTGCTTAAGAACTGCAACTTCAGTGATTTAAGCAAGAGTGTTTCCACGACAACAACAATTTCAAAGAAAGGTGTCTGTAAAAAGCAGACAAAAGTCATGGCCACAAGAAGAGCAAGTGAGCAACTACCTTTAAACAAGAAAAGATTCGTGAGGAAGCCAGTTCCAGTTGCCCAAACACCTCAACTAAGACCATATAGTTTTTTACAAAACCTAACATCATTCTAGCTACTGCCCATCAAAATGTTATCATTGATCACTGGAAAGTTTATTCGAAAATACAGAAAACACATTGTCAGACACTACTAAGGTATGAAAATAAGAAAGAAAGGGACACCAAATTCGTTAAAGGATGCCCTCAGACTTGTTTTCAATTGCTCTACGTTGCTTCATAGCAGTTTTGTTATAGATCAAAGAAACAAAACTACAAGAGGTAATGAATAAAAGAAATCTAACAAAGTAGATACCTTTTCGTGTGTAAAGACGGATAAAAAGTCGCTGGCTATCTTCTGAAAGAGAGGAAAAAGATTCTGTAAACCGAAACAAGAAACAAGGGTGTAGAAACGTTCATCATTCATTCCAACAACTTCAAGAGAGAAACCAAAAAAAAATCTGAAGAAATCACAAGTGAATACCCAAGAATGCCTTTTCATCGGCTGTGAATAGGTGAGAGCAGCTTCTTAGAACCTCTTGTACTAATACATTGAAGTTCAACTGGTATCTTGCCGTTTTTGGCGGAAATAGCATCTGATGCTCCACAACCTGAAGAACTTTCTCCCACAATAGTTTAAAATCGCCTGAAAATTCACATTCAGATATCATCTTGTGACAAACAAGTTTGATTGGAACTGCTTCAGCAGAATTCTTCGGAACAGATGTTATTGTTCCCTGCAAAGAATGTTTAGATAAATCATTAGCAATTGATACTGTATATCTTAACTCTTCAGCTTATATAAGAGAAAGCACAACAAAAAGACACATAAATCAGTCACCAACCTCAAACTTAAGGTCATACTCGTCGATCAGCGGAGACAAGCATTGGGAGAGATCTTTAGGTAGATACCCAAGCATTTCAGAGAAGCCAGAGTTTGAATAAAGAACCTAGTAGTGAAAGGACAAATCCAATGTTCTTTTAGCCAACAAATAAAGAGCCCAGATTTGAGATTTCTCACACAAGAAGACAACATTCAAAGAAAAGAAAAAACCTTTATAGCATTGTGATCCTTGAAATTCTCAGGATGTCTCAAAAGACAAATGTCACCACCAATTTCTAAATCCTGAACATCACTGAACTTCCTACCAACTATAAACGTTTGAAGAGCCTCGGTACCATTGGCTTCATCATCTAAAGTCACAGTTTTCAAAATCTCCTCACTACTTGGAGAACAAGAACCATCATCAACCTTGCAACAAATAGAGTCACTACTAAGCTCACTTGTTTGTACCAAACTGAATTCAGAAGTTTCAGAATCGAGAATTTGTTGCTGCAGGTTACGAATTACAAAACCATCTTCAGATTGTTTTGGCCCTGACCAGAAACTTGACTGAAGAAGAGTGGTTTGAGTTAATTTCCGTTTCTTCTTCATGGAACTACTCAAATCATCTGAGGATGTAAATGAATTTGTTAATTTTCAAAATCCCTAACGAAATTGAGCAAAGAAGATAAAAACAATTGTTAAAACCCCACCAGAGAATTTGCTCGGGTCATCGAGGGGAATCGGATCCTCCGAGAAACGAAACTCATCTCCGGCGACTGATATGAGATTACGATAGTCGTTGACATCGAGATTCAACGAATTCTAGGAGAATTTGAGATAAAGGAAGTTACTTTAATACTATTGGGGGAAAAAGGGGGCAAATTTTGAGGGGAAAAATGGATACCGGAGTAGGAACGGAGAGAAGAACGTGGCGATTGGGGAGAAATCGCCGGCGTTTTCCAATCAACCGTAGCAAACTCTCCCGTCCGGTCAACATTTCCTGCCGTAGCGGCGACGACGACGCGGGAAATCTTTAGATTGGCGCTACAGTTCCTTTCTATGCCATTTTAATATTTTTGGTCGGAGAGTTTTTTTTTAATTCTCAAATCGCACTTTAAATACCTTTATAATTCTTAAATATCAATGCTACTTAATGCTTTATAACACTATTTAAGAAATATATCAAATATTTAAGAAATTTCTTTTTTAATTTTATCCCTAATAAAACAGAGAGCGACCAAAAAAAAAAAAAAAAAAGTTCAGGAAAAAAAAAAAAAGTTCATATGGAAAAAAGGAAACCCAAGTTAGAAAGAAAATAAAAAGGGAAACTAAAAGAAACATAAGTCTATAAATAAACAGGAGAATTCCAGGCATAGATCAAAACGATCATCAAATCAAACGAAACACAACAAGACTCTTTGTTCTTTGTCTTGGCTAAGTCTAACTTAGCAATCACTAGCGTTTAGATTTCTCTTGATGGCGCTCAAAAGTTCGACGAATATAGAGTATCATGAATCAAACACATACCCCAGCGAAAATTTCAGAGATGGAGTATACTTTTCACTAAGGATCCGTGGAAGCAAGCGCATTTATATGCGGGATCGTACTGGTCGCGAAACTCTAGTTCAAGAAACAAACATTGCCATGAAAACAAAGAATGCCAAGATCCTACCTAAATGTCTTCACAACAAATACGTGTGTTGTTATTTGGTGAACTTATTGTTGAGAGATGAGGGGATCCACGAACGTATACGGGACTTTGTTGGCCCTAAAATCACCAAAGAAGTGATCAAACTGAAGTACCCAAAAGAAAACAAAGGAAAAGGTTTCATGATTGAAACTGAAGTTGGATTAGTAGAAAAAACTTGGTTTGGTGAGATGACCAATCATGATGATGACTCAAACTCCGATGACTCATGCGCAATCTGTCTAGAAGCATTGGGTGAAAGTAGGATCACGAAACTCTTGTGTTCCCACGGTTTTCACAAGGACTGTATTATTCAGTGGCTAGGCCACAATCTTTCATGTCCCACTTGTCGTTACAACGTTGTCTAGACATTCCCGATCCAAGCTTGGCGAGAGGATCTGTTATATGATTTGAGGGATTTTTTTTTTCATAACCACTTTTGTACCATGTATTTTGTTTTGTTTTGTTGATTAAATAAAGATCTATCAAAGGTTATTTGAACGACATTATCTTGTGATTTCTTTTACTAACATATTTGAAATGATCGTAGTTCCGGAAACACTCATGCTTCTTCATTCACTGAAGTTGCAATAATTTTGTGAAATGTTTGGATACATGTTTGTTCAAGGCCTTGGTTTAGTAGACTAATCAAACTCATAGAAAAATTTAAACATTTCAATTTGGGGAAAATGGTTGGTTTCTCTACATTCATACACTGATATCATCATCAGAAAAGAAAGAAGAAAATCGAAGGAGGGTTAAAACTGAAGACCGTGTTCACGTGCTGCAGCAGCAAGAGCTTCAATACGTCCATGGTAAGGGTAACCACCACGGTCAAAAGCCACCTTTGTGATACCTTTCTCCAAGCAAGATTTCGCTATAACTTCCCCAACTTTCTTCGCTACCTCCTACTCAACACCACAAATATCAGTTTCTCTATACCAAAGCTGATTACTACTTTCAACTATACTCGAATTGGAAAGAAGAACTTACAATGGTTGGTCCAGAAGTGTAGTCAAATTCTTCAGAGATAGGTTTCTGTTTGGTGGAAGCTGAAGCTAAAGTATGCATCTTAGTATCATCAATCACTTGAACATAAAGATGCTTGTTTGATCGGAAAACACAAAGCCTTGGCCTCTCTGTTGTACCATTAACCTATAGAGCATTTTAACGGTAATGAGAACAAAACAAGATTCATCAATATCAGAAAAATCTGAACAAAACAATAATGAGTCACACATTTCCAATTCATATTAGAAAATAATGTCACAGTTTTTGGATAAATTGGAAATTTCAAAACCTTGAAGCAGCTATAAACTAATGACTTCAATATATGCCAACATCAACACATTGTGTTCCTTCGACTTTTTAAACTCTAAAAATCACTCAATTTCTACACAATTCTGCATTATTTATTCCCAAAATCAGATAATTAGAGCAATCGACGAATGAAATTGAAAAAGTTCGAAGAAGAAACAACAGTACACCTTCTTACGGATGCGAGTGTGGCGGGCGATTCGGTCTTCGCTGCTGGTTTTGGTTTTAGCTTCAACGACCATGGGCCGAGACTGAAGCGACGAAGAAGAAGAAGACGACGACCATGGTTTCAGGAAAACGGCACGGTGTTGAAGTCCGCTTCCTAAGAACGCAGTGCGGTTTGTTATAAGACTGACTGATCCACACCCATTCACGCTCGTCATTATCACTATCTCTCTATGGCTCGAGCTCTCTCACTGTGTTAGCAAACTCCTTTTACTAGTGGCCTTATCCCCTTTTCTTGCCTCTGTTGTGAATATATTTTGTTTTATTTCTACTATGACCCCTATATTTTAAACGTTTTTTAGTCCCTCTACCATATTTCTTTACGGTCCTAATTTGCAACAAATATGGGTGGTTTAAACAACTAAAATAGGTAGGGACAAAATGTATAATGAAATAAGAAAATAAGGGTTTGTTTCTAAATAATATAAGAGATCCCCCCACCCAAAATAATTGAATTCGTAAAACTAGTTGGAACAGAGATAACTGCTCTGTATTTTACCCTCAGGCCTCATCATTATGAGGTTACAAAAACTTTCAATCTTTTGTGACATTATGAGGTTATACAAACAACATAGTATATATCTAAAACAATTTGTATCCATGATATTACTCTATCTGTTCCGTAATAATATATGTTTTGGCTAAAAACTCTCAAATTAAGATATTTTATTTTTCTTTACAAAATTATCACTTACTTTTTTATTTAAAATTTATTTAATCATTTAAACTTAACCTTTATACAAAACATTTAATAAAATGAAATTAAAAAAAACCTTAAACATTTATTAAAATGGAACATAGGGAGTAATTAACAGGAAATTAAGTGATGGTGAAATTATTACTCAAGGTAAAAAAAAAATTGTGTGTACATTTATATTCCATGAACTCAGATGTTTTGTCGCATAACGAATAATATGATAGATTCATGTCACTCCCAAGATTTTACACTCACCATAAAACCCTGAAAGTAAAAAATATTTGCTCTTAGTTAAAACTATAGTTTTATTACACAGTAGATCAATGATTCTGTGATTTCTAAACCAATAGTTTAATAGACTCGTGGGCTATTAATATCTCACTTATGTTGTTTTTGTGTCTGATACCAAAAAGGCTGTAGTTATCAAGGCTTGTTCATGAACTTCCAAAAGTTTGTAGATGGATTTGACCTTTAAAGGGGCCATGTTAGGTTTCACAGAAGTGAGGCCAGCTCTCTGATCAGATGTTTGAACATGTTAGGGATGTTAATGAGGATGATGGAGAAGACAAGGCACGTTATAGGAATCATGTTGTCCCACTTTCATCAATTTATTAAAATTTTCACATCTTATCATATCATTTCATCACACTCCCTTATACGGCTGTACTTTTTTCCTCTTATTTTTTTATTTTGGGTTCAATGATTGGATTTTCCTAAGTTTAAGGCCTGTCATTTCTTTATTTTGGTTCCAATATTTGTAAATCTATATTTATATTATTTAACACCAATCTTACGTGAACTGAAGATTACTATTGATCTTCTGTTTGTGATTTTGGTCTCATGTTCTACTCTTTGGGGGTTTAGATCTGTTTTTATGGCTGGCAAAGTAAGCAAACATGTAAACTGGATTCTACTGAACCAAAACATTTTTTTCTTCTTCTTAAAGATGAATTCACCGATAGCAAATAAACCAGCCTGATACTTTATTTTGGTTTTTATGTGATCAAGACTGAAGTTTCATAAAAATATATATATATATATATATATATATATATAAGAGACATTCTGTAGCAAAATGTAACTTAATTTAGACTGAAATGCCCATAAATGTATTCATATATTATCAAAAAAGAAAGAAAGAAATGCACATAAATGTATTCATACATTTTCAAAAATCAGTAAAAAAATATATAAAAACAGAATCTATCTACTTAAATGAGATATATTTAAAATTATTTTTCACTAGGGTGATTTATAAAAATTCCAAGAGATTTGTTTGGCAATCAATGAGCTAAAGTCTATTGTCCGAAAGGCTATTGGACAAGAGTATGGATAACATTATCCCCCATGAGACTTAGAAATCCGTTACCGAGATAATCCAAAGTTTCCATAGCTACATCTTTTAATGGATTGCATTGTGTTATCCAATGGTTATTATTTATTTATTTCTTATCAAAAAAAGGTTTGGTTACACTTTCAACGTGATTAATTTAGTTTAAGTATTCATCTATGGTTCCGACGTTCAATTAAACGCTAAAATAAACATAATTATACAAATGACACTAGAATTGAAAAACAACATAAAAAAAGATTTCATTCTTTTGTTCAAACCAAACAAAAAAAAAATCTCACCGTGAAATAGATAGAACATCACAGGGATTAGTAACATCCGAATCCAAACTAAACATCGGATAAAAATTCACTAAAAACTAAATTAAGAAGAAAAAAAAAGCCACGACCACATAAAGATAATGAGAAAGAAGAGATATGGCGGGCTAATACAACATATACACATAAAAAGAGATGAAACAAGAAAACAAAGAAGAAGAGAAATTCGAATTCTTAGAGTTTCTCATTTTGGTTTGTAAGAAACCAAATCAAGAAGTGAGATTGTTTGAAGAGTTTGACTTGTCAAGAATTGACCACATGACGAGGACATCTTCATAACCACAAGCCATGACGTCACCTTGAAGCTCCTTCACCGTTCGTCTCTCATGTTCTTCTCTAGCCTTGGCGTTTGCGTGGCGGTTGTGTGACGTTTGCTGCGGTTGGTTAAAGAACGTCGCCGCTTTCTTGAATGGCGTTGCGATTGTTTTCTTCCATGAAGCCATTTTTTTTTAATGAAATTAGTTAGAAATGAATTCTAGTCTTTGCTTCTCTTTTGGAGTTGGATTGAAGAGGCTTCTATGTATTTATACACACCACATGTGAACACAAAAACGATCATTCTATTTTTCATTTTACATTTTTAAAAAATTGTTAAAAAATTGAATGAAATTTTTTAAAAGTTAATAATATTGGAGAAAGGGAGAGAGATAGAGTGGTCAAAAGAGGCAAGATCCGCGATAAGAGCATTCCCATGAACCCATCAATTCGTTTTCTTATCCTCCCACGTGATCACCTTTCTTCTCACACACTTACACAATTTTACCATTTCTCTTTCCTTTTTACATTCAATTCCAAATTCAGTAAAAAATTAAAAATGTATATCTAAATGATACTGTAGTAGTAGTTCACTTCAACCTGTTGTAATAAATGTAGATTACATTTTAACTGATCAAGGTAATTAATCGTAGTAGGTAGTAGATTTATGTGGTTCAGTTAATGTCGTTTTAACCATTTTCTTTTGTATTCTATACATATTTTTTGTTATTTTGTACATGAAGGGTTTATGCTTGGTTCATGATCTTAACGGTCATTAAAAAAAATGTTATGATAATATAATAAGATAACGGTCATGAAAAAATGTTATGAAAATATAATGTAATAAGATATAAAATTGTACCATGGTAACTTCTTATATTTCACTCTAAAACCTAAAGATTAAAGTAGAAAGTAGATAACCAAAGCTTTAAACTAGATCAAATTCAAAAGTGCTCCATAAACATTGTATAACAAGATCTTTTCGATTACATTGTTACAATGAAATAGTATGATTTCTATAGGTTTTGGAGATTAGGTTAGACTGGAATCTAGGGTTTAAAAGTTATTAAAAATTAAAACAATTTCTGACCAGAAACTGGTAGATATTTTCTGATGCTCCATGGTAGATATTTTTGAAGCTCAATGGTAGATATGAAAACGCACATGACACATGACAATGATGAGAAAAAGTCAAGAATTTGCCTTTCTATAGTTCTTAATACTGACGACAAACACCAAACACTTACATCAACTTTCTAGTTTCTATGGGGTCTCACTTTCTATTTTAACGTCAAACACATTACAGATATGTTTTAACTTTTATTACCCGTATCCTTTTTTTTCATCGATCGTTGCGCTATTTCTAGATATTTTTCTCATATGCTCTACCATTCACACATATGTAGACACCTGTACCTATAACTATTGTCAAATACTCAAACGTGTAATGAAGATCTCATATGATTATCAAAACCAAAAATGTTATCTACATTCTACAGTTAGGAGTTTGCGAATGTATACTTTACGGATATCAAGGATATACCAACTTTGTGTATAATGCAAAGTAAATATTTAGCATCAGTAAAATCTAGCATTTTCAAAATATTATCTATTTGAGCATCAGAGTGGATTTTGAAAATTGGTGGTAGCAAATAGTTATGCATTATAGAACATAAGAAAATCTTATAGTTAACTGTTGACATTTAAATTACCAAAAACGATAAATCAAACTCTCAAAATAGAAAGACGATGCAAATTGACAAATTGTTAGGTAATAGAAAATGTGGGGGAGAGAGAGATGGGTAAATGCGAATTATTTTACACAACCAAATACCAATGGATTAGAAGTTTGAGGTGGGCAGAGTAAAGCGCAGAGAATCCCATGTGATCTCCACATGTCTTTCTCCTCTACATCTCTCCTTATTTACTATGTTCTCTCTTTTTTCTTTTCTTCTCAATAAATTGGGTTTCTATGATTATATCTTGACATATGTAAAAAGTCGGGTAAGTTTTTTTATTTTGTTTTTGTCAAAAAATTTCGGGTAAGTCTAACGGCCAAAATCAATTCACACTATTTGCAAAATGACCTTTTTTCCCTAACTTATATTACTTTACATTTATCAATCTAAATCATCTAAAAATTCAAATTTTAAATGTGAACCATATGAATTTTAGCCAATTTTAGCATCTACTTAAACGGTGTTACTTAATAATATAACGATGCTGAGTCAGATGATTTGTGACGTATAAATAACAAAAAAATGGTCAAAATCAATTTAGACTATTTGCAAATTACCATTTTCTATCCAACTTTATTATATTCTTTTTAAATCTTAATATTTTCAAATTATATTCTTTTTTGCTATTTTGACAAATTTTTTTATTAATTTATGATTTTTCTTGCATGAAAAAGGCAAGTAAGAATAAGATTTTTGATGATTATTATAATATATATATATAGTTATATATACATCATTGATTTATTATATTTAATTATTGATGTAATTTTAAGTGTTAATTTTTGAAGGTTAAAAACTTATGTATTGATTGGTATTAGATGTTTTTAGTGGAGCCATTGTTGTTTTAGATCCTGCATTTTGAGGGTGTTCTTATACTAATAGTAAGTTGAATTTATAAAAAGGTAAAGAACGGTTGAACAAAAAATAAATAATAAAGAAGAAAATTATACTGAGAATAATATATATATATATATTAAAAATATAAAAAGGAGAAAATATTAAGAACTAAATAGAATATAATATAGTTGGGTAAAAAAGGATTTTTTTTTGTTTTTGAATTACCAAGAAGTTCTGGGGTAAGATCCGTACATCCTCATGCCTGGAAGCAGAACAGGTTATATGGTCAATTTTAACTGCTTTTATTCAAAAAGGCATTTTACAAATAGTTTATATTAATTTTAACAGTTTTCGGTGTTACATATATGCTATAAATCATCTGGTTCATCACCGTTAAATGGTTAAGTAACCCCGTTTAAATAGATGTTAAAATTAACTAAAATTCATATAGTTCATATTTAAAATTTGAAATTTTAAATAATTTTAGGTTGATAAATGCAAAGTAACATAAGTTGGATAGAAAAAGACATTTACAAATAATTTGGATTAATTTTGATTGTTTTCCCAAATCCAATAGATAACATTTTTCGTTAGTTGCATGTGGAATGGCATAAAAATTATTATAAAGTAGTTTCAGAATTAAATTTCTTTCACGTAAGGATTTGTTAATCAGAAGAATCTTACGCTAAATCTAAGATTAATCTTCCAAACCACATAAAAATGATAAATAATAATTAAAATCGTAGTAAGTTCAAAATTTGTCAAAAAAATATTCACAGTCAAGTTGTGAAACGGTAACAATGACAAAAGACATTTCTTTTATTTTATTTTAATATTATTATGTACTGAAATCAAGAGTGATTTAATTATATTAGATTAAATATAATTTCTATTTATATTTAACAATGTGATTAGTTTCTTAACTAAAAAATTAGTTATATCATCATCATTTTCGTGTGTATTAAATTTTAATAATATGAATGCTAATATGTACTAAAAATATGAAAATAATATGTAAACTGAATTTAAAATTACATAATAAATTTCAACTAAAACATAGGAAACATAAAATTAAAAAAAAATTAAGACAAACATACATGAAAACTATATAAAAAAAAGATAGTTTACCTTTAATCATTAGTAAGATATAATTTACTTTCATCATTTTTTATTTATCGATTTAATATTTAATTAATTAATTAGAACAATAGTCATTATTTATTTAACAGTAAAAAACAGATATTTAGTTTAATAGTATAATAGTAGTGAATACATTTTTTTAGTGGTACATTTGGTCTTATGGTTGAAGAAAGAAAAGATTTAGTGCTAAAATTCTAGAAAAATAATGTAGTGTTAACACCAAAATAGTAGTGTGCATTGGAGATGTCCTACCATATATGTTATCGTACCGCTAGTTTACCAATTATAAATTTTGAATACAGTTTTGAAAGAGTGACATATTAACATTATACGGTTTGAGATATTATCATTATGAGAAATATGATTGATATCCTATTTGTATTGAAATGTTTAAGATGTCCTTAAATGACATTAAATGGATTAAATGACATGTAAACATGTTTATAAATCGTCTTTCGATTTATGCAACTCTGTGTTATACTCCAAGTAACATTTTGTTCTCCCTCCAAGTTCTGCGTGATATTAAAATCGACCTTTGGTTGTTCGTGTTATTAAAATCGTACTCACACAACACAATGTATTATATATATATGTTCTATTAGTAAATAAATACCAAAAAAGATTAACAAGATTCTCTTTTGTATGTGTGAGGCACGTTTATGTAAAATTTAAATACAAGGGATCCAAAGAGTGCTGATTTACATTAACGTAACTTAAAGGTATATGTAATGGAATTTTGATAATGATTTCAAAATTTCAATATAATAAGTATAGCAATAGCAAAAGCATAATGTCCATGATGGAACAAAAAGTAAATTGTATATATATAAATATAACACACATGTATTAGCGTTTATTCATCTGAAGTACTTTCAGAAATGCCTTAGAAACACGGTCAATTTTCTAATTGTAAGTTTGTAATCAAACAAGTATATTTTATCAAACATTCGGATCATTATGCCGTTATAAATCCTCAATTTTGTTTTTGTGTATGAACCAACATTTTTTAAAAGGTCTACTTATATATGTTTAGTTAGTTAAGAACTTTAATAGTAATATCCCACATGACAGAGCCAACGGACTAATCTGCTCACTGATTCAAAGAATTTATTATAGTATTTAATATGTGAACATGATTAATTAGGTTCATAGTTCTTTGATCACACATTTGGAAGTACCCTCGACCTGGAGACACGGTGAATTTAATTATTGCTTAAAACTTACAAGTCGTTAATGCTTTATTTTTTATTTACTGGTTACCTCTGGCAGAAGTCATACATAAAAGTTAAATAAATCCATCAAAAAACATATTGCCTGCAAGAGCAACGTAAATAATTTAATTATATATATAAAAACCCCGTAAAGAATTTGAATCCTTATGATTAGGATATATTCGATTGGTTGTGTCTAACCGAAGTGCCATTAATAGCAATCACGTATAAATTCAGTTTTTTTTTTTGTATTTGTCTTTTTTCACCAATATGAATGTTTGAACTTGGATGGAAGAATCTGGTCTTTGCTCGGTCTGGACATCCGGTTATCAGTTCGGATTTGATTCAGATTTTTCAGATTTACATTTTTTTATGTTTAAAGATTTAATACTTATTCGGATATTTATCATTTTTTGTTTGGATTCAATTCGATATATCTAAAATATTAAAGAAAAACTAAACATTGGTTAAATTTGAATAATAATTGATTAATTCTTAACAAATATAACTATTTTTTTAGAGATATTAAGTTATTTTGGTTATTTTTTTGTTAATTTAATAGTTATTTTTGAGTTTATAATTATAGTTTTGATAATTGGGTTATATTCAATCTAAATATAATTAATTATTATTGGTATATAGTTATATTTTGAGTACTTCAGATATCTATTTATTTTTTGGTTCGATTCAGATTCAAGTTCAAATTTTTTGATATAAAAGTTTAAAATCTGTTCGAGTTCGAGTTCAGTTCTTATTTTTTGAATCAAGATTCATATGTTTTGCCCAACATGGATTAATTATATATTTTTATTTTTGAAATTTAAATTACTTTTAACTTTTATCTTATATAGTTATATATATTAGAAAAAAATACGAATCCTTTACTGTTTGGAGAATTTGTTTTGTTGTATATAGTATAAACAATAAAAGGAAAAAGTAATTAAAAAGGAACAAGACTGGTCTTTGTATGTTTGTTAAGTCTGGGACGAAGTGAAGGTTTTGGTCGGTCCTTAAGTTAGTGGATGACTTTTACCAATCCTTCGGCTTCCGTCCCACCAATACACAATTGTAAGAAGAGTAATACATTGGGTCAGGTAAGACATAAATAAATAGAAAATTACTATTTAATTAGTATAAAAAGACATTCATTTAAAAGTAAAATAAACTATTAAGAGTATAAAATGTTATGAAAAGCTAAGATGTAGATATCATTCGTTATTCTCAACTTGGTGAACAATTTTATATCCGTAATTTGAGAAACTCAGTATAAATTTAAAATTAGGTGTGTTCAATGCTATTGTTTTCTATGATTGCTTGTGAATGATATGAAAACTTAAGTCGCTTAGTTTCTGAAAATGAAATGATATGATAGAACTCATGATGTCATATTTTAGTGATAGATGATAATAAGATTATGTGATGATGTTTGATTCATGAGAGGAGCTAATATATGGAGTAAAGAGCCAGGATGGTTACAATATAGGCCAGGGTGGCTAGAGTAAAAAGCTATGATGGCCGGAGTTCTGAATCAGGATGGCAAGAGCATATGTTTAGAGTTTTGAGACAGGATGGCCGGCTCTATGGGTTCACACCAAAGTGGTGGGACCACATAAAATTGATGGACTTTCGAACCAAGATTATAATAGTTAAGATGCGAACCATAATCTTGTTGAATAAGCTATTATTTGCATGATGATTATAATGTCAGTGTTTTGATTTTGTTTAATGACGTTCTGATTCTATGCTAAACGATGATTGATGAATGTGTTTGGAACGTGTTTAGTTCAGAGAGGATCTCCTCACTGAATTCGTTACTCACCTTTTTTTGTTCTCTTTTCTAGGTCAGATGAGAATCTTTTATAATGCCGCAAGTCTTTGATTTTCATTTGGTATTATTTGAGGGATTGGGTTACAGTTGTCTTTGACGAAACGTCAAAACACCACATGTATCAGGCGAAGAAGAATACTTATGTGGCAGCTTCTTTGACACTGGCTATGACCTGATCTATTGGATCTACCACACCTCATTGTCATGGAGAAGAAACCGGTGCACTCGCGGATTATAATCACATCACAACTCACATTTAATTCCAACTACAAAGTAGAAACCTAACAAAACAGTTGTCTTTTGAATGTGTATTAAAAACTATTAGTGTAAAACTAGGTCTGATCTTTTGAATATGCATGTTGTTAATTTTTGTAAAGTATTTCTGTCTTTAAAAGTTTAAAATTTTGTTGTTGAGTCATATTAAAAAAATCATGTCATGTTTATGGTAGTTTACACTTAGGCCATGTTTGTTAGCATAAGTAAGATGTTTTTTGTTTTCTTTATTTTTAAATTAAAATCTGTAATGTAAATTTTGTCAAATTTCAGGTCTCATTCTGTTCTATTGTCCTAGATAAAATGTAATTATTAATAGTTTATTGTTACTAACAATTTCTTTTCACATATTATTTTATACTTTATTTTTAATTATTATTGTTGTTATAATTACTGGTATGTAATATAACTTTAAAGTAGTATCTATAGATATTAGATAATGATATGGAATGTCAGATTTTGTGGAGATTCGATTTGCAGTTTTTTTTGTTCTTTTTTTTTTATATGTGAGGGATATTGGTATCAGATTTAACATTCTGTCCTATATTTGACCCGATTTAGTTCGATCTAGGAAGAAAACCCAGCAAGTTCGGCTTGCATTCGGTCAAAGCTGCCTAAACCGGTATTGATGTGCAGATCGTCTTCCCTAAACCGAGCTCATCAAATAAACTGGGGAGAAGACAAATTCCTGATGGAAAAAGAAGTCCGAATAAAGGGCCATTGGGCATTGTCGCCTACTCTGAAGTTCTATAAATAGCGGGTTACCTCTCGCACAAGGCAGACTAAGAAATCACGGAATGACTTCTCCAAAAACAGTTCTGCTCCTCTCTCTCTACTTTCTCTCTCTAAAAATTCAATTCTCTTGTAAACATTTTTCAATCTAAAAGATCAATAAAGAAAAGCTCTTTTACCAAAATATCTCTATTTGAATATTTGGATTCAACAGTTGGCACCGTTTGTGGGGATAAAGATTCTTCTCTATTTCAATCGCATCTTTGCAAAGCAAGAACCTCTGATTCGATGTCGCCTCCTAAAACATCTGCATCCGCAAAGACGACAACAATAGGTTCATTCAGCGATTATCATCAAATTCTGGGCCTCTCCACTTCCGAATGTCAGACACTTCAGGAACAAGTATAAGCAAGGCGAGATCCCAGATGTGGTTCATAAGCCTTGGTGATCTGATAAAGATTTTTGATCATCTCGACCCGACGAACAACACCGATCTAATAACAGATCCAACAACAGATCGATTGACGACCACAACGATAGACAAAAAATAAATCCAGATGATTACCACGATAATGACCACTCCAACAAGAAAGAAAAATTGGAAGTAAACATCATCATGGGCGGTCTCAGTGATTGCAACGACTCAGTCCGATCCCTAAGGAGCATCAACAAAAAAACATCAGTCCGACAGAATAAATTCTGTCGGGGACGACCTGCCAATAATATTCTCTTCTTCAGATCTAGAAGGTCTGTACTTACCGCATTGACGAATGCAACATCAGTAAAGTCCCCGTCGATATTTGCAGTTCCGTCAACCTACTTTACAAAGAAACCCTGGCAAAAATGAAGGTCCCAGAGTCAGACATGAAGAAAGTTACTCAGACTCTCACTGCATTCGATAACCGCCACATAAATATGATTTGATCGATTAAGCTTCATGTTTTGCCGGTATTACGTTCAAAAGCGTTAAATTCTCAGTAATCGACGAACCTTCAGTCTATAATGTGATTATCGGCACACCATGGATTCACGCAATGAGGGCTGTTGCGTCAAGCTACCACCAGTGAATTCGGTTTCCTTCGGGTGGGAGCATATTCACCATCAGAGGCAATGAGACAGTAGCTCGCATGTGCTTCATCGCACTATCACGGTCAACTCTATCTCTGACGAGCAAGTCGATCTGGATATAATCCAGCGGAGACCAACTAAGTCCGACAAGGAGATTTTTGATATGATCCCAATAAACCCAAAACACCCTGAACAACACGTTGGCATCGAGGTTCAGCTCAACCCAATGCAGCAGCAGCAGCTTGAAACTCTCCTTCGCAAAAACTTCTCAACCTTTGTCTAGACAATCGAAGATATGATCGGCATTGACCCAAAGATCACAACACATGAGCTTAATGCGGATCCAACTTACAACCAATCCGACAAAAGTGAAGAAAGCTAGGCATCGAATGCGCCAAGGCGGTCAATGAGGAAATCGACAAAATCTTAAAGGCGGGGTCTATTTGCAAAGTACGATACCCCGAGTAGTTAGCTAACCCCATTGTAGTCAAAAAGAAGAACAACAAATTTAGTGTTTGTGTCCACTTTACGGACATCAACAAGGTATGTCCGAAGGATTATTTTCCCTTACCTCACATCGATTAGTCGAGGCAACCGCATGAAACAAGCTCTTATCCTTTATGGATGCTTTCTTTGGATACAATCAGATACAGATGCACCCAAACGATAGAGAAAAGATGACATTCATTACCGAGTGAGGAACCTATTGCAACAAGGTTATGCCCTTTGGACTCAAGAATTCTGGGTCCACTTATCAACACCTCATCAACAAGATGTTTGCCCATCAGCTCGGAAAAACCATGGAAGTTTACTGATGTGGTATCAGGTTTTACCCAAACCAATGGTTTCCGCAAGTGTACGGTTGTGCGCGACAGTACAATGGTGGGATCGAATCCACAAAGAGTAAAGTACTCTTTACATTTGTAGATCTAAACCAAGCTAAGATGAAAATTATTGAAAAAGTTTTTATCACAAAAATCCAAAAATAATAAAATAAATAATAATCAATTTAAAACAAATGCTGGGATCCGGGAAATTGTAAGGAATTAAAAAATATATATATATCTAACCGGATTAGCAGTTTAATGATCTAGATCTAGAACTCAAAATACTATTAACAAATAAACCACATATCGAATGCGAATATTATTTTTGTCATAAATCTGCTAGGATCCTATTCCAGCATTTATTAGCGGGTTTTGATATTGTTCACTTGCAGATCCAAACTTGACTCTCGTCGGCTGACGATCTCAAGCCTATAAACTACATATTCAGGGAAAAATAAACATGTACTAGCCTTATTATAAACTCTATAAATCATTTGATAGATTCTTCAACTTAACCAAAGCATTAGTTTCATAGAAATAGAGATCTAATAATCATAACCCTAATCTATAATAATAACATAATTAAACATTAATCCCTTTGAATAGATCCCATCTCCCAACAAGTAGATCTACTCAACCATGGCAATGGGTTGTTAGATCATCCTTGAAAATGACATGTAATGCAAAGAAAGAGATGAAGACAGAATGTAGATCTGAAAATATAATGGAAATTAGGTTAGGATAGAGAAAAAATGTAACAGAAAGAGAGCTCAAGCTGATCCGGTAGATGGGAAGGCTTCAGCGGCTCAATCTGCTCCGGTGGCTAGTAAAACAAGATAGCTAAAGCAATACAGAGACAAATAAGGATCTATGGATGAGATAATCTACTGGTAATCACTAATGACCTTCTCTGGTGCTTATCAAACATCAACCACAAGGGCTTATTTCTAGACAACGGATATCTAAGCCAATAAAGTCCGCTGTCGTGGTAAAAGACCTCAAGATCCATCACTGACACACCTGATTTTGTCAGGACCACTATGATGGATCAGACATTATGAATCAATCCGTTAAGGTCAATAAACATTCCTAACAACCCGATTTTGGCAGGGTAGTGTATGTAAAGCTCTTGAAAAAATTGATTCTAATGATTCCATCACACTCATGTGGGAATCATCCATTTGATCATAATGTAACAAATACTAAGATCACTCACCCAAAAGGAATTTAATCAAATAATCAAACTTATAAAGAAAAGATCAGATCAAAAACGAATTACTAATATATCCCATCCCTAAATTCCCTAAATCACTACTCAAGAACCATCATCATACTCAAGAACACAAACCCATAAATCTCTAAGAAAGACATATGATGAAGATCTAAGAGAGATAAGCAATATTGGAAAAAGAAGCAACAATAAATTCTTATTATCCTAAAGGAAATCTGGATTAAGAAAAGATAAAATGAAGAACAAGAGAGAGAGAGTTTAAGAGGCTGAAAAATAATATTTAGGTAGCATAGGCGGCTCTGATCCAATAATCCCCTTTTATAGGGAAGGATCAGAAGCCCTAATAATCAGAAAAGACAAAATAAAGAATCCCAGAAAATCCGTATGTGTTGACTCGAGTGAGCCCACTCGAGTCAGCTGGTCAAGTCAAGCTCTGAGATTCCAGGAATGTGTCCACTCGAGCTCCAGGTCGAGTTAGTTGATTGAGTTGGGTCCCAAGATTCCAGGACATGTCTACTCGAGCTCTTGGTCGAGTGCCTTGGTTGAGTCAAACTCCCAATGTCCTCCATTATCCTCTAAAGCTCCAAAAGTACGTGAAAACACCCCAATATACAATATGTATGCAATGCAAATGCAGGACTCCCTAAGTATGCTAAAATGACAGATAATGGTATGAACAATGGGTGAAACTAGGCTAAAATGACTATAAACATATGCTTAAAATATGTAAAAAATAGTGATATCAGCATGGAACGCCGGGTTTGTAGTAAGGTACACTGCTGAGAGATTGTCACAATAAAGAACTGGTGTATTCATCAGAGGGATACCAACATCTCGAAGAGCTGAACCAATCCATTGTATTTCTGATGCAACTTCAGACAATGTTCTGTATTCTGCTTTAGTGGAGCTTTTTGACACAATGGGATGCTTCTTTGATTGCTACGAGATTAAGTTGTTATGGAGATAGGTGCAGAACTCTCCTGTTGATCTTCTTGTAACATGACAGCCTGCATAATCACTGTCACTATATGCACTTCATGTGCAATTTGTATTTTTACTGAAGGTGCTCCCTACTGTAACTGTCCCTTTCTCATATCGTATAATCCTCTTTAACAACTTGTAGTCTCCAACTGACAGAGCATGCATCTTTTGACACACATAATTAAATGAAATTGTATATCAGGGCTTGTAAGTGTAAGATAGTGTAGTTACCAGCTAAACTTCTGAGGTATGTTGGATTCGAAAACAACTTCTTTCTTCTTTCCCATAGTAAATTTCTCCAACTGAAGTTGTAATGACCCGCATATAAGGACAAGATCACAAATCAATGGAACAAGTGCATGGATAATCAAGCAGAGGTTAATCCATGCATCAAACCGAAGAATTGAAGAAGGAGGAGAAAACTTGGTGACCAAGCCAAGAAGGAAACTTGGTGACCAAATCATCAATAATGCTTATCGGATAAGAGTTAACAGAGTCTTACCGGACAAGCATAGAATAAAAAAAATAGTATGGAGCAAGACAAAAGAGAACCTTATTAGTTAGGCCAAAGTAGAAGCTTATCGAGTACAACGCGGAGAAGTATCTTGCCACAAAGATGAAACGGAGAAGCGTATGGTGTACGACAAAACAATGGAGCTTGTCAAGTTTGATCACTGAAGAAACTTGGCGAGGAAGAAGGAGAAGTATTGTCGTGTGAGAGAAGACGATTTGGAGAAGCTTCCGGCTTGCTCACCAAATTTCCTCCAACTTGGTGAGCAAGTCTTCGATAAATGGCATCCATGCGCTGTGGTGCCAAGCGCCTCACAACCTCTATATAACAAGACCATGGGATCTTGTTAACCTCATTCACAAAATTGAGAAAGTTTTAGAGAGAGGTTTTAGTGAGAGAAAAAGTAGAAAAAATCATAGAAAAAGTTTTAAAAAGAGAGAAAGAAGGCGGCAAAGAAGCTTGTGAATAAAAAGAAGAGGATGTTGTCGAGTTCATAGAAAAAGAAGAAGAGGAGGTTGAGTTCTTAGTGGTGTTCTTCCTATTTCAAGCATCTAAATCAACAAGGAGCTAGGTTGAGAGTTTAAATATTTCCATCCACGCCATTTCAAAGAGATCATTAAAGTGTGATTGTTTGAAGCATGCGAGATAACACATGAGATTATATCATGTGTATTATTGTGGTGCATGATATCGCTTATTCGTCTTTATTTAAATTATTTCTTAGTTTTAGGGGGTAGTTTTGGGGTTTAGTTTTGGGTTTTCTTTAGGTGGCCGGTGAATGACTAACTTTTTGAAAGTTAGTTATTCGTTTCGATTTAGAGATTCTAGAGTCTAAGTTTGAGTAGATTAGGATTAAGGGGCTGGGTTTCAAACCTCTTGTGAACTTAGGATTTCTTGAGAGGAAGTTGAAGCATGTCGAAGATACAGAGGTATAACCATGTGGGGGTTATCACATATAGCTGTGGGGTATGCAATCCCCATGGAACGGGAATGTGTACATGGAAGTACATACTGCAATGTACGGAGGAGCAACCAGTAAGTTGTCACGTATTTATGCCGATACCGACTGTAGTGCCCAGGTCGACATGTGTATATCTGGCTGAAAGGTGGTCGAGGAGGTGGTGCTAGATGTATACCGTTTTCTATGTGATCTCGGACAATGTATTGGAGTTTGGAGTTTAGAGGAGTGTTGTTGTGTCTCCTGGAGTTAGTTTGGGAGACTTGAGAGTGTTGTTGTGAGGTTTAGTAGAGTCTTAGGTTTAGGTGTAGAGTAGTTGTTTCCCGGATTTAGTTCAGGAAATACTTGTGTTGTTGAGTGTCGTGTCTTCCAGGAATAGCTTGGAAAATTCTTGTGTATAGTTTGTCAAGTATTCTGCTTGCGTGTTTAGTTGTTGTGTGACTAACGTTGATTGCAGGTATTCCCGATACCATTAAGTAGACTTGGATTTACTTGTGATTCTATCATTTTTGTTTAAGAAACCGTAGAAGGTTATAGTTGTGCGTGCGGAACGTTAGGCCCCGAGAAGTAGAGTTGGTGCCTCTTGCAAAATGATGTATGTATTATTTTATTCCTAGTTATGTGTTGTGTTGTTTTGGCACTAGGCCTTGGTCAATACTCGTTTATTTGTGTTGAAAACGTATTTCCGTATTTTCAATGAAATATTTTAAAAGAAAATTAAAACCAAAGTTATGGCTGTGAGTGATCTGGTTCGGGTCCTCCAAACGCCTAGGAAGCATATAAGGGTTGCAAAACCTGATCTATGTACCAAAGCAGGGATGATGTTTTAATCCGGGTACGGATGGGTTCTTGATCTTGGATTAGGTTTCTTGCTCGTCATTGTAACCGTCTACGGAATGCTCTGTGGTTTTTCTGGCTATAAAGCGGTACGGGGGCGCTACAGAAGTGGTAAAGCGGATGGAATTGGTTGACATTCACTCATTGCGGCAATAGCTAGAACTCTAGATATTTATGTTGAGATAAGAACATACCCTCTGCATGAAAAACTGAGCCTGAATGCCTAGAAAGTAGTTAAGCTGCCTTATGTTTTCATCCGAACTTGCTTGTTTATTTCTTGGAAGAATCTCCTCACTGCTGGAGAATCATTTCCTGTTATTTGCCATATCATCCACATGCAAAAGCAATATGATAACAAAGAAGGATCTCTAAGACTGCAAGTAAAACCAAACTCCATCAGACAATTACTGAATTTATTGAACTATGCTCTTGGAAACTGTTTCAGTCCACATAACTTATGCAGTAGACACACATGATCTGGTTTCGATTTGTCTTTAAATCCAGCAGGCTGTTTCACATATACTATTTTATTTAGATCATCATGTAGAAATGCATTTCGTACATCCATTTGTATTACATCCCAATTCATGATTGTAGCAATGTGCAGAACTAAGCTCACAGTTGCAAATCTTACAACCGAAGCCTTGAGCCACCGGTCATGCTCTGAATTTATTCAAGCTTCCATCAGCATTCAACTTTATTCTGAAGATCCACTTGCTTCCTAGAATATTCATGTCAGGAGTAACATGAACCATTGACCAAGTTTTCGTTTCTGAGCAGTTGTCATACTCTTCTTCCATTGTTGCTGTCCATTTTGGATCTCTCAAGGCTTCAGTTACAGTCTTAGGTTTTGTGTATGATACTTTTTTGTTACTTTTTAGCAATCATATCTGTGGTTTGGATTTCTTATTCCCACTTTAAAATGTGTAACAATAGGATGACTTGATGTAGTATTATGAGAAGTACCAGTATCATTTGATGAAAGAAAAGAGTTGTTGCCTATAAAGCAAGATCTAAGCTTGTCGTACACTCAGTACTCTGTTTCTTTATTGAAGTGCAGGAGCTACATTCACTATTTCTTGAGAAGAGTTTCATGATTCTGAGTTACTTGCCGCATCTGAGTTTGATTGTTGTGATGATTCAACTAGTTCCACTACTGGAGGCATAAATCCTTGTAGAATAGTAGTCTCACTCTCACTTTGTGTAGTAAAAGTAAAAGGAGACAAACTTTTTTGCCAAGCTTCAATCACCATTGTTGTTTTCTTATCTTGAGGTTGTTTGTATAATCCTCCAAATGGAAAATCATTTTCACCAAAGATGTAATGCCCCGACCGCCATCGTTTATGATCACCCACGCCTTCTCTAGGCATGTGGATCCTACATCCTTTCTCTAGGCATGTGAGCCTCCACGCCCTCTCTAAGCCCATTGGCCTCATCCTCGTCCGACGACTGGTACATTAATTTTTAAGAGGCCTCAAAGACTTGTAACTATCTCTACAAATCACTACATGATCTTTCCCATATTTTGTCATCACTCACACGGTATCGGGAATCACTTCCCGATATGTCACCCATTCTAGTGGTACTCCAGCCCAAGCACGCTTAACTCTGGAGTTCTAAATAGACAAGTGACGGAAAAGATAAGTGCACTTTGGTGATATAGGTAACCAAATCAAATCGCTTAAACTCTCCTCATGCACCACTATATACCCTAAACTGGGATGTTACAATCACCTCCACTAACAGAGCGCAACGCCCTCGTTGCGCACTCATCGCCCTTAGGACTGCCTCAAGGGTCATAACCAATTTGACATAACCTAGAGCTCTGATACCACTTGTAACGCCCCGACCGTCCCTACCAGTGGAGCACCCACGTCTTCTCTCGAGCACATGGGCCCCACCCCTGTCTGACGGTCGGTGCATTAAGAAACTCTAAAGACTTGTTATTATCCCTACAAATCACCGCATTATTTTACCCCATGTTTTGGCCTCATTCACACGGTACCGGGAATCACTTCCCGATAGTTCACCCATTCTAGTGCTACTCCAGCCCAAGCACACTTAACTCTGAAGTTCTAACTAGAAGAGTGACGGAAAAGATAAGTGCACTTTGGTGATATAGGTAGCCAAATCAAATCTCTTAAACTCTCCTCATGCACCACTATATACCAAAAACCGGGATGTTACAATCGCTTGTAATGCCCCGACCATCCCTACCAGTGAGCACCCACGTCCTCTCTCAGGCCTGTGGGCCCCACCCATGTCTGATGGTCGGTCTGTTATTATTATTTTTAGAGGCTTTAAAGATTACTATCCTTACAAATCACTACATGATCTTTCCCTGCTTTTTGGCCTCACTCACATGGTATCGGGAATCACTTCCCGGTAGGTCACCCAATCTAGTACTGCAGCCCAAACACGCTTAACTCTGGAGTTCTAACTAGAGGAGTGACAGAAAAGATAAGTGCATTTTGGTGATATAGGTAGCCAAATCAAATCTCTTAACCCTGTCCACATACACTACTATATAACAGAAACTGAGATGTTAGAATCTCCCCCACTAACAGAGCGCAACGTCCTCATTGTGCACCCATTGCACTGCCTCCCGGGTCAAAACCGATTTGACATAACCTGGCTCTGATACCACTTGTAACGCCCTGACCGTCCCTACCAGTAAGCACCCACGTCCTTTCTCAGGCATGTGGGCCCTACTTCTATCTGATGGTCGGTCCGTTATTATTTTTTAGAGGCTCTAAATACTTGTTACTATCCCTACAAATCCCCACATGATCTTTCCCCGTGCTTTGGCGTCACTCACACCGTACCGGGAATCACTTCTCGATAGGTCACCCATCCTAGTGCTACTCCAGCTCAAGCATGCTTAACTTTGGAGTTCTAACTAGAGGAGTGACGGAAAATATAAGTTCACTTTGGTGATATAGGTAGCCAAATCAAATCTCGTAACCCTCTCCACATACAGCACCATATACCAGAATCCGGGAGGTTACAAAAGTGCACATATCGACTGATATACACACGTCCAGTTGGAGGATATAAACATTTGTAGCCTTTGTACTTTTCATTGTATCCAAGAAAAACACAATTGAGAGATTTAAGATCAAATTCGTTTTCTGCATAGTCTTGTAACATTGGGAAGCAAGCACACCCAAATGTTCTCAGGGATGTATACTCAGGAGTTGTACCATTCAAAACCTCAAACGTACTTTCATTCTCATCTTTAATAGTTGATGGCAAGAGATTTAGTAAGAAACTCGTAGTAAAGAATGCATCTACCCAATGTTAATGTGGAGTTTGACTCTGAAACATCATTGATAAGCCTAGTTCAATAATATGTTTGTGTTTTCTTTATGCTAAACCATTTTGTTGTAGAGTGTGTGAATAAGAGATGAACTGCTTTATTTTCCTGAATCTTGTAGATGTTGGAGAAACTTTTTACTTGTGAATTCACCTCCACCATCACAATAAAAAATCTCAATCTTTGAATTGAACTGAGACTCAACACTTTATGAAACATAATGAATATAGAACATAAATCTTATTTATTCTTTAGTGGACAAAACCAACTAAATCTTGAGAAGTTATCGATAAGGATTGCATAGTAATGAAACCCTTGCACTAAAAATATTGGAGCAGGTCCCCAGAGGTCACAGTGAAACTTCTCTAAGGGTTTTGAAGCAGAAAATGATAGACGACTACTCTTCCCTAACTATCATGCTTCAGACATATTGTGAGTAAGCTTATTGAGAATGATTTGAGAAAGTTGAAGATGGATCTTGTCACTTGGTGCCAAATCTTTTGTGCCAAACATAAAAGCTTGTAGACTGTTACCGTTTTGACTATAAAACTTTAAACTTGGAGTCTTCAAGAAACATATAATCCCTTATTGTTTCTTCCCTTTGTTAACAACCTCTTTGTTTTCTTGTCCTTAACACGAACTTCGTTAGCATCAAACTTAACAGAACATGAGTAATCTGATGTGAGTTAAGATACTGAAAGCAATGATTTGGCTATGTCAGGACACACTAAAATGTCTTTTAAAGGTAGATTACCTGAAGTAGAAGGAAGGTTTGCAGAACCAATGTGAGTAATTGGTAAGAAATTCCCATCTCCTATCAGAACTGTATCTGAACATTAGTAAGGCTGAAGACTAATACAGACGTCGAGGTGAGTTTGTGATATGAACGGTTGCACCAGAGTCAGGATACCATTAGTTTCCTGAGGCTTCAATGACATCAGTGATGTGCAGAGCAGCTAGAGTAGCATGTACGTCCTCAGATTGGTATGAATTATCGAACATGTGCCAACATTTAAGCGCATGATGCCCTAAGTTTCCGCAAATCTGACAATCGACAGCTTCCTATCCTTGAAGTCTATTGTCGAAATTAGTGAGCTTTGGGACAATATCTTCAAACGTAGGACTTGGAGCAGTGTCCATTTATCCTTCAATGCTGGTCTTGATTGGTTCGTAATCACGTCCAAGACCATGTAGAGCAGCAAAGATTTTCATCTTTTCCAAAACTGGACTTCCAATATATGAGAGTTGGTCACATACCTCATTGATCTCATTCAGTCATTTTTTTGTCGCATTTAGAGATTTTCTGCAGTTTTCTTTGTAGCTCAAAGAGTCTAGATGAAGAGACTCTATTGAAATGAGTTGCTAAAGCAGACCAGACAAATCTCTTGATGTTTGAGAATCAACAACCACGCTGAGTGTATCTTCAGAAAAAGATCCTAAAAGCCATGACTTTACACTTGATAAGCACGAGTCCAAAGAAGGAAGTCTGGATTTGCATTGTCTTCTACTCTTCCATCAATGGTTGGTAGTAGTAGTCTTTGCTCAGGTCGTGGTACATAAAATGTGCCACCCATATCAAACTGAAGAGAAAATGAGTAGAGACTACTAGTACCAACCTTGTTGCCAGTGCCACTGACGGGCCTTTAATTAATAGTAGCCCAACTTATAATTTCGGCAACTGCGACTTATCCGTTGCCTAAATAGTCTAAAATACATTTGTTGTTAATACGACGACTGTGGTCCGGTCACCAATTGTCATTAGAATGTTAGAGTGTCTCAATCAAGTAAGCGTCTTTGACGCATTTACATGAAAACAAATTTCATCGAAACTCTATTGTCATTGATCCTCTTCTCACTTTTCTCAACCTCTCTTATCGTCTCGTACACACCAACCTCCACCTTACCTACCTACCACCACTCTCTCTCTCTTTCTCAAACAGAAACACACAAATGGATTCTGCATCGTCCAAGACCAAAGCTTTAGACCCTCCAATTCACATCTTAGGTTTCGAGATCGATGAATTATCTCCAACACGTGTTACAGGTCGTCTTCCTGTTTCTCCAATCTGCTGCCAGGTTTTCTTCTTCTCTTATCTTTCTTCTTAAAATTGATCATTGACCTCAAATTCTGAGATGATGATTTTCATTCAATTTGGTTAAAAGCCTTTCAAGGTGTTACATGGTGGTGTATCTGCTTTGATCGCTGAGTCTTTAGCAAGTATGGGAGCTCACATGGCTTCTGGTTTCAAAAGAGTCGCTGGGATTCAACTCTCAATCAACCATTTAAAAAGTGCTGATCTTGGAGACCTTGTCTTTGCTGAAGCATCTCCTGTAAGTTCGGGAAAGACAATTCAGGTTTGGGAAGTTAAGTTTTGGAAATCTAAAACTGGGTTAGAGAAAGACAAAATCTTAATCTCTTCCTCTAGAGTTACTCTTCTCTGTAATCTTCCTGTTCCTGATAATGCCAAAGATGCATCAGACAGGTTCAGATTGGCTGCAAAGTTGTAGATTTTTCCTGATTGTGTAATCTTTACTTGTATGTATCCATCTACTGAAAAATTGATAATAAGCTTAAAATGGCAAAGACAGTGGTACCAGAATAGCCTTGTTCTTGATTCTCTGATGTCTTAAACTTTGGCTGTCCTTGATCTGTACCATTTTTCATATTAGCCCAAAATTGCAAATATAATTGACAAATAGCATTCTTGTCCGGGATCTGTTTGGCCTGGAAAAACAAAAAAGATGGAAACTTTATGATCATTGCTTTTTGTTGAGACAGCTTGTATTTGCAGAAACAAGATGTGGTCAGATCTCAATCAATTCTTGTGTCTATTGTAACAAATAAAGAAATCTGAAATAAGCAATAAGAATAGTGAAAATCATCAAACTTTATCCTTCTAAGCATCAAAATCATCAAAATTTATCATGCAATTTAGTCTACCAAGTCTATCTCTTAGTGAGTTTATTGTCTAAACATCACAGTCCTTTCAGATTACAGACTTAGAAGGATTAAAAAAATGCAGCTTTGATCTGTACTTAGATCTAACGAGTGAGAAAACAAGAAGGAACCAATAATATGCGATTTTCTATTGAGTGAAGAAGATACAGTTTTGTTGAGGCTATGATATGAAGAAGTCAAGAAGCAATATGGTTTAAATTAGGGACTTTAACCATTGGAGGATGATGAAGACGAGAGAGAGACAAGGCACAACTAAACGAAATTGAAACTCCGAATCATCATCACACTCATCGAGTTCGTTTTCAATCTTCTCTCCGCAACTTGACCCAAGTATCAATGATTAAGGTACTCAATCCGGTTTAAGCCGAAATCGTATCGAAGCACCAATTTGTAAATCAAACCGAACCGAAACTGTATTCGGCTAGTGTCTTTGATGAACCGAATAATTAAATTAATTATAATCGAACCGGATTTGGCGTAACTGCTGCATCTGTTGCCCTTCTTCACCTCTAAAGCTCCAAAACGCTGTCGTTTGGTTGTAAACTTTGAAAAAGCGAAGAACAGAGAAGGACGAGGGAAAGATTTGAGAAGAGATTCCCTTCCACTATTGAAGAAGGTCACATACGATTCTTCTCAGAAGAGACGAAGAAGTGGGAGAGAAGATAAAAAATGGATGATGATTGGGAATTGACCTTCGAAGAGATGGATGCTCTTGAAAAAGAAGCTCTTGAGAGAATCAATCAGCAACGCAATTCCTCTTCTTCTTCCTCATTGCCTACTCCAAACGAGGTTTTTACTTCTCAATTTCCTTCTCTTTCCTCTTTCGATTTGGTTTTTTAACCTAAATTTTGGATTTTGTTGCGGTAATTAGGGTAATTTAGGATGGCTTCGAGTGTTTTGTAAATGGGTTCTTGCTCCTAATCCTGTTTCAGCTCTTAATTGTGTTTCTTATGCTCAGATTCATACTTCTTCTCAAGGAACTAGAGTCTTACCTTCAACTCTCGCCTCTAAACCAAACACTGGTCTGATTATGTTTCGTTTGCTTACTCTCTTTTTTTTTCTGGGGTCTGTTATCTCTTTGCATATGAGTTGTTAATGTTTACTGTATTACTTGTGACGTTTGTCTCTGCGCCAAAAGATGAGAGCTTTAAGCAACCTGAGACAAAGGTCTCTGTCAAAATTTCATTGCATTATAGTGGAGATCTTGCTGCAAAGTTCCCTTATAACCAGGTAACATATCACAATTCAGAAGTCTTTGTGTGGAAATGCTTGGTGGTTTTGTGTTTGACACTTACTCACCATTTGTTTTTTATCTAGGTGGTGGTGGATGCTGTGCGTAAAATCCCTAAAGCTATTTGGAATGCTAAAGAAAGGTTTGGTTTTTTCATACTCTTTCTTATGCAATGTTATTCGTTGTGATCTGTAAAGAAAGCCGAGGAATAAGCCTTGGCATTTAACGTGTTGTTAATTCTCTTGTGGAAATCTAGGGTATGGACATTTCCTCATTCTTCATTGTCATCGGCAGAAAACATTTTGCAAGAAATTTCCAAGGTTAAAGTTGAGGTAAGCCACCTTGATTCTTTAGAACTGGTTCAGAAAGTTCAGCTTAAAGTAGAGGTCAAGCGTCTCTTAGGTGCAATGCTATCTAATTTTCTTTTGAATTATCAGATAGAGAACTTAGATCCTCTTGTGCAACGTGCAATAGCTTCTTCCTCAAAAGTTCCAGATCTACGGAGTAAGTCAGGCATCTTGTCTATTACTTCAGACACTTAATGACTAATGAGATTCATTTTTTGGACCCCTCTTATGGATTTCCATGCCTTACTTTCTCTTTATTTTTTTCTAATTTCCCTAGATCTGTATGACCAAATACCAAGCCATATTGAGCCAAAGCTTCTTCCATTTCAGCGAGAAGGCATAGAGTATGTCAGCGATATGTCATACTTGTGATTCTTCTTTATTACTAAATGAGTAATTGAGTAGCAACTTGTTTTCCTTTCGTCTGCTTCATAACTGTTTCCTTTGCCTCATGCTTGGTTTATGCTTTTCCCGTAAGGTTTATTTTAAAGCATGGAGGGCGTGTGCTCCTAGCAGATGAAATGGGTCTTGGAAAGACTTTGCAGGCAAGTGGTTTCCTGTCTATTGTCACTTGTTAATAGATCTGTTTGACATTATTACGCATATATCATAAAACTTTCTCCTAACAAGTATCACTCTTTCCAAACCTAGCAAGAAACTAATTTTGGAGAATCTTGCCATGTTCACTTTGCTTGTGTTTATTTTACATCGATCTCACTCAAATGCCCATTTTCCGTGCAGGCAATTGCTGTGACAACATGTGTTCGTGAATCTTGGCCAGTTCTGATTATTGCACCATCTTCGTTACGTTTACATTGGGCAACAGTAAGCTCATGATATTTGGAATTCACTTGGACGTTGTTTATGTTACTTGAGATGATTCATTAATCATTATGTTGCTTTCTTGCAGATGATTCACCAATGGCTGCATGTACCTCCGTCAGACATAGTTGTATGTAGTTTAGTGCTTGTATAACGCTTTTAGCTAGAATATATCCATTCTATATTATTGTCTCTCTCATATAAGTTATACTTTTAGTAGGTAGTTTTACCTACCCTAGGTGGATCAAACAAGTGCGGATTTACTATAGTTTCCTCAAATTCAAAAGCCACAATCCATCTTGATGGTGTTTTCAATATTGTTTCATATGATGTGGTCACTAAGCTGGACAAACTCCTAACGGCGTTGGACTTTAAGGTGATTAACTAGATATTGCTTCCTACTGGTTTTTTGGTTGATTTTTCCCAACATCTTGATCTATAATGATCATGTCTGTTACCAATTAAGCATGTGAGATTGAGATTCTTGAATGGGGAGGAAAGAGCACATTTATAGATTCTGCATTACTTACGAATAGTGTTTAGTTTTGTCTCAAGTATTTGGGGCTCACACTATGTACCACTCCTTTACAGGTTGTTATAGCAGATGAATCACATTTTCTTAAAAACGCTCTAGCAAAGAGGACTACTGCTACCCTTCCACTCATAAAGGTAATATTGATTTATCATTCACTCATCGTTTTGCCTACTTTGCTAGTTTATATTACCGACTTACAGAAATGGAAAATCAGTTTTTTTGGTGCAAACGAGTAATGTTCTCGTGGTTATTTTTATTCTATGAAAATCCATATCTCATGCATTTTTTTCAGAAAGCTCAATATGCTATCCTTCTAAGTGGAACTCCTGCTTTATCTAGACCAATAGAGCTATTCAAACAGGTGATCCTTCCATTTTACTATTGCTGTTTTTCTTTAGTTTACTTGGATTTGTGAGGGGCTTGTGGATCTCTGGATGTAATTTGATTAACTCAAAATTTCTTTGTTCTTTACTCTTGGCAGCTTGAAGCTCTATACCCAGATGTTTATAAAAGTGTTCATGAATATGGTGGCAGATACTGCAAAGGAGTAAGTTCATTGCACAATGAGAAACTTCCTAGAATTTCATGCATCATTAAATAGTATATTTTGCTATTCAAATTTTCAGGGATTTTTCGGAACATATCAAGGCGCAAGCAATCATGACGAGTTGCACAATTTGATGAAGGCAACAGTGATGATTCGAAGACTTAAAAAGGATGTCTTGGCCGAACTTCCGTCAAAGCGCAGGCAGCAGGTTAATTAGTAGTAACTCTTTCTCTTATGGCCATGCTTCTAATGTGAAATCTTTTGACATTATTACTTGTGTCTTTGTTTTAATAGGTCTTCCTAGATGTAGCTGACAAGGACATGAAGCAAATCAATGCTTTGTTTCATGAGGTAATTTTATTTAGTTTTCAATATCCATGCAATTTTACCTTCCTTTGAAGAAACTGTTTTTTTTTGAGAAAAGGATTGGTATTTCTTTTCTCTTTTACAGTTAAGGTTGGTAAAGTCAAAAATTAAGGACTGCGTATCAGAAGATGACATCAAAACTCTTAAATTTAAGGAGAAGCAGCTTATCAACAAGGTATTCATTTGCTTCTTTTTTTCCATATTATTTCTTCACAACTTAAGCATTTTGTGATTTATTTTGTTGGACCAGCTTGTTATTTCCTAGGTTCTTGTAACATCTCCTTGTTTTGAATTTTAGATCTACACTGATTCTGCTGAAGCCAAAATCCCAGCAGTGCTTGATTACCTGGGAACTATGCTTGAGGTAATAGCTATTTGCAATAAGCTGTTTTAAAAACTTTTCTCATACCTGTTCCTTTACTTTGAGCATTGCAATGCAGGCTGGCTGCAAATTTCTGGTATTTGCGCATCATCAATCCATGCTTGAGGCATTACATCAGTTTCTTAAAGTAAACGTTAAACTCTCAGCAAAGCTTCCAAAAGCCCTTCTGTTTCTCATACGATAAACAAAAATACAAAAATTTACAGAAAAAGAAAGTGGGCTGCATTAGGATTGATGGTAGCACCCCTGCCTCTTCTAGACAAGCCTTGGTTTCTGACTTTCAGGATAAGGATGAGATCAAAGCAGCTGTGGTAAGTATTTTTTTCACCAATTTTTAAAACAAAGTTCCCTAGCCTTCTCTTTACTAAAAGCCACAATACAAGGCAATGGAATTTGTCATAATAACCATTTATGGATATTATGTGCCGTAAAGTTTACAAGTCCCAAAGAGAGAAATAATATAAGAAACAAATTTAAATATTACGAGTCCTTGATTTTGTTTTTGTTTATATGGATTTGCAGCTGTCAATACGAGCTGCTGGTGTTGGGATAACTTTGACAGCAGCAAGTACTGTTATCTTTGCTGAGTTGGCATGGACTCCGGGTGACCTGATTCAGGCAGAAGATCGTGCACATAGGATTGGTCAGGTGAGTTGTGAACGATAGTTTAGTGGAGTCACTAATCAGTTCATTTTTAAACCCTTTTGATGACTTTGCTTTTTGTATCTACAGGTCTCTTCAGTTAACATACATTACCTTCTAGCAAATGACACTGTTGACGACATCATCTGGTTCTTTCTCATTCACATTTTTACCATTGAAAGTTCTCTTTTAATTCATTTCTTCCCTACTGAATTCTCCTAATCTTGCTCACTCTTTGTATAGGGATGTTGTTCAGACCAAGCTGGAGAATCTAGGACAGGTATTTTCTTTCTCTATGCCCAGCCACTTAGAGAGAACATCTCGTGGTGTCATATACAAATCCATTATTAGTATTATCTGCAGCATGTCTTTGACCATTATCACTGAATCCTATTAAAATCTCAAATAGATCTTTGATTTTCACTGCGATAAACTGTCTTCTAACTGTTGGAGATTGAACAATTTGTAACACAGATGCTTGATGGAGAAGAGAAAGCTTTGGAAGTTTCATCTAGTCATGTGATAAGAAGTCCAACAAAACCCAGAAACAGCCCCTCGAAGCAACAAACTCTAGAACCATTCTTGAAACGCTGCAACAGATTCGATGATGATTCTGAAGAACATCATTCCAGGCCCAAAATTCCCAGAAACTGAAACTAAAAACATGCAATATCGCATCAGTGTTTTTGCTTCTTGCATAAACACACATTTCCTTTTGGGGTAAAATGATCATTTGTAACAATAGTTAGGTGCAAACAAATGATCTTTAGTATTTTGTAGCTTCGGGATACTTACAAAGGTTTCTCCTTAAGTTGATCTTTATTATCCAAGTTACAGTCGAGGCTTAATAAGAAAACATATATCCATATGTCGTAATGCTTCTGCGATGGTCCATATTAGTAGTCATCTTCTTCATATCATAGCTTTAGCTTTAGCCTTTTCTTCTTTCCTCTGTTTCTTCAATAGTTTCTCCTCTGATTTCAACTGCTCTAACAAATATCTCCGTTGCTTCCTGCAAAATTCATAAACCAATCAAGATTCCATTTCAACACAATGATTGATTGCAAACAGAGAAAAAAAATAAAAAAAATTTCTTACCGAGAACGTCTTGGTTTGAATCTCACCAACTAAACCGGACTCAGGATCAAGACCAAACAGAACATGTTCAAGTTCTTTGAAAGACTTTTAAGAACCATCTCTTTCTTCTCCTTCTCCATAACCTTAACCTTCTCCTTCTCCTCGCCGACACATCTCGTTGGTTTATGTTATGACTTTAGTTTGGTTTAAGCTTTGCTTCTTGTCTAGCTTGGACCGTATGCACTCAGGGGCCGGGACGTTGCAGAAGCCCATTTTTGTTTTTCTTAACCGACTAAAATCGGAAAAGAAATTCACGAGGTACCAGCTAGGTCTTTTTAGGTCTAGGTCTAGGTCTAGGTTTCACGACGTTTCTCTACGTCTTAATATACTAAGTTTTTAACATATATCTCTATCTTCGTTTGATCGGCAATCATGAATTCATCATCTCCCATAACGAGTAATGATCTCATCCTGGAGATATTGTCGAGATTGCCTTCAAAGTCAGTCGCGAGGTTTCGTTGCGTGTCGAAGCTATGGGCATCAATGTTTGCTAGTCCATATTTCAAGGAGTTGTACTCAACTAGGTCCTTGGCTAAGCTGCGCGTCTTATTCGCCATTGAAGGAAACACCAATGAATCCGGCGATAAAGCCCGTGATGTGTGGAGCTTCTTCTCGTCGCCTCAGCTTGAGGATCCATATGAGAAATCGTTGTCGACTCTTGTAGCAGCCGCCGAATTTCATGTGAACTTCTCTCCAGAAGATTTATATCTCATTCATCATTTTGACCTAAGATATTTTTCATGTGGCTACGCGTCAGGCTTGTTGTATTTCCATGGTTGTAGATACCAGGCTAGACCTCTGATATGTAACCCCATCACAGGACGGTATGCGATTACACCTGAACGATATACTTACAGAAAGGCGTATAGCTTTTTCGGGTTTGACCCGATTGACAAGCAATACAAGGCATTGTCCATGGCTTATCCATATGGTCCTGGTCGTAATAAAATTCTTACATTTGGATCCGGAGATGGAGATATGATGTGGAGAAACATCAAATCTCCCTTACGATATGATATTGAGAGTGATGGGGTATGCATCAATGGGGTTTTGTATTACTTAGCAGGTATTCAGCATTGGGATGACTATGATTATAAGATAGTTTGCTTTGATGTTAGGTCTGAAGAATTCACTTTTATTGACGTAGAAAGGTATTGTGATTTGATAAACTACAAGGGAAAATTAGCTATGAGTTTTTGGGGGAATGATGAGGACTCTTATTACACTAATCATAAGATGCATGTGTGGGTGCTAGAGGATGTTGAGAAACAGGAATGGTCAAAATATGACTACACTTGGCCTGATGATAAATTCTTCCCTCGTCACCTTACCATAGCTAGAGAAACAACCGCTTCAGGTGATATAGTTTTTTCGATGCACAAGTATACATTTAGAAACCCGTTTTATGTTTTCTACCTCAATATAGAAAGTAAGACTTTCCAACCTGTTGAAATCCAAGGTTTTAGTGAAGCGTTTGATGGAATTTGTAGCGTTCGCACATTTGTCAACCACGTAGAGGATATTAATGTTAATGTGTTAGAACTACTCAAGTCATCACATCCTCCATTGGTAGAATCTGATTCAGATTATGAATCATCAGATTCATAATCAGACTGACAAGGGACAAGGAGATGGAAAATAGAGACGATCACTGGAGTTAGGTGAAAGCATTTGGCGTTTCTTTTTTCCTGTTTTTTTCTCTTTTTAACGAGCTTTATACATTTATCTGATTTTGTTTGCATGGTCTCAAGAATATGGTTTTTTTTTATTGATCTCTTAGTTATGTGTGTATCTGAGTAAAATTAAATTTTTATAAATTAATACTTGATTCATTAATAATCTTAATAAAATTGTCAGTCTTAAAATACTATTTTGAACCAAATATCAACTTTATAAATTAATAATTTCTTTAAATGAATAAAATATCATAAAAATGCATTGATCTTAATATTATTAATTATTGAAGTTTTACTATATATATATTTGCTTTAATTTTCAACATTGTTGAGATTTGTCCTCATGGGACCAAACCAAATTCATGATGACACTTATATGTGGACTCAAATACGTACTTAATGAACTCAAATACGTACTTAATGAGATTTGTGAAAATGTTTCACTGTAACTGAAGAAAACATCCCTGGAGTTATACCGTTCTTTGTTTATATAGTCTCAGTCTTCATGTTCTTAAACTATGCGATTTCTTGATAGCTTAGTTTTGAAAAGTTGAAACTTTTGGCTCAGTGTACGTCTTTTTTTGCTGCTTGCCTAAACACACATAAACTGATCATTTGTAATTGTTAAGTGCAAACAAATGGTCTTTAGTATTTTGTAGCTTCAAGATAATGGATCCTTAGGGTTTGTATCTTACAAAGGTCTCTCCTTAAGTTGATCTTTATTATCAATGTTACAAGATTAATAAATAAGAAAGAAAACATATATATATATCTACAAATACGAGAAAACGCCACACTATTTTTCAAACTGAGACATAACCAAGTCCTTCTCTGCTACATTCTTCATCAAAGAAACTTGTCACAATAGTTTCCACATCCTGCAAACCAACTCCTACACAAACTGTCTTCGACGGTGTCCTAACTGAATCAGTCATCACAGAAGCATCAGTCTCATTCACAACTCTGACATTTGGACCATCACGACACTTCCCCATGCACTTGCAAGCAACAGCAGATCCATCAAAACCATTCATTGCCTTCTGAAACCCATCCAACAACAAAGCTCCTCCTGATTTCTTACACTTCCCTCCCATACACACTTCTACTCTCTTCAACGGTAATCCAACCACTGAAACAGCTTCTACTGTCTTCAGTGTCTGTCCAGGATTGACCATTGAAGGAAAAGCTGCAGATGCAGCAGCTGACTGAAGCAGAGCAAGCTGCAATGTATCATTGCAAGAACTCACATCTTCTTGGATTCTAGGAAGAGTTGCTACTGAGGCTTCTGGTTGTAACGGCTCAAGACTCGGCTTAGCCTTGTTTCTGAAAGTGCTCATGTCAACAACTTTTCCTTTGTCACAATCACTCTCACTTGATTCAGACGAAGAAGATGATTCAGAGTCCATCTTCTTCATAGCTTTAGCTTTCTCCTTTTCTTCTTTCCTCTGTTTCTTCAATAGTTTCTCCTCTGCTTTCAACTGCTCTAACTGCTTAACCAATATCTCTGTTGCTTCCTACAAAATTCATAAAACTAATCAAGATTCCACTTCAACACAACCTATCAACGAAATTGATTGAAGAAAAATAAAACAAATTCTTACCGAGATCGTCTTGGTTTGAATATCACCAACTAAACCGGACTCAGGATCAAGACCAAACCCTATGCTTGAGAACATGTTCAAATTCTTAGAAAGACTTTTCAAAACCTTTGCCTTCTTCTTCATCGCTTTCTTCTCCTTCTCCATAACCTTAACCTTATCCTTCTCCTCGCCGCCACATCTCGTCGGCTCAAAATAGTAATTCGTATGCCCTTTATCTGCAAACTCGTTACTACACATGATCCCTTGAAATTTCCGGTTTCGAAACCCTACCATCCTCGTATAACCGGAAAATTCAGATACCGAGCGGTGACCGGAGTAACGACCATCGGCAACGTAGCCTGAAACACACGGAATTTGACGGAGAACGACGCCGGAAACTTCCATGATCGGTGGAATCAATGAACTTTGGCTTGAGCCTTGAGCGATTTACGATAATACAAATCCTTAATCAAAGCTGTTCCTTGTTGTGAGAGGTTTCCAGTTCTTTACAGGAGAGGAATAACAGTGTTTAGAGATTACGTGGCGTGTTTTTGTTGGATGAAAGGTGTCGTGAGTTGCACTCAGGCTCTCCACCTGTGGTCTCACGAGTTCCACACTTTCCCGCGCTCCTGACACGCGCCTTGTGATAATCTCAGCCGCTGATTTAAAGCTTTTGTTAAAATTAACGGACATAAAAGAAAGACATATGTACATGTCAGATAACCACGTGGAGAATCTAGTGTAAATATTTTGCCACGTACGTAATCAAACAGAATAATAAAATTGGAATTTTGCTTTGTATTTTGGGCAACGTGATGCGAATATTTTAGTTATGGAATTTTTTTCTCTAATCAGGTGTAAGGATTTATAAATATTTAAGATTTTTTTTGTTCTAATCAATTATTATAATATTTAGTTAAATATTTTAGATATTCGAAGCAAGTATTTATCAAAATCATGCATAATGATAAAAGATAAACATATAATGATAGAGACAATATTCATCATCCTTTTTGTTTACTCCATAATCTAATCTAAAATCTTAAGTATGTATAAATAACTTATTTTGTTGGGTTTAGCTAGGATGGTAAGTTGGTAACAGGTAAAAGTTGAGTGGATCACGTGACCTCACATTTTGCATGATCTCTCATCGAACGCAGTCTTAACTCAATAATGAATTTCATTTCGCCTCAAAATATTCCCTCGGTTTAAAAATAAATAACGTTTAAAGTTAAATATTTATTTATAGTTAAGTGATATTTTAGATTTTTAAAGCAAATGTTAGGTTATAATTACAGTTTTGTCTCTTTTATATTATTATATTAACCAATAAAAAAATCGATAGACTATATTAATTAATAGGAAAAATGTCAAAAAAATCTTGACTTTCAAAATGAGGATATTTAAATCATAGATTTTCAAAATGTTCTAAACTTATGGATTGATTTTAAAATAAATACCAAACTTTTGTGATAATTTCCAAAACAACTTCGTTTTGTAAAACTTCTTTGATAAATCAGTGACACACTATCATCAGAGCTAACACATTATATTGATTAATTCACAAACATATATGTTAAATATCTATAATTTCTGGTTTTTATGGGTTAATTGTTCAGCAACAAATATTTAATAAGTTTATTTTAACATTAAATAAAATTTAACCCTATTTAATAGAACTAAACCAGAAAATACCCAATTTTATTTAAAAAGTGAATTATATTTTATTTATTGAATTATATTTATTAAAAATGAAATAAAACTAATATATAAATATGTAATATATAAAATGAGATTTTATATATAGAAAATAATATATGTAACATGTAACATCATTTTCTATATTACACATTTGTTTTTATTCATTTTCTTTAACTAATTAATTCAATAAATAAATATAATTCGCCTTTTGTTTTTAATAAAATTGGATATTTTTCTGGTTTAATTATATTAAATAGGGTTAACTAATTAACTAAATGATTTAATGTTAAAATCAAAGGTTTAAGCCAGAAAAATATCCAATCTTATAAAAGTGAATTATATTTATTTATTGAATTAATTAGTTAAATGAAATGAAATAAAAACAAATATGTAATATAGAAACTGATGTTACATGATTTATATATTATTTTCTATAAAATCTCATTTTATATATTACATATTTTTATATTAGTTTTGTTTCATTTTAAATAAATATATTCAATAAACAAATATGATTCACTTTTAAAAAATTTTGGGTATTTTCTGGTTTAATTCTATTAAATAGGGTTAAATTTGATTTAATGTTAAAATAAAGTTATTAAATATTTGTTGGTGAATAATTAACCCATGAAAACCAGAGATTATAGGTATTTAATATATATGGTTGTGATTTAATCAATATAATATGTTAGCTCTGATGGTAGTGTGTCACTGAATATCAAAGAGGAGGAGAGTTCAAGTCCAAGCAGTACTGGTTTTTTTTCTGATTTACAAAATGACGTCGTTTTGGTTGATGTCGTTTTGAATAGACGGAGCTGTTAACGGTTTGATAACTCTGTAATAAGATTCTGTTAGTTTATTTAATGACATGTCTAATATGGCCTGATCAACAAAATTTTGGTATTTATTTGAATGTCAATCGATAAGAGACAAATATGAAACTTCAGGGTTTAAACTTCAGGGTTTAAACGTCCCCTTAAATAAAGGTAAAATATAAAATTTAATGATTTTCTTAATATGTGTAAAATTATCTAAAATGACACTTAATTATAAACAGATACAGTAATATATACTTTAACATGTGAAAGTGAAGAGAGAAATATGAAACTTCCTTTATTTTACAATGACACTACTCATCCTTATATAACTCTGACAATCTTTAATCTATTGAAAAAAATGAATAATGGATTGCTAAAAGAATCAAATATGTTGCTGGTTATGGATGTTAAGAATAATTAAATGGGTTAGATTCTCTGCAAGATAAAGATTTTTAATAATTAAATGAGTTAAAAGAGATTTTATTAATATTTGATCAAAACTACAAAAGAAAAGACAAAGTGGGAACTCTCATTGAGAGATCGTAATATCGGTTCTAGGGCTCTAATGGGCTTATACTTCTTTCCAGGCCAAAAATAATTATGCATACAATAAATAATGCAATGATATATCTATCTATATATATAAAGTAATATTTTATTTTTTTATGAAGTCACATCATCTATCTCATATTTTAGAATTATGACATATAGACAAATATTTTAATTAATTTTAATTTGCTTACATGATATATTTATTATATTAATTACAATTTAATTATCGCAGAACTAGCATTCATTAATGATATATCATGTATTTTATGGTTTTATGACATGATATATGCTATGGTTTAAGAGTTTTTTGTATATATATTAAGTCTTATTAGGTACAAACATGGATTGGACCTTGATGAACACTTCAGAACTTTTGGGGGCTTGTAGCTGAGCAAAACAACAAGGAGACGATTATTGCTGTCCATGTCGACCGACAGGCCATTCCTGTGTTGGTCCACACAACCACGACATGAATGACACCTTCGAGTTTTATCAAATTTTAAAATTGTAACTTTGCCCCATAAGTTTCTAAAGTTTATATTTCATGCCTAATTGTGTTTTTAG
Source organism: Cardamine flexuosa (assembly GCA_963555745.1). Classification (NCBI taxonomy): domain Eukaryota; kingdom Viridiplantae; phylum Streptophyta; class Magnoliopsida; order Brassicales; family Brassicaceae; genus Cardamine; species Cardamine flexuosa. The sequence continues at coordinate 24,381,873 of OY743214.1, read as the reverse complement.
GTTAAACTATGTTTTAAAAGTCTTAGAGACTAAAGTTTTGTGTTGTATTGAGTATTGAGTTTTTCTAAGTTTCATTGTAAGTTTCAAGCAAGTTCTGGAGAGAAGATTCAGATCTCAATCTTTGTAGAGAGAAAAATTCTAAACTCCCTTATTTCTTATTTCTATTTCATGAGTATTATTCAGACAATGATTTGTGTTTTCTTTTCTATGTCTGAATAGTCACCTTGTTAAATCTAGGGTTTCAAAAGGTTTATGATGGTTTGCTGAATTGGGCATAGACATGTTAGGTTATCTATAATGTTCTTCATCTAGATTTGATTATCACACTAGTCTTAAGACTGATCACCTTAATCCTGGTATCATAGGAATGTTAGTAGGTGCGAGAGTGCTATTGATATCCTGACCCAATCTTAGATGAGCAAACAGCCTTTTCGCAGCGAAAGTTAGTTTATGAATTTTGTAAACATATTGTACCCGCTAGTCATAGAGACTCTATTTATTGGTATTTCGCAAAGAGATTTAGTTTGCTTCTATTTAGAGGATAAATGTCGTCGCAGCGAGAGTTGGATGAGATATCATATCAGTGTTACGAGTTTAAAAACAAAACAAACAATTTAGTCTTGATTATAGAACTGCCCAGTTCACATTCCTAATTATTCCCGATGAATATCCCTAGATCTAGCGCTTTTAATCACTTTAATTCAATCTCGTTCATCTTGTTTACTTTTATCTGCATTGCTTTATTTATTTACTATTTATTGATCTAGCTTAACTCGAACTTCTGTTTGTATTGTGTGAGTTTTCAGAATCCTTGTGGATTCAACCCCTAAGTGCTGCAATCGATCTCCTAATTTGAGAGAATAGTTGTAGGGTTATATTTGACCCTGTCAATTAATATAATAATATTAAAAAGAATTTGAAAAGTCTCTTTAGAAAACGATCTAAAGACTCTAATTTAATAATTTAGTCCTATAGTTTAATAAATTAACTACTATTCTTAGATTTAATAGTATCAAAAAGATTTTGGACAGTCATATCCTAAGAAAATGATTATATAAAAAATGATCTTCCAAACTATAGTTTTTTTGGATTTATTTCTATAGTTTAGACTTACCTTCAAATAAATAAATATTACTCTGTAATTTAATAGTTTTAGTTTTATTAGATTTATTTATAATTTTATATAGTTTAGAAAACTATTTATCTTCAAATAAATAAATCAAAGTATTGTTAATTATGATTCTAATTTATGAATTTCCTGCATATTATAATCGAACTTATGAAATTTTTTTTTTTATAGAATTTCGTGTTTATAAATTATGAAATTAGATATATAATTTAAAAATAAATAAATAAGGATTACCTTGAAAAGATGTTCACAAAATTTTCAAATACATTGCTTACATTGATATTTTTCAATTTTATAATCAGAAAAAAATTGTTGAATTTAAATAGCTGAGATGGAAAAGATAAAAATATGCATTTTGATTGTCAGAATTGGTGTTTAAGCGAATGATGATTAGTTCATCAGTCTAATTCTCATGGGGGTGTCTAAAAACTTGAATCACAACTCTAAAATTTTAAATGGCATATAATAATGCATGTTATAATAAAAGAAAAGTTCTTGTATCCCAAAACGTTGACATGTTCAAACCAATTTTTACGAGAAAATATGAGTAAAGTCTTATAACGAAAATTTACAATGCCCATATAGTTGGACATTTCAGCCTCAAAATCTAGGTGTTAGATACAAAGATCATGATTCATCATTTAAGACTTTGTTTATTTCAGGTAGAAGATTAGAAGATAATGGTATATATAACACTTATCTATTCTTATTTGATATATTTTAATTTCTATATTACGGAAGAGTAATTCATGAAAAGGGGTATTCAATCTTATATAGTAAATACATACACATTAATTGGATACGTTAAAACAAACAAAAAAAATTGTAAACACAAATAATTGAAGAAAAACTACTATACAAAATAGCAAGTTCGCAACCAATCATAACGATTATAAAATAATAATCAAAATATCTGATCTAAATCATAAATACATCCTCATCTAAATCATGTCTGAAGGGCGGATCGCCTACTAATATATAATAAATATAAACAGAAAAGCTTGAAAGAAAAAAATAGATATTTCATTGTATGAAATAACATGATATATATAATGAAGAAGATATGTCAAAGAATTGACACTATACAAAAGCATGTTGCCTCTATGCGCAAGGGTTAATTTTCTCTCAAATACTTTTAAGGCTTAATATCTCACCAGATCAGATTCTTTTTTAGCCTTTTAAAGAAGAAAGAAAGTCAATTCTGATTTTTTTTGTTACAATGTCTATTTCCAATAATTTTTTTCCAAAAGAAAAAGAAAAAGATTTAGTGAAAAAAAGAAGTAATGGATAATTCTAATATCAATCAAGTTGTTGTCTCCAAAGTTTGTTTTTTGTGAGTTGAATATATAATCTCTTGTTTTAATCTGTCTACAAATGCTTGAATATGGAATCCTATATATAATGGCTGATAATGACTTGAAAAAATTGTTTAGTTTTCCCTTGAAAAGTCTTCTAAAACCTTACATGCGTTATCTTGATTAATGTTTATTTTTCTTCAGCGGTTTTCTTTATATATTTTAACCTTTTAAAATAAGATTTTTCCAAACGAACAGGTCAGACAAAAAAAATAAACACACATAATATTTGATTGAAAAACATCAAGAGTTTGTTTGATTTTTTTTCGCACTCTTTGCAGAAATGCACCCTTTTTTCAAGAGTTTACTGTTTGAGTTTTTTTTTTATAAATATTTTTGCAGAAACTTTTGCACCTTATCTGAGGTTATAAAAAAAACACCCTTTTGCAGAAAAACACCATAATGTCTAGAGTTTTTTTTGTTTGCACCCTATTTGATTAATAACCTTTTTTTTATTTCTTGGTTGAACTTTTTCTATATTTATATTTGCAGAAGAAAAGCTGGAAGAACTTTTTCGAGTACTTGTATATTCGTAAGTAAATATTTTGTTGATTTAATCATTAATTGCATTTAGGGATATTGTAATATTGTATACTCGTAAAGTAAACTTTTGTTGGGTATGTTTATATAAATTAAGTGAACTTTTATAATTCTGTAAATAGGGTCTTATTACCCACATTGGTAATGTAAGTATGAGTGCCAAAAGGATGCACCGATCCGTACACACACTATACCATACAACTCATGAAAGTAGTTAGGTATGGTATCGGTGTCGTCTCTCTCACATAATGATTCCTAATTATGTGCATAACCGTTGATCTATTTAACAAATTATATCAAAATTAGTTAAAATAACTTATGATTATTAGTCATATATATTATACTATTTGCTTTTAAATAATCATAGTTCAATTTTTAGGTTATAAAATCAAATTGAATATATCAAATATTATTAAGTTCGATTTACTAAACTGCCTGCCAAGTAAAATTATTGATTTTTAACTATTTTTGAAAAGCATGTGTTTTCACTTTTCCGTTTTAGTAATATGTAAATAGTAATTGAAATCTAGTGTTATTGGTTTAGTTATATTCCATTGGTTTAAATAAAAATTAAAATTGTTTGACCAAATAATAAAAACAAATAAGAATTTTCATTCAATTAATGTTTGATTTTAAATTTTTTGAGGATTTCCAATATATAATAAATTGAATCTAGCAAAAACACGGGAAAAAATCCAACTAAAAAGAGAAAAAAGTAAGCAAACATAAAGGAAAAATAGAGCAAAACATAAGTAAAAAGAAAGTATAAAACACAAGTATTAAAAAGTAAACAATTTATAGACTTGAATTGATATAACAAAAATCAAAGATCATTGTCAGATTCAGACTCTGAAACATTAGCAAACAAAGCTGTATGTAACCCGTAATCAGAATCCAAAAGTAAACCATTTGGAAAGGGAAAATCTGAGTTTTTGACCCAGAAAAAAAGAAGTCAATTCTGAGTTTTTGTGTTACAACTTCTGTTTCAAACAATTTTCTCCTCAAAAGAAAAAGGTTTAGTGAAAGAGAGAAGCAATAGAGAATTCTAATATCAATCAAGTTGTTGTCCCTGAAGTTTTTTCTTTCTCTTGTTTTAATCTGTTTACACATGCTTTTGAATATGGAATCAATATAATGACTCATTTGGGACAAATTACATATAATACATAATATATTATATATATATATGTATATATCATAAATCAATAATAATGTAAAATTAGAAATATTGAATCTTAAATTTCCAAAAAACTTTAATATGTTTAGAATAATTTTTCTTATTATTATAGTTTAATTAATATAAAAAATTAATTTTATGATATTGTCTAATACATTGACAAATATAAATTAAATTTTTTGCTTTTATAACCTGAAAAGTATTTTTTTTTCTCCGTGACTCCACCAGTTTCATGCACGACTCCACGTCTCCACCATTATTGTCCTCTAATTTTTAGTTTCTCCTGTAACTGTAAAAATTAGAGTCTCATGTAACAGTAAGTATATAATATCCAAGAATTAAATACAAAAAATATCTCTTTAAACTTTATTTCTAAATGAGACCCTATTGTTTTAAAAACTCTTCCTAGAAGATCTAGTTTGAAAATAATTTTTTCAAATGATTCAGTTTTAACAATGCCCTTATATATTATTATTTATTGTTTGTTTAACTTCTAATTATTGATTTTTGTGTTTGTACTTTGTAAATGTTAGGTTTGAATTTTAATTATTAAATTAACATATTTGTGATAGTTTATTATGTTATAGTTTTTATTTTTTAATTTGTTTATCATATTTATTTTTTGGAGATTTACATTTCTATCTCGACCCGTCTCATATCTTATATGATACGTAAATTAGACTAATTTGTTTATTTCCAAATTCAGAAATTCTCTTTTTGTTCATATTTCCATAAAATCTCTTCCCGTATTCTTGTTTGTCGACCCCTAATTACTACTATCTAGTAAGCAGTTTCATCAAGCTTCTTACCCATAGTCACATGATGCCGCTGTCATCTTCTCCGGAATTCTTGGGTTCGTAGGCATTGTCATTGACTTAGCTACAGATCTTCCGTACCAAGAAACTCACAAACTGTTCCAAGACAACATTGTCAATATGCTGTCCGATATCAAATAAATCTTATTCTCTCACCACAAAACTTAAATTTAGTAATCCAATAAAACTCGTCCCAAGCTCTATGTCCACAAAGACTTTTTGACAGTACAGTAAAATTTTTATAAATTAATAAAAAATATTAGGTTAATATCTGCACTATGCTGCGAGATTTGTTTTAAGTATAAATATTTTCAATAGTATCGATGATTACTTTGTATCATGTTCATTTAATATGTTTTTGTTCAAATATTTTAAAAAGTTTATAAACCTCATACGAATTGATCGAATTAATGTTTGATATTAATTCAAATTTTAGGTAGCTTTTGTAATAGTGTGTTTGTATTTGTTTTTTTCATCTTTTTATTTTTTTAGCTTTAATTTATTAGTGTTTCGATTTTGAGAATGTTCATTTAATTCTGCTAGTTTTGTATTTTTTAACATTATTTTTTAAATATGATAAATATAGAAATAACAATAATAAAATTTAATATATTTGAATTGGTAAATTTCTTATTTGATTATATATGCACACTTAAGTATGATTAATAATGACAACAGTTAGTTTAAATTTAAGTTTCTTTGGTCTGTCTTTGTCTAGGAGTTTTAGTTTTGGGAATAGTTTTGTTCCATTAGCCATTTTTATAGTATTTAAATTTAAGATATTACAAAAACAAATTAGATTTCTAAATTTTATTGTTATGATAATAATAATAATAATTATTATTACTATTATTATTATTATTATTATTATTATTATTATTATTACTATCATCATTATTATTACTATTAGTGTTATTATAGTTTTTCTAGCTCTAATACTTCAAATACTTTCTAAATACTAATATATATTTATTATGTTTAGAAAAGTTTTGAAGGTGAATGAAACTATTAAGACTTACAGTTTTCAGCCAAATAAACCTTACAAAAATACCAAATAATAACCTATTTAAATATTACGTATACAAATATATTGTAAATTATAAATTCTATAAGAAAGTTTAAAAATATTCAAGCAACAACAAACAAACCATAATGAATGTTTAATAGAAAATATGCATTTTCTACTTCGTATCAGTGACATAAAATATAGTAGAAAGTTTTGGACAACAAAATAAGTCTTACAACCACATTTTTTGTTTACTTTTCACATGAAGTATAACTCTTCCTCGATAATCCTATTATCTTTTCATTCATTCATTATTGTCTCAACAATCTCCATTAGTCATGCTTTCTGATTCATATCTAACATATCAAATAATTTTTTTGTCATGTATTTTATTTTGCTTTCATTCATTGGGACATATTAGTTAAAAATTCCTATAAGTTTCATTCATGAGAAAATATTATGATAGTTGATAATCATGGATATATATTATTGAACAAACTTTAGATCTTCAAAATAATTTGAGGATACCATAATCATATACCCTTCTCCCACATCCAAAAATCCTAATTCTCAAATTCATGTCTGAGAATTTACCAACCTTCTTTAAAAAAAAAAAACTCATACTGAAAGAAATCCAAACTTTTGATTTTCAATCCAAAAAAAAATATTAGCTTAAGAAAACGTAAAACCAATGCTAATAAACTACATGAGACCCGATTAGATCGGTTAAAATAGCTAATTAACACATGTAGTTTTATTCATGGTAAAAATAAAATATTATATAATGTGTATAATTAAAATAATTTGATTTGTTTAGAAAGTTTTTTTATTAATTTATTTATGGTAAAAATAAATATTATATGATATGTATAATTAAAATGATATGATTTTTAGATTATTTTTTATAAATTTATTCATGATAAAAATAACTATTATGATATTTGAATTATAAATTTGTTTTATTAATTGATGTGGCATTAAAAATCTGATGTGTTTACTTATGTGTATTAATGAAATAATTTGATTGGATTATAAAAATTTCATTTATTGACATGTCACAATGAAAAAAAAAACTGATGTGTCATCTAAGGAGATACACACTATCTTATTATAATGTTGATTAGAATAGAATTAATGTATTTTTATAATATTTTATTAATTTATCAAGATTATTAATTTATAAAAATAAGATTTGGATTAAAATAGCAATTTAGGACAAGAAAAAATTATTAATTTAGCAAAATATTAATAAATAAAGTATTAATTTATAGAAATTTAACTGTATTTGGTTTGTATTTTTTTTTTCAAGTTTCGTGTACGTATATATCAAAGAAATAGGAACAATGTTATAATAACATCAGATATTTAATCATTGCGTCTATTATCTTATCATTCTTCCTTATTACACTCAAAATAAACTTATACATTAAACTTCAATCTCTATGGGGCTGTCATGTGCAAAGCCGGCCCAAAGCATAAGCAGGATAAACCATTGGTTCTGATTTTCAATTTTTGAAAACTTTTAAGGGCCACATAATTATTATAGAAATGTGAATATGGGTCAATACATTTGAAACTCATAACATTTTAGAGAAGATACATATTTATTCCTATTTTTTGTTAAAATTAATTTTAAACTGAAACAAGGAAACATAAATAAATACTAATAGATTTATTATAAATTCATTCACAAAAAGTTTAAAACCATTATGATCATGAAACAAGAAGTCTCAATTTTTATTTTAGTTAACTACCTAACGTTTGAAATTTTCTAAATTATCGTTGGATTTTACTTCATACTTCAATTATTCCTGTTAGTTTCGTAAGTTTTTAATTTCTTATCAAATTTAAAAAATGCAGAATTATTAAAATCTTCATGAACAATCAAATAGAAAACTAACGCAAAATTCTGAATTCATAGACGTTTTAGAATTTTTCTTCAACAATTAACACATATGTACATAGATTTATTATCAACCAAGAGATCTATAATACTATGAAGATCTAATGAATGTTTTTGCATGAAAAAATGCAAAGAGAATTATATATATTATATAAAGTTTTTTATTTTAAAAATGTTTTAAGTTTAATATATAATAAATTTTAAATTAAATTGTGAAAGAACCACTTTTTTTTTCTCTCCTCGAGCTACCAAAAATGTTGGAGCACTCAAAATATTGGCATCTGTCTTTTTCATTTCTATTCTAATATTTTTAAGGTTTTTCCCTAAGCTCCATGTTTGAGAAGTTACCATTTGGCCACTCAACAACTTGACTAATACATGTGGGTTTTCTTTGTGATTGAGCTTAGTTAGGATGTAAAGGGAATTTTATCTCCTTATGGTCTTTGTACTGGCTTTATAGTTTTTTGGAAAATCTTGATATTTGTTTTGTTTATTTCATATCTCATATGTGCTAGATTAGGAGCAGTTCGATAGACGAATTTTTAAATTTTATAAGTAAATTAAAATTAGGTAAAGTAATAAATTAAATATTTGTTATTAATGAAATATCTTAAATTAGTTTACGAGAGGAAGTATAAAGTATTTTTCATAAAGAAAATAATTATCTACATAAGTTTATTTTATACATGAATAAATTAATTAAATTTTTATATTATAATTATAATATTAACATCTTAAAACTAAAACTTTATACCACATCAAATAACTTTTATTCCATCTTGTTGTTTGTGTTTTTTCATCACCATGAGAGATAGGTCTTGAAAAAAATACCAGGAATCAAAGAACAAAACGGAATCCAACCCGAAAAGGATATCAAACTTAAATCCAAACCGACAATAATCTTAATAGGTCCTCGACATCTATATCCAAAAACTAAACCGAGAACCGACTGGATAGCCAAAATACTTGAAATAAAACTCTATATCCAAAAATATAAATAATATATAAATTTGATATAATCAAATTACCTATAATTATAAGCCCAAAAATATAAATTATTTTTAGACCAAAATAACTAAAATATCCAAAGTAACCAAAATGTTTAAAAATTCTTAGTTATATTTGTGAAAATTCAATCAAACGTTACTTATATTTAAACCAAGTTTTATTCAAATTTTTTATATATTTTGTGTACCTAAAAATGTCTCAAACTAAGATGGAACTGAACTGAACCAAAAATATAAATATTCAAATGGATCATAGGCTTCTAAACCCGATAAGCGTGAACTAACTCTAAACTCCCAGCACTAATGTGATATCTCAAAAAAAAAAAATCAAATGACCAGCGGCTATGATCTCGGTCATATATATGCAAGATATTTTTCTGGTAAAATCTTTGTTGTCTCTTTGATGTCTTTTTATTAAGATTTTATCTCACTTCCCAAAAGAATATCATTTCCTTCTCGCGCCAAAAACTTTCATCATTCCTTGGCTCTTGATGTTTCTAGCAGCATTCTCTTGTTCAACTCTTCTCTCACCATCTCTCGATTTTATTCTTATCTTGGGCTTTATACTTGAAAATGTTTTGTTTTCACGACTTATTTTTTTTTCAGTCATCAGATTCTCATCCACCATCATCTTGAATCTCTAGCGGAAGCCCACCGCCTTGCTCCATCATCTGGATCCATATTAGTTTATGAGACTTAGCTCCGCATAAACAACACTCTCTAAGTTGATTTTTTTTAGTTATTGGAGTTTATATAATGTAAAAATCTAAATTGAAAGAAAAAGCTAATATTTTATTCTGGGAAATTAAAATTATTTTTCCTTTTCGAATTGTATTCTTTTTTATAAAAAATCATATAATCTATGCTTTTCTTTCTTTCTTTTTTGTTTAAATTTAAAGATTATGAACTAGCTTGAAAAGTTTATTTTTCAAATGAAAATTTGTCAAAATATAATTTTAGTTTAATTAAACACATTTCTTTTTACTTAATAACTATAGAGATGGAAAATTAGGATTATTTTTTCTTTTTAGGACTGTATTCCTTTTTGAAATTTCCTTTAATTTTTCCTTACAATCTATGCTTTTATTTAATTAAAAACGAGTCAAATTCTGATCATTTTAGTTGACACATATCACGATAAGACGAGTTACTAACTTTGAATCATTCGTTTTTATTTAATAAGATTTAATTAAACACGTTTATTCTTTTGTTTTGACTTAATAACTATAGAGATGGAAAATTAGAATATTTATTTTCCTTTTAGGATTGTATTTCTTTTTAAAACTTCGTTTAATATTTCTTGGTAATATATGATTTTATTTAATTAAACATGTATTAAAATCTGATCTTTTAATTAACACGTGTCATGATCATGAGAGTTATTAACTTTAAATCATTTGTTTTTGTATAATCAAAAGTGTAAGACTTTCATATAATACATTTTTCCTATTGTAGAAGCAAAACAATATTTTCTCAGTTCCTTTTTATTAAATTTTCAATTTAATATTATTTACTTATTTTCATAGTTATCTTTAAATTATCTTATTTTATAATTACTTAATATATTTTATTTTGATCAATGTTATATAAAATATTTCTGACTTAAAACCTCCCCCCCCCCCTTCCTTTTCATGTTAAGAATTTGTATTTTTGTATCAGAATTCATATAATAATAAACAAAATTTCATTTTCTTTATAATTTTTTCCTTTACATGAAAAGATTTTATTATTTTCTAATTTGATAATTGTATTAAAAACATTTAAAACAAAAAAAAATGAAAAGTTCATCATTTTATTTAATTATTTAGAAACTTTTTAAGAAGTGTCAAAATCAAATCGATTAATTAGCATGTGTTAAAACCCGAACAATTAACAGACATATGTCAAAATTTGATATACACACACATAGGAAAATCTTATCGAATAATTTGTAATATTATTTGTTATAAGTTTGACATATGTCGGATTATGGTGAGATGCACCAAACTTTACTATTAAATTATCGGATGGATTTCTTAAAATTAAATATTTGTTGTAAATATATATCTTAAAATAGTATTTTTACCTAACAAACAAGTAGAAAACGTGTTTTGTTAGTAAAGAAAGTGATTTGCATATGTTTGTTTTTTTTAACATAAATAAATTAATTTAAAAAATATATATATATAATAATATTATGATTAACATATTAAATTTTATATATAATAATATTATTGTTTACATATTAAAAATTTTAATTACCCTCTGAGATATGAAAAAACATATTTGATGACTAACGGTTATGTTTTCGTTTCGCTTCGCGACCATCGTATTAGGCCTGGACACGAAGCGAATATTCGGATTTTTGGAAGTATTCGTATTCGCTTCGCTTCGCCCGAATAACTGACTTTACTATTAGTATTCGCTTTAGATCTAACCGGATATTCGATAAAATCTTAAGTATTTACAAATATTCGATTCGCTTCTTAATAATTTAAAAAAAAAATTAATCGTAAAATAGCAATATTTTATTTAAAACTACATATTTTCTTCTTAATTTATTAAATTTTAATATTTATATAACTAATTGATGAATAAAATTCTGCAATTTCGATATAGATATAATCAATATGCAATATATTTATATATTTATATAATTATATATATATCGAAGCGAAACGAATATTCGCATTTTAAAATTTTAGTATTTGATATTTGCTTCATTGTTAACGAATATTAATTTTTAGTACTTGTTTTGCTTCATAATTCAAAACGAATAACAAATATATCGAATATTTGTCCAGGGCTACACCGTATATATTATTGAATCAGTAACTTTTTATTTTATTTTGTTCATAGGAATCAATAAATTAGAGAACGTCTAAAAATTTAAACGAAAGCCAAGAAAATATATGATTTATAGTGTATGGTTTCCGTATATAGCTCAAAAATTATTTTGAGTCATTGGAGGCACATTTAGATACATTCAACATTTATTATTACGTGGGATATAACATTTACTCACTCAACAAAACACTATTAACGCAATTAACAAATTTATAGCCAAAACCAAAGGCAATATGCCTTATATTTCGCTGATTACTTTTCTACGACGGAGCTCCGGCCATATTCCCCCGTGCCAACCGGAGATGACTCGGAACACGTTGCTTTATCTCTTCTAATGCACACAAGGTCTCTGGATCGAGCCCTCCTGCAAACTGAATAAACATTTAAAGATAGTAAGCACCAATGCACTGTGATCGATTGGAGTATATTTGAAGTTTTAGGAGTTACCTGGTGCGTTCTGTAAGCGAACCTGACTCCTTGGAGAAGCAATGCTTCTTGAGTAGCTTCTCTATCCAAGTTACGAGCTGATTCTAGTTCGTTCGCAACTCTATTCATGTAGGTTTTAGCAAGCTTGATCGATGCTCTTTTGATCTATCGAAAGAATTTGAACAATCTTAAAAGACTACAAACAGAGTGTAATCGATGATTTTACTCAGAAACAAGATTAAGTCATACCTTGCTTATCATTCCCGAGTCAAGCATCCATTCAACTGGGATTTTAAAGTCCTGGTAAGAGCGCATGGATGTGCCGCGTAATCTGACTAGCCTCCTTATCCTCTGCTCCGACCTTATCATAACCAGAATTTTAGTTTATTGGGGAATCCAAACATGTTTCATTTAATCAGTGAGCATCAAAAGTAAGGAACTTCTTTTACTTGTCTAGTAAGTTGACCATTTTCTTCAGAGCAACACCATAGTGAATGCTCGGATCATCAGAGTAAGAAGAAAGTTCTTTTTCCAGTTTCTTTAGCTCGCGGTACTCAACTGCAGCTTCTTGCAGGGCATCAGCTTTCCTCTCAGGCCACTTGAAATGCTTAAGCACAGCTCGCTCATCAGCCTGCAAGGCATTATGCAAAGGGAAAGGCACATGTAATGATGCAAAACTCTTGGAGAAACGATCATTAGTATGATTAACTATGGTCTTAGTAGATAGTGATGTAGACCAGTGACATGATAGAGATTAAAATGTGAAAAAGCCTTACCAGAGTTGCCAATTCTTTATCAAGCCAATCCACAAATTTCATGACATCTTCCATATCCGAAAAACAAGTGGTCAGAACCTTCTGGATAAGATCATTGATAAAGTCTCCCTTTGTTTCAATATCTGCTTTTATCTGTGGGAATATAATGAAGCTCATCAGTGTTAGATAAGATTAAAAACAGAGTCCAGAAAAAGGAAATTTTGTTGCTTACAGCGATAAGGTGGGCGGAACGGTTTTGAATTTCTCCAACTATACTATTGTGAGCACTATTAACTTGAGACTTGTTGTTTCCATTAACAGACGGTGAAAGGTCTCTACTATTATCTTGCTTTTTCAACAACTGAAACAGCTGAGAAACTGGAGGAGACTTCTGAGCACGAGCTGCTTTAGCAAGAGGCCTAGGTGGTGGTGGTGGAGGAGGAGGAGGTGGTGTTGGTGGTGCAATAGGCGAAGAAGCTTCATCTCTTTTACTTGAATTAGTAGCTGGAGAAACCAAAAACTTTGGAATTGGCGGTGTTGGTGGTAATCTTGAAGGTAATGGTAATGGTGGAGATGTTCTTGATGATGACTCTACTGCTACCTCCTTTTTAACCTTGGATTGCTCTAATTTGCTAGCGATTAACTTCTGTATATCTTTGAATCTTGTGTTCTGATGTTCTTTAGCTGGCTGAATCAACCAAAAACACTTCAGAGATTAGAGCAATTGTTCACCAAAACTGTATATATATGCAGAAGCAGAATCAAGAGCAATCATAATCTTCTCAATCGAAATGAAATGTTTTACCTTGTCGTTAGAGGAAAGAGATGAGATCTTAGCTTCAGCTGAAACAAGATCCTGAGAAAGCTTTTTGTTCTTCAACTCAAGCTCTATATTTGAATTACGAGCTTCCTCTAGCTCCGTTTTCAAACTCAAAACCTGTAACTGCAAATCCTTAATCAACGACTCGTTCATCACCAGCTTCTCTTCCAATTCCTCCATTTTCTTCCTCTTCTCATCCTCCACCGCCGCCGCCGCCGTAGCCATTGCCGTTTCTTCGCTTTTCCTAGATATCGGCCGCCTCGGACAACCGAACTGTTCTACAACCGCCGGACGATTCACAGACCGAGCTCTCTGAGGAGCCAAAACGGCCGTATCCTCTTCTCCGGATTTCGCTCTCTTAAGCATAATTGATCGCCGGTTCTTCGCCGGATCGTGACTGGTGGATTTCGGTTTACCGTTATCGTCTTGGGATTTGGGTCTAGAGATCACTGAGTAGTGTGAATTCGCGGATTTAACGCGGGAAGGAGTGGTGGAAGTAGCGGAAATGCGGGACATTACTAACAAGTTTCCGACGTTTACGGCGGTTCCCGGCGAGAAGACTCGTCGCTAAAGTCTCACTTAGCTTTGACTTGTGAAAATCAAGAGACGACGACTTGGAATTTGGAAACTGTCGCGCAAGAAAACAACAAACTATAATATTAATCAACCAATCATTAATCCAATAATCCTATGAGATTTAGTCTTAAATATTCAATTAATTAGCGTTTACAGTTATTAATCAACCAACTAATGAAGGAATTATCAGTTTGGGGAAACAGTGGGCTTGAGGCCCACCAAAATTTTTGACGACTTTTACGATAAGACAAAAAACAAATTAAGTAGTGGGCCCATTTGTTGTTTTGTCGTTATTTTTATTTTCAGATTGATGTGAACATCCACGCGCCATCCGGAAATAACACACAAAAAGTAGACAGTGTCGTGTATTTGATATAGGTGCATAGGTGTATGCGTGTAACTGCAAGCAAACAAATATGTTTTGATACTAACAAAACAAATCATTGAAAATTTTCTTAACAGAGATTAGTATGTTGTTAGAAACAATGATTTGTGTCAACTAGAACTGACGTTTACAAAAATATATATAGCATTTCAAGATAATATTTGAAACAATGAAATTAGATTATAGAGCATCTAAAATTAATTAAGCGAAGGACCAACTACTAATTTGTCTCATGTTGAGCAGCAAATGGAACAAATAGCATTTGACATTTATGATGGGACCATTATGTTTGGAATAAATGTTGTATGATTATTAATAAATAAATTTACGTAAAAAGAAGAATAGCCTATTTAAATATGTGTGTGGGTGGAATAAATTAAAATTTATAGAGCTTGAAAACATGTTTAAGACGAAAGGGAGGAGGAGTATGTCCTAATCATACTCAAACTCAAAGCTGTTAGTGACCATTGGTTTACAAGTTAAGTTATTGACTTATTTTGGAGAACCTGATCATAATTTGATATAATGATTTAGAAATTATTTGGTCTATAAGGTAATTATTGGGCTATCTATAGGTAAAATATCTGCTCCCAACTATCTGCAATTGTATTGGAATCTTTACAGGGAAAGAAAAAGCAAAAGGCACGGTAAAGCCCTAATCAGATATTCAGATAGGAAAATCATTACTATATTATGATGAAAATGAGAAAATTATAATTATCTAAATATAGTATGAAGGGAACATTTAATTGTCACAAAAATCTCTAAGATTGGTTGTCTATTAATCTGAGGAGGCAAACTTAGAACACATGTATATCAAACTGAAAGTGAAGCAATATATATTTTTCAAACTCATATTTTAAAAATGATTTACACTCTATATTATTCTGTTTGTATTTAACAATTATATATTTTGGTTGGAATTTTCTTTAAAATATAATAATTTGAATATAAAAAGTTTTTTTAAGAAAAATGCAAACGAAATGGAGAGAGTTGATATTAAAGAAAGAAAAAAAAACCATCTTGTGTGTTTATTAGGACACATACATAATACTTTAAGATCGAGCAATAAACAAAACAAAAAATAGACAAAATAAAGAAACGTAAATCCCTAAACGTAGAAAAATATTTGTGATATAAATTGCATGTGTAGAAAAGTCATCACAAACTACATCATAGTATACGCCGGGAAAAAAAAACTTACTTCATAGTATGGTTATAGCAAATTAAACTACTGTAGATAAGAGTAAATGATACACCATGTAAAGTAATGATGCTTTAGATGCAATTGAATGTGTTGTAAAATAAAACTTCTGGATTTAATGGTACGAGAACATAAGCATATATATAGTTTGATAAAAAAAAAACCACTACATAAATTCTTTATCAAGAAAAAATAAAACTAACATAAATTTTCTATTCAAGTTTGGTCACAGATGATGATCATAATTGTGTTTTCTTGAGACAAAAGAGATAAATTTTTATATATGTATAACTTACATATTAAAACCCATATAACCCCCCAACAAATTAAGATATCAACCATGGATGATCGATCATCTTTTCTTGCTAATTTCCGATCGAGAGATAGATGAAAGATATTAATCAAGAATTTTAACAACAACAAAAAAGATATTAATCAAGAATCAAAAGATAAATGGTACCTTGGAGATAAAACTCTTGAAGATGAAGAAGAATACTGGTGATGGTCGTCTTCCCAGAATAAAAAAAACCGGTTTACAATATTCTCATGAGTGAAGATGATGGTCGGTCCAAGTTTTACCAAAAATAAAGAAAAGAAAGAAGATGATGATCGACGATTTCACATGCGGCTCTTATAAATACATGGTTACGATGACATCATATTAATATGTGAGTGCTTTATATTTCTGCAAGAAAGAATATGAAATATGAATAGGTTTCGTATATAAGCTCAATGAATGTGAGATGTCTTGGAAGGGTTAAAAACTTGGAGGAACCGGAAGAAAATATATAGTTTACTAATTAAAACCATAAAGGAGAAAAAGAAATTGTAGATTGGTTAGTACTTCGCAGTCTTATACTGATAAATCAGAAAACATTTTATCTACCGGTTTAGCTATTATTACTATTATTACTATCAGAAAACAAACTAACAATAATTAAAGTAATCCAAATGAATTAATTTATACTATTATAAAAAGAGTTGTATATACTAACTTAAACCCAAATAACTGCATCTAGTACTGTTGGATTTTCAGCTCGAACAAAATCAGGACTTCGACGACTCAATTCAATAAACAGATAGTAAGTCCAAACTTCAGATAATTGTAGACCAAAACAAAAACCTTAATAAGTTGAAACGTATCAAATTTACATTTTAATGACTGGGAAAGAAATAAGATGCACTACTACTATATCAGGGATGTTTTAATGAATAAAATTATAGATGTGTGTGTTAGTTATATATTTTTTATGAACTTATATCATGAACCTTAAACACTAAACATTGGAATCTGCAGTGTACATCAAGTGTATGTATAGGTATCATGTAGACGTCTACTTCATAAATGGAGTACAAATCAAACAATAGTTTAATACGGACAAATTCAGGTGTATCCTTTTTGTATGCAAACTAATTAAGATTAAAGAATAAAACCGAAAGGATAACGACATGTGTAATAAATTATCCAAATCAGAAAATTTGATTAGATGATGGGTCATGTTCCAAAGGAAGAGTATTTTTCCGTATACCATCGAAGAAAACATTTCCAACGTAATTTGTGCCAAGACCACCAATGATGTGCCAATAAGGCAATAACTTATCGATAACTTTTGTGTTCAATATTTCCATCCATATATTTATGTTTATCCATAAAAACTGTATTATACAAATGTATTACGGATTGTGATAATTCTAGTCACAAGATTCACGACCAAAGCAATTCATGAATACACAAGAGTGGAAACACGAGAAGCAAATATGTGTGGAGAAATGTCTCCATCATTAACCTAATTTATTTTTATTTTTTGGTAAAACTAATTGTATTTTCTTTTATGTTTCAGATTGTATAAATGGTCTCTATATTTCTAGCCATAAAGTACTGCCGACTACACATGTACATCACACATCATTTACCTTTTCCTTTTACATATATATTTTAGAAGTATTCCAACTCGTTTATTTATATATTTTTGTGTTTGGATAAGTAACAAATTTAGTAAATACAGTAAAACCTTTATAAATTAATAATATTGAGATCATAATATTTTATTAATTTATAAAATAATATTTATTTATATATATATATACAAATTTATATGATTATTAATTTATATGATTAATGAAACTATATATTTATATAGAAATTCAAAAATATTAGTAACTTATTAATTTATCAAAAAAAAACTCATTTTTACACCGTCTAACTTGGAACCAATAAATTTTATAATTTATAGTATTTATTAATTTATCAAATATTAATTTATTAAGCTTCTACTGTAATCAAAACACTTCATGATAGCCTGAATAACATACACAATTACAAACAAACAAAAATGAAACTATAAATAATCGATTTTTTGTAACGTCTTTCATTTATTAGAACCACAGTTTACAAAGAGAACATATAGAGATGATGATACATTAACATCGAGTAAAATGATTAACTAATGAAGAACGGTAGAACAATAGAAGCGAATTTTGACGATGGTTTTCTGAAAAACTTTACTCACTGACAGAATATATTCTGTTAGTTTCCTTCCTTGTACTCGAACTTACGCATATGCAATCTTACTTCTTGGTTATCCTCAAATCTATGAAGATTCCAAAAACTTTGTCGCAACCGAAATCGGCATTACTTTCATTGAACGCTCTGTTTTTACTCCCATGATGTCTTGTTTCGTAACTTGGTATGAGTTCTCCATGTAGACATGGTTTTCGACTAGTGACTAATATTTTTGAGAAAATAGATTGTTGGCGTAGTCAACAACCCACCACAAAAACCGAATGAACCGGAAGGAAGCTCTACATGAGAGAAAGAAAACGATTATCCACGGGAATCAACCATGCTTGAATGAAACAGAAATAAACCATCGCCGCATAACATCATCGTGAACAGTCACTATGATATACCACCAACAACGTTGCTTGGATAAATCATCATGAATATGTCTTGAAACCGCTGACACTGCAAGGTAGGTAGCATGTTGGGAAGAGGTATCCATGTGCACCAATTGATTGCACAGTCATGTTCTTTGTATGATCTCAATAGAGTCACCGTAAAAATGGAAATTATAAACAAATCCAACCATGGTATTATCATCATGTTGTAGATCTTACAAACAGTCTCCTCTGGAAAACCGAATATGATCATCATCATCGAGAATCCATCACTTTTGCCGAACAACGAACACATTGTTAATTCAAGCACCAACAGAACAAACGAAAAACAGACAAGGAGCAATGCTCTTGTGACAGCCGGCGTATCAGAGGTATGCAGAGAGGATCCAATTTTATTTGGAGAAATTGAGAAAGAAATATAAGGATATGGTAGATTGATAATGAAACAAATGAAAACGAACATATAGAGAAAACCTAATTACAATAAATATGGAATAGAAAAGTACGGCCGGCTGGTGGATGTGTCAAATATAAAGAAACGGTTGTGTCGTAGTTTGAAGCGTCACTTAGAGAGAAGAAATTTTTTGTAGAGACACGTTTCTAAATAATCTAGTTTTTGTTTGGTTCTTTTAAACATCTTTGTTTTTAATGTCTAAGTTTTCTATCAGTTAATTTTTAATAATATTTTGACTCCCGTTAAAAACAATTTTGGATCTGCCTCTGACCATATAAGATCAAGTAAGTTGGAATCTCAAAAGATCTCTACGCAAATGAAATTAAAGATAACGTCACAAATAACACTAAACCAAAAGTTTTTACAAGTAGATAACGTCACAAATCTATTTTAACAATATCTTCTTATATTTCGAATTATTGATTAAAAAAAGCAACGTTACAAGTGCTACCGCTTTAAAATTTGCTAGTATTATACTAACACTTTAAAACTTCAAAATATTTTTGATAACATTTGAAATCTCCAAATTAGTGTCCACGATTTTTTAGCAGCAAAACTAAATGGAATTGGTAATCCTATCTAATTCTCTCCTTTTCAACCTTATTGATTATTTTTCTTTCACTTCAAAACCTTTAAATTTTGCTCATTTCTTCTTTGCTATAACTCAATTTTCAATTTTGGAACTCATTCTTTTCAGATTTCACTTTTTTTAAACTCATTTTCAGTTTTAGTATCTCATTCTCTATCGATCAGGTTAATGGTGGAAAAACACCGAAGTTAATTTTACGGCGCATAGACTAATTTAGAGGTTTAAAATATTAATAAAAATAGTTTGATAAATGTTTCAAGTGTTACTTTAGAGGAAATAAAATGTAAGCATTTATCACTTTGAAAGTTAACAAATGTTATTTTCCCAAAAAAATATTAAAGTGTGAATAATATAGCTAATCAATTTTTGGAATAAAAACTTTCGGACAACGAGGATGAACTAAATCTTTATGCTGGGCCTAAATCAGAAAGTTTCAAGTAGTCCAGTTCGTTAGACATAACTCGACCCGACTGACCCGACCCGGAGGAGAGCTTAGCCCACCACGCAACGTCCGACGGAAACGACGAACAGCGGAAAACGTCAAATCTCTCGATCGGTTTCAAATCACAGATAACAATGTCGGCGGTGCTCGCAGCCGGCGGAGGCTTAACTGCCGGAGATCGGAGCATTATCACGGCGATTAACACCGGCGCTTCAAGTCTCTCGTTCGTCGGTTCAGCTTTCATCGTCCTCTGCTATTGCCTCTTCAAAGAACTCCGAAAGTTTTCTTTCAAGCTCGTCTTCTACCTTGCTCTCTCTGTAAGTTTTCTCGTTCTCATCTTTTGATTTTCTTGCCTTAAGCTGATTCGTACAAGTTCCAGTAAAATAGATCATGCTAGATCTACGATTATGTACTGTTTTGCTTCTTCCTTCACCTGGAATTGTTAAATCCGATGATTTCGATGTGAACATTGCTTACGGATTAACTTTCTCATGATTTTTCGAGCTCTGTAGCTGATTTGTTGATGATGTTTTCAATTTTTTGCAGGATATGCTTTGCAGTTTCTTCTTAATCGTTGGGTATGCTTCTTAGCTACTATCAGTTATGGTGACTGTTCTTGAGATTTTTTTCATAAGATGATTTTGTTGCCTTCTTGATCATGTAGGGATCCTTCAAAAGGGTTCATTTGTGACGCACAAGGCTACACTACACATTTCTTCTGCGTAGCTTCGTTCTTGTGGACAACCACAATAGCTTTCACTCTTCACCGTACTGTAGTCAAGCATAAAACTGATGTGGAGGATTTGGAAGCAATGTTTCATTTGTATGTTTGGGGTATGCAAAATCATCCTCTCTTATATTACTGATCCTGGGAATTTTCTTGAATTTGTCTTCTTAATTGTTTGTATATACATATTTCAGGAACTTCTTTGGTTGTGACTGTGATACGTTCTTTTGGTAATAACCACTCACATTTGGGGCCGTGGTGCTGGACGCAAACTGGTCTTAAGGGAAAGGCAAGGATCATACTTAGTTGAGCATCAATATTTCAATTCCTGAGCTTTATATCATTGCCTCTCAAAAGGCATTTGAACTTTTTTTACTGCAGCTATTGGCTAGATGAATGTAGAGAAGTAGTTCTTTTCAGTTCTTGATAACTGGAACTCATTTCGTCTCTCGACTTTTGCAGGCTGTTCATTTCTTAACTTTTTACGCTCCTCTTTGGGGAGCCATTCTCTACAATGGGTTTACATATTTCCAAGTGATACGGATGCTAAGAAATGCTAGACGTGTATGTAGCATTCTATCAACACCGTCTTCTTAAAGTAGTCACATTACATCGCTGACACACTTGGCTGTGTACTAATTTCAGATGGCGGTTGGAATGTCAGACCGAGTCGATCAATTGGATGGTAGAGGAGAGTTAAAGGTTTGTCTCTTTTTATATTGCCAATACCAGGTTTTTTTCTGTTTCTTGTTACTGACTTTGTTTCATCATTTAAACCTCACTACTTGTTGCCTGAATCACTAAAGGTGTTGAACCGATGGGGATACTATCCACTCATTCTAATAGGATCATGGGCATTCGGTACTATCAACCGCATTCATGATTTCATCGAACCAGGCCATAAGATCTTCTGGCTCTCAGTTCTTGACGTTGGAACAGCTGCACTAATGGTAGCATAACCCTGAAAACAGAGTGATTATAAAATTCTCCATAGATCATCATCTTTGCTCATCCCAAGTTTTTGTTCTGAATGTTGTATTTTCAGGGCTTGTTCAATTCAATAGCGTATGGTTTCAACAGCTCAGTACGCCGAGCAATCCATGAAAGACTCGAACTGTAAGTCACGTCACCACGATTCTCTTTTTGTTTGCTAATCTTCCCAAGAATCAATGAAGCTTGATTTTCCTTAATACCTTTGGTCTGCTAGATTTTTGCCGGAACGGCTATATCGATGGCTTCCAAGCAATTTCAGACCAAAGAACCATCTGATTCTACATCAGCAACAACAACAACAGAGAAGTGAAATGGTCTCACTCAAGAGTGAGGACCAGCAATGACACTAACTTTTCAACAATGTATTTCACAGAGCGATAAAAAGAAGGCACGTTAACAAGTACCATTATGTTTTTCTTCATTTTTTAGTCTCTCTCTTTGATACGGTGAAGGGATGTACAACAATTCGTCATTGTATATAAATCATTCTTTGGGGAAACGAACTGGAAAGACATTGTTTTCTTGTAAGAACAAATTGTTATGAGCTCTTTTGATTCTGATCTGAAGCTATCTAGTTTGCACGAAGATGTTTGGGAGAGTTTTGTTCCTATGATGGTGAGTTTAGATCATCTACTTGTTAAATTAGAGTTATTCAAATACAAACATATACATCTACAAATCGATTAGTGAATCGTAAAGACTCGGATCATCTCTCCTTCAAGATTCACTAAGCGTTTGGAGCTTCCTCTCTTTCTATACAAATGCATTGATTAATACAGTGAAAGTGACTAAACCGGGGCTGATCATAT
Organism: Cardamine flexuosa; assembly: GCA_963555745.1. Classification (NCBI taxonomy): domain Eukaryota; kingdom Viridiplantae; phylum Streptophyta; class Magnoliopsida; order Brassicales; family Brassicaceae; genus Cardamine; species Cardamine flexuosa. The sequence continues at coordinate 24,359,037 of OY743214.1, read as the reverse complement.
CGACCGAAAGAGCAAAAAAGTAAGAGCCCCGACGTAGTCACTTTCAATGCATTGATCGACGCAATAACTGGTCAATAACCGAGATCAAGCAAGAGAGGGGATTGATAATAGCTTCGGCAAAAACAATTCACTGAAGTATTTTCAAAGTACAGAGATCAGATGATTCGAAGAGATAAGAATAGAGACAGAGAAGGTTTACTATATATAGATAGAGACACAAGGAAGATGAGAAAGAAAAAAACGGCGTTGGAAGGTTGAAGAAAATAAACCCTAAAACTAAAAGTCTCTGAATTAGTAATGGGCTGAGATTTATTGCCCAAAGTTTATTATTTATAAACCGGATTAATTTCGTTTTCTTTACGATTACGGTTTTGTTTGCCAGTTAACCAAGTAAATGAACACCAATGTGGGAGTAGTGTGGGAATCCTCCGATGTAATTTTCTTTCGCCTTCCTGTTTTCTATGTTTGATGATGATTCGGATTTGTTGCTCATCATGTGTATGGCTTTTTTTTTTCTTTTTTTTTCCTAATGTATACGACTAGGATTGGGAATTTGGGATGATAGATTTTAGATGACTGGGAACAAAACTAAACCCTAGTCATTTTAATCATCGACTAGTTAGCTCTTGTATCACTTCTGATATGTTTTGTTAATAAGTATTCTTAATTTGACGATCTTTGTAGTTGTCATTGCTAATAACCATGTTCTTCTGTGTGTTGCTACCGACACTATCTGGCAATCATAATTCCACTGTTTTTTTTTTCTTTCCATTTTTTGTTACTCTATCCTCATCTTTTAACAATTTGATTCAACAAGTTTTTATGTTGTTGATGTTGCTGTTTTTTCCGGAGACTAGTTTAAGCGACATCAACATCATTTTTACTCATCACTGTCAAAGGAGTTGGCAGCTGGATTTATGATTATAGTGTTAATTTTCAAACGCTAGCGACACCGAAAAGAACATGCACGTATCTTACGAGTTCGAGATCGATCATTGTAATTCATGATTTATTGGACTGACTTTAACTAAATGAATTTAGTTTACTTTATAGTTATACTAAAGTTCAAATTTGTTAATTTATATTTTGATTTTAAATGATATTCTCAAAAATACTTACTTTTATTGAAAAACTATTTTATTTTAGTGTAATTATTGGTTAATATAATTTTTCTGAGATAAAAAAGTAACAAAAAATTATTAGTTAAACATATTAAAGATTCAATCAATAGATTAAAATTAACATTTAAGAGTTTGAAGAAGAACATAAATGAACTAGAATATTTTTATTAAAAGTTTGAAGAAGAACATAAATGAATTAGAATATTTTGAAATATATTACAATTTCAACATGAAAAAACTAATATAAACGAACCTTAAAAATATATGAAGTTCTCATGATAAAATTTAAAATGAAATTAGTCTGGTTCTTATGCTCTATCATCAATGTCGACAATTTTGTTTCTTTTCATACTTATTTTCAAGCATAATTGATCTTGAATGAAAAAGAAAAGTGATGATGTTTTCATAATCTGATTTGAATGAAATAAAAAAGTATTAAGAGGGTGATTTGTTGGAAACTTTGAAGTCTTTAGATAATTTTAAAGTCTCCACAATTATTCTTTTACTAAACAGACTTTAAGAACTTTTTTTTTTTAAAAGTCTTAAAAGCCTAACTGCTATTTTTAAGTCTTTTTTTATGTTTTTAATGTAATTTTTAAAAGCCTCAAAAATGAGACTTTTAAGATTTTAGAAAAAATAAAGTTTTTTTGATAAAGTTTTCTTAGAAAAACTAAAGTTACGTAACAAGTTTCAAATTTTTTGTTTTGTTAGTTAAAAAATACAATTCAGATTCAAAATAAATATTTGAATAATGTTATCATTAATTAATAATAATACATCCACTTCGTTTAATTCTTGTAAGTTACATTTGGAAAATAACATAACAATTCTTAATAATAAATAATACATCCAATTCTTTCAATTTTTTTAATAAAATTACAATACAAAAATTCAAAATAAATAATAAATTTTCTAATTAACTAGCATGTAATTGTTATGTAACAATTGTTCAAATAAGTTTTTTTTGTTAACTAATTAAATAATTTAACTAACTAATAAATCACTGCTGCTAATTAATAAATCTATGATGAAAATCTGATTAAAATCACGTATACAAAGAATAAACAAAAATCATTCATAAAAATAATTTAAAATTAACTGTTCAAAATAATTGATTATTTATTATTCAAATTATATAAAGTTACAGATTCTACAACTTTTGTTACCAAACAAACTTTTATATAGTAACAGTTTCTACAGCAAAAATCTTAACAGTCAAAGTTTTTACAGCCAAAAGTCTACATCGAAAATCTAAAGTTACAGTAGGCATGGTCAAAATCTAACCGTAACCGTATTTCAAACCGTAACCGTATTGTTTTCAACCGTAACCATAACCATAACCGTATACAATGGTTAAAACCGTACCCGTAAACATATATTAATAAAGGTTAACAGTAAATGTATAAAAACCATTGGTTAATCGTATGATGTAACCGTAACTATTTTAAAAATATAATAATATTTTCTATCATAAACTTATCTTTCCGTTTTTCAGTAACTACATATTTTTTCTTTTCAAAATAACTATATTTTCTATAAATAATTTTTATTTATAATTTAAAATTGTTTGTTTATGTAACCGTATATAACCATAACCGTTTTAACCGTAATAACTATAATCCTATATAACCGTAACCGTTTTAACCGTATATTAAATGGTTAAGGTTAAGGTTAAAGGAAAATTATAACTGTAATCGGTGGTTAATTAACTATAACCATATTAATCGTAACCGTGGTCATGCCTAAGATTGAAACTAATAAAATAATTTAATTTATATATATAAATATAAGAGGGGGAAGTTAAAAATAAAAAATTATAGGAGAGTGATATGATAAGAGAAGAATAATGGAAACCATAATTTTTTATTTTTTTTTGTTTTGAAAAAAAATTCTATGGGGCAGAATTTTTAAAACAAAAATCTTGTGGCATTATTTAATTAGCCAGATAACCCCCACCCTTATTATATAAAGAATAAAAATTATATGACAATAGTTTTTTCTTTACAACTTAAAAAAAAATATCCCACTCATGAATCATTTTTTACACGGACTTGAATTTGAATGCCCACGAAATACTTCACAAGTTTTTTTTTTTTGTTAAAGAAAACTTCACAAGTTTTTTACGCGGGCTTAATGACATAAACCAAAGTTTAAAATGATAAAAATAAGTTGACAGCAAACTGGAAAATCTAAACACGAACTAGAATTACAAATAATTACCATATTTTTATGAAATGTTAAGCACTCATATATTATATAGGAGATTAGAGTAGAACCCGCGGCGGATTAATGTTTTTCTAATTATTGTAACAAATATTTATATTTTACTATTTAATATTTTATGGTTAGTTTTTCATACAATTTATAAATTTTTAACAACACGGGTTAATGTTTTCTTAATCATTATAATTTTTTTTTATATTTTACTATTTAATATTTTGTGGTCAGTTTTTTCACATAATTTATAAATTTTTAGATTTTGTTTGTTTAATATTTATAAATTTTTTATTTATATGTAATTTTAATTTCGTTAAATTATAAAAATGTTAGTGTTGTATATCTATTTTAAATTTGTGTATGTAGTTATTTTGTTTAATTCTTCCTTTCAGTAGGTTAGAAATATCCTAATATTTGATTATTATAATTTAAATAATTTAAGTATATTTTTTTAAAAATAAAATATTTTCTTTTAATATTCTCTTTATTTGAGTAAATGTTATAATTTCATACATAAAATTCTTTTTATTTTCAAATATATCATATATTATATTTCATCAACTATATACAATTATTAATTTATCTATAATTTGTTTTGATTACAATTTGGTAGTTTACAGCCGATCCATCAATTCGCGGGAAAAGTTCGATATATCCGTGGTCCACTATGAACTTGTTCATGATGCTCGCTTATTAATGTGCATAAAATTGTATGTCTATACTCGCCTTATCTCGGATTTACTTGTACTTTACATGTAGGTCACCTATCTAATTCACATATATTTCAATGTGAGATATTAAACATATATTTTTTTTTATTGATTGAGTTAATATATATGCCTATTTATAAAAAATTAAATAACAACATATGCATAAAAAATCTAAAATTTTGTTAATTATATGTTTTATATAATAATTTAAAATAATTTGAAATAATATTAAATAAAGATGATGAGAGAAACATAATTCATATTATTAAAGTCACAATATTATATAAAAAAAGGATTATAGAGACATATTAGATAAGAAAAAAATTGTAAATAATTAACTGATTATTTATTTAGAAAAAGAATAATAAATAAATTAAATATAAGAGTAATTAAATATATAAATAAGTATTTTGTGTTTAAAAATATTAATAGTCTTAAATTTGTATTTCAATTTTAATAGTATAATAAAATATTATGTGTCTTACCATATTCTCTTTTTTAGAATTTGAGAGATTCAGGACGTCAAAAAAAATTAAAAAAATTTGAGAGATTCTTACACTTTCATAATTTATTGTCTGCTGCATTGACGTCACTGCTTTCAAACATATCTGATGACCGACTTTTATTTTTTATTATGCATTAAACTATGTAATGTATTTAGAAAGATTTCGGATATGAAGGAACACTACGAGACGACGAATCATTATAAATTTGTTGCAAAATCTTTTTATCTCATATTTGATATCATAAGTTCATAACCCACAAATAAATAGTGTATAAAATGTTATAAAGTCGTCATTAAAATAATTTTAGTTACGATTACATAATATTATTACGTAATCGTTAGTTATTATTACGTTAATAATATTGAAAATCTATTGCTAATTTCTATACTTAAACTTTTTAATGAGTTTGATTTTTTTGAATAAAGAATTGAAAGAAAAAAGGAAACAAAATATTAGATTTGTAGCTAACTGAAAAATCTAAAATTTGAGTCATGACAAAAATATGTTTTTCGATAAGTATGATTAAAAAACCAACTTTTAAACATATTATCTAGAAATAAAAAAGAAAATATATCTTTCCATAATAGTCACGGAGTAGATAATAATTAAAAATTTACTAATTTTATTCTTTACAATAAAAGAATATTATCATGGAAGTTTCTTTTTGCGGTTAACCCAAAAATAAAATAAAATAAAATCCAATTGGGAAATTGCAGAGAATAAAATGTAGGAAAGAAGAAGAAGGAAGCAAAAGGAAGTGGCGTCTTCGTCTCTCCTCAATCTCATTCTCAGTCTTGACTATATATACACGCATATACACATACATAGCCATAGATTCATCATAGATTTACTAAATCCAACGATCTTGGATGGTGACGAAAGGAATGCGAATTGGGAAATACGAGCTTGGGAGGACACTCGGAGAAGGGAACTCTGCAAAAGTCAAATTTGCTAAAGATACTGTTTCCGGCGAATCTTTCGCCGTTAAAATCATTGATAAGACTCGTATCACTCGTATTAACGTCTCTTTTCAGGTTTACTATTTTTGTTTTCTCAATTTTAATCGTTTTCATTTGATTAATGGATGTTATATAGCTCTTACCAATTCTTGATTTTGAGAATGTTATTTTACAGATTAAAAGAGAGATTCGAACACTTAAAGTTTTAAAGCATCCAAACATTGTCAGATTACATGAGGTAATTGTTGCATTTTTTTATATAATTCAAATCTGATTTTATGAATTAGTTTATATTCTTTGTTTATCAGATTTTGGCGTGTTGATAATTTGATCAAATAATTAGAATGTTTTGACGATGATTAAGCATTACTGAACTCTTTTTTTTTTTGTTAGCTTGCGTATAAGTATCTATCTATCTTAAAAAGTTAAATGTCATCTAGATTGACTAATTTTTATTTTATTTTTTTCTCAACTTATTTTAATTCATAATTAATCACTCGCGCAATTGCCAAAGAAACAAAAATCACGCAATTGCCTTTCCACGTTGCTTATTAGCCATACATAGCGTATAAATTATTTCTTCAGCTTTTTTATTTAATTGATCGACAATAGATTTGATGAGCATGGACCAATTCAATTATAAGCTAGGTCCCAAAAATTGACCATTTTGGGATTATGTCATCATGATAGTGTCAATCATTACCATTGCCTCATCTAAAAAATCTAATCTTGTCATGCATATTTCATAAGAAATTATAGTATCATTCTTCTAGATTTATGATTACTTTTCTTGTAAGCCAACCAAATAGTTAGTTTTGGTTTTTTGGATGTTGTTGAATCAATAGTGACTTGGTCCACACGTTTTTGTTTGAAAATGGAAATATTCACTTTGTTTTCCTAATTTAGTACTTTACCATTTTTTTTTTTTTTAATCGCTACAGATATTTTTAAGTTCCTTGATTTGCCAATTTTATTGTCCACTTGTAGGTCTTGGCTAGCAAAACCAAAATTTACATGGTCATGGAATGTGTCACTGGAGGAGACTTATTTGATAGGATTGTAAGATTTTTATTTGCTATAGTGACAGTTTTGTTAGTTAGTGAAGTCTTCAAATATGATCTAATGTCTCATCAGGTCTCTAAAGGAAAGCTTCCAGAAACAGAAGGAAGAAAAATGTTTCAACAATTGATTGATGGAGTCAGCTATTGTCATAACAAGGGAGTTTTTCACAGAGATCTCAAGGTCTATGTTTACAAGTTTTTTTTAGTCTTGAAATCTTCAAACTTTGTACACATGTTCTGATATCAAGTTTCTCATTTTGCAGCTAGAGAATATTCTTCTTGATGCAAAGGGACACATTAAGATCACTGATTTTGGCCTTAGTGCTCTACCTCAACATTTTAGGGTACTTGACAAATATCCTAAACCTATATACATCAGCTGAAATAAAAAAAATTTCATGTGTTAACATTTCTAGTGTTTTGAATTTGTTAGGCAGATGGGTTGCTACATACAACATGTGGTAGTCCTAATTACGTCGCCCCTGAGGTTCTAGCTAACAATGGCTATAATGGTGCAGCATCAGATATATGGTCATGTGGAGTTATATTGTATGTTATTCTTACGGGATGTCTTCCTTTTGATGATAATAATCTTGCGGTTCTTTGTCGAAAGGTACAGCGATTTTTTCTCTATTTTCTTTAGTTTTTATGTTTTAAGAAACAAACTCATAAAAAGATATCATGTTTTCAGATATTTAAAGGAGACCCTCCAATACCTAGATGGATCTCACCGGGTGCTAAAACTATGATCAAGAGAATGCTCGATCCAAATCCAGTCACAAGGATAACAATCTTAGGTATTAAGGCTAATGATTGGTTCAAACAAGACTACACTCCTTCAAATTGTAACGATGACGATGATGTAACCTCAATCCAAGAAGATGTTTGTTGCCTTCTCCTCATGTTAATTATAGTTGGATCAACTGCACTGTCTTACTTAAAAGTCTTTTGTCTTTTTTAGATTTTTGAGATGAAGGGATCTGAAGAAGATCAGAAGAACCCTAATTCTCCAAGTGTTATTAACGCGTTTCAGTTGATTGGAATGTCTTCGTTTCTCGACCTGTCAGGTTTCTTCGAGAAAGAGGTAATTAATTAATACATTCTTGACCTCGTTAACTGTGTTTCAAGATTGTTCTATATGCTCACAATATATAAACATGTTTTACTTTTGTGTTCAGAAAGTATCAGAGAGGAAGATACGATTTATGTCAGATAGGTTAGCCAAAGATTTGTTGGAGAAAATTGAAACAATCATTATAGAGATGGGTTTCTTGGTACAGAAGAAACACACAAAGGTGACATATCGATCTTCTTTTTTTATTTTGTTAAAGAGCGTACACATATATGTGGTTTCTAAAGCTATGAACTTATGCTGGTTCAGTTAAAAGCAATCCAAGAAGAAAACATTAAAAAAGGGCAACACGGTTTATCGGTAACTGCTGAGGTTTTGAAGATAAGCACATCGCTAAATGTGGTTGAACTAATTAGAAATTCACATGGTGATTCATTTCTATATAAACAGGTAACATTATTAATTATTCCATCTTTGTGTCTATCGGTATTTAACTTTGACACAAAATAGCTTATTGTATGTTTCGTTGACACAGTTGTACGAGAGATTATTGAATGAATTGGGCACACCGACGCTATTCGAATTTGAACCGGGATGCTAGAGACCCTGTCTAAGGCTCAGGATCATACATACATGCATGTAATACTAGATTTTTATGTATAGAATTGGTACACTAGCCAAAATTGTCTATGAATCTGTATATAAAGTGATTAATAGAAAAATGAAGCTTATGATTTTTGTCTCATTTTCATAATTTCAGATATTAATAAAAAGAAATAAAAATACGACATCAAGTGTTTGTATATGTGTTAAATGTTAAATTGTGAGTGTTCTACATTGGTTATGTTCAATTATGAATAGTTGAATTGGTTTTAGTTAAGACTACTTAGTTATATTTGAATATGGATTTCAATGTATATATAAGCCAACTTCAAAACAAAAAAAAACTAACGTGAATGGTATTATGGTAGTATATGATCTTTAGTTTTCTTGCAACCGAAGCATGGGACACATATATTTCCATCATATTTGTAAAATCAGTGAATCACTACCGAAACTCGACATAAGTCACATTTTCATTTTTCAGTGCAATGTGGTGCTGGTGGTAATTTTTTGGAAATTTTCTCTGCCTTTTGAGAGAAATGTTTTCTTCCAAAAAAAAATATTCGAAGCTGCCCAAATTATATAACATGTGAATAAGTAACCGAAATTGAATTAATTGGGTAAGAGATTGTGTAGGTCCAAGGACAGAGTGTAGCACATTGTGGATGACATTTTGTCATTTTCAATTTTTTCATCAAACGGCTATCATCTAAAACATGGTGGACCTTCGCTGTCTTATTTATTTATCTACTTAAAATAATGATTTACTTTATTTCAAAAAAAAACAATTAAAATTACCAGATTAGCCCCCACACTGTCTCAATTCTCTCTTTTTCCTTTTCCGTTCGAAGAGCCTCTGCCGCGTTTTCGTTCTCCGATCGCTTTCCATTTTTATTTTTTCGTTTCTTCAAATTAGGGCTTTTGGACTGACTTAGATGCGGTGAAAGCGGGAAGGAATTCTGAGTTTGCTCTTAAAGGAGGGAAAATTCCGGCTTCTAACTAATCGCCGAAATCTGAAATTCTCTGGCGGATATGGCGTCAGTCCTTCCGATGAGCCCTCATTTAGAACAGATCCATGGAGAAATCCGTGATCACTTCCGAGCCCTCGCGTATGCTTTCTCCTTACTATTTCTCCTATACACTTTCTCGCTCAAGTGTTGCATTACCGAATGTGGTAAACAAAACAGTAGAAATTGTAATTGAGTTTTCACTTCTTTCATTCCTGAGTTGCTTTATCTCCAAGTTGAACATAAAATGGAGAATTAAGTAAAAAATAAGGAACGAAATTTTGACTTTCTCAAAGGATTTTATGTGTTGGCTGAAGATAAAGAGATCAGATTTAAAGGGCACAATCCTTAATTATTTCTCTAAACGAACATCTGTTTGTAGTAATGGCTTCCAAAGATTGGATAAGATCAAGGATTCAACTAGACAAAGCAAACAACTTGAAGAACTTGCTGAGAAGATGAGAGAATGTAAAAGGTATTGTTTTTCAAGACAACTATGTTTTGCCTAGGGGAAATGTACTACTTGAGATTGACCAGAGGCGTTTTCATGAGTAGGAAAGAGTTTTTATGTGATCTAAGGAGTTTTAATCTCTTTGCTTTAAGAATCTACAATTATCTTATGTAATGTGATTTATGTTAGGTTGGTTAAGGAGTTTGATCGTGAACTTAAAGATGGGGAAGCTCGGAATACTCCTGAAGTAAATAAGCAATTGAATGATGAGAAACAATCTATGGTGAGGCCATGATCCTTTTGAGATACTTGTTTGTGTGATAATTTATCAAGTAATTATTGGAATAGTAGTAACATAGCAACATCTAAGAGTTCCACTCTTTATGCTTCATTTGTATTTTGTTTGGGTCAACATCGAAAAGAAAATTTTTTTGGTATCTAAATATTGATTCTGAACTTTATGTGAATCTCTCTCTGCCTTAATTTCTTGCTAGCATTTGTTTTCTGTGTCTTTTCAAAATCTGCTTGTTGATAGTTCTAGTGATTTATGTGCGCAGATTAAGGAGCTCAACTCTTATGTTGCACTAAGAAAAACGTAAGTTTGTCTATCATGCCACTTCCAAGAATCTGCATTGTCTGCACCTATCTTTGATTATCTCATACGGATCCATTTAGCAAATGTATTTAAGATGTTTTTGTTTTGGGAAAAAGTTGTAGATGAGAATGTGTCAATACATTTCCATTTGTTGTGTGACTTCAGGTACTTGAATACACTCGGAAACAAGAAAATAGAACTTTTCGATACGGGAGCTGGAGTCAGCGGTGAACCCACAGCTGAAGAAAACGTCCAAATGGCTTCATGTGAGTCTGTCTATATGAATTTGCTAAACAAATTCAAATTTTGACTTATTGGAAACTTAAACTGCTTGCTGCTACATATACTAGTGGCAGTAAATTTCTAGTGGAGGGTAATATAGGACTGTATTTGATACTTTTTCACCTTTGAATAGTTTTACGTTGGCTGTTTGATGTGTTAGTAAGTTTCTACTACATGTTAATATGGGACTGGAATCCTGTTATTGTTTGGGCCTACATGATATTTAGATTGAAGTGTGTTCGAGAATAATCGTCCTTGAAGAACTATCCTATGGAAATTTTTGGAACTTTAGGTTATGACTTGTTTTATTGTTTATATATATGTAGCAATGTCAAATCAAGAGCTTGTCGATGCTGGAATGAAAAGGATGGACGAGACTGACCAGGCTATTGAACGCTCTAAACAGGTAAGTTGCAGAAAAAAAATGTATTCCACTCACTTTTTGATGCTATATCTCTAGTAACATCCGATGTTTCGTTTCAGGTTGTGCAACAGACGATTGAAGTTGGCACTCAAACTGCATCAACTTTAAAGGGACAGGTAACACGAAGCATTCATCATCTCTTCCCAATATTCTTATGAGGCGTACGTACAGTACCAAATACATTAACCTGGAAATTTTGCAGACGGATCAAATGGGCCGGGTTGTGAACGACCTAGACACAATTCAGTTCTCTCTTAAGAAAGCTTCACAGCTGGTGAAAGAGATTGGAAGACAGGTAGCTACCGATAAATGCATAATGATGTTCCTCTTTCTGATTGTCTGTGGTGTTATAGCCATAATCATTGTGAAGGTAATAACCATTGCTCTCTCCCATCTTTTTCATTACCGCTCAAGTAAATATATGAATTCCTTAAGCAAAATATAACTCTGCTTAAATAAAAACACAGATTGTGAATCCCAACAACAAAGACATCAGAGACATCCCTGGACTAGCTCCTCCAGCACCATCGAGAAAGCTCTTGTACTTCAGAGACTAGCTTTTTTGGCTTGACTGAGATGGTTTGGTGCATATTACACTTTCAGCTACGTTTGCGCGCTTTCGTGATTATAACTTTTGTATAATATCATCATTCTTTTTAACGTATGACCCCTTTTGTATAAGTTTTATATCAAGTTCGATCCTTCTTTACTGTCCCAAACTCTGTTAACCATTCTAGTAATTTCTCTAATCTATTATTTACTTTTTTCAACATTTCCCTGATCAACCAACTGTAAATTAAAATTATAATATTCCAAATAATACAGAAAGGAAAAATATCAGATCCAGACACTCGTACTCGGAACTGTTTTGATCATAAAGGCCAAGCTGGGGTCCGGAGCTAATGCGTCAATTGAAAACATTTATAACTTTTCAGTCTCAGAGACCCTACAAATAATTTTGCCAATTGTGTATTTTTTTTTTCAACAACTAAACATTGTTAAGTAATCCGAGGTAAATTCTATTTAAAAGATTTGGGTTCCGAAAGAGATTAAAAACACAACAAATTCACCTCAGAAGTGAAACAACATACCGATCATTCTCAGACAGCACCGTGGTTTCCGAGTTGAGTCCGCCCGATATGGGACAACCGTGATGTTATAAGTGGAGCTTCCTCATCGTTAAGCTCTAGTCCTCTAGGGCTCCCCCCATCTGATGAATTCTTCTCCTTCCAATCCTGCTCAATTATTTGAACCAAATCCATGTGAATATATATATATATGTCATCCTCTCGCTATCTCTACTCTAATTGTTGGTTTCTAATTCCTTTAAAAACCGCAATTCCGAGTGTTTGAATCTGGATCCGAAACAAAATAAAACAACCAAATCCTAATATGGTAAAGCCTATCCAAGATTTAATTGAAATCCTATCTCAGTTCTGAAACCTTTCAAACCAAACCTACTCTGGTGACTAAAATTAGTAAACCAACAAACCGAACTGGACCTGGATTGAACACCCTTTTCTACTCTCCAGAGCTAGTGAATAAATATGTAAGATGCACTAAACAGAATGTACCTTTGTTATTCGATCTGGAAGGCTGTCGGTGGTTGGTTGATTCGCTTTTACATCTTTGATTTTTATGTAATTGTACATTACAACACCACAGAGCGCTGTGTCAAACACATATGACAAGAAGAAAACATAGTTAAACAATGTACAACATTTAGAGATTATCCAATTAACTGTTGTGATAGGATAGAAGAAAAAAACCTATTGCGTATCCAGTAATGTTCAGCCCAGTGATTGTGGACTCAGGGAATATGACAGTGGAGAGGGCTATGAGAATCCAATCCTTGAGAACCCCAGCAACCCTGATGGTTACAGCGCCTGTTCTACCGATTACTAAGAATATGGAGAAGTTCAAGGCAAGTGCGCAGAGAGCGTTTGAGAAAAAGATCCAGAAGTTGAATTGGATCTGCGAGACTACTATATTCGGTTTCTCCAGTACATACCAAGGTAAGGACAGAAAAACAAAGCTGCACAAAATCAAGAAAAATATTGTATGTTTAATGTGCAGTGGAGTAGATTATTTGCATCTAGCAAGAAATAATACATGCTGTTGACAAACATGCAACTTATTAACAATATAAGACAAACAAGGACCAGAGGTCACATCAAGTCAACGAAGTATTAGTTCAAGTTTTCATCTTAAGCTGATATTCAAATACTAAAATAAGAAAGTTTTGAGCTGTGTCAGGTTACTGCTTACCTGCATGGAGCTATATAGTATAAGCTGGTAACTGGGTTCAATGTCAAGCCCTTCTTTTGAAGAAGAACTTGAGTTAGCACCAGTCTAAGTGCTTCAGCAAAGATTCCCATGACCTGGTAGACCGTGCCAATTATATTGAAATTAATTTCCCCATAGGAGGATACTACAACTCCAACACTGACGAGCACCATGTTCATGAACACATCACACCTTGCTTTGTCCGTGCCACAAACAACGGCCATGATAAATGTTGCTACCGGCACTGCCATTCCATATTCACGTGTTAAAAAACTTCGCAGCATGATCAAAGATTTATATAGTAGTATAGGTTTTGAGCCCAAAAAAAAGTTGTGTTCACATACTTAGTGCTTTGAGCATCTGAATGAAGGCAACTGAAATGTGCAAATATGCAGTATTTCCGAACCTGTAAAAGGAGTAAACGGAATACTCAAGAGACAATTAAAACAGCAGGTATGACATTGCAATGGAAAATTTAGAATTTGAAATGTACAGAACTACTAGGACAGAGAGCATCTATAAACCTAACATTTCACACTGCGTATGAAACAAAGACTTACCAGAGACTGGATGCAAAGAATGCGCTTATAGGTACCACACAGGTCACGTATCTGGAGTCCAGAAAATATGTTAGAAAGGAAAGAGATAATGACTTCCGAAAAATGGAGGAAAGAATACAGTAAGGAGACTTACATTTCGAAAGTCATTTTAACAGGAGAGACAACCTACATCACAAAAGATACTTATTACATAACTATTGTAAGGAGTCAAAGAACCCATAAAAAAGGTCACATATGCGAAACGAGAACTCCGCATCAGATGAGCATGAATCATAATACTCCAGACAAATGGACATTCTTTTAAATGGAAGTGTAAACGCTGTACCTTGAATACCCGAATAAGAAGGAAAGCCACAAATCCAGAAAATCCCATATGGATCATTGTCAATGTTATAGGAAGTGGAAAATTGAAGTATTTCGGAGATAGAACCCACTGCAAATGAAATCCAAAAACAATAGATACTAATTAAAGTCAGCCTCGAGAATATTAAAAACAAAAACAAGAAATAGCGTAAAAAAAGACTACGAAAGAGTAATCTCTGGCACAAAGGGCAATTTCTAGTAACAAAGACTATGAAAGAGTAATCCTGACTATGGTTTCATTTTCATATACACAACATTCAATTCAAACCTCAAATTCTAGTTCATAGAACCCTAAGAAATGCAAAATCCAAGAGTATACAAACTATATAAAGATCTGCATAAACATAAGATACATTACACAAAGTAAAATAAAATCTGCAACTTACCTTGTTGTATAGTATAACTCCAGAAGAGAGTATAATGTAGATCAGTAAGTAGATATATGTTAGTACAAGCGTCTTATTTATCATCTTCGCCATTTATGTTTTCTATCCGCTCCGCTTCTCAAAAAGCAAAGCCAAAATAATCAACGGAGATGCAGTTTCTTCGATATTCACAATACATGGAAGTATCCCACACGCAACAGATGCAGAGATTCCATTAACAAAATCTGAATCCAAAAATCAATCGGAAACTTCAGATTCAACTAAGGAAACAAATCGCATTGGAGTTACTAACACAAACCCCCAAAATCCTAAATCACTAACTGGAAAAAATGGAGAAATCGAGAGATCACAATCAGATCCGAGAAGTAAGAAGTATAGAAATAGGTGGAGAGTTCAGTTACCTCGATATGAAGAATCCGAAATGCGAATCTCGGCTCGGAACAAACGGCGCGAATCTAGTTTAACACAAGCGAAGGATCAGATACGAATACAGTAGATGGAAAATTTCCGATAACTCCAATAATTCGGATGAGAGTGAGACGAAGAAGAAGATGATGATGATAAATGCGTCACAGCTTCAATGGCGAATCGATGAAGCAGGTGAAGATTATTATTAAATTGAAGGGAGACGTAGAAGTTTGTCAGAAACTGGAGAGAGCTACTGTGTGCATATAATGCTGCATATCGGAAGAAGAGAGATTTTAGTAAAGAATCAATATTTTACTGAGTTTTTTTAAAAATTAATGAAATTGACGAAACTAATTAACGGTGGAGATGAATATTTCTGCGCGTAAATCTTAAATCTAACGGTTATGGTTTTATCTCCTAAACGGGAGATTTTAACTTGCAGCTTGTTTTAAATTAGTTATCAATATTTGGGCTGTATGGGCCCATTATGTTCCTAACCTTTCTCATCTCCCCTAAATAAATGAATAAGATTTTATACTTGTCTCTTTTCTTTTCTCAAGATTAGTATCTATCAGCATATCAAAACTATTATCAGAATGAATAACAATTAGACTACTTTGATACTAAAACATTATTAATACTCTGATTTAGTTATTTGAAGGTAAATAATTTTTAAACTTACGTAAATAAATCTAATAAGAGCTAGATTTTTTTTATAAAAATTACTTTTCAATTTCTTTTTCAAGATTATTATATTAAAGAATTGTAGTTATTATGATAATTAATCAAAAGAAAACGAATCAAAAGAGTCAATGAAGTTGCGACTTCTCCATGTCTTTGATTTTTTCTTTCCTTCCATAATGAATGAAGTGTGAGTTGAAATGTGTATCTCATCAAGATAAACTATCATGGCCAAGAGACTATCCAGGAGAAGCTTAGTAACAGTGTCCTAATTTGTTGAAAATTTCTGAGATAGAAGCTTGCGAGTTAAGCCCAACCAAACCTCTACAGGTTAGTGACATGTGAAGAACAAGTGACTTCGAGTTTCCAAGGGTTCATGACAGAAAATACATGAGGGATCCATTCCGATATTCCAAATTAGCATTCTATCTCCCGTTGTTAAACGATTCTTTATCGAAAGCAAAGCTAGAAGTGAGTATTTTGGTGCAGCGTGTGAAAACCATATACCTTTATACCAATCCACCTTAGGATTTGTGTCTCGAGTAGCTTCCCAGGTTTCCTTTGAGCTGAACTTCCTTTTGAACTTTTCTCTCTTTCCCTTCCCGAGTACTATGTCCTCAACCTTAACTAACCCATTTAAACATATGTTGTCTAACGCGGTTTCCATCTGATTTAGAGATTCTGTCCTATGTCACCTTCTTCTATGAGTCATAGCTTCTGCCAAAGTGGCATTAAGAGTGATTCCCGTATCAATGCAATCCCTCTGTCATGTGATCTCAATCAACCTCCCAAGTGGTGACCAATTGTCAAACCAAAAGGAGATACTTCTTCCGTTTTAAAACCTCATTTTTCACAAAATCTGAAGCTAGTACTTTGTATTTGAGTAACTTCTTCCACATCCAAGACCCTTTGGAGGAGTTTGCAGTTATAGACCAAAAAAGGACCTTTCATTATATTTTTAATCTAAGCCATTTCACCCAAAAGGTATTTGATGATAGTATTCTCCATATAAGCTTTAAACAACTAACTTTGTTTGCGTCTTTTAATGATCGTATGCCTAACCCTCCTTCATATTTTGGGGTGTAAACATCACTCCACGCCACTTTTGCTTTCTTTGTGTTTAGATCGGATCCAGACCATAGGAAGGCGCCACATAAGCTGCCAATCTCCTTGATACAAGCATTTGACTAACAGAAGGCGTACATCCAAAATTTGGTGAGACTATGAATTACCGAGTTTATGAGTTGTAGACGACCTGCAAAGGATAAATATCTAACTGTCCATTTGCTTATTTTGCCTCGTATATTTGTTAGGACTGGAGTGTAGTCACTTGATGCCATTTTCTTGGTCAAAAGTGGTAATCCAAGGTACGAACGGGTAGAGCTCCAGAGTCGAAAGGGAAACTCTGTAGAATTTTTGTCATGTCACTCTCTTTCACACCGGCCATGTATACTTTTGATTTCTCGAGGCTTATCTTCAGCCCTCCCTACAAGAAAATACTCGAATTCCTATAGTTAATATAGTAGAAAACGGTAGAAAAATGTTATTTCTTATCACATTCTTACAAAATTTGTTCGTAAAAAAAGTTCCGTAGAAAACTAAAAATAGTAGAAAATTGGTAGGAATTTTTCTACGAAAAAAATTGGTAGGAATTTTCGTAGAAAAATAGAAGCAATTTATTTTTCGATTTCCTACCAAAATATTCGTAGGAAATACATTTTCTACCATTGTTCTATCAAAAGATCTAACCAATTACCTACAACTATTTTGGTAGAAAATCATTTCCTACCAATTTTCTACAAAATTAATTAAATTGCTTTCAATAATAATATTAATTACGAAAAATAAATTGATAATTATGCAATATCATTATTATTAATTGAATAGTTTATATAAAATCAAATTTTTATACAAAATAAAAGAATTAATAAATGTCTAAAATTAAATTGAAAACAAACTTAATCTACTAATTGCATGCATCTTGTCTTCATCTTCTCAATGGGAAACTTGAGATGGAGGAGACTAAATCAAATTAAAATTAAACTAAGCAAACAACTAAAGGGCTTAAACTAAAACTAATAAAAAACTAAACTAAGCAAACAACTAAAGGGCTTAAACTAAAACTAATAAAAAAAACCAGATTGTGAAATGGTGATCTGTCTTCTAATCGACCTGAAGCTCAAAAACGTAAGTTTACCGACATAATCTTCAATTTGGGTTAAAAAAATAGTTTTTTTTTTTGGTCAAGAACTCATCAAAGTTGTTATTAGCATATCCATAATTAATTTCAGAAACGACCCTTCTGTTCGATACGTCGTAAAGCCCACAGTTCAGGCTTTGAGTATTGAAGTAGGTAGTAAATAAGTACATAACAGAGCGCATATATATAAACTTAGGGCAAACGAAAAAAAAAAGTCGAGAGACATAAACAGAAACGAAATCGTGGAGAGCAAGCAAGTAAAGAATTAGGGTCTAAAGATGGAGAAGCGAGAAGAGAACACAGGAGATGATATCGAAAGAAAAAGAACAAAATATTCATCATCATTGATCAAATCAGTATCGTCGTCTTTACCTGTGGATCTAATCTCGGAGATATTCTCAAAGCTGCCTGTGAAATCGATCTTGAGGTTTCGCTCTGTTTCGAAGCTTTGGTCATCAATCACCACCAATCCATATTTCACCAAATCGTTCGAAACTCGACCGAATCTTCTTCTATTCTTTAAAAAAGATGACAAGTTCTTCGCTTTCAAGGTTTCTCAACACAATCGGAAACATTCGAAGGAGCTTTGTTCTTATGATTCTTCTCAGCCTATTGATAGTTACTTAATAACCTTTCCAAAAGGTTGTAACTTCACCATTAGCACAGAGTCAGCCCACGGCTTGATCTGCTTTCAGAAATCAAGAAACCCTTTAGTTTGGAACCCTAGTTTAAGAAAGTTCTTTTCTTTACCTTCACGCAAACCGGATCAGACCTGGAAACGCATAACATTCTTTTTAGGGTATGATCCAGTAGAGGGTAAACACAAAGTAGTGTGCATTCCGTTTGGTATAGCTTCTGATGAGTGTCGGATTTTAACATTGGGATCAGATCAAGAATCGTGGAGAATGGTCAAAACCAATCACAACCATCGCGCGATCCTTTACCCTAATACTGGACGATGCATCAACGGTGTTCTATATTATCAAGCCATTATGGGTCATGTTCACGTTATCATGAGTTTCGATGTAAGATCTGAAGTGTTCAATGTGATAAAATTAGCATGGGAAAGGAATCAGGTGGTGATGATGACGATATCTTGTCAAGGAAGGTTCGCTTGTATTTGTTCCATTGATGAGAATAGTCTTATAATATGGGTTTTGGAGGATGCTGAGAAACACGAATGGTCGAGTCGTAACTTTTTACCTCTTTCTCACTATGATCGGCGTGCAGATAAATGTTACAGACTAATAGGTATGACTAATGATGGTGAATTGATTTATGTACCAAACAGGGTTCTCGAATCTTTTCAGATTATATACATTGATCCAGTGAGACAGAGGTTTAGAAGAGTCGATTATGGAGGAATTTTAGATAGAGATTTTAGACAACGCAATGGACTTGATGACAGAGGTGTGAGTGGTTTCCAATTTTTCCCTAATCACATTGAAACTCTCATGCATTTGTAATTCTTTTTCTTTGTTTTCTTCTTGGTTTTATTTGTGACACTTTATTTATGCAAGTTTATGGGGGGTTTTTTTTTTTTATTCTTGTAATGTCTTTACTTTTTTGTTATAACCTTCGGGCTTTTATATACTTTTATGATTCTATCCTTTTTCAGTTACCAAAGTTCTTTTGTTATCACTGAATCAACGAATTAAGCCGAAAGTAAAAGAAAACAAAACACACTCTAATATATGGTTTTACTTATGTAACATTTATGATGATGAAGATCGACAGGTAAAGACGACGATGCTGATGATAACTTATTACAAAGATCAAATCAATTTTTATGCAAATGATCATGAGACTAAATGCTAAATCTTTACTTTTGCTGAGTGAATGAAACGTACAAAAATTCAACTTCTCAAATCATGATCTTGGGTGTAGACACTTTAGTCTCTTCCTTGGCTGTGTCACCTAGAAGAAAGAACATAAAACCAGTTAGTGAATGCTTAGCTAATCTCAAAGGCGACTTCTAATTAGTTATCATACCCATGTCCATTCCATTCCCTTTTTAGGCTCTAAATCATATAGTTTCAAACCAAAATTTTCTTAGTATTTGATAATTAAGTACGACATGTTTCTTTATCAACTTTTTTTTGTAAGAGTTTATATATGGTACCTTGATTATAATAAAAACTCAATGGTGATAAACAAAAATAAATGGTAAAACGAGAAACAAAAATAAAACGCTAAAATGACATTTTTGTGAAACAGAACATGAATTTACGATTAACAAACAAAATTTGGTTATTTTAGAAAAGTCAGACTTAATTGAATGAACAGACTTGAAATATAGAGACAAACACAGCTCTTACAAAGTGGGACTTGAATGAAGAGTTAATGAGATAAGGCCCCCATAAAATTTACAAAACAAAATGAATAAATACACTTGGATTCATCATCATCATGACGCAGATGAGATTGGATTTTTGGATATTTGATCAATAAGGGTTCCGATGTGGAGTCTGTGGAGTAGAGCGATGAGGGTTTAAAAGAGGTTGAAGTGCCTTCACCACAATGCTCATGTTTGGTCTAAAATTTGCCTCATATTGCACACACAATGCAGCCACCGCAGCTAGCTGATACATCACACCATATGGCAAATAAACTCAGACTCTTGGATCTCTACTTTGGTTCTAATGTTAAATCTTTAATGCTGCAATGAAACAATGAGAGGAAAGCAATGTTTATTGGATTATTACCTTGGCAACAGCTTTAGGAGGGTACTCTCCAAGTAGTCTCGCATCAACACATTGTTTCACTTTGTCTTCACTTAGTTTAGGAGTTGCCTGAGACAACACAACAACATCATTATAATTGAGCAACAAGATTTTCCATTTCTCTAAGTAATCTTAAGTTTCTCTTATCAGTGCATCAAACCAGAATTAGAAACAGAGAAAATTGCAGTAAAACATTACCCATGTCACTAGACTTTGTTGTCCACGTGGTAAGGTATGATCAACTGGTTTACGACCAGTAAGAAGCTCCAACAGAACAACGCCAAAACTGTACACATCGCTCTTTGCACTCAATGTTCCCGTCATTGCATATCTGAAAAAACAGAACCCAAAAATGTCTAAGCTTTAAAGATTCTTTAGTGAGAAAACAATGGAACATGAGAGCCAATCTGAAAATAACTATTACTCTGGAGCGTGATAGCCAAAAGTTCCAAGGACACGAGTCGAGTGAAGACGAGCAGCCATGTCAGGGGCTTGATCAGACAGATCAAAATCACCAATTTTGGCAACATCATCATTAAACAAAAGTACATTGCTTGATTTGATGTCTCGATGGATAACCTGAGGATTCACCTTCTCATGTAAGTACTCAAGTCCTCTAGCTGCACCAACAGCGATTTTGACTCTCTGTTGCCACGTCATAACAGAACCTCTCAGTGCTCCTTTCACACCTTTTCGTCCTGCACCAAAGAGTCACCATTAATTAGTTTCCAGATGCTCAAGTCCATATCCGAAGTTATGGTTTACGATTACATCACTCACTCACCATGAAGAGTATCATGAAGAGATCCGTTAGGAGCATATTCATAAGCAAGAACACGAAGAGGACCATCAACACAATAACCCATAAGCGCAGTAACATTTTCATGTTGCAATCTCGAAACCATTGATACCTGTTTAAAGTTTCTATATTCAGTAACAAAAAACAAAAGTAGACACAACCATTTTCATATATGACACATAAGGGTCTAGGGTAAGCTACCTGGGAAAGAAATTCTTGATCTGGCTGCTTACTAGAGTCAAGTTTCTTAATAGCAGCTGCACCACCGGTTTTAAGATCACCGTAAAACACTCTTCCATAAGAACCCTCACCGATCAAGGCCTTTGCACCATAGTTATCGGTTATATCTCTCAGTTCATCAACTGAAATGGCTTGAACAGCAATAGGCTGCATGTGAAGTACTGGCTGGTTCATAGGTGGATCAGCTCTTTGATAGTGTCCAACACCACCATTGTAACCTTTTAGAACAATTTTAAATCATCATTATTAACTTAGAAGCCAAAGGATGGACATAAAGAGAAACACTAGTTGAAAATAGGAAACCTGCTGGGTTGTTGTGTGCTGGTCTTGGTCCAGTGTCAGCAGCGTTACGAGATTTCTTACTCCCACACAAACCAAAACAGCCCATCACAATCTCCTCTTACACGAACTAACGAAACTGTACCTGACAGTGTATGCAGAGAGACAGATTTGTCAACAAACAGTTCTAAGAAAACAAGATTTGAGCAGCTTATGTTTTATATCTCCTGCTTATGAAACTGAATATAGAAAACGTAAAGCCATGTATGGTTATCAACAAAAGCTACCAAACAGTTTTCAAAAGAAAAGATTGGTATAATTTCTCCAATTCAGCTTATGCATTTCGCTAATCATTGCTCTGTACATGAACAAGAACATGTTTAGACTCAAATTTTCAGTAAATGGTGTTACAGAACAAGATGTTCTCATAGTAATTACAGACGAGAAAAGAACAAAACTTTCAGAGAATCTCAAAGAATAGTTATCAGTAAAACCCAAAAAAAAAAAAAAGGAATAGTGATGAGGATAAGGTTTTGAACATTTACAAAGACAGAATTAACAGAATTATGGAAAAATCAACAAAAATTTACTAAAGTAAAGTCAATATCAGAAGAAGTAAATAGTTTTTGGTATCAAAGTCGTAGACACACCAACATAACTGATAGACATTTTATGACTTTTTCACATAGACCTAGAATTTTCACAAGTCAACGACTTTAACCCAGGAAACGGATTTCAAACTTGAAAAAATCAGAAATCAGTTCCCAGATTTCGTTTTACATCATCAAAATCGAAATGAAATTTAAACCCTATAAAGGAAGTTCCTGAAAAGGGGTTTTTGACAGTTTAGTAAAGTACCAAAAAGGGAAACTCTTAACAGATGAAGAAGAATGAAGAAGAAGCATTTACCTCTTTTGCTAACAAGAAAATCTTCGGAATTCGAAAAAATTCTCTGTGGAATCTTCGATGGGTTTTTAGCCTTAAGATGACAATTTTGAAAACTGTTTGATGATCGTCAACACTTTTTAAATATCTAAATTGACCATTGTTACAAAGTCTTAAACATGTGAAAATACCAAAACTACCCCTTAAATATATCAAAATTTACAGTTATATTCCCAAATCAACAATATAGAACTGAAACGGAAGAGAGGTATGAGTTTCATTCGCCGCCGCCGCATCGCATCTCACCGTCGCCACCGTCGCCGCCGTCGCATCGCATCTCACCGTCGCCGCCGTCACTACAAGCTTGATTCCTGGTTCGTTTCTCTTCTCTCTGTGTTAAATTAAACATCAAATCATCTTCCCTGCTTGCTCATGTATACGAATTTGAATCTCGATGCTTGAGAATTCCCTGGAAATCGAATCATATTTGTATAATCTCAATGTGATTAAATCGTGTGTATTAGGCCGTACATTTCTAAAATTCTCAACTGTTAGGTTCAGATTTTGGTTTGTTTGCATTGGATAATAATCACTGTAATTATAAAACTTAGCCTCTAGATTTTTTTGTTAAAGTTTGAATTAATCCAGAAATGATGGATTTGACTTACACAGAAATGGCGAACAAGATTGCAATGTTTCTCTCGGAAGCCATGAACAACAATACCGTCATAAACACTTGTTTGGGAATATCGTTCGTGGTTTTGGGATTTAGATCTGATAAACAGCAAAAGTATGTTGAAGCCTTAGCAGAGCAGAAAGATTCACTCTTTAAGTCTAACAAGGCAATGAAAGTTACAATGTGGGAGTGGAAACAACAACTATACGCTGAAGCTGCCTCTGCTGGTAATTCTGCGGTTGTTCCTCTTTCAACGCTTAAAGCTATCTATGGCGAAGTCACCACAACCACTCAATCAGGTCAGTATTCTCAAACCCTCTCGTTTGCTTTTCATTACTAATCATCTGCATAGAATTAGGGATCACTGATGGATACATATGTGTTTGTGATGGGATGCAAATACAAACTAGGATAGCTTTGTGAGGTGGATAAAGAAACATGTCGTACCTATCGAATACAAAGAGTGTAAAGTAAAGGAAATGGACATGATCATGTTGAGAAGTCGCCTTTGAGATTAGCTATGCATTTACTAACTGGTTTTTATGTTCTTTCTTACAGGTGACACAGCTAAGGAAGAGACTAAAGTGTATACACCCAAGATCATGATTTGAGAAAGTTAAATTTTGTAGGTTTCATTCACTCAGCAAAAGTAAAGATTTTTAGCATTTAGTCTCATGATCATTTGCATTTGTAAAAACCAGTTTGGTACCATTATTGTCTGTTTTTGTTATTCCCTGTTAGTAAACAGTGAACGAAGCTCCTAAAATAAGATCAGAGTCAACATCTTCTTTTGGATTCGTCCAAGAAAATCAAATTTTGCATTAGAAACAAATTCTGATATCATTGTGATAAAATTGATTATAAAAGTTCCAATAATAATCAATAATAATGAAATTTGTGAACCGAGTTCGATCAATTAACCATGATAAAACATAACTGTGATCCAAGCTATTTATGTTAAACGTTATTTTTTAAATGACTTCTGATTCGAGCATGACCAACAGAGAACTTCTCTTGTGCATCTTGATTCAGTTTATAACAGTTGCTAAATAAAGCGTGCACAATCCTACTAGATTTTATCTTATGTAAATAACATATATATCATGTATCAATGTTATAGTATATAATAATAATAAAAACTTACATGTGTATGACAGTTGTTTTATTAATGTAGGGTATCAAATTTATTCACTTATGAAAAAAAATAAAAAAAATCACATCATTTAATTAAATTGATGTTATATGTGAAAATAGTTGCATCAGTTTTAATATTTATAGTTAATAGTTAATTCACATAATTATATTTCTGTTATTAATATAATTTATTTTAACATCAGTTTTTATTGATGTAAATTTTGTATCATTTTTGAAATTGATGTTACAGAAAAATAATAGATACATCAATTTTCTAAATGATGTAAATCTATTACACTATTAAAAAAGAGTGAATCTAAATATGTTTCCAAACACTTATTTAAAAAAATAAACCAGCATTAATATTATAAGTGTATCCAAACAGATTAAAATATTAATATTATGGAAACTAACATTGATTTTAATTTGCTTAAAATATATCTACCTAATTTAAATCAATGTATTAGAAAAATAATTATAATTCTCATTTAATTTTTATTAGATCTTATTTTCAAAAAATTTTGAATTATTATATAATGCATATAACTAATAAAAAAAATTAAAATTTTTTTTTTACATATGTTGTGATTAGAATCGATTTCTTTGCTGGTAAAATAACATATCTTTTTTTACTGGGAAAATGACATATCCGTTTATCAAGTTATTTTGAATTATTATATGACATAATGCTTATTATTAATAAATATATTTGTTTATAAAATATGTTGTGATTTGAATACATATTTTGCCGGTAAGATCCGTTTGGCAGAAATTTTGCAAAATATTTATTTTGGTAGAAAATTATGGATATGAAGTTTGGTAATAAAACTACATAGTCAAATTATAATTGTCAATAAAATTACATAGTCAATTTTTTGGTAAAATAGATTTGTAATTTGTTAAGAAAATTACGAGATTAAGTTTTTTTTGGTGGGGAATATCTAGGTTTTTTGCAGAAAATTTTCAAATTATTCATTTTGATGAATAATTACAAATTTAGAGTTTGTCAAGTTTTATTCTGGCGGGAACCAGATCAGTTTTATCAGAAAAACTAATTATACATAACATTGATAATTGTATTGGTTTTTATTTAGTTACGATTTTTTAAAAATAAAGATGATTAATTTAATATCTAATTCAGTAGAATTTGCTCTATACTATTTCAGTAAGAGTAAATAACATCATTTATTTGATGTATGTTTGATTCAAATAACACAAATTTGTTAATAGTACATGAAAATAAAATAATTTCACGTTTGAAACACATTCAATATATTATAAACATTAAATAAATAAATAAAACTACAAAATATATTATACAAAGAAAAAATATTTATAAACATCAAAATAAACTAAAATTATAAAAACAAAAGAAAAATATTGTTAAACATTCAAGAATTAAAAATTATCATTTATATTAAAATAATTGACCCGCGGTGTACCATGGATATAAATATAGTTTATATTTTATATCACATTTTTGTAAGTGATACAAATTAATAGAAATTGAATCAGTTTAGCTTAATTGATGTAAAACTACTTAATAATAGCATCAATTATGATAATTAATGCTAAATCATATATATTTGCTTTATTTATAAATAAGTGATTTAAAATTGTATCACTTAGTTAAATGATACAATTTAAATAATGTAAAATGCCTCTTTTTTTTAGTGTGCCTTGGCGTACAACATAAAATCTGTTTAAATGAACATTATTATAGTAACTGTTTCAGCTTCAGTCCGGTGAAGATTACTTTCAAACTGGATGAAAAGAAAAAAGTTATTACATCAATAAATATAATAAGCAAAAAACATATGAGATATATATCAACCAAGTTCGGCAGCAACTCTACAAGTTTTTGTGACAGTTGCTAAAATAAATTAACATCGAATGGATTCTTTCTCATATTATCAAAAGCGTGCATTTATGTGCATCTAGATACTCCAATTTGTGTATATTTTTTATAATACTGTAAATATATTAATATTTGGTATTGCATCAGTCATAATGGTTATACTAATTACTATTAATAATGCTAGTTGAACTATTATACTAGTTGTACTATTTTCCAATAATAATAAAAACTCTATATATATAACGGTCTTATATCCCTAGTTTATAAAGATAGTGTTTTATATCTTTAGTAAAACTGTATATAAAACACTATCTTTATAAACCTTTTAAAATATAATAAATCTATAAGACCTTTATAAGCCTTTATAAAAATTTAGTAAACCATGTAAACATTATAAAACTTACAAAACTGACTAGATCCAAAGCATGAATTAGACCCAAAACTAAAGAATATGAAAGGTTCAGAAGATACAGGAGACGAAGATCGAGATAAGAAAGCTACTCCACGAAAAAGAGTTTTTACTAAATGTCGTTTCTAGTAACAGATCTAATTTTTACTAACACAATTAAACTGAACTTATCAGTGAAAGAGGAAATTGGAAAGTCTTTGTAAAAACATCAGAAAGAAAAGAAACAATAACTTAATCTGCAACAAGAGAGTTCTACTAAAGATAGTCAATGGAAGTGGTTCGTTGGATTCCACTGAGGACTAACAAGGACTACAAATTTTGTCTCCTA
Organism: Cardamine flexuosa; assembly: GCA_963555745.1. NCBI lineage: Eukaryota > Viridiplantae > Streptophyta > Magnoliopsida > Brassicales > Brassicaceae > Cardamine > Cardamine flexuosa. The sequence continues at coordinate 24,331,814 of OY743214.1, read as the reverse complement.
CTTTGCAAAAGAATATGAGCTTCTTAGGATTTTATTAAGTTGTAATTTAGTTCATAGATGTTCCCATGTTGTGTGGTTACAAACTTACAAGTCAGATAATGTTTGGTGTTTATAGAGAAGTTGTAAGAAGAAAATAAATTAAGGAAAACAAAACAGAGGAAAACCATATTCTATACCAAATTTTATTTGCATATACAATTAAAGAAGTAATGCATTTTGAGTTACAAAATTCTCTCTGTAACATAGATACATTCTCATGTTTAACGTACCAAAAGTGGCAAAAATGTAAGAGAATCATTAATAAATTACAAACGATAAAACCAAAAATAAATAAACGGAAAATCAAATTGTCACCACTACTTTTTATACCTCAAATTGAGGCTTAGTTCTGTAGAGCAAGATTCAATTCAGTACCCTATGAAATGAATGCAATTTTCACAACAAGTTCACTTCAAGTCCTCTCTCTTTGAACAACAGGGCGGTGTGGTTTTGGAGCTAAAACCGGAAAAAAACGACAAATTTTTTGATATGTTTCATCAAGAAATAGAATTGTAAGTTTAAGGTGAGAGTGGTTACCGTTGGGATTGCCTTGCTCATAGAAACATTTGAAAAGAGAGACAGCTTCTTCTGCCATTATTCCTCCTCTACACTTATACCCTTTTCTTCTTTGAGCTTCTTCACTATCAAAAAGACAGAATTCAATTTAATAAGACCATTTTTAAAAAGATTGTAATGTGATCGTAGAGAACCTACACGGTATTTGACGGCTGAGAACTGCCTACGTGAAGCGACAAGATGGAACCACATCCCCCAAATTTATCATTTGAACATCCATAATATACTTCCTTTATACCTTCAAATTAAGAGCATATCATATAATTTCCCATCAAAAACAACACAATGTATGATTTAGCTTTTAAGGAATCATACGGAGAAACGATAAGGCCGATGCACACATAATGCAAGGTTCACATGTTACGTAAAGAATGCATTTGGAGAATTTCTCGGCGATTTGTGAAGGTGAGAGTTTATTTTTCCGCCATTGTCCCATAAGTTCATCAATTGCTTCCATCTCTGCATGTCTTGTGGCCTTTTTAACCGTAACAAACACATTCATTTAGATGAAATAAACCAAGGTAACAATCATATGTTTCTGTATTACCTAATCAAATATGATAGAGAGAAATATAGATTATCCAATAAAATAATTGAAGAAACTAGCTCAGAACTAAAACAGAACGAATTTGTCAAGCTAAGTTGCTACTGAAAGTTTTTGTTTGAAGTGATTACATTGCGTGTCTCATTTGTTCGGTTTCGTCCTGAAGCAATGACCTTACCGTCCTCAAGAATAACACATCTGATTCAAACAAACAGAAGAAATAAGCATTACTTCTCTTATATGACAAAAATTGATCAAAAGGTAAGAAACACAAATTGGGATGAAGCAAAGGGTCAAAATTAGAGACCCCACAGGAACTTCAAGGGCCTCTAAAGCAAGTTTAGCCTGCAATCAAGGGAAATCAATCACCATATAACTCTTAAGCAACAAAGTTTGCAATAATATGAATCCAATACTAGTGTTACCTGGTGCAGAGCAAAACCCATATAATGATGAGAATCCTCATAATGGTCCTCTTTCACTAGTGCCATAACTTTATATTTGGTCTCCAGAGAAAGTAAATAACAAAACCTGATAGCAAAGATTTAAAAATACTTAATCATCATTAAGTAGAGGATGAACTCTTTGGCAAATCCATTCTAAAGAGAATTTCTCACAGGAAACTCTTTTTTTTTTAACTTCCAATGTTCATAATTTATATGTGCCAACCAAAATTGGAACTAAACAGTAAAACAAAATGTAACAAAAGACTATTAGAACAAAACCTAATCACCATAACCTCTCAAGGATTAATATGATCCAAACGAAAACAAAGTTTGTGAATTAAACAGAAAGCCTATGAACTACTATTAACAAGGAACATTGGAGTCACAGAGACCAAACAGAAAGCTATGGTTTTGACAAAACAGACAGTAAGTAATAAAACTGTGATTAATATGAAGGAGGTAAAGAATCGAAGGAAAACAAGAGCAGAGAAACCAGAAAACTCAGACAAACACAGCAATGAGGCAACGACGTCGTTTGTTTTAACATTTTATTGGAAATAAATATTTTTCTTAAAAGAATGAGCCAGTTGCTCGAATTAAGGAAAGGGGAAACTAGTCGAACCTATCGTCGGAGTGTCGCCTGTTCCTGTCGGAGATTCGATAAGCCAAAAATTATGATGAATGAACAGTTTGGTAGGAAGAGACTCGAATATCTCGATGACGACCAATAAACATAATTTAGGAGTTTGTTTAATTTTCGGTTTATTCGGGTCCAATTAGTTTTCTCATTTCTGGTTAACAGCCGAACCCAACCAAAAAACGACTTTTTTTCTTGAAGAGGTAATTTGGTCTACCCGAATTTCGGATTGAATTTACAAATTTAAGGATGAATCAATGGTTTAGCTACACACATCATTCTCGATGGTAACTCCTACCAATATAGAGGGATAGAGGAATGGTTCCCTAATAGTTTCACACTTTGGAATGAAGAAATCAAGGGAAATTGACAAGAAGAGGAAGAAAACCAAACACATTTGAAAGTCATGAAATAGAAACCAACTCTAAAAAAGTGATCATTCATGCACACTCGATCAAGAGATGTTAGAATCATTCACAAATTCCGAATACAAAGTGTAGGACATGAAGAGGAGAAACAAACTCCAGAAACAGCTCAATTGGTTGGTTATGATGTAGTAGCTCTTACAGGTGTTGGCATTGCGTAACCAAGATCAATCAGCTTTCTCATCAACACTTTCTCAGCTTTTGCCTACACAACAACACAAACAAAATGAGTATATCGAAACAAAGCTTGTCCCTTTCTCATTTTCTATAAGACAATACCAACAAGTTGCAGAACGAACCTCGAGCAAGGGATTGTTTTTAGGGATGTTGCAAGCTAAGATTATATTAAGACCAGTCTTCAACACTAAAACACAGAATCAGAGTAAACCAAATTATATCATCAAGAAAGCCAAGGATTTGCAATAGCAAGATTGTGTTATGAACTTATGATCAGATTTCTAACCTAATCTACGTGCAATGCCAGATCCAGTGTTATCAGATGTTCCACCAAGTACTGATGTTACACTCACTGTATTGCTCTGCCATAGATAAACAAACAAATCCAATTTTTAATACACACATAAAATTGAAATCCCTAATTCCCATGAAATTTTTTATTTGGAATCCAGTTTTTTGCTGAATTCACCGGTCGCGTTGAAGCGGCTGCGTACAAATTCCCAAATTTGGCGGAGTTACAACCAACCCATACGTATATCTGCAATTTTGATTAAGCCGAATTTTAGTTCCGATGAAGATCGAAGACTTGAGAATTAGCAAAACAAAAGCAAAGCTAAAGTTATTGGCGGGAACCTGTTTCGCGAGACGGATGATCTGCAATTGGAAAGTAACGTCATCGAAAACTTCAGTAAAGCACGAGACTTTTACACCGTCTTCTTCTTTCTCTACGTCGCCGGAATCTACGATTTGGTCGGCGATGTTCACCTGAGCAACGGAGCGAAGAACTTGGTCGTATTCAGTCTCCATTGTTTTGTCTCCGAGTCTGTGAAAAGTCAGGAATCAAAATCAATCTATATTAATCCATTAAAGGCACAGATTAAAAGTTAGACATGGATTACCAAAATGCAATTAACAATACAACTAGACACTGATCCGAGACCCCGAACGGACAATGTTTTAAAATAAAAAAAATTTGTTTGTGTTTATTTATTAAATTTGAAATGTTAGCATTTACAAATGCATTGGACATTTGGTTCGGTTTGGAGTTTTACTATAATATTAAATTATTTTGCGGATATATTTATACAATATAAAATAGTTGAACAATTTTCATTATACCGAACATGTGAACGTTAACATTATAAGATTTGCTCTTTGTGTAAATTGATTAAATTTACAATATTTGTATTTACCGTTTCTTTGATAATTTGATTCGCTTTCGAATAATAGAATAATATAGTAGTGTAATTTGATTGGAGATCGAGTTATACAATATTAGAATAGTGTAATGTGTTTGGGGTTCAAATCTATATATTCAATGATGATGAAATTAATTATAGTTTGTATAAGTATTAAATTAGTGGATAGGGTTTCAATAGTATTAAATCATAATAATTAATAGGTGTTTGAGAATTCGGTAATGTTTTTTAGTTATACAGTTTGATTATATTTTTTAGTTATACAATATTTTTTTAGTTATATGATTTTATCATTAATTTGAAGAAAAATCGAGATAAAATTTAATCACACAATTGAATTTAGAAAAATCCAGATTATAATATTTATGAGATTTTATTGTTAAGATGTTTATTTCCTTAACCATAAAATATATGAAAATCCTACTAAAATACAAAACAAATATAAGGATCCGCATGTTTTTGCGTATTTAAAGATTTTGACATAATTCATATTTAAGTAAATAATTTCCAAACTACATATTTTACGAAATAAAGATTATTTGTAAAGATTTATTTGTTTTTACATATTTATGAATTTTCATATATTTTCGTAGTTTAAGGAAATTAAAATAGTATCTTTTTTACATTTTTTCCCTTTTTTCTTGGGTTATAAAATACTTTATTTTTTTCTTTTACAACTTCACATTTTTCTTCTTCAAAACTACACTTTCTCCATATTCCTTTCTAATATATATTGCCATACATTTTCCATATATTTAAAATAATTTTTTTTCTTTTTCTTTCTATATCTCTTTATTCCATTTATCTCCTCTCTTCTTCTTCCTCCTCTTTTATCTTTTTCTTTTTTTTCACAACAAAAACAAATAAATGAATTTTAATTTCTTTTCTAATTGCTTTTTTCCATATTTTGTTCTTTATTTTCATTCTCCATAATATTGATCAAGTGATAATTTTCATAACTTATGAAGTTTTAAACTTTTGAATTTTTGGGTTTACAGATTTCTGCGAAATTTATCATTTCTGATGTAAACAATAATATATATATATATATACACAATATTTCTAATCTTAAAATTTGCAATATATTATTTACCATATATATGATAATAAAGTTTTTTAAGTACTTGAATATTTGATGAAAAAGGTTTAGAAAAATGTAGACTATATAAATCTTTTGTATCTATAATATAACTGTTAAATTTTAGACTCATTTAAAGACAGAAATAATTTAACAAAAAATATTTTTTTTTAGAGATTTAAAATACTTTTAAGAATTAATTTCCTGAATTATACAGATTTTTAGAGATTTAAAATACTTTTAAGAATTAATTTCGTGTTTTATAAATTAATTTATAATTTAAATATTAATGTTATTAACACAGTTTAAAGTAAACATACATAATGTAAAATTGATTTAATTTAAAAGTTTATGTATTATAATAAAAGAAATCATTAGTTCATGTATTTTTTTGGATACCTACAAAATGTGGATATTTTTATGGAAATTTATAAATAGTTGGTATATATATTTTATGGTATTTTCCAAATATTTTATTTAAATTTTTAGTATCTCTTAGATTTCTGTTTCTTAATATTTGGCGGAATATTTACATAATATTAAATAATTTTTGTTATGAGTTTTGTTCTCTTAATACTTAACTGTTGTTGACCAAGAAAAAAAATCTCTTAATATTGTTAATTCCGTAAATATACAAAACTTAACCCAAAATAAAAAATAAAATAAAATAAGACTAAGAATGGACTTACTTTTATGATATTTAATCACCCATTTGAATATATGAAAATCTAGATTTAAATATTTTACAACTATATATCATTTAAATATTTAATTATTGTTCAGATTTTTATTTCCTCAAAATATAAAATTTGTGAAAATTTCTATAAATACATAATTAATTTTAGGAAAATACTAATTATATTTAATCCCCCATTTGAATTTAGGAAAATCTAGATGAGAAAATTTATTATTTAGATGTTTATTCTCTTAACTACAAAATCTGTGAAAACCTCATTAAATATGAAATTAATTATAAAGATCCATGTGTTTTTAAAATCAGGTTGGATCTTCATTGGTTTTATCCATTTGGATTTGTTTTTATTTAATCATCTATTTGAATTTAGGAAAATTCGGATTAGAATATTGATTGTTTAGATGTTTGTGATCTTAACTAAAAACTATGTGAAAATCTCATTAAATACGAAATTAATTATAAAGATCTGCATATTTTTTAAATCGGGTAGGATCTTCTTTGGATTTAACCAATCCTATATATTCTTTTAATTGATTAAATGTACTATAGGATATACAATTGATATCAAAATTGATATTTTTTAAGACATATTTGCCCTCCTTGATTTTAGAATTCATTTTAAGTTGAATATTAAGGGGCAATTTACGTAATAATAATTCAATTTGAGGCTTTATAGAAATCTTTGCTCTCCGATTAATAGTACAGATTCAACAAATTAGGCTTTATCTTCTAAGGGAAAATGTCATTAAAATCTTAAAGTTTTAAAATAAGGTTTTAATCATAATTTTTGTCGTAGGCTATTTAAAATATCAACTTTTTATGATTAAATTTTTTATATACAGAATTATCGTTGACCCTGCCAATTAGAAATGCTGTTAAATCTATCGCTAACAGGTTTCATTAGTCACAAAACAATATCGTTTTGTCACGATCTTTAATATCATTTAAATTACGAACTTTTAAATTTAGGCAATTTAGAACATGAACTTTTATAGTAGGTCATTTAAATCATTAACTTTTGTTCGTCGACTCAAAACTTATCACACATTAACAATGGTTGATCATCATTATCATCACCACCAACATCGACCTAATCATATTTCATTATCTAACGATCAATTTGGAGTCTGGACTCCACACAACTTGGAAAATCTCTCCTTCTTCTCGCACATACTTCTCATCTCTCATGTATTACTCCACACAGCCTGAAGATTGTGGTGGTGGTAATGAAATACGATTGGGTCGATGTTAGTGGTGATGATGGTAATGATGATGATCAACCATTGTTGATGTGGAAGAAGCTTTGAGTTAACGAATAAAAGTTGATGATATAAATGACCTAGTACAAAAGTTCAGATTTTAAATGGACTAAATTTGAAAATTTGTGATTTAAATGATATTATAGATCGTGATAAAACGACATCATTTTATGACTAACAGAACATGTTAACGACATGTGTAATTGGTCGGATCAACGACAATTTCGAGTATAAAAAACATAGTCAGCGAAACTTGATGTTTTAAATGGCCAACGAGGAAGTTGATGATTAAAATGGCCTTATTTTGAAAGTTTACGATTTAGATGACTCATGACAGAGGTCGACATGTGTCAAAATTATAACTCACAAGATCATGACACATGCCAATTATTCGATAAGATTATAACACATGTAAAAAAAACTTCTTTAATAAAAAGAAAAAGCCAAAAAATAATAAAAATAATCATATAGTAATCTTTACTTTCCATATTTTACATATTATTTCTTTAAATTAAATGAAAACAAATAAGAAAGAGGAAAACTAAATAAACAATCATATAGATAATATTAGTTTCCATTTTTTACAAATATAGTTTGAAACATATGTTAAAACAAATTTAGATATTTTAAAATTAATTTCAAATAAAGTTTTTAATTTATTAATTTAAATCTATATTGAATTAGGTTAAAACTTTAGATAATATATTTTAAGAACATTATATTAACTTAATTATTTTTCTCAATTATTTTTCTCAATTATTTTGTTAATCAAAAAAAGAAACCCAACAAAAAGAGAGCAATAAATAAATAATAAATAAGATGATTAACTTTCCACTTTTTCAAATATATATTCAATCTTATTATTTATATTAAACATTATTTCAAATTTAGATATTTAGATTCTAATATTATTTAGAACTTCTAAATAATAATTAATTAGAACCCAATAACAATTTATACGTTTTAACCTAAATTTAGTTTATTTGCAATTTAGGTTAAAACAAAATGCTTAAGTTATGTAAGGATATGGTTCGGTCTATCAAGAAGCATACACGAGCCGCTGTGATGGAAGTAAGTAAGGAGCCAAGAAGTATCAGAGAGAATATGATGATATCTTTTGAAAATTTTGATACTCAGTACCTCACAAAACCTCAAGACGACTCTTTAGTGATAACACTCGACATTGCAAATTATGAGGTCTCCAAAGTCTTAATCAACACTAGGAGCTCGGTCGATCTTATTTTCTTAAGTATGCTACAAATAATGGGAGTCAGCAGACCTCCAACTCCACTCATCGTGTTTACAAGTGAGACCATTATGTCACTTGGCACAATTAATTTACCAGTAGTCGCAGGCGAAGTATCAAAAATTGTAGAGTTCATGGTTTTTTATCGACAGACTGCATACAATGTTATCTTGGGTACTCCTTGGATATATCAAATGAAAGCAGTACCCTCCACATACCATCAGTGCCTGAAGTTTCTAACTCCAAGCGGGATAAGAACGATCAAAGGAGATCAAGAAGTATCAAGGTGCAAAAATGGGAAGTATTGGCGACAAAAGAACAACTTCGGACAATGATATCTGTAGGAAGAGACTCAAGAATTTCAGACTTTGAAACAGATATTTAAAGTGTCACCCTAAGTGAAGAACTAGCACCGTTTGCCAAAATGTTACTTCTATAGTCTCTGTTTCATTCTCTTGGTGCAGGCTTTTTGGTTATTACAAGTTTGTTGAGTTATCTCTGCTCCAATGGCAGGGTATACAATCCTAGACTAAGTTAAGATTTGTAAACTGTTGCTAAATTGATTAGATGCAACATCAACGAGCTAAAGATATCTCTATCAAGGTGTAATATAAGAGCTAATAATGATATTGTTGTACAGAAGTTAACACTATCGCAGGTAGGCCTTTTATAAAGACTGTTCCAGCGTCGTTGGTTCCTTTGTTCTTGGAAAAAATCCCAGGGATGGCTTTCAGGGCGTCCCTTGAAACTGATCTTAAGGAATTGTTGCATAAGACCTGTTTACATGAGATTAAGCTAGATTTGTGTCTATATTTTTGCAACTGGGACTGGAAGATCATGAACCGGATTAGTATGATGAGCTTCTAAATTCATGGAACCTTCAACATGGAAAACAAAGACTATCCTATATATTCTTGGTTGTCCAGACAAAAAGGTAAATCAACTGGTACTGGAAGATCATGAACCGGATTAGTATGTTTCTTATTAATGAAAAACATGATGATATTTTACAAAGTATTGAATCAATGATGGTAGAAAACTGGATGATGCACTTTCAATGTTGTCCTTTGATAGTTAGACGTAGTGGTCCAAATTTGGTTGTAAGGTTTTAGCAAAAGTTGCGGCGGAAAATGTCGGTTAAAACTCAGTGAGGCATGCTTTTGCTTTCTATGATGTTGGGAAACTTGTATTGTTAAAAGTCTATTTTACAGACGTAAAATTGTATTGTAGAGTCCTACATAACCTTGGGAAAGACAATGAAGACACTACGGTTGTTTTCTGTATATTTTATTGTATTAGATTTTGTTCTTCATATTTCCACTGGTCGTGTAATACTTTATATGAGAAGTAAATTTTGAGATTATCCACAAAATGAAAATTTCCATACTGTTACACTATAACGCAGTATAAAACTGACGACAAAGAAAACAACATAAATATAAATTTTGGATGATATTTAGCATGGTACTATTAACTTCTTCTTTTTCTTATTGATAATACTGATCAACCAGAGAAAATACATAGTCGAGATACATAAGTCAGCGGAAAAACAAAATATCCCCGAAAACTAAATCCCAAAAGAGGGAGACTAGAGCCCTAAGAAACAGGGACACTGATTAAAAACATAATACAAACCACAACTAACGAAGCAATGGTCAAAACTTAAAAAAGCTCGATCAAAGACTAAACTTGCCAAAATTACTTACACACCAAAGTGAACCAAAGCTAGCCATGAAAGACAACTTGCGTCCATCTTGCAGTAACGAAACCTCCTATTGTGGAGCAGGGTACCTCTCAAATCAATTGAACCTAGACTTCTATTCCAAAAAGAGACACAATACACAGAGACCTAATCCCACGAAACTTTTGGAAACAGCAATGTCGCATACAACAAACTGAAGTCGCCTCGTTAGAAGACATGAACTGACCAGACCTTGATCAGGTCTTGAATGTAGAAACATGGAACGAAACAAACTTCAAACCGGATAACACTAAACTCTGAGGAGCAAAGCAAACGATCAAACTGGAGAGATCACATTAAGGCTCAGCAAAGGAGAGAAGCAAAATTCAGCAAGTCACGAAAACAAAAGAGCTCGAGCAAGCTAAGGCCAAAATTTTGGGTTAATCAACAGAAAACAGAGAGTGAGGCAGCTAAACTTTAATCCCGGATTACCCTAGAACCAAAGCCTAAACTGACCTACGCATCAACTTAAACTGCCTAAACCGGTGATTTATACTACCCTAAGACACAAAACGAGAGCCCAAAGACAGCAATCTCATAGACAGAATAATACAAAGGTCAGATGATACCGTAGAGGAACGATTTCATAAAACATTTAGAATATGAAATCTAAAATGTTTAGAACATGGAATACAAATTCTAAAATGTTTAGAACACAAAATTAGAATTCTAATTTTTTTAGAACAACTTTAAAACCTCAAAAACATACTTAAAATTGCTCAAAATGAAAATTTTTATTATTCAAATCTTTTCCAAACTTATGGTTCTACATTGTTACATGACTTTTTAGGGAAAAAAACCTTATTAATCAAGTAGTAGGGGTAAATTAGGAAAAAATGATAATTTACAAAATAAGATATAGATAAATGTTTCTAAAATATGTTTTATTGCTCCTTTATTCTAAATTTTTCTTAAATAAAAGACAGCACTACATGATAATTGATTTCCATATACAGATATCTTCCATAGCGTTAATTCTATTTTATAGGCTTTATTGACCTAAAGTAATCTCTTTTTTCTAACCACTGAAAGTATTGGATTAAGAAACACTCTATGTAGAGCCATGAAGTTCAGAACGAAACAATAAAACCCAGAACAAAAACCAATCAAAAACAAAGCACCACATTGAAAAAGATAAAGATAGGTGATTTAAGATGAAGCACGCCTATCTTCCTCTATCTTGTTGTGGAGCCATGCCGGACCACCCCTTGCCAAATAAGAGTTGAACCGTCCCTCCTTTGTCACACTCTTAGAGATCTCCCGAGCAATCGAGTTGGCTTTTGGTGATGATAACTTGAAAAGAGAACTAATAAAGGCATCAAGCATCTGCAGAATTTGATCTACAAGAGATCGGTAAAGAGACCATTTCTGTGGAGATGATAAAGCCAAAATCGCATGACCACAATCAGACCATAGTTCAAATCTTCTCACCTTAAGATCCCGAAGACTCTTAACCGTCCAAAGAATACAAAATAATTCTGCTGAAATTCTATTGGAGACATGTAAAAAGGCATCCCGTGCATGAAATTTAGCTGATCTTGTATGATCCCGTAAAATCCAGGCTCCTCCACAATGAAAATGCGCAGTAGTCTATGATGAATGGACATTACACTTCAAATATTCATATCTTGGTCTGGACCATACTTTTTCAATACGTTGCCTTTCCTTTAGTGTTTATTTTGTTTTTGTTGTGTTATTAAATGCAGAATGTTAGTCAATTCTTTATTATTATTTATTTGTTTCTTTTTAGAAGATATTTTTATTGAAAATCCAATTAATTACAAGAGCCAACAAATAAAAAAAACTCGAAAAACATAGCTGTGAAATAAAAAAAAACTCAAAAATATTACTCAAAAAAAGAGGAATGTTTTTGGTACAAAGATATGGATAAAAACCCTCAAAGAATTTACCCATAAACTATATGCATGAGAACCTTCAACTTTGGATCTTCTTTTGAACTATATGTAAAACATTTTGAGCTGTATATGTAATCCTTCCCTTTCATATATATGATTTATTTTACACATGTATATATGATTAAAATTAGTTATAATTTTTGGTTTATCTGATTTACCCATAAACTATATGCAGTTTTATAAACCCAAATGGAACGTCATAGCTTCATAGACCTCTGGTTTCGGATGTGTTCCTTGACAGACTGAAAGAGGTATTGTGCCAAGCGAGGCATATCAAGTGGTTCGTCGTCTGATTGAACCGGCTGGCTACTTTCCACTATGGATGTCCCATTTAGATCCAACGCTCTCATTCGACCTGCTGTCTCAGGACGCTGTGTGATATTGATGCAACCACGGAGAAAGAGGAATCTCAGGTGTGTCAAGTTCTTCAACGTGGGAGGCAGATTTTTCAGCCTTTGGCACCCGGACATGTTGAGGTAGACGAGTCTTGATTTATCACCTATTGTTGCAGGAACTTCCTCTATTGCGGTTCCCTTCAAAGCTAGTGACTCTATGTTATCACCAACCTCTGGAAACAATGTGATGTTGGGACAATCTGAAAGCCAGAGAATTCTTAGCGAATCCATGTTTCTAATGGTGTTTGGAAGATTCTTCAGTTTCTTGCAACCTGACAAGTGCAGGGTTTTGAGCTGTGTTAGACGCTTAATTGATGCCGGAACTTCCTCGATTGCTGTCTCGTCAAGAGATATCATTTTAACATTTTCTGAAAGGAATGGAAATTCTTCTACACTTGAGCATCCTTCAAGATGTAAAATCCTAAGAGACCTCAAGTTGATGTTATTTGGGAACTTCTTGAGTTTCTTGCAGCCGCTCAGTTCCAGTACCCCGAGGTTATTGAGCTGTCTAACAGACTCAGTGAGCTCAACTAGGCTTTCACAGTTTTCCAGATTTAGTTTCTCAAGACTTGTAGCCTTTGAAAGGTCAGGAATTTCAAGTAGTCGCCTGCATCCTCTCAGGTTCATTCGCCTTAAATTCCCAAGGTCCTGCTCATATAAAAACAACCATTTCCTTTACACACAATAGCTAAAGCCACAAACGTTCTAGCTAAAGTGAGCTTAACCCTGTTTCTTATTTTATTTTTTGTATGTAAAAGATATCTGCAGAATCTGTTCTCTTACCAACGAGAAAAAAAAACTAGTAGACTAGGAACTAGTTCATAATTTAGAGTAAAAACATAAAATAGTACCTGGTTTCCATGCCAAAGGGTTTCCACCAAACTGTTAGGGAGGTTGAGTTCAACTAGATAGGTAGTACAGAATCGAGAAGGCAAGGAACTCAGAGTATAAGCCTGCCAGTGAAGATATCTCAGCATAGGGAGATACACAAGTCCATCAGGCATGCATATCTTACTCCCTTTAGCAGTGGAACTGTTGTAAAACTTCAGCATCTTTAGATTGTACATCCTCTCAAATATTTCAGGGCGTATGTAGAGCTCCTTTCCTTCGGGCATGTCAAGAAGTAAACTTTCAACTTCAATTGCTTCAGATCCCTGGTAAAAAAGTGGGAGTGTAAGAGATAAGACAAGGATAGTACACCACAGAAGTTAAATAATGACCAAAGAACCCACCAACACTTCACTCTAAACATAGAATCTCATGATAATGAGATGTTGCAATGTACATGACTTGAGGAAGCTGAAAGCATAAAAGAAGTTAATGGCTTACCATATTTTCACACAATACGTTATTGATTTCCATAAAGTTCCACAACATCTTGCGTTTCCATGGGTTTTCTTCTTTCCCTTCACATATAATATCCCTAGCCATATCTTGGAGTAAATCATGAACCCATAACCTCTTCGTGGTTGAAATGCTAATTAGACACTTCTCTGTCAGTGTTCTGATAGACAGTGTGGAGCGCAATGGCCTGTGCCCAGATACGATGAAAAGGTCTAACACTTTGCTGACGCGATGCAAATGCTTTCCATTGAAACAACATGCAACATAAAGAAATATTAACTTTTCTTGCTTGTTTAATGCCTCAAAACTTTTTCTCAACGCTTTAGAGACAGAACTATTGACATTAGTTCTCAGTAGGTACAAGTAGTGTTCCCAATCTGCAATGTCCCGGCGATATAGAGCTGCACCAGCAACACAAATAGCTAAAGGAAAGCCATCGAGTTGCTTGAGAATATCAATAGAAAGCTCTGCAGAATCTTTAGGTGGACGAGGTTGTTTGAAGGCATGCTTACTGAAAAGCTGAAGTGCTTGGGTAATCCTCAGCGGCTTGACTTCATATATGTATTCCACATCATGCTGCTCAAGAACACGCTTGTCCCGCGTAGTTATAACGATTCTGCTTCCTGGTCCAAACCACTCAAGGCTTCCAACCAATTCTTGAAGCTGTTCTATGTTGTCAACATTGTCGAGGACGAGAAGAACCATTTTCCCACGGAGACGTCGCTTCATTACAGCAGAATCACCATCCCATGAATTTAGCTCCTTTTGGCGGAGGATTTGTGCTAAGACTTTCTGTCGCATATGCGATGAATCATACTGTTCAAATTCTTTATTCACATTCTCTAGCAAGCAAGCACCGTCGAACTTACTAGAAAGGCGTTTACACACAAACTTAGCAATGGTGGTTTTACCTATACCACCCATACCCCAGATTCCAATCATCCGGACATCTCCAGAGTCCATAGATAAGAGTGATTCTACGCTTTTCATGTGTGAAATCATACCAACCAATCCATCTGTGTCGCTGGATGACTCTGAGAACAATCTGTCAGAAAGATCTCGAACAACTTCTTGTACAAGCTCCGATTCTTCATTCCTGCGAAAAAAACAATGAACCTGCTTAAAACTGTATATCAAATAAAAAGAAACACGGCTCAGTCTGAGATGAAAAATAATGAACCTGGTTTTGGAATCCCAGCCAGAAATATTTCCAACTTGAGCCAAAGCCATTCTCCATCTACCCACCGTCTCCAGATCATACCTCAGCTCATGCTTTTCGAGAGCATCGTTGAAGTCCCCGCTTCGTCTCTTCAAGTCTGACGGATCAATTTCATAGAAAATAGGAATCAATTCAAGGCGTTTCTTCTCAGCAAGGTGAGCCATAAGAGAAAGCTCTTCCAAGCACCAACGAGAGGTAGCATAGTCCTTTGATATCACAACTATGGCGAATCGTGACTGATCGATCGCTTTCACAAGTCCGTCCCAGATGAAACTGCCTCTTCGAAGTTCTCTGTCATCGTGAAAGACTTTGATTCCTTCCTTACTGAGAGCTTTGTACAGATGGCTGACGAAACTTTTCCGAACATCTTTTCCTCTGAAGCTGAGGAAGACGTCGTACGTCCACAGAGACCGAGGTAGTGAATTCTCTGCCTCCACCGATAAAGGAACTGAAGCATGGACATGAATACGAAGCTGATTTGATTTAGGCGTCTCTGGTTTCCTCAGAAAGTGAAGGAGACGGGGTAATCCCACGAAGACAGCGAGGAAGACCAATATAGCCAAGTAGAGCAAGCAAATCGCCATGGAAGCAAATAGTGGTCGTATTTGCGAGTTTTGGCGTGATTGTGGAATCCATTCGCCATTAGTCAAAGAAAGAAAAAGGAAAAAGAAACCACCGGTCGCCGTCGACACTCGACACTGTTCAGTCGCTATCGTCGGATTACGTCATCGTGTGAATTTCCATTTCTTTCGTGCGTCTGATACTACTGAGAGAGAGGACCTTCTACGGCTGGGCCCAGTGGGCCTATTTACTTGAAAATTGATAAAACAAAAGAAAATAAAACGACGCCGTCCTAACAGGTTTAAAAGCTTAATCATTCAAAATTGATATGCTGATTAATTAATTATGTTCTATTCCTTTGGCATCATCAAAAGCCGTCTTATCTCAGTGGTAGATCTTAATTTTAGATAATGATGGAAAGGTAAAGAAAATGATTTTGTCTATATATTTTATCTTATATAATAAAGTAAATGGAAGTCTGAGACGGTACCACGTGTTCACTTATATTTTTTTTTTGTTTTTTTTTGTTTTTTTAATATTTAGTTTTCTAATTTATTTTAATCTAATTCTTAACATAAATAGAAATCCAACTAACAAAACATCTTGACTATTTTTATCTTAGACTATTTGTATACCTAAATTTAAAATAACCAAAACTTTAATACTCCATTCAGATAAGATATACTTTGAGAAAAATATGTATTAAAAAATCCATAATTTATAAATAACTTATCCATTTAACAATTAAAATCTTAATCTTATATACTTTTTGAAAAAACCATGTATTTACACCATCCTATTTTTAATAATAAAAATCCAAAATTTATAAATAACCAAACTATTTAATAATCCATCTTTCTGCTCGAGACTTTGCATGTTTGTTGAGAGTAAATATAATTTTTTTACATGATAATATGAAAGAATAATGCTTAAGTTTCTAAATATAAGCAAATTCTATAAAATGTTTTTGTTTTTCTTTGTTATTATATATGTTGATAATTTGTATCATTAAGTTAGGTAGCATCGATCATGTAAATGTTATTTTCTTAGTATTATATTCACATGTAAGTAAAATTTTGTGTATGAGAAAAACACATCATTACTTAAAATTCAAATATCTAATTCAAATCATTCAAACAATTCAAACATCACTTTTATTACTACATTTATCTCAGTTTTAAAATCATAATGATGAATATTCTGCATTTGATATGGTCATTTAATGGACACAGAAGATTCAACAGTAACAAATAAAAAAAACTGATCAAATGCAAATAATAAAATATAAGCAAGACTAATAATGATGGACAATTAACAAAAAAAGTTCAAACCAATTAAATGAGAACAATAAATTAACAAAAAAAACTGAAATCAACAAAACAAAAAAAACACTAATATATAAAGATACTGACCACACAAACAAAACCAACAAAAAAACCTTAAAAAAACACTAAATGAAAAAAAACAAGAGATAATATCAAACCATCCCATCACCACTCGGAAGAATGAATCATTTTCAACTCAAAATCACAAGACCTCTACGTGGAGAAAACATCATTAACTATACAGTTTCTTTTTCAAACGACCAAATACTTAAAAAAATAACATATGTTTCACTATAAGTACTTACTTATATTATCTTTGATTGGAGATTATATTATCTTTGATTGTTGTATCTTCATTTGTTTTCTCTCATTTTTTGTTGTTTACACAATAAAGACAAATAAGAAGAAAAATATGTTGACCAAGTTGGGACGAAAAAAAATTTTGGAAGATGATATGGTTTCTTATCTAAAAAAACTCTAATTCTTTATCATTTTTTCTTTTAATATATATCTTTGCATATTAAAAACTATATATATATATATATATATTATTTGATACTAGCTATCCAAATAAAAATCATCATTAAATTGATTCAAATATATGTAATATTATTTGAAAATATGTAATGATAGATCTATTATCATTAGCATCATTGTTGATGTTAGTATAGTAGTAGTTTCCCAATTAAACCCACCATTGAAACATTAGATTGATTCAAACATTTACTCGTGCATTAAGTAAACACATATTAAATTAAATTTAATTAAAAAAAAATTAAATCTACTTCTATATAATTAAGAAAAAAACCATTTATTTGGCCACACTAAACTATTAATTCCTAATATACATTATTTTGTATAGCTCTGCAAACATATTTTTAACAGTGAATTTGTTTTTAATAATTTATGTTTTTTTTGGTAATGCATGATTTATATTCTATTTCTCATAAACATTTAATGGCCAAATGCAGAAAAGAAGAAAAGAAGAAAACAAAGTGTTCACTCAAAATATAGCATCTCAATCAACATGTGTTGCACTTTTATTATGTTCATATTTTCTTTAAAATTACTTATCTAATGGAAAATACTTTTTGTAATTTTTTTTTTACTTTGCATACTATAAATAAAACAAACAAATCTTTAATTTTAATTCTATAAGTTGCTAAAAAGATTACATATTTAAAAATATTAAATTTAAACTCATGCAACGCAGGGACATTTCCTAATTTATTAATATTTCTAAGTATTAATTTTAGATAATGATGGAATAGCAAATAAAATTTTTTTATATATTTATTTTGTTTGTTGATATTTATGAATGTGTTAGTATTATTTTATTGTATGTATGTTTGTTATTTTTGATCTTTGCCAATGATTACCATTACGTTATTAATTATTATTTGTGGATTGTTGTTATAGATATTTAAATTTAAATAAATCTTATGTTATTATTAACTCGATTTACATGCGTTATCTTTAGTTTTCATCATGCCGGAAAGATATGTGGCCATGAAATAGGGATTAAGTGGAACGGAATTGACTGGGTCAATCATGTCTCCTAATCCCGCGCGGTAAATCACCTAGTTTCACTTATTTCGCTTTCCGGTTTAATCCGGTTTTTACGGTTCAATTGAGATGACGGTATAATCATTCCGAGGCTATAAAACGTAAAATCTCAATTAAAGATATTTTTTTCATCTCCTTCTCCTCCGGCTAAACGATTTCTGATCGGAGCAATCTCAGAGTCAAAAGCTCAATCTCCTGAATTTCCCGAATCTGATTATTGGTTCGTTTCTCTTCTCTCTGTGTTAAATTAAGCATCAAATAATCTTTCGTAGAAGAAAATTTAATAATTGTCTTCCCTTATTGCGCATGAATACGATTTGAGATCTCGATGCTTGAGAATTCCCTTGAAATCGAAACAGATCTCTATAATTTCTATGTGATTCGGCCGTATGTTTCTAGATATTCCAAACTGTTAGGTTAAGATTTTGGTTGTTAATGTCTGTAATTAGAAAATTTGGATTATAGATTGTTTGGGGGTTGAAAAGTGTTTAAATTCATCTGTTTCGTTATGTTTTTCATGTTGTTGTGTAGATGGATAGTGGAATCAAGAAATGGGTAGTGGTGTATCCAGTTTATATTAACTCAAAGAAAACTGTAGCTGAAGGAAGAAGAATCAGTTTGAGTCAAGCATGTGAGAATCCAAATTGCATTGAGATTAATGATTGCTGTAAGCATTTGAAACTCAATTGTGCCGTCGAGGTAAATCATCCTTTTATCTTATTGGGTTTAAGAGAAAATGTAATGTTGTTAAATTGATTGCATTGTCTTTGATTTGAGATTTTCTGGTTATTTTTTTCAGATTGATAAAGCGTATCCGCGTGATTTCATGCAAGTAGGGAGAGTGAGAGTGCAGTTGAAAAAAGAAGATGGGACTTTAGTCAATCCAGCCATTACTTCAAGTAAGATCTCGCATCTCTGTTCTTGGCTCTATCTCCGTCAGCTATAGAAAATTTGTTTTTTTTTGTGTTTTCTTATAGTACTGTTATCGTAGTGAACATTTGGATTGAGCTTGCAGTTTTGTATACCTGTCTTAGAAAACGCTAAGATGGAATCTGTTTTTCTTTCTTCTTTACTTTACTACTCTTGTTCTGTTGTGAATGTATCACCGTGGCTCATGTGTCCAACCCCTGTGAATGTTGTCTAATACTAGCCTGCTTGTTATTTAAATAGAAGTTAGGAGTCTCTAATATGAACTTTGAACATTGTTTTGTAGCTTCCTATCTTATTTTGGCTTTGTTTTGTCCCATCATATCACCCTGATTTAAACGTTTTCATTGATCTTCAACCTTTAGTCCGGTGGCTCTATGAGCCTTCCCAGGGAGCCCTAGGTTTTTAATTTATGGTCAGTATCATTATTGCCAGAATATGTGGGATAACAAATTGGTAGATATGATGTACATATCAATCTTATGCATACGGAGCTGTAGATTGTAACAATTATTTGACTTCTTTTGACGTTTATGATTGATACTGTTAATGGAATATCACCTTATGCCTAAGTTTATCTGATTTTCTTCTTCGCAATTATCAGTTCATTTTGCTAAAATTTTGAATTTCTCAAGTTGGTCAGGCACTTCTCTTTTCTTTGATATCGTTGCATATTATATAACTACAGCACTCAGATGCACAATTTGCTATGTTTATTTCAAGCAATTTTTGTCAAATTGCAAGATTTCTGATGTGTTTATGTTTGCATTGATACTGTTGCAACTTGAATTTCAATAGCTAGACCTTAGGACACAGAAATGAACAAATATATGAATAACAATTGACTTGCTGCTTTGTACGAAAAGACTCGACCTGTGAGACAATGGCAAGTTGTTTCCTATACAGACATATGATGTGCTCCTTGTGTTGATTTGTATTTGCAGGGAAGCAATTGATGCAGAAAATTGCGGAGTTGGTACCAAAACATCCAGACAGAAAGAAGAAGCAGGAACCTCAGGCCACAACTTCAACCTCTGGAACTTCTTCTAAGTCAGGCAAAGGTGGCAAGAAGAAGAGATAAAACAATCCCTCTGTCATTTAGTTTTCTCCTCGCATCAGATTCTCTGGCTTTTAGTCTCTACAATTTACTGAATACAAAAGTGTTTTCATAGACATTATTGGTTTTATCATTGTGCTTTGCTTTTTGGCATCATCCAAAACTTTAAACAAGGAAGAAAGATCAAAAGGAGAGATATTAATTGTCGCTTTTACCTCAGAAACACTGTTTAATTTCAAAATATCCAAAACGTTTTCGTTAATGACAATAACACTATTTGTAATGGTTAAAAACAATTCAGTCAATCAGATCCAACATCGACCCCTTTGTGCTTGAAAAAGTCCTTGGCCTCTGCAATATCCTGCATCCAACGCAATAAACATAGATTAAAGTAGTGTAAGAGTAGATTTGGCAAACAAAGAGATTCTATGAAACTAACCTTCTGCAAGAGAACTGCTTCTTGGGGACATGTAGGAAATTGCATTAGCCCGATTCCAACCATCAATAGACCATAGCATCCGAGGGATACTACAAAGTAGATCGGTAGCTGTAAAGGAAACCGGTAACATTACAAAATCAGAACACAATCCTAATTTCAAAAGAGTAAGAAACAAAACAAAAAAAAGACATAATTGTTGGTTTACTCACCAACCATGTATGGCTTCGAGGAATAATTGCAGCTTGCAAAAGACCAATCCAGAAGGCAGAGATTGCCACCAACAGGCTCAAGATCTTTACTATATGCTTCATTTTCCCTTTAAAACTCAAAAAAAATGCTGATATGATTAATGCATTCGCCAATAAGTTATAGAGCATGTATAAGAAACCATTCAGCAAGCCTAATCGTAATTTCGTTCTAATCAAGAGCAATATATTACATCTCTAAACTTGGTCAGAAACTTAAACTATAAGAAAGAAAGAAAATCAAGGATTGCAATCAGTTGCTAGTAAATGGGATCCCAACATAGCAAATGATTTGTCATGGCACTAACACAAAGGGCGTGACCATGACAAATCATTTGACTTGCTAAATCGTAATTTCGTCCTAAGAAATATGACTTTGCTAAAAATTTGAAAATCATCTGACTAGAATCCTGAACCATCATAAACACAACTTCCAACTGCTGAGATGATCAGATACAAAACTAATGACTTCTCACAGTTCTTCAGGCCAGACCTCAAGACCTCAAACCCTTACGCAAAAACCTGAATCCTAAGAACTGTTTTAGCTTCCAAGAATTCAAATTTCTGACTTAAACCACCAAACACAAATGCTGATTCACATGCCATTAGTTCCTGGGATTACAAAAATCAAATCCTTTGTACAAAATTTACCAAAACATTCAAAGAAAAGAAGCATAATTTTCTGAATAATCTGGCAGTTTAGTACTCAATTAGCTAACACACTATACCAAAACAAACACGAGAATCACCAAATCACGCTAAATCCAACAAACGAAATTCCCAACAACCCAATCCGAAGGGAGATGTTTCTCTAAAAATGAACCAGACTTAGCGATCCAAAATCGAACGTACTCACAGTTGATTGATGAGATCCAAATTGACAAAATCCGGTGTAGAAGATCGGAGAGGAACGAAGTTACTCGCCGTCGACAAGCGAATATGCGAATTACTAAGAAAATAAAATTGTCCAATACGATGTCGTACGATCTAAATTCACTATTTTTCCGGTCTAAATCCAGATTTCATTTTATACTTTATCAGTTTGACACGGTTATCTATTGGATTTTCTTTCATCGTAAAATTATAGGCATGTTAATTTCTCGAAAACTCATTGGATGTTGTTTTTTCTGGTGGAAATTCCATTTATTTTGTTTGATGTATTTTCTTTTTCTCACAACAAAACACAAAGAACAATATACGCTCATTGTTCTTAAATTCATCAATTTATATACAGTCAAAGTTAAAACCATGATATTTTATTAATTTATAATAATATTAATTTTATACTATAAAATAATATTTATTCATTTATAGAAAATTTTTGTTAAAGAAATTGAAAAACTAAATGAAACTAATGTTTTATATATTATAAATTTTAATAATTTTATATTTAAAAATTTTAAATTTTAAATAAAATAAAATTGTTTTAATAATAAATAACAAAAATTATATATGAATTTACTTATATAAACGATAATCATAAATTTAAATGTATAATTAATAACTTTAACTATTGAATTTAAATAGTTTATACGATTATTAAAATAAAAAGTTTATGCATATTTTAAATTTTGAAAACTTAAGAAAATTTTGTTTATTTTATAAAAATGGATTTACGTTATAACAATATAATAGTTTAAATATAATATAATATTTTTTTATATAAAAAAATTTATTTATGAATTCTAACCAAAATTTATTTAATAGATATATATACAATCTTTATATATATATATATATATATATAATATATATTTTTATATTTATATTATTATTAATTTATAATATTAATGAAATAAATATATTTAGAAATTATAAAAAAAATATTATCTTATTATCATGATCGGTGAACCTAACTTAAGACAAACAAATTTTATAAATTATTTTATTAATTTATAATATTTATTAATTTATCGAATTCGCAATCTCATCATAATCTAATTGTTATTTTATAAAATGAACGATAGATAAAGTACAAAGTCGGATAATATCAGAGACAATAACCCAAAACAAATATGGAAAATACAACTGACAGAATCCAATCTTAGTCCAGAACCAAGAGTCAAAGACAAACCAAGTGAACAAAAGAAACGTCCAAGCAAAAACCGAATTGTTCCAATCCGACCGACAAACGCCGTACGAAGCCGCTTTATAAAACATACCGTAATTTTATTAATGCGAGGTCATACCCTCGTGAGTACAACACATCATCGTATGATTACAAAACTTAGTTATTATAACATCAAGTACACGTTATAAACGTACTTTATGGCGTCTTTCCATAGACATCGGCAACACGCAAGTAGCCTTTCTTGGACGGGAGATCAGCGGTCTTGAAACCCTGAGGAAATATCTCCTTGGCCTCTTCGTTAGATACAGCCGGCGAAATCACAACCGGTTCATCCTGTTTCCAGTTAACCGGAGTTGCTATTTTGTTCTTGAATTTGGACGCCATCAACAACGAGTCTAAAGCTCTCAACACTTCGTCCATGTTACGTCCCGTGGTCGAAGGATACAAGAAGCTCAACTTTATCTACACAACAAATCCCATAATTAACCACTAAAGTCATACATGCAATAACATATGTTATACGATAAAATTATTTTATTGAAATTACTACCTTACAATCAGGGCCAACAATATGAAGGGCACGAGAGGGTCCTTTCTCGATTGGATCAATCATGTTAAGCTGAGGAATGATCTCTTTGTTTGGATCAGCGATTATAGGATACTTCACCTTGCTTCCGGGCTATATATTTTACATGTCACAATCACCACAACGTGTTACTTAATTACTCAAAACCATAATATAATTTTAGCGAGATCAAATAGTAAATTAGTTTTATTGTATATCAGTATATGCATGCATGAGATTTAGTTATACCGTAAAGGCCTCGATGTCCTTTATCCAGTCTTTGTGTGACTGAATGTCGTCACAAGACAAACCAAGAAGCTTCACGTCTCTCTTCTCGAACTCATGAGAATATTTCGCCATCGCACCGAGCTCAGTCGTGCAAACCGGTGTGAAATCCCCTGAGTAACCATCGACGGTAGGAGAAAATTAAATTAGATAAGCTCAAATCTTTGTTTTAAATTTGTGAACCAGATTATATAATCAAGAAGATATATTAACGTTTATGTATACCGGGATGAGAGAAGAGAACGGTCCAAGAATCGGCGAAGTAGTCATGGAGCTTGAAATTGTCTTGTGTGGTCTCGACCGCTAGGTTCGGCACCGTGTCTCCTAGTGTGATCCCTGGCATTTTTCTTGCTATATATATCGATGTATTGATTATTATGTATTGACGTGAATGGATATAGTAGAAGAAGATATTGAGGTTATGATCGGTTAAATAGAGATCAGAAACCGGTATGGATTCGAAGTTCCAAAGTCAGAAAAAAAGAAGAGAGACATGCTGTTCCAGGTGCATGCAAAAGAGTTATGGCGTGGCATCTTTGCGATATGGGTTAACGCCACGTGTCTTATGTACTAATTAACGCCACGTGTCTTGTGTACTCTTCTAATAGAAGAAACAAGTTTCTCTTTTATAGAAAACTTCAAACTTCAACGTCGACGAATTTCTAGAGACTCGAATATTTGTTGTATCTTTTTATGGCTCGTAATCGACAAAACTTTGAGTTTACACTAAAAACGGCGACGTATTAACTCTTTTTTTTTGCCCATATCTGAGTTTACACTAAAAACGGCGACGTATTAACTCCTTTTTTGGGCCATGGGCCATGAACCAAAAACGACGTCGTAGTTTGAGAAGATTAGATCCTCGGACAGACCTAGAAGGATCAGAAGTGCTTAAGCGTGTTTTCGTTGTGGGAAGGAAAGGCGAAAACTTCTGACGGATCTGGAAGCTCTCTCTTTCTCTCATTTCCTCTCTCCCGCTTAATGCTTCTCTGCTTCTTATTAATCGTCCTCTGATTTTTTTCAAACGTCTTCTTCTTTTGGTTCTCCGTTTCTGTTTCTTTGTTGATCACCGGAAAGCTTTTAATTGGTACAGCCTCTGATTCTAATCACACACTCTCTTACTTTCTTAATCGTTTCAACATTTTGATTGGTTTATTGCTAATTCTTGTTTAAGTTCTTTGTAATTAGCTTGATTCTTCTAAGGATGATTTGTCTTTGGGGACAGTTTAGGGTTTGTTGTATTCAAATTAGGACTCATTCATTTTTTAGTTACATTCCCAGAATTAAAAAAGTTTTCTTTTTGAGTATTTTTTGTTGCTCATAATTCGAGCTAAGTATGTTTTTTTATATCATTTTAGATGGAGCTGCAGAGTCTTTTAAACTTTGATTTGGATCCTGGTCCTGTTGATCAATCTATATTAGTGTGGCAACATGAGCATAGATCAGCTGCTATATGGGAAGACGAGGTGTGTACTAAATCATTTCCCTTTTTTATTTCTCATTATAAATTTTGACTCTTTACTTCACTTCCAGGTTCCTCCCCGTGAACTGACATGTCGACACAAACTACTGGGAATGCGAGATTGGCCTTTAGAGCCTCTTGTGTGTCAGAAGCTGATAGAGTTTGGACTATATGGAGTGTACAAGGTTGCGTTTATACAACTCGATTATGCTTTAATAACAGCTCTAGTAGAGAGATGGAGACCTGAAACGCATACTTTTCATCTTCCTGCTGGAGAAATCACAGTGACATTACAAGATGTGAATATACTGTTGGGTCTTCGTGTTGATGGACCTGCGGTTACTGGTAGTACTAAATACAACTGGGCTGATTTATGTGAGGACCTTCTAGGTTCCAGACCAGGTCCTAAAGATCTACATGGTTCTCATGTTTCCTTAGCGTGGCTCCGTGATAATTTTAGGAATTTACCTGCTAATCCTGATGAAGATACGTTGAAGTGTCACACTAGAGCTTTTGTTTTGGCTTTGATGAGTGGTTTCCTTTACGGGGATAAGTCTAAACATGATGTGGCTTTGACGTTTCTTCCTTTGCTAAGGGACTTTGACGAAGTGGCTCAACTTAGTTGGGGTAGTGCTACTTTAGCACTTCTATACAGAGAGTTGTGTCGGGCTAGTAAGAGGACTGTTTCTACCATTTGTGGTCCTCTTGTTCTGCTTCAGTTATGGGCATGGGAACGGCTTCATGTTGGTCGTCCAGGAAGACTTAAAGATGTTGGTGCTTCCTTTATGGATGGCATAGATGGTCCTTTACCTGATCCATTAGGCTGTAGGTAATTGATATTTATCATATTCTGTTCTTACAAGTTTAATTTCAATTTGGTTTACTTATGAAACTGCTTGAAAGCTAGGTGGAGGGCTTCTCTGAGTCATAAAGAGAATCCTCGCGGAGGACTTGACTTTTACAGGGACCAATTTGACCAGCAGAAAGATGAGCAGGTATAAAACTATATGGCTTTAAAACTATGGCTTTAATTTTTGTATAGTGATTGATGTAACATGGGATTTTCTTTGATGACGTGGATGTAGGTCATATGGCAGCCTTACACTCCAGATATTCTATCAAAGCTTCCACTTATATGTATTAGTGGTCAGAACATATGGCGAACCGTCGCACCTTTAATCTGTTTTGATGTTGTTGAGTGGCATCGTCCTGATCGAGTACTCAGACAGTTTGGTCTTCAGCAAACAATTCCAGCACCTTGTGATAATGAAAAAGCTCTTCATGCCATTGACAAAAGAGGCAAATCAGAATATGACTGGTCAGCGCGTCATAGTCGGCATATTGAATTGTGGGAGGCACGCGAGTCGTCTGTTGTTCTTGGTGAGCCTGAGTGTAACCGAATGGACTATAATGATCCTTATATGGAGTGGTACCGTAGAATTACTAGAAGAATTATTAGTCCTATGAATGAGAGGCGCCCTGGGCAGTTTCTACCCACTGGATTTGCTTTCCAAGTGCTTGTAAGTTACTATGGTCAACATCTTTAATTCTCTCAGCGTACATGAATCTCATCACCCAATATAAAACTACAGGTTCAGAGAGTTGCAGCCATACATGCTCGATCTAAGGCTTCACTTGAGGAGGAACTTACTATTGACACAGCGAGGCAAACATTACAAGATATCGTTGATATGTGTGCAGGCGCCCTTCAGCTCAATGCGCCGTTAGGCTCGTTATCTAATGGTATGATTTCCATAAGAACTATCAAAATCATTTTTAGGCTACAGTTCCTTTCTCCCAAGATGATTAGATATTACTTTATTTAAAATCATTTCTTCATGATATGAATATTCAAGTTAATCTCAACTGCAGATCATGTAACATGTTCGTGTCTTAAACAAGCGAGACTTTACTTTTTAACTTTTGTATTTCCTTTGTTATAGGCACTGTTGCTCAAGCTCCAACTCCATTTCTGATGTTACCTGAACCAACGCCTACAATAGTATCGGAGAAGCCATTGTCTGGGGAAATGGGATGCTTACCTATGAATGAAATGGGAATAGATGATGGTCTCTCAGCAGAACCGTTGGAAGTCATGCCACCTGGTCAGGAAATAGGATGTGAACAGTCTTTACCATCAGTTTCCCAGAAACCTCTTTTCTGGCCTTCTGGAGGGAAGCTTACTTTCAGTTGGATCTGTGAAGTAATGTTGGTATTTGATTGGTCGTCGAGGAATGTCCCACCTAGTGAATTTTCAAGTGTTATGCCTTTTAACGTCTTCGAAGATCTGGTTCTCTCTGCTTCCAAAATCCTGAGAAAAGAGTCGAACTGTGTTAGGATAGATAGTGAGAAAGCAAAGGTTATTGTGGTTGGAGATTTACATGGGCAGCTACATGATTTGCTGTACCTTATGCAGGATGCAGGATTTCCGGATAATGATCAGTTCTATGTGTTCAATGGGAATTATGTTGACAAAGGAGCTTGGGGTTTGGAAACCTTCTTGCTTCTTTTATCATGGAAGGTAGCTTATATCATCCTTGGATTTGTGTACAATTTATATAGTGTCAGTGGATCATAGCATTTTTTTTCATTTTTTGTTAGGTGCTTCTACCGGAAAGAGTGTATCTTCTACGTGGCAGTCACGAGAGTGAAGGTTGTACATCACTTTATGGATTTAAGAATGAAGTGTTAACCAAGTACGGAGATAAAGGAGCAGTTGTCTACAAAAAATGCTTGGAATGTTTCCAGTTGCTTCCTTTGGCTTCTGTGATTGGTGGGAAGGTATTTACAGCTCATGGAGGTCTTTTTCGTGATGTATCAAGCTTTCTCTCAGACAAACAAGAACGAAGCAGGAAGCGCAAGCGAAGTCAGAAGAAACAAGCGGATACTAGTGTTGTCGAGACTGAAAATAGAATTGAGGCTTTGCCTCTTGGCTCGTTGAAGGATTTAGCCAAAGTGAAAAGGCGTGTAATGGACCCTCCTACTGAAGGTTCAAACTTGATTCCTGGTGACATTCTTTGGTCAGATCCATCGAATGAAAGCGGCCTCTGTCTTAACAAAGAGAGAGGCATTGGTTTGTTGTGGGGTCCTGATTGCACCGCAAAGTTCCTGCAAGACAATGATCTAAAGGTTAGAGATCGATCAGTTCCATGAAACTAAAATGTCATCTAGAACTAGAAGCATTGAGAATTTGATAGAAGAATTGAGTGGTTTTTCATGATATTAGTTTTTTTCTATGGCAGTTGATCATCAGAGGGAAGGAAGCCCCTGACGAAAGGGCAATACGAGATGGTCTTGCATCAATGAGTGAAGGATATGCAAAAGACCATGAAGGGCTTATAACTTTGTTCAGTGCTCCTGATCATCCTCAGTTTCAGGTATGCTCTTTTGAATCATCGTATTGGCTATCTTCAACTCAATAAAATTGCTTTATTTCATGACTTGTGTTTGAGCCTCAACATAAACCTGAGGACGTATTGTCTGATATGCAGGATACAGAGGAGAGACACAACAACAAAGGAGCCTACATAGTTTTGCAAATTCCGGAATACGAGGAGCCTAAAATTGAAGTGTTCGAAGCAGTAACTCCAAGACCAAAGGTTAGTTTTATAGTTAATGAAAAGATTCCCAATTTTGATCTCTTTTGGTTTATTCTTGATATGTTCTTGACATTCCACAGGCTACGGCGTACTATGACTATGGAAGCCTGATTCATTCACCCAGAAATTTAGTACACAGTGTTACTAATTCTCTTGATTCACCATCCTTAGTGCCTGATGACAAAGATTTAGTATCTTCTGAGAACGTAGAATATAAGTCCATGGATCTCTCTGAACAGATGGAAGTTGATGAGAAGGATGATGAAGTTAGAACTGATGAAGTTACAGCTTTTGATACTCTAGCATCTGGTGATCAAGATATGGTTGATTCTACAGAGAAGACTGAAACTGGTTCCAAGGAAGCTGACCATTCAGAAACTGCAGAGATAGGTAAAGATTTTTCTGATACGGTTGGAAAACCAGAAAGTACTTTTGAAGGTACGCCAACTTGTGATCTGCATGGGCTTGATTCTGGAAAGTCCATAGAATCTAGGACAGAGGAAAATGCAGACATTGAACCAATGGCAGTTGATGAGATTGCTGAAACAAGAATTGGAGAAGAAAATGATGTAGAAGCCTCCAACTTTGTCAAGATATCGGAAGAGGAAGCAGAAGAAGGAAGAAAGAGCGACTCTCTTGAGGTGTCAAACAATGTAAGTGAAGAAGAGGATCCAGTGGAATTAGAAATCACATATGATGAGAAACCGGAAAGTGCAGTAACTGAAATCATAGGGAACGGTACAGCTGCATGTACGACAGACATAACCACCGATAATGCTGAGATGTTGGAATGTTCAACCAGCAAAGTCAATGATTCTGAGCCCAGTGACGATATTGATGATTCTCTGGGGACTGTAAACGATGGGGCCAATGCAGATTGTACAAAATGTCTTACTAGCAAGCCAGATGTGTCTGACTCAGTGGTGGATCATGACAAGTTTACGAAGCCTTCACATGATAAGGATCACGGAGAGGCTGCAGATAAGCGAGAGAGAGTAGTCAAACTTGTTACCTATTCTAAGCGGAAGCCATCTGATAAAAAACACATGCTTGATTCTAGTGAAGAGGCTCAACAGAAGATCAATGAAGCTGTTGATTCTAAGACCAAGAGTGTTCTTGACAAGTAACACTCCATCCCAAGGGATATGGACTCGTGAAGTCCGTCCGCTAGTCTTCTTAATTCTTACCAACTAAGGTAAATACTAAATATAAACTTCTCTTCTAAACGGCTATTAATGTATTTTCTTTTGCACTGTGTCTAAATCGTTTTTTATTGCATGATTTACAGATGAAGAGTAGCTCAAAGCCAATGTACATAGCCTAGCTGGTCAATTCCTTCTTCAAATTTGGTTTGCTAATTTAAGTTAAAATGTTACAGAGTTTGATTAGTCGGTGGTACTCGCTAGGGTGATGGTGTAAAACGTGGTTATCTTTTCTTCTTGAATTTCGTAAGAAATAAACTTGCCGTTCATCATATAAAAAGAAAAAATGTGTAAATTGCAGTGTTAAATTGTAACATTGGTAAATTGTAAACAAAACAAATATTTGCCACACGAATTTGGCAGCCACATAAACCTTTGTGCGATTTGGCAGGCAAATTATAAAAGAAGGGCAAATGCGTGGTTTGGGTCAACAACAAGGGTATTATCGACCTTAAAAGCGACAGATAAGTCAATAGCTAGATTCACCCGTTAAAAACGCAGCGTATTAGCATCAAAAGCTAAGGAATCTGCCTTTGCGCGTCTTCTGGTTTTCTTTTAGTTTTTTTTTTTCTCTTTGTCGAAATTCGTCGAATCTCTCCTTTCTCCCTCTCTCTCCACCCCCTTCTCAATCTAGGGTTAGGGTTTCGATTCTGCAGAGGTTTTTTATTTTTTCAAACTCATACTGCTGAGCCCTTTCTTCGTAAGCCTTGTTCTCTCTCCCTCTTCTTCTTCTTCTTCTTCTTCTTAATTCGAAGAACTTCGTAGGTCCAAGCATGTCGTGATTCTCTCAAATTTCTGGTAACCTTAATTTCTGCTACTGCTCCTACTCGTCATTTTCTCTTCTTCTTCTCGGAATTCGTCCTTGCCGTTCAATTTATTGCAATCAATTAGCTTCGTTTTTTTATTGTAAGTTCCATGTTTTCTCTCTTCGTCATGATTTTGCATCTTCGTTTACGTTATTCTGAGATTAGGTTTCCCGTTCCTTTGAATTTTATTGTTTGTGTCGGTTTGATTGAGATATTTTTGAATAGTTCAACTTTGTATTTTGGAATAGTTCTCTACTTTGAATATTGATTTTCTCTGATATAATTTTCAACCCGTGACGTTTCCTTGTCGTTCCTGGTTTTGCATTTAGGTGACGAATTCTTGTAGCTAATTTGTGGCTTCTTTCTGTCAGGTGTTTATACAAACTCCATTGACCATCTTTGATAAGTTAAAAGCTATGTATACCTCTGAGGGAGCCCCTGATTTTGTTGTTGACCAGGGCATGTATTACCCTGTTGATGCCAATTATGGCTATTACTGTACAGGTAAATTACTTTGATTCATGATTGTGTCTGTTATTATCTTAGCCTAAAGGTGTTGAGTTCTCTAATTTTTCTGAGTTTTCAGGTTATGAGTCACCCAGTGAATGGGAGAACCATCAGATGTTTTTTGGTGTAGATGGTTCAGAAGTCCAATACACGGTACTAATCTCGAACATAACGACTTCTCCTTCAGTTGTTGATTTGTTCTCATATATTTGTTTCTGTGTTGACATTCTATCTTCTTCATCTTTTGTTTGTTTCTACAGGGTGGGCAGAATGAAAATTCTCCCTATATATGCTATACGCCTAGTTATGGATATGCACAGTCTCCTTACAATCCATTCAATCCTTACATACCTGGCGCTTCAATAGGCGTTGATTCTACTTTTGTTGGTTCCCAGCAATTTTACTCCATTCCTCCTTATCAGAATGTTGCAACCTCACCTACCATTGTTCCGTATGCAATTTACCCTGACGTTACCTCGAATAGCTCAACAAACTCTTTGGTTGAGACCGCTTCAGCTAATAGGGGTCCATCTGATGGGAGAGGGACCAGGTATAGAAATGCTTCAGCTACTACCGGACTCCAAAGAAATGCTCCAAAACTCCCTGCTGTAAACTCTTTGGGAAGGATCTCTGAGAAACCAAGGGCTAACTCTGGACAAAGCAAGCAGCCAGAAACGGACAAGAGTGTTTCTACTCCATCGTCAGGACACACTCTCCAGGTATATTATCGTAGAATTAATTCCTGGTTTTTATCTTTATTTTGATATTGATAATAGGTTGTTGATGAATTGGAAAGAATATAGCGAAATGAATATGATTACTGCTTGTGTAGTTCTAGAAATGGCTTGTTGATAATCTCTACAGCCTTGATTATTATTCTGAATTTGACTCTGGACTTGTGTAATCATCTTTTCAGGGAAGAACTACTTCTGTTAGCGCTCAACCCGTTGATGTTGTTTCCAGTAGCAGAGTATCACCTTTGGGACAATTAGATATTGCTCCACCTGGACGTAATGGTTATTCATCAATTGCAGCCAACAATAACAATTTTCGCCCCAAGATGTATGGTGGTCATGCAAATATAAATCCAGATACAGTCCGTGAACAAAATCGAGGTCAAAGATCAAAAGGATTCAGAAATCAACTCGTTGTTAAAGCTTATACAACAAAAGCTGGAAATCCTGATGCTGAAGGAAATATTGTGATCGATCCTTCTCAGTATAATAAAGAAGATCTCAGTATCAAGTACAGCAATGCCAAGTTTTTTGTGATAAAATCATACAGTGAAGATGATGTTCACAAGAGCATCAAATACAATGTCTGGTCATCAACTTTGCACGGGAACAAGAAATTGCAGAGTGCATATGAAGATTCTCAGAGAATTGTCACCGAGAAGTCTTGTGAATGCCCAATATTCTTATTCTTTTCTGTGAGTTTTTTCTTCTCTCGTATTACAGGCTAAGTTTATTTGTGTTACCACTTTGGGATAATTCTGATGTAGTAATTTTCTTTTTAGGTCAATGCCAGTGGTTTGTTCTGTGGCATGGCTGAGATGACTGGGCCAGTTTCTTTTGACAAAGATATGGATTTTTGGCAGCAAGACAAATGGAGCGGAAGCTTTCCTGTAAAATGGCATATCATTAAAGATATTCCCAATAGCTATTTCAGGCACATCATATTACAAAACAATGAGAATAAGCCAGTCACCAACAGTCGAGACACACAAGAGGTGAATTTCTTTACTACAAGCACTCGCTTTTAGAGAATTCACTGATGTTCGAAATTTGCTAATTTTATCGTTTTGTTGTGCAGATAATGCTGAAACAAGGTCTGGAGGTACTAAAAATATTCAAAGATCATTCGGAAAGGACTTCATTACTGGATGATTTTATGTATTACGAGAACCGACAGAGGGTCATGCATGATGAGAGAACCAGGCTGCCGTACAGGACCTTTCTTAGCCCTTTACCATTGCACAGACCAGATTTCTCCGACAGAACCAAGAAAACCTTAACGGAAGCCTTCAAGATACCTTCAGTAACCTCTGCAGAAACCGAGAAGGTGAGTTCAATATCAGATGGGAATGCGGAGACCACGGTAAAGATGGATACTGAAGAAGATACTACTTCCATTCAGAATAAGATCAGCTCTCTCACTATTAACCCGAGTGGTTCAGAGTCCGACACAACCACTGGTTCTCACCTGAACAAGAGTCAAGCCAAGTCTAAACAAGCCTCCTCTGGCTCTGACCAGAAGACAGAGACTTCTGAAGTGGTTGATACTTCTCCTTCTGATGACATTGTCAAAGTAGGATCAGTGCCGATAAAAGTTACCGGGTCTCCTGCAACCGTAACAGTCGGTACTATTCCCCTGGACCCCAGTTCACTTGAGAAGTAAACCACCACCTGGTTTGTTTTATTGTCTGTTTCCTTATAATCGTCTCCAAAGTTTAAAAAGTCATTCCTACTTAATCATATATGTCAATGTGGTATGAATAGAGGCTTCTGTTTGTATAGATGAGTCTTGATTGGTGACTTGAGAATCCGCGTTTGGTCAAACGCTGAAAAGGGAATCATTGAGGTTTGCGGTTATTGGTTGCGTTTTGGTTATTTTGGATTTCACCTGAGAGCTGTTGCGTTGTCACTTGCTCTGTTTTTTTTTCCTTTTTATACTGTAAAATTCCCAGTTTTTATTTGTTTTTCCGTCTTCTGTTTGGTCATTTGTCCTAACTCAAAAGAGTTCCAAATTGAATATCAAGTTTTTTTTTTCTCTTGATGCCATTTTTATATTATTGGATACCAGATCTGTTTCTAGTGATTTGTTGTCAGTTTTTATCAACTAATATTGTTAAGCTGACACTGATTGAAATTTGAAAGTACTACTTGAAAAGAAGGCCAAATTTACCTGATAAGACTGACAAAATATATGTTGGCTAAAATAGTAAACCCATTGAGATGGCATCTATTATTTTCATAAAAATCTCATCGCACATATAAGACCTCCACTAAAAGGCCCTACAAGGGATGGCCCAATATACAACTAAAAAAGGGGCAATCTTATCCGTCCACGTGGCGCATCCATAACCATCGAGATTCAACAAATATAATTCGAATCATACGCTTCCTCCACCACCGGAGATCCCTCAAGCAAACAATCAATCGGCGGAATCGTCAACGTCTCTTGAGTCCCATAAGCATTCCAACAAAACGGATCATCAACGAGCTCACCTTCCTCCGGCAATAGCTCCACCTCCGACATCGTTATATTGGTACAAGCGACGGTATCGCTACAAGCGAAATGAATTGGCGGACTTCTGACGTCGTAAGTCCCTTTGATGTTACGATACTCGACGTCGAAGACTCGAACCGCCGACGTCTCGTTGCGGCAATCTTTGGATTGACAGTAGTATTGATCGACGATGATGCAATTGAGGACGTTCTCCATTTGTATGTTCTCGAAGAGGAGATTTGAGACGGATCCGGTGCCGCCTTGCCACGTTTTGACTCTGAGGCCGTTATCGGAATCGCGAATTATGGTGTTTCGTACGGTTATGTTTGAAACGCAGGCTTGAGAATTATGCACGCCTAAGCTCCCGATACTGCGTTTTTGAAGATTTAGGAGTGTTTAGTGGTTAGGAATCAAATCGCGTTTTGAAAGCGGTGAAATAGCTAAACAACACTTTTAAGTTTTAACATTAAAACAAAACAAAAAAAATAGACTGACAAAATATATTTTGGCTAAAATAGTAACCCATTGAGATAGCATCTATTATTTTCATTTATTATATTTTAAGAAAATAATTTGAGGTTTAGTTAGACCTAAATCTTACTCGTACCTACAACATTATTATATTATTCTAAAATACCAGCCAAACTTATAAAATGTTATAATTTCGAAAATATATTTATTATAAAAAGTTAGGTAGGGAGAGTGATATGATATGAATTTAACTCTATTAAATTCTAGCTACAAGTTGAATATGTATTATTATTTTGTCAACTACGTAGTTCCAAAGTTGGATTTTCGATGGATCATTCAGCTAGTATCCGTGATACATGCGAAAACAGACTTCGTAATAGAATCAATTCAAGAAATTAAATTAAAATTAACGTTAACGTAAACTAAAAAAAAAACGAGCGACAAACCTGATCCCGTGACTGGGCCCACAAGTGACACCTTGAATGTCAACATCAGAGCAGCCAGTTCCAATAGAAATACAATCATCCCCTGTTCCAATTTTTCATTCCCGATTAATAATATTCGTTACCAGATTACAAGACACACTATTAGTATTGATTTATTACTATTATAGAATTTGTTGTCACATTCACAATATATTCACAAAAAAGAAAGAAAATAATTTGTACCGTTGCTAACGACAGAGTTGTAAATGCCAACAGATCTGGTGTTACCGAGATGGATACCATCGGTGTTTGGACTGAGTTTTGGAGACGAAATTTGAATATCGTTTATTAGAACTCCTTGACATCCGTCGAATTTCATGTGAAACTGTGGACTGTTTTGGATTCTTAATCCTTTAACCTCTATATTATTGCTCATGAAAAACCGAATCATCTATAAAACACCAACAACAACAAAGGAAAAAAAGGTTAGTACTAAAGTTAATTAAACCAGTTTTAGATTTAGTTTAATTTGTTTGGTTTAAGTCTAGACTTACAGTCGGGCTTTCACATGGTCCGGTCGAGGTTGATCCGTTTGGACCCTATAAAATGATAATAAACACACATAAGCCAAATTACAATTAAAAATCACAGGAATAATTGTACGGTTTCTTATCGTGTTGCTCTATTTTGTCACATCCACAATTATGAATTATTAATTAATCAGCATGTAAAGTGAGAATATAATCGT
The DNA here is from genome assembly GCA_963555745.1 of Cardamine flexuosa. Classification (NCBI taxonomy): domain Eukaryota; kingdom Viridiplantae; phylum Streptophyta; class Magnoliopsida; order Brassicales; family Brassicaceae; genus Cardamine; species Cardamine flexuosa. Next base: position 24,295,390 of record OY743214.1, on the reverse strand, counting down.
TACACGGTAATTTTAAAATGATTTTTGTTTTCTTAAAGAATATTAAAACTCCTGCAAAAATGATACTAACAAAATTAAAAATATTTAAGAAAAACTTTACCCTGTGGGGTTTGCATGGTAAGTCCCACCATTGTTGGCCATTGCCTTCGACGGTGCCTTTACCGGAAAACATTATACCATCGAGGCGGTAAAAAACTAACCACTGGTTTTTACTGTCTTTCACTGGCCATTCCTCTGGCCCGTCTGGAGGCATCAACACTCCGTCCAACTTCACAATCCCAAAAAAAAAAAAAAAAATTGCTTTTAATTTACATTCTATAAAAATTATTTTAAGATAACATGATTACATTACTATTTTCATTATTTGAAAGATTTTAATGTTTATTATTGAAGACTTTGTTTAGAGACGGCTCATGTAGGAGGGGACGTTATGGTGTCCCAAAAAAAAATGTCTTAACGTTTGTTAACAAATAATTTTGTTTTTGGGGTGCTCACCTGAAATAAGAGTCCCGGTTTACATGGACCGGAGAAAATAGTGGAGGTGATTTTAAAAACGCCGCCTTCAGGTGCCAAAACGACACCGGATTCAACAGCACAAGCAGCTTTCCATGCTGCTCGAAACGCTGCCGTATCGTCGCATGACCCATCACCCACTGCACCGAACGACGTTACGTCGAAAACGCATCCTGAGTCAGAGTCACCAGGAGCTGGAGTCGGGTCTGGATCCGGGTTTGGATTTGGGTACGGGTCTGAAGGGACCGTTGGTGGATTGGTGGTTGTAAGAGGCGGAGGAGGAGGAGGAGGATCCGAGAGACCGCTTCTCTTGTGGAAATGATATCTTCCTCGTGCCATGTGAATAGAATGACTGAAGAGGACAGCTGAGATTATGTAAATCACGAGAATGCCACTGAGAATCCGCATTGTTAGATAAAAAGAGAGAGATGAAGAGACAATGCTGAGTTTTATGTCCGTTTTATAGCAAAGCAGAACACTGAGAGACAATGGAGTTTGAAGTCTGTGGTGATTACACGTGTTGAGATATGGTTGATTCTTGAGTTCTCTATCTCTGTTTTGTTGGTCTTTGAGCTGGAGGTTTTAAAAGACTTGGTTTTAGTTTACTGTTTACCAAATATTATATTGTTTTTACGACTTGTCTTTTTCTTCATTAATTTTTTGTTTTCTTTTTCCAAGTAATTGTAGTGTTTTCTATCTATATCAAAATTTAGACTAGTTTTTGGATTGATATATGTCCTATACGCATATGATTTCTGAATCGTCAAGTGAAAAAACTTTTGAAAATCAACGTCAATAACATAATAAAAGAAAGGGGTATTGTTTAAAATGTATCCTTTCAAAAATTTATTTTTAAATAGAGGTTTTGTGAAGGATTTTTAAGGTAGTAAGGGTCTACGTTTGTAAACAAATTTTTAAAAAGGTTCATTTTAAATAATTTTTTCTAAAAAAAATCTATAACAAAATTTTGTCGATATTTTTGTGTATCTTAGTTACCTTCTTTCTTGTATATCAAACATTTTTTTTTTTTTTGTATCTTTAATCCTCTATAGTATATACTGAACTATGATTTATTATAGGGCTAATTGGCAAAGTACTCATTTTTTTGTAACATAATTGAATAAATAGCCAAATTACTATTTACAATTAGTTTTTTAAAATTTATTCTAATTTCTTTTCTAATAGAGTAGGTTAGTAGAATTATTAGTTGTAACACAAAAATCCTACTCTATTCTATTCAATTTTGGTGTATTTAGATCATACACCTAATATTTCTTACACCAACTCAGTTCTGTACAATGACTTTCCTCGTACACCAAATAGGATATTAGATATTGTAAAATATTCACAAAATCTTAGTGTTTTGAGCTAGTACACCAAATCGAATAGAAAATGGTGTATACGATCTTGGAATATCTGGTGTACAAGATTTGATGTTATATACGGTGTACATATATGTACATAGTTATATAATATTTTTAGTTCTAAAATTATGCAAAATAGATTTTGTTAGATTCATAAAAAGATTTTAAATAATAAAATATATTTATATTTTTCTGATATATAAGTAGTGAGATAATCAAGAATTAAGAATTTTTAAGAAAAAAAGAAGATAGAGAAAAAAATAAAAAGTGATTTATTAACTAATTTGTAAAAAAGTAATTTACCCATATATACAATTACTTTTTTAAAAATGACTAACCCACCTATTCACCCTTTATTATATCTTATTTAAAAGCATTTGATCCTTATTAATATTGTATCCAATTTTTTTTGATATATTTGTGTTTGAGTGATATTTTGTTGTCAACATACAATTTGTGGTTGGGACAGCATCAGCATTGGTGTTAACTTGGAGAGAAATTTGTGTGTGTTTCAAGAAAAGAGAGTTGGATCAGACGAAGGAGATAAAACATGGGGGATGTAGATGATTTTAGGTTAGAGATCGTGATGGTTCTGATATCATGTAGGTTTTATAGAATTAGATTATCTTATTGATATGAATTATTACAATATTTATATAGTGAAATGTGATAAAATTTGACACATAAGTCTTTTACATAAATAAATGTACCACAATATAAGTGTATCCTAATAATTTCACTAGTAATTTATATCACTAAATTAATTGTAGTTTGTTTAATATATAGAGAAAATTCTATAAAAACACACCAACTATTTATTATTTCCATAAAAGTATATAAATTTTTAGATTACGCATAAAAATAAATGAACTAATTTTTTTCTATTAAAATACAGAAACTCTTAAATTATATTTAATAAACAACCAAAAGTTACTGAAAAGTAATATCCATTAATTTTTAATAAAAAATTAAATTCAAAAATATATAAAACTCTTTAAAAAACCAAATAACTGTAGATCTAAAGTAATTCTAAAATAATATTTTTTTAAATAATTGAGCTCGTAAAATTTGTGATTTCTAAATAGAAAATTCAAAAAATATAGAATATTCCTAATACTCTTTGAAAATTCCAAAAAAAATTAAAGCTAAAATTTAAAGTTTTAGATTCAGCATAAAATAATATTACTTCTAAAGAAATTAGTTTTATATTATTTCCATGTTACCTAGTAGAGAGTGTTATGTGAAAATATAATTACATAAGAAGAGTGTATAATTCTGTTAAACGTAATTTTTATGTGAAAGATCTAATATATAAAAATATAATTTTAAAATTTTCTAATTTTTATAAAAAAAATTAAATATTAGAAATTCTATCCTTTTATCCTTTTTATTATTTATAAATCAAAATTTTTAGAATTTTGATCTTCTTTTTTGAAATCATTGAAACAATAAAATGTTTGCAATTTTTAAGATTTTATTTAGAATTTAATATATATATATATATATATATATTTGAAATTTTAAAAATGATTTTAATTATAACATTAATGGATATTATTTTCATCAATTCTTGGATGTTTAATGGATACAATTTAAGAGTTTGTGTATTTTAAAGGGAATAAATAATTAGTTTATTATTTTGAGTATTTTAAAAGTTCATGTATTTTTGCAGAAATTAATAAATAATTTGTGTACTTTTATGAAATTTTCTCTAATATATATAGCACTTACGAGACAAATTATAAGTTGTGCTTTAATGGGATTTGTTGAATGTGAGATGTACAACATGATTTTTTGTGGGAGAGAGTTAGACTTAGGAATAAAAAAAAATGGGGGAGAGGGACCTTAGCAGGGTAAGTGTAAATCTACATCGATGTTTTTGGCACTATATATCTTGCGCGGTCCAAGAGATCTCATGTTTCCTATGTTATAAGATCCAAATGTATCTGTTTATAAGCAATTTATAATTGGTGCTATAGTTACAAAATCCTCCTAGTCTCCAGCCTATTTTTCAAACCTGAAATTGAATTAAGTTCAAACTTTACAGTAACTCAGTAAGTCAGTACAAGCTTAACTAGTAATCCTTTGTTACTCTCCAATCCCCATGCAAAATATTGCCACGTCAACTTTATATACCAACTTTCTAAAAATATTAGGTTTGAAAAGGAGACAAAAAGAATAAATAACCAAAAGAGCAAAAGGTGATTACTAATTAGCGAACAGCATTCCAATTCTGATATCTCTCTCTTTTATGTGGGAGTCATATTACATTAAATTTTATTGTCGTTTAAAATAATTTATTTATAGACAAATATCATAATTCTTGAGTTTGTAAAATATATATTTTGTAATACCACCAACTGACCAACACAAAACAAACAATAGCTGTCTTGTGAGTTTAATGCATTCGAGTTTGTATCTCTATGTTTCTACAGGTTGACGAAATTAAATTACATCCCCGCTGAACATATATAATCATAAGAAAATCTTCATATATATACGACTACCAATTGATATTATTTTTTTGGTGCACATGAATACCAAATTATTCAAACACATAATGTTGAAAGGATTGATTTGAAATCTTGTATTTACATTCGTGATGTGTGCGTGTGCCACTGTTCAATAATTAAAGGCCGCTTTGTTCAATTCTTTCTCCGTACTGCTATTGTTCAAAACATGATCATATCTATGTACATGGCCGACTTAAATTTTGCATGTCAGGTTTAAGTTGTATATGTCAGCAATAATATCTATATCTTTTTCTGATGAAATACTGAAATTTTAGTATTTGGATTATATTAAGTTTTAAATGAAATAATAAAAGCGAAAGAAACATTGAAAGAGAGATATAGCTTTGTATTAACCCCATTTTGATATACAGTACTAACTCGAAACATAAGCAGGGTAAATCACTGTTTCGGGCCTCTAACTTTTCAAAAAATTTAGGGGCCACATATTTATTATAGATATATGTATTTAGATTAAAATATTTAAAACTCATAACATTTTAGAGAGGTCATATATTTATTTCTAATTCTTTTTCTGTTAAAATTAATTTAACTAAACTGAAACAAAAGAAAAAAAGTAAATACAAATGGATTTATTAGAAATTCATTCATTGAAACATAATGATTATGGAACTGGAAATCTCAATTTATTTTTCTAGTTAACTACTTAACATTTGCAATTTACCAAATTGTTGTTAGATTTGCTTTATACTTCAATACTTCATTTATTCATGTTAGTTTCATAAGTTTTTAATTTCTTATCAAATTTTTTAAAATGCAGAATTGTTAAATTCTTCCTAAACAATCAAATACAAAAACTGACGCAAATTTCTGAGTTCATAAATGTATTAGAGTTTTTTTTCAACAATTAGCACATATGTCCATAGGTTTATTATCAATCAAGAGAATTATGGTTGAAGAAATAAATTGTAAGGATTTAATGAATGATTTTGAATGAAAAATACAACGAGAATTATATTTATTAAGTAGAGGATTTTTATTATTTAAATTTTTTTAATTTTAGTATATATTAAAATTTTAAACTAAACTATAAGGTATATTTTTTTTCTCGCTTTGGGCCACCATAAACATTAGACCGGCCCTGTTGATATACACTAAAAAAACACTAGTATGAGGTAAGAGGAGTACAAAAAAAATCAAGAGGAATAAATCCGAGTAGATCGTTTTCTTCATGCGTTTTGTTGTATTTTTATAAGAGGAGTAAATCCGAGTACTCAAACTCACAAAACAAAATCATGTATCGATCTTTAGTTTTTTCTTGTTCATGAGTTTGATGCATTAGTAAATGTTTGATCATTTAACAAGACATATCATAATCCAATACAATATATCACTACGAGCACAAATAGTTCTTATAAGTTCCACCCTTTTTGCTTCTCAAAACTTTAATTTGTGGAACACTAACAATGCCGACGCATGAGAAAAATAATACATAAGTTTCGAGTATAATATGGCCGTTTGCATAGTTATATAAAATTTTAATAGATGAAATAAATAATTGAAATGCAAAAGTTTACAATAGACGAATCTCGTGACACTTAGTTGTATTGTAGTTGAATATTTTCTTGTGGATGTTGAAGACGGAGGAAAAGTTGGGCATGCTCCCGAATTTATCCTTTGGTTTCTAACGCTTCTAACGAGCTGTCCTCCCACATTTCTCTATTTTCTTTTGTTTTAATACAAAATCAATTAATTTAATGTCGGCCAGAACAGAATTCTCATCTAACTTCAAAAGAAACATGTATAATTATTCAGTGAATACATAGTGGATGTAAAAATAAATTTAGACAGCGACATTATTCTTCAAATGTATAAAGTATTTTGTCCGTTAATTACTTGTTTTTATTCTAATTTTTCATTTATTTTAGCTATAGTATACAAATTTCTGTCATTTTTAGACAATGATATATGTCCATCGTCGCTTTCAGAATATGCTGAAAACTAAACACAAAATATGATTGAATAACCAAAAATTTGGGCGAACACATTCTATTACTCGATTGTTTGTATGAATTCTAATAGTTAATGATCTCCTCTCAAAATATATAACCTTTTTCTGTTTTTTTTTTCTTTCACGATGAAATTTCTAGATATTTAATCTGTAATCTTCACTGACATCTAAAGTTAAACTTTCGATAATTCAATTTTTAAAACAATATTTATACCAAAAATAATTAAATCCAAAACATACAAAAACAATCAACAATTTTGTGCTATATCACTAGGTTACCTCTTTTTAATGTCTCAAATATATAGTTGTCGACCATTTTATATCAGAAATATATATAGGGGCGGAGCTAGTAAATGATTAGTAAAAAAATAGTCTATTTTTGCTATTAACTATATTAGTTACAGTTAAATTAACATTTTGACCCTTGTAAAATCAAATGTTTTAGACTTTTTTTTTTGTAAAATCAAATGTTTTAGATTTTGGTCTCTATGAACAGAAATACTAGTTTTTTTAGAGTCGACATAAATATATGTTGGCAGAAAAAAAAAAAGGAGAAATGCAAGTTTTATTTTATTTTGTTTGTCACTCCGAAAATCGAAACCATTATTACGATCAAAATTTGTTTAATTAGTTGATTATAAGAGCTGTTTAGTTATTTTACAAGAAGAGTTTGACCCACAAAAAAGAACAAATTGATTAGAAGAAGTAACAGAAATAATAAAGTTTTCGTCACTATCCGTCACGTGTATCTCTCACGGGTCGTGGTTAAAAGTTAAAACTTATTACTAGAAAAGGATTCTGATGACTTGTGGCATAAATCAATGCCACATGGTGACTTTAGTCCCACGCGCCGCACGCTCTCTGTTAGTGGCTCTTTTCCCCAATCGTAAGTATCTCCAAAACGCGACAGGTGTTGATAACCCAATCTATATGCCGCAAACTGTGAAAGATATGCGAAGCAACATCAAACTTTTTGTGTGTACATTTATGTCTCTATGACAGCACGCGTATAGTTATAGTCATGTTTTGCTGGTAACCATATTTTCTGAACAGAACAATAAAACTAATTATATATAGCAACGACCATTTCGTACGCATTTTGGGTCTTATGTATGGGCAACGCATCTGGCTATTAATGATCGTGGTTTTATGTTCATTGGATGTTAAAGATAAACATGTTGTGTGGATACTAAACCTCGACTAACATTATCCTTTATTTTCTGTCTCGTTTAATAAAATATATGATACTTATAAGGTATATAATGTGCATTTGCTAACAAAATTATCTAGCTAATTAAAATAGAGGAATACTCCAATTAAAGTTTCATTTTATGAGATGGGCTAGAAGCTTTTTGTATCATTTTATGAGATATTTTTGTATTTCTATGCAAAATTTAATTTTATCTGATATTTTGTGACAATTTGTGATTTAAAAAATAAAATACGAGTGTTGCTTTCTTTGTTTAGTTCTCTTCTTGAGTGTTGCTTTCTTTGTGGAGAAAAATCTGTGTTGGCTTATGCGTTGGTTTGCGGATTGCAAGCTTCGTTTTTAGAGGAGCTAGTAAGATCTTAGGGATGTCTTGCGTGGTTTGTATTGCTTCATTTGCTCTGTGGTAGCCGATCTCGGGGAAAGAACTTGGTAAAGTGAGCTAGCGCTTTTGTTCTTTTGGTGCGTGTGGTTTCGATCTGAGATAGTTCATGAAATGTTTCAAAGTCCAGTTCTCACTTGATGCGGGAGAAGTAGGTGATCGACTGTTCTTTGTTTTAAGCGATTGATAGCTCAATTCTTCGGACTACCGGTGAAAAATTTTCAACCGATATGTTTTTCCATAATGTGATCAATGCCATTTGTCAACATGTGTTTTTCTCCCTGACAGTGGTTTCTTTTAGAGTTCTTCATACAGTTTATCACTTCATTAACTCCACAAGCTCATAGCTTTGTTGAGTTGATTGACTGATTGTCTCTTTGCTTTTATAGTTTTTATTCTTTTTTTGTCATGGGACCAAACTCTAGGATATACTTCACTGTAACTCTTAACTTTTTCATTTTCAATTAAATATTTACCATTTAGCAAAAAAAAAAAATACTGGTTAAATGCTTTTTAGTTAGATATTAAATGATATTTTAACGTGAAATTACAAAAGTATATCATTTTAGGTGGTCACCAACAAAGACACTAGCTAGCACACAAACTAGTAACTAGTAAGATACAAGCCGTGGTCAAAGAATAATTGTTTTCATACCCTTTAACAAAAAGAAAAAAAGAAAGAATAATTGTTTTATATAGTGAAATGGTAATGTATATGTAAATGTATCTACTCAATGATTTTTTTAAAACCGTATATACAATACTTAAGGCCATAAATAGAATTTTTCTTAAAATGTATATGTATCTGCTCAATGAAATCTCTTGTAACATTTTTTTTTTTTTTGTGGACGTATCTCTTGTAACATTAATTGACTGCAAGCATTAACGAATGTGGCGATAGACTGATAGACATCATAATTAATTAACAAGATAAATCCACCGAATTGAGACTATCAAATATCAATGGACCCTTTTATTCCCAGCTACCAAAAGTTGTGAATATATAAAAAAGTTGTTTGTAAAATATATATTTCTTATTAGATGCATGATAACTCAAATGCTATGGACGTAGAATCGTCTACGATAAACTATATATAACAGACAGATTGATATGACGTTAAATAAAACCAGAAAATTGGTGACTCGCCACGTGTGGTTTCTCAAAATTCACGGGTTTGTGTATGTTGCCACAGAGAATAGAGATGCGTCACGGGTTGGTGGGTTTTTAGGTTAATGATCTATTCATAACGTTGAGATTTGATTTGATGCTTAGTAAATGATATAAAAGAAAGTATATAAAATTTTTTATTGTGAGTTGGACGGCTTGACGACAATGTTCAAGCTCAGTAAGGCAGGGAAAGAAACCCAAAGGTTCTTGTCTGCTTCGTGGATGTTTAGTTCAAACGTTCATCTACTGATTTAATTATTAATCACTGTATTTAATTATTTTTCTTATGCATGTAAGAATGTGGTAGAGCGTGATGCTCTCTTCTTGATATCTCATAAGAGACTCGATATGTAGATGACAAATGATACCCTAAGCTATATGTTGTATCTAAGACTATTCGATGTTCGATTTAGATGTGGTGATAATATAAAAGAGATTTATGATGATCCAGTGATCTTAATTTCCTGCAATCAGATTTCCCTTTCTAAGGTTTGACCGAAATTTTCAGTCCTTGAGTTTGGCTGTATGTGTATACATAATAATATAAAACACATGCATGTATTTTACCACATGTGTATACCAATATTTATCATGTATGTATATGTTTAGATGTGCATGCACGTGGATGTATATATATAGGGTAACTATTGCGTCAAAACGGGTTAACCCGATCAATTTGATTTGTTTCCCTGTTGATCAAGCTTAATTGTAGTTTTTATCGAGTTGATGATACACATGTTGGTTTATGGATGGTTTACACCCATCAGCATACCGAACCAGTTTAGTTAACCGGTTCTTTGAGAAATTAAATGATACGAAAGTCATTCATGTCTCTTTATGAAGTGTCTTTTGTCTTTGTCTATAAAAAGAAGATTGCATAGATGCATAAATTATAACTTTTGTGATCATTGACACAAAGAGAGAATTTTAGAGAAGGAGAAAAACGATTTAGAGAGATAAAGTTTCAAGAAATCAACCGGAAAGGCACTTGAATGATGGCTAGTGGTTGATTTCTGTCAACGATTTTAACCATATTCTCTGCGTCATTTTTCCAGTCGATTATGTGCCAAATTCGTCACTAAACCGGGCAGTGTATGTGTTTCGATTAACGCTAAAAGAATAACAGTACTGCCAATATCATAGGTACCAAACTAATAACTTAATCTTCCCCCACACCATGACCATGATCCTAGAACTAACAACTAGCTGATAGCCAACAATGGTTTTTGAAAGAGCATATATTACTAATTTACTATAGCAGTAGAAGCCACGTTTATTGTGCCAAACTTGAATAACCACATGAACAATCAATCAAACAACTTTTTAAGAATTGTGTTTGGTCGTAATAACACATATATAAACCAATCAAAACTCTTAAAAAATGAATAAAACGATTATAATTTATAAGTGTAATTTAATATTTTCCGAAACCAAAAAGAATAGTTTCAAAAATTAGAACATCATAATAGATTTTTTTAAGAAAGTAGTTAACGAATATGTAAAAATGTATAACTACTATGCATAAACTATGTGGAGGTGTGAACATACATTTACTTGTCAAACATGGAAGTGAACATATATATGTAAATTTGTTCGAACATAGTTATATGTGTTGTTCGTGAGCAACCAAATTTGGAACCACTACTAGCCAACGGAACTTTGGGTAATGGGCTAAATTGGTCAATATGTTGAGGATTCTTAGGCTTCTTTAATACTCTATCCGTTTTTGGTTGTAACTGCTAAAACTATTCTAGCATAATAAACTAGAAGCATATTCGTAAACTCAGGGCCGGTCCAACAGTATTGGAGGCCCTAAGTAAAAAAAACAAAATCTGATATAGTATTAGCAATTTTTCATTTCCAAACAAAATAAATAAAAGTTAAGGTTAATTATTTTTATCTCTAAACTCGTAATATTTTATGTAAACGTTTATAAATATTAAATATATCTCTAATATATCTATAAATAGAGTTTGGTCTGGTGGTTTGAGTAAACATTTTAAGATTACAGGTCATGGATTTGAGGATTAATTAATCTATTTTTGTTTGTTTTTAACTATAAATTTTAGATTTAATTTTTACTAAATAATTTTTTTTTTGGAGAATCCTAATCCTTTGCTTATGTGGCTTATGCTCAGAACCGGGCACTAGTAAAAAAAGTTTGAATGTTTAAAGGTTAAACGCAAAGATGGTTATATTATATGCTAAAACATTTGTTCTTGGAAAGGATTGTTATTTACAAATCTAATCAGAAGGTACATTAATTTGTTTATTAGGAATATTTGATAATCCAATAAGCATGCAATTTTTCAACTTAAAGAGAGAATACCCAAGAAGCCGAGAAAGCTTGAAACACTTCAAGGTGGTCTTGTAAATTTTAAAGACGAGAAACCAATTAAAGTTCTTTTGTCTAGCTATAAATAATTGGAAAATCAAATATTTGTGGAGTTTAAGAGCAATGGTTATAAAACACCCAAAAAGAAGCAATGATTAATGGTCCAGTCACAACTCAAGTTAACACAAACATTTGACATGGAAAAAACCCCCAAAAATTGAGAAGTTATAAAATTAAACAAGTTCCCAACAGTTGTTCACATTTATAAACAAACTAGTGTCCATCATGTCAGGACCCAACGAAAATGGTGGTCCTAAGAAAAAAACATACGGGCTTTAATATATTTATTATTTAAAATTTCAAACAATATTAGCTTTAAAATTGTAATAAAATTTTTATAACCAACACTTACTTAGTTAAAAACTAAAATTTTAATATTTTATATAAATAATATCAAATATTAAATATTGTTTGAAATATTTTGGTGGCTGAATACTTATTGTTTTAATATTTTGATGGGCTAAAAAAATATAAATTATTTTGATACTTATCGTATTTATGTTCCGGGAGTACGAGCAAAAAATATTACATAGAAAGTAACTAAAATTAATTTAGCTCGGTTGCATAAATACTGAATTGACACACATTTTATATCGTTTGAGTTTTAACAAAATCAGGTTGATGAATTTCAGGTTGGCTAGGTGTTTGTTCTTTTGTTGTCCACTCATAATGTTAATTCCTTATGTGGTTCAAAATGTGGATTATTCTGAAAATATAAGACGTTTATGGAAAACTATTAAATACTTAAGAAATATCGGGGACCAGAAGTAAATTTAGCTGTCGTATCTAAATCATCTGATTATAAAAATCAAAACTGATAAAAAACCTGTATTTGACCGAAAAAAGTAGGAAAATACAAAATGCAAATTGCTTAGGACCGGCACGTATATTACCTGAAATTCATCCCTGAGTCTCGCTCCTTCTCTTCTCTTCGTTCTCTTCCCAAACCGTCGCTCTCCCTTTTCCGAGTCTCTTACTTCTTCTATCGTCTCTCTCGCTAGATCGATCGCTGGGCTTCGACGAACCCTTACTTGATTTGAATTTGAAGATCGTGCGTCGCTCTTTAATGTTGAGTCGGTTCGTTTCTCGGATCTCGATGATCCTCGATTTTCTCAACCATACGTGAATTAAACCTTTCCGTTTTCGCTCTCAGCTTAATTTCTTGTCGCCGCCATGTTCGAAGCTCATGTAAGCCCCTCTTTAATTTTGTTGTTAATTTTCCGATTAGTTTGTCTCCGTCGTTTGGGGACTATCTATTGGAAAACGAAATGTGTACTTTAGCATCCGAGAGAGCAGTAATGGTAGCTGTTACTGGAGAACTCTTATTAATTAGTTGAATAGTGCATTAACGATTATCATAGAAACTGAGGAACATTGCAATCCCAGCTTGGTTCGTTTTTAAGGACTTGAATCGTTGATTGGATAAGTTTCATAGATTGTTTTATTTTTCTCTTGCTTTGCAATTCTTTTTATGTCAAACTTAATTGATTGAATTGAGTATTGATTAATTGCGACACGGTGTTCAGGTACTACATCTGCTTCGGAGGTATTTGGGTGAATATGTGCATGGACTTTCTACAGAGGCTCTGAGAATTAGTGTCTGGAAAGGTTGGCTTTCCTTTTCGTGATTTAAAAATTTGTATAAGATATTGATGTGTATTTACAATTCTTGTGTGCAAAAGACTCTACATGATTTATGAAAAGTGATATATGTAGAGATGTAATCCCTTGGCTGTCTGGTCAGTTGTTGTTTAATTTTTGATTTTCTTCCTCTTCTTGATGGCATTTCAGGGGATGTTGTTCTTAAAGATTTGAAGTTAAAGGCGGAGGCTCTGAACTCACTAAAACTTCCAGTAGCTGTCAAATCTGGTTTTGTTGGAACCATCACTTTGAAGGTTGCTATTTTCTTCCTTTTGTGGAATTTTGATGATTTTATTTCAGAACACTGTTCCTCTTCTATACGCTTGACAGATGAAGCATATTTCTTCTTTCGCAAAAGTTTTCCTTCTTGAGCTGTTGAGAACTTTATGTTGGATTGGTAAACCTTTTACAGAGTTACTTTAGCATCTTTCTTCACATGCTAATTCCTATCTGTGTAAAAATCATTTGAAGATTTGGAAAGAGGAAAGATCACTTAGTGATTACATAGCTAAAAATGCTTACATGACCAGAACTGTTTGCATGTATGATACTCTCGTGTAATGATGTACAGTGGCAGTGCTGGAAACTGATTTCGTTTAGATTATGAAGAACATTTTGGTTGGTAATAGTGATCAGAGTAGAAATTTTTTGGTGAATTCTGAGATACAAAGTTTCATGTTTAATTGGATAACGTGGACGTTGAAAAAGAAAATACTATGAGTGCGATTCTGTTTGTTGCATATGTTGAAGCTTTTGATACAAAGTCAAATGTCATGGAGATTGTAAGGGAGGGTTGTACCTTGATTTCTGAACTTGGACTTGTATTTAATGCAGGAAATGCTACTTTTTTTCTTTCTGGAAACTCCTATAATTATGGCTAGGTAGCAAATATAGAATTTGAAAAGGACTCACATAAACCTTTATTTCAGGTCCCTTGGAAAAGTCTAGGGAAAGAGCCAGTCATTGTTCTGATTGACCGTGTCTTCGTTCTTGCTTATCCTGCCCCTGATGACCGAACACTTAAGGTACTCTGTCGGAGTTTTTATTTCTGTTTTGCTTGTCTCACCTTTAAGCTTTTTACTTGTGGTTGGTACTGGATTTTCTTACACTAATTACATACTTAGAAGGAAGACAGAGAAAAACTTCTAGAAACCAAGCTTCAGCAGATCGAGGTACTTGTATATATCTGGCTGATGCAGCTTCATGCATATTTCTATATATGATCGTAACATGAGACTTGGATTTTCATTTTCATCTACAAGAGAAACTTAGAAGTTATTCTGAGTTATCATTCTCGTGTCTGTTACATATAGGAAGCAGAATCAGCAACTCTCGAAGCAAGGGCAAAGTCTAAGCTGGGAAGTGTATGCCTCTAAATTTGATAGCTTAATAATTAGTTTTTATTTTTCTAGTTTCCATTCAGGGGTATCTGTTTGAGTGACATTGGAAATTTCCTGATCAGATTAGAGGATCCCTTACGAGGATATATGAAGTCCTTGCTAACTACTAGATAAATAAGCTTTCATATTATAAGCATGTTATAACTTATTGCTCTTTAATGGTTGGTTCTTTGCAGCCTCCACAAGGAAATTCATGGCTAGGTTCACTTATTGCTACAATTATTGGTAATCTGAAAGTATCCATCAGCAATGTACATATTAGATACGAGGATTCTACCAGGTTTGTGGTTTTTTTCCTTTATATTTCTGTTTTTTCGTCTGCTTTATGTGTTCTCACTTTTAGTGTCTTTGTTGGAGACAACTCGGAAGTACTTATTTAGCCTTTTTCTTATTTCAACAATATTTGCTCTAGTAATCCAGGGCACCCCTTTTCTGCGGGCATCACCTTGGCCAAGCTCGCAGCTGTTACAATGGATGAGGAAGGAAATGAGACCTTTGACACAAGTGGCGCTTTGGATAAACTGCGTAAGGTAAAGATTTTTTTTATTTCCTTTCTTTTCTCAATTGGGTGAAGCAGTCGAAAGTTGACTAAAAACTTTGTGTTTCAAAGTAGATGTGTGTTTGGACTATAGACAGCTACGATTCCGTTGGGACGTTTAATTACTCTTGTGGTTCTTTATTGGAAAACAAATATAGTCTCCCCATTTCTTAAGAAATCTTCTGACTTCGAAGATATTCCATTTTGTGGTCTCTCATCTAGGAAGTTCAAGGGCTCTTCTCCCAGAGGTTTCAATACAATAGAACATTGGCTGGACTCTTAAAAAGAACTTTAATTTAATTCGTTTTTTCCTGCCATAAATGACACGGGTAAATGAGGTAGCAGTTTAAAATATTCTTCTAGGCTCTTATACCAGAATAATTTGGAGTTTAAACAACTCTTTTATTTGTTTTCTTTTGTCTCTCTTCAGTTAACTGTTTTCTCTAGTTTTTTGCTTCCCTTTGTTTTGCTGTGTTCTTTTTTTGTGCTAGATATAGTTTAAGCTAATTATTGGCTGATATTTCATCTGAAATGTACTTTGTTATGAGGCCTGTTGACTGAGATGCTACTTATTGACTTGATCCAAAAATTTTGGTTAACACATGGTCTCTGTAACAGTCATTACATCTTGAAAGGCTTGCTCTCTATCATGATTCTAATAGCTTTCCCTGGGAAATAGAGAAGCAGTGGGACGATATTACTCCTGAGGAATGGGTTGAGGTTTGTTCATTTATACTATTTTCTTGGTGATTATGATATGTTTTTTTGCCTGATTATTAGTCAAATGAAATGTTCTTTTGAGGTTTATGTATTTAACTATCGACTGTCTTACTTCAGATGTTTGAAGATGGCATAAAGGAGCAGACCGAGCATAAAATAAAGTCGAAATGGGCCTTGAATCGTCACTATCTGTTGTCCCCTATCAATGGATCTCTTAAGTATCACCGGCTAGGAAATCAGGAGAGAAATAATCCGGATATTCCATTTGAAAGAGCATCAGTTATCCTTACTGATGTTAATGTGACTATCACAGAGGTACCATTTTCTGTACTTGATATAATTGGTTCTATTTTTTTCTGGGAAGTGTTCCTCATTTTCTTTCAGGGTTAGCCATAAATTTTTCCCGTGGGTTCTGATTTTTTTTTTCTGTATTCCAACATTCTGAGATCCATTAGAGGTTAATAGTGCATCTGCTTAGCGATTCTTTTTTCTTGAGGTGCTGGACTTGAGTCTCTTGTATTTTTTCTTTCCCCTTTCTCTTAACAGGAGCAATATCATGATTGGATAAAGCTAGTCGAAGTTGTTTCCAGATACAAAACCTATATAGAGATTTCACATTTAAGGCCCATGGTTCCTGTTTCAGAGGCTCCCCGTTTGTGGTGGCGGTTTGCTGCTCAAGCTAGTTTGCAGCAAAAGAGATTATGGTACTTGTTTGTTTCATTTCTCTCTCTCTCTCTCTCTCTCATGTAGGATTTCACTGATATGATGGGAAAAGAAACAGCATTTAATTGGCAACGCTATTTGGGTTTTAGTCTTGCATAGTTTTGAGCATCTTCTGGTAAAGTATGACTGCGCTTGATCAGTGGAATAATTGTATATCTCTGAATTTTTGCATATATTTACCCCATTTCAGCTATCGATTTTCCTGGGATAGGATTCACCATCTTTGCCAGTTACGTCGGCGCTATATTCAGCTGTATGCAAATTTTCTGCAGCAGTCATCAGATGCTAATTCCCCAGAGATGAGAGAAATAGAGAAGGACCTTGATTCCAAAGTGATTCTGTTGTGGAGGTAATAATTCATATCCCTACATTTTGAGTGGAAAGCAAGTGGCATCTTAACATCATCAAATACCACCTTCTGATGCATACCATCGGAATTCTATCCCGCTGACACTTGATCTCTGGATTTATTTTAGAAGTTCACATGACCATGGTTAAGTCTCAAATATACCGACTCTTAGACATCTGCCTTACATTTTCCTAGTGGTTAAGTTAGCTGTTAACCGTGGCGTAGTTGCAGGTTGTGGGGGCAGTTAGTCTCACATCTATGTGCTGATTTCATTGTTGGGTACTGCCCTGTTATGATTGGGTGCTGTTCTGATTGTGGTCTAGTCTCTTTGCCAGTTGTATAATTTAGAACAGTTTTCCGTTCAGATGCTAGTATACCTTAGTAACAATAATTTGACTCATTTTTCTCTTTGTGCTCCTACTTTGTTTACAAGTAATGCTCAAACTTGGTGAAAAATATACCAGCTTAATTCTATTCATCAAATTGCTGGATTTGCGATGTTTGGAATGCCCTATAGACTGATTGCCACTTTTTCCCTGGCAATAATTGATGAGCTAGATGTCTAAGATTGATGAAAATTTACAGAAATATTTGTTTACAGTTAGTCTTGTCATACCACTTTTTGATCATAAGAAGCTAAAGCTCCGCCATTCTTCCTTTCTATTTCATTGAGATTCGCAAAGGCACTTCGGTCTATGTTTTTTTCTCCTTTTAACTTATCTTTTTATGTATTATGTTGGAGTGGCGTAATAGGTTGCTTGCACATGCAAAGGTAGAATCTGTAAGGTCAAAAGAAGCAGCTGAGCAGAGAAAGCTCAAAAAGGGTGGTTGGTTCTCATTCAAATGGTCAGTGGAGTTTGTTGCTTCCTGCTGAATATATTTTTCTTGCTTATTTGGCTGTTCAATTTTTGTTTCTTGTCGTAGTCATGAATACAACATCACAGGTGGAAACCAATTTTTTTCTTAACTTTTGTGGTTACCTTTATCCATGAAGGCGGACAGAAGCTGAAGATGACCCTGAGGTTGATAGTGCGGCTGACAGATCAAAATTGATGGAGGATGGATTGACTAAAGAAGAATGGAAGGCCATAAACAAGTTACTGAGTCATCAGCCAGATGAAGAGATGAGTTTATATTCAGGAAAAGACATGCAGAATATGACTCATTTTCTTGTAACGGTATCAATTGGTCAAGGTGCAGCTAGGATTATTGATATAAATCAGACTGAGGTGTTGTGTGGTAGGTTTGAGCAGCTCGATGTGACGACCAAGTTCAGATATCGAAGTACTCAATGTGATGTATCACTGAGGTTCTATGGTTTATCTGGACCAGAAGGTTCGCTAGCGCAGGTTTGTTTTTAATTTCCTCCTTATGACCAGGGTCAGCAATCTCTGTGATAAAATTTTATATTTCTGCCTATAAAATGAAGTTTAACCTCCTCCCTTCCCTCTCTGTTTCATGATGGCTTTGCAGAGTGTATCCAGTGAGAGAAAGACAAATGCGTTGATGGCTAGTTTTGTGAACGCACCAATTGGAGAGAACATTGATTGGAGGCTATCAGCTACGATATCTCCTTGTCATGCTACGGTAATCTATATACGCTCTTAAAACATGAACATTTACAACCTGCCTAATAGTCACAACTGTAAGATACGTCCAAGGTATAGCAGCGTTTATCTAATACTTAGCTGGTGGCATTGAATAAAATGCATGGTTTTCTGAAGATTGGGAATGGTCAATTGTCAGGGCCTTAGAGTGATTTTCTGTTATTTAAAGGTCCTGTATACTGCTTGCTTAAGGAGAAGATTATATGTTGTTAAATTTTCTTTGAAACTAAGAATTACTTGTAACTCTTACGGTCCTATGTTTTTAGTATTATATTTAGGAATAAACTAAAGTCTATAGATACACTTCATAACATTAAAAACCAGCTATGGAAGGTTTATTGTTACAAAATCTAGCTACTTCCGAGGGAGCACTAAGCCACTAACACTCTCCTATAGAATAGATAAAGATTTTGGCGGATTAGATAACTTCGTACTTGGGGGATAGGAAGATTAGTTTTCTTCAATCTTGTTTAAATTTGACTCTAAACTCGTCTAAATTACAATTACGTAGCAACTAACCCGAAAATTGCTTGATATTCTAGAATAGTAGAATGGACTTAGTTTGATGCTTTTAATGGCCTTTACGTTTTTTCATTATACTGTCTTGATATTTTTTCTGCATAGTAGATCCATCCTGCCCCCTATTTGATTTCGTTCTTTCGTCTTTCAATCTGGTACCACTACTTTGAGCAAAGTTGGAAGTTTTACGTATTTGCAGATATGGACTGAAAGTTATGATAGAGTATTGGAGTTCGTGAAGCGGAGTAATGCAGTTAGCCCTACTGTTGCACTGGAAACTGCTGCTGTGCTTCAGGTACTGGTGTAATGCTCAGTAGCAATTTCCTGCTCTTACCCTGATTCTTACTTATTTTGCATATATTAGCATGGTGAAAATAAAACATGTATTTCAAATCTTTTATGGATGATCCTTACAGATTGATCAGTCACAGATTTCTCTATGTTTATTTTCATGCATACTTAGGGGCTATAGCATTTAATTTTATCTCACCGTTAATTACAGATGAAACTAGAGGAAGTGACTCGTCGGGCTCAAGAGCAACTTCAGATAGTGTTGGAGGAGCAAAGCAGGTTAGAACAGTTTAACATGGCTGTATATATCCCTTTTTCCTTTTTAATCTTTGTCCATATGATCAGCGTTGGACCATTTGGTAGTAATTAAAGGGAGATCTTTGTTGCATGGAACAAAAGCTCGTCCATGCAGTCTCTTAGAACTAGATCTTATTACTTCATCATCTTTTACAAGTAGCAAAATTTCACCTGCTTTCCTTTATTATTTGTCTTTGGTTTCTTAGATTTGCTCTCGACATTGATCTTGATGCTCCAAAGGTAAGAATTCCTTTGAGGGCTTCAGGATCATCCAAGTGCAGTAGCCATTTCCTATTGGATTTTGGTAATTTTACATTAACCACCATGGTGAGTTTCCAGACTAGCCCTTCGAGTTACTAGTGTTTCTTTTCTGTTTTCTTATATTTCTTTTACAATTGCAGGATACTCGGTCAGAGGAGCAAAGGCAAAACTTATATTCCCGGTTCTGCATTTCCGGAAGAGATATTGCTGCTTTCTTTACAGACTGTGGATCTGACAACCAAGGTTGCAGTTTACTCATGGAAGATTTCACTCATCAGCAAATTCTGTCTCCCATTCTAGAGAAAGCGGACAACGTTTATTCCCTTATTGATAGGTGTGGAATGGCAGTTATTGTTGATCAGGTATTTACCATGTGTGACAATTCATTTTTAAGAGTCAATTGCTACAACAAGGCATTTCTACTTGACACGGATCTATTTCTTGTTAAAGATCAAAGTACCTCACCCAAGTTACCCGTCCACTAGAATTTCCATCCAAGTGCCAAATATTGGTGTTCATTTCTCGCCAACAAGATATATGAGGATCATGCAATTGTTCGACATCATGTATGGTGCTATGAAAACCTACAGTCAAGCTCCTGTTGATCACATCCCAGATGGAATCCAACCTTGGAGTCCTACAGATCTTGCTAGTGATGCTAGAATTTTAGTTTGGAAGGTATGTATTATAATATATACGTCAATCTCAAGCTTAGTTAATCTGTATTAGCTTTGATTTTATGGAATCTACTTTTTCAGGGAATTGGAAACTCTGTTGCTACTTGGCAATCTTGTCGCCTTGTTCTATCTGGTTTATATCTGTATACATTTGAATCAGAGAGGTCACTTGATTATCAACGTTATTTATGGTTTGTGCTATTTTCATTCATTATTTTCTTTCTTTTACTCTCTCTCTCTCAAGTACTCTTTTCTACTGTAAAGACTTTTGCATGTGTTAATATCAGACATTTAAAGTTTGAACTTTGTATGTGCAGCATGGCTGGCAGGCAAGTATTCGAGGTTCCACCTGCAAATGTTGGTGGCTCCCCATACTGTCTTGCTGTCGGTGTAAGAGGAACAGATCTTAAAAAGGTATGCTAAGCTGCTTCATTGTAAACAAAATGAGTCATATTAGAACCGAAAAATTTATAAGTTGTCCAGGGAATAAAGAATACTCTCTTGGTGATTTGGGTATACTTGCTAAATCTTGGAATGGCTACTTACCTGAACAATAAGATGGTCTATGGTGTTATGATTCTCTGGATCTTAGTTTTATTGAAGGATCTTTCAGTGTTATACTGGAGAAAAATCCAGCTCATATATATCCTTTTACAACCTTGCATTGTTTGTGTTATTTTCATTTCTGTTTATCTGATTGATCTCTATGCATTCTTCAGGCCCTGGAATCTTCTAGCACCTGGATCATAGAATTTCAGGGGGAGGAGAAGGCAGCTTGGCTGAGAGGACTTGTCCAAGCCACTTATCAAGCTTCTGTATGTCTACAAAATCTCTTTTTTTATTTTCTGTGGGATTTCTTACTGCAATGGTCGCCTTTGGTTAATACTGAAAAATCTATTCCTCCTGTAGGCTCCTCTGTCGGGGGATGTACTTGGTCAAACGAGTGATGGTGATGGTGACTTCCATGAACCTCAGACTAGGAATATAAAAGCTGCTGATCTTGTTATCACTGGTGCTTTGGTTGAGACGAAGTTGTACTTGTATGGAAAGGTTAGCTGTGATCAGCTTTCTACATATATTTTTATATGCCATGGCGTTAGGAACTTTCGTAGGTTCCGTGAAAGCAACTTCTCCTGTTCTTTACTTGACTTTTAAATCGTATATATCCCGCAGATCAAGGATGAATGTGATGAGGAGGTCGAAGAGGTTCTGCTTCTTAAAGTTCTTGCTTCCGGAGGAAAGGTTTGTGTTTATTGGACATTTTTCATTAAGCCTGGCTAAGTTATTGTGATAAGGTGGAAATTACCAACATATATTGTTGTCTAAGGACCAGTATAAATGATAAATTTCTTAGTAATTTGCTAAGTCATGCTGCATATCTTAGGAGCACCATTTTCAAGTTTTCAATCGCTTGGGCGTATGCCTTTCTTCCACTTATAGTGTTCCCCTTCCTGATATGCCTTGTAATTTTGTTCTATGCTGTTTTTATTTCCTTGTGTAAGTTCTATACAATTTACTAGTTTGATAGAGGCAGATTTGTGTTTGCTTTGCAGGTGCATGTAATAAGTTCCGAGAGTGGCTTAACTGTTAGGACAAAGTTACACTCTCTAAAAATCAAAGATGAACTTCAGCAGCAGCAGTCAGGAAGTGCTCAATATTTGGCTTACTCTGTTCTGAAGAACGAAGACATACAAGACTCATTAGGAACGTGTAATTCTTTTGACAAGGAGATGCCTGTAGGGCATGCGGATGATGAAGATGCCTTCACAGATGCTTTGCCAGAGTTTCTGTCTCCTACAGAACCAGGTACTCCGGATATGGATATGATTCAATGCAGCATGATGATGGACTCTGATGAACATGTGGGACTTGAGGATGCTGAAGGAGTGTTTCATGAAAAAGATACATCTCAGGGAAAAGGTCTTTGCGATGAGGTATTTTATGAGGTGCAGGGTGGTGAATTTTCTGATTTTGTATCAGTTGTTTTCTTGACGAGGAGCTCCAGTTGCCACGATTATAATGGAATCGACACACAGGTATGAAATGTAAGACCATGAGAGGACATCTTAGTGCCGCAAGTATATGTTATCAGCTTTGCTAACTTCTGGTTGATATCAATTCCAGATGAGCATTCGCATGTCAAAACTGGAGTTCTTTTGCAGCAGACCAACTTTAGTTGCTCTAATTGGTTTTGGATTTGACTTGAGCACTGCAACATATATTGAAAATGATAAAGACGCCAACACTTTGGGATCTGAGAAAGCTGATAGTGAGAAAGAAACAAATGATGAAAGTGGACGCATTGAAGGCCTGCTTGGATATGGCAAGGATCGTGTAGTGTTTTACCTAAACATGAATGTTGATAGTGTGACTGTGTTTCTCAACAAGGAGGATGGTTCTCAGCTTGCGATGTTTGTGCAGGAACGATTTGTGTTGGACATTAAGGTTAGATATATTGGCCTGGGGCATCTCATTTGACGTATTTGATTTTGTTTTTATATTTTTTTAATCTTGGCCTTGGGGCAGTAGTACAAAAGAAACCAAATTTGTTCATGATACTTTTACTCACAGTATCAGTTTTAGTTAACTAATATTTTGGATAATTTTTTATTATTATTCAAGGTTCACCCGAGCTCGCTTTCAATAGAAGGGACTCTGGGAAATTTTAAACTCTGTGACAAGTCGTTAGACCCTGGAAACTGTTGGAGTTGGCTCTGTGACATACGTGATCCTGGTGTTGAGTCTCTTATCAAGGTATTGAATATTATTTATAGGTCTCTCACGGTTTTATTCCTGTCTCTATGATATTATTTATTCTTGTTTGATGTTGTTGTGGATCTGTTTGATTCTTGTTTTACTCTGCAGTTCAAATTCAGTTCATATAGTGCTGGAGATGACGACTATGAAGGATATGATTATAGCTTATCTGGTAGACTATCGGCTGTTCGCATTGTGTTCCTCTACAGATTTGTTCAAGAGGTACCATGATCACTGAACCTGCCTCTTACCTAATTGATTAAAAATGCAGCCGAACTTATACACATGCTCTTCTTTGGCCATCATTTTATTGTGAAACAACCCAATGAAATGGTTACAGGTTACAGCGTACTTCATGGGACTTGCCACTCCTCATTCTGAAGAAGTCATTAAACTTGTTGACAAAGTTGGAGGCTTTGAGTGGCTAATCCAGAAAGATGAAATGGATGGTGCTACCGCACTGAAACTTGACCTTTCGTTAGACACTCCAATAATTGTTGTCCCTAGAGATTCTCTGAGCAAAGAGTAAGTAGAAATAGTGTGTCGTAAATCTTTATATGTGTTAGCCCTATCAATACTTATTAGGTTTAGGATAACACTTACGTTTTCATGGCTCTCTAGCTCTTTCGACACTTTCTAGGTATATCAGTTATCGCAGTCTAATAGTTGCCATCAAAATAGTTTACGTAGAATCAGGCCTTTGTGCTGTTTTCAAAGATTTGAAAGCTTAGGGTCGGCAACTTGTTACTTTTTTTTTTGCTGAATCTCCAAAAGTATACTTCAACTTTTTTTGGTAAAAAATCTCAACACACTTCTTTTTCCTGTAGTTACATCCAACTTGACCTTGGTCAGCTGGAGGTGTCAAATGAAATAAGTTGGCATGGGTGTCCGGAGAAAGATCCCAGTGCTGTACGTGTAGATGTTCTTCATGCGAAGGTACATATATGACAGATAAGTCCATAAGTATGGACCACTTTTATTTAATGTGTGGAATTAATACTCTAGCCTGATGATTATTTCTATTGGTTTTTGTTGTAAAGATTCTTGGACTAAATATGTCAGTAGGCATAAATGGTTCAATTGGTAAACCCATGATACGAGAAGGCCAGGGATTGGACATCTTTGTCCGGCGCAGCCTAAGAGATGTTTTTAAGAAAGTTCCAACACTTTCGATTGAAATTAAGGTATGAGTTTACTTTCTATATTTTTGACGTACTTAAATATTTGCTTTGGGTGTCAAGAACCTAGACTTTAAACAATGTAAGTGGTTTTTTGTTGTTGCTAGACTAGGGATGACTATACTTATAAACTTTATTATCTTAAAAAGATTGCTTTGCTATATGAGAGGGTGGAAATATCCACAATTTTATACTAATCATTGTCTTCCAGGAAAGCTTGAAACTGGGAGTCATCTGACAGCGTCTTTGTTTTTTGTTTATCATAAATACTATGGATAAACTTGTTACATTCTCTTGACTAATGGTATCAGCAGTCACGTTTAGGACTAATTATTTTCTCAATATTTGGTGTGCAGATTGATTTCTTGCATGCTGTGATGTCTGACAAAGAATATGATATTATAGTAAGTTGCACATCCATGAATTTGTTTGAGGAGCCAAAGCTACCTCCAGATTTCCGTGGTAGCAGTTCTGGTCCCAAAGCTAAAATGCGTCTGCTGGCTGACAAAGTTAACTTGAATAGTCAGATGATAATGTCACGTACAGTTACCATACTGGCTGTTGATGTCAATTATGCTCTTCTCGAATTACGTAATAGTGTTAACGAAGAGTCACCATTAGCTCATGTTGAGGTACGTGCTTCTAAGCCTAGTTCTCTGTTTCCTTGTACATTTTGTTCCTGTAGGAGCTATATTAGATATCTAAGATACCATTTCTCATTCACAGCTTGAAGGATTATGGGTATCATATAGGATGACGTCACTATCTGAGACAGACTTGTATGTGTCAGTTCCTAAAGTTTCTGTTCTTGATATCCGTCCTAACACAAAGCCTGAGATGCGACTAATGCTCGGCTCATCTGTCGATGCTTCGAAGCAAGCTTCTTCTGGATCTTTTCCCTTTTCCCTTAATAAGGGAAGCTTTAAGCGAACAAACTCTAGGGCTGTTCTTGATTTTGATGCACCATGTTCAACGATGTTGCTGATGGATTATAGATGGCGAGCATCCTCTCAGTCGTGTGTTTTGCGGGTTCAACAACCTCGTATCCTTGCTGTTCCTGACTTCCTTCTTGCGGTTGGTGAATTTTTTGTTCCAGCTTTGCGTGCTATAACAGGAAGAGACGAAACATTAGATCCAACAAATGATCCAATTACCAGAAATAGGGGGCTAGTTCTCTCTGTACCTCTCTATAAGCAGACAGAAGATGATGTGCACTTGTCCCCAAGTAAACAGTTAGTGGCAGATTCACTGGGCATTGATGAGTATACTTATGACGGATGTGGAAAGGTAATATCGTTGAGTGAGCAAGGAGAGAAGGATTTAAACTTAGGAAGATTAGAACCCATCATAATCGTTGGGCATGGAAAGAAGTTGCGGTTCATCAATGTGAAAATTAAGGTTGAAACTCTTTTCTCTTTTGATCAATTTAATATTTAATTACATACTTATGTAATTGACATAGTCAGTTGGCATGCTTAGAGTAAATTTCTAAACATTTTCCAAGCTATTTTAGCGCGAAGTGAAGAAGGAACAATTTTTGTTGTAATCAATGCGCCACACTCCCTTTTTTCCACGATTTTTGATTTATGCAAACTGTTTGTTTTCTGTTTTTCCTTCTATGTGGCAGAATGGATCGCTTCTGAGCAAATGCATTTACTTGAGTAACGAGAGTAGCTGTTTATTTTCTGTGGATGATGGTGTGGACATCTCAATGTTAGAAAACGCCTCTTCTAATCAGGAGAATGTGCTTAGAGATGTGCACAAATCATCAGATGTTTCAGACACTTGTCAAAATGATTCGATGTCTGTTCAGAGTTTTACCTTTGAAGCTCAGGTAGGTTTACTTAAGGTTTTTCTTTTCACTGGTTTATTTAAGTTTTGAGTGTCTACTTTATAGCATTTTTAGTTTGTTTCTAAAATATAGCGGAAAACTAATAAATGATACATGGTTTCTCTCTAAACTTGTTTCCTTACTTCTTGAATCATTATTCCCTGATTTTGGTATTTCGTTCTTTTATCTCTTTTGACTCATAACATTTGGTTATATAGAGGTATCTTCCTCAACCTTCTTCCAGTAGCCATCCACCGCAAATTTTGGATCCAGGCTTATCTGATTAATGAAACCAGAAATTATTGTTTTGCTGTATTTGTTGTATTTGTGAAATTCGTAGCTTGCTTTTCTGCAGGTTGTTTCTCCCGAGTTCACATTCTTTGATGGTACAAAGTCATCTCTGGATGACTCGTCTGCTGTAGAAAAGCTTTTGCGAGTGAAATTGGATTTTAATTTTATGTAAGTGCAGCGGTATCTAAAATAGTATCAGTAATTTAAGTCTATCAACATTTTATCGTACATGAAAGTTCTGGATAGTTACGTGTGAGTGCAACAACCCATATTTCCGCAGATTCAAATATGATTGCTTGATTATTTATCACTATACCTGTATGAGGAAATGATTGTACTAAAGTAACCCCCATCTGACCTCCACTACATTCTGCTCATGACATTGAAAACACCTTTTTTGCATAATGGATCTTAAGTTTCATGTTACATTGTTGATGTATTTTTGCTCTTGTTTAAACAGGTATGCCTCTAAAGAAAATGACATCTGGGTTCGAGCCTTGCTAAAGAACCTAGTGGTTGAAACTGGTTCTGGTCTTATCATTCTTGATCCAGTCGATATTTCTGGGGGATACACTTCTGTCAAAGAGAAAACAAATATGTCCTTAACCTCCACTGACGTATACATGCACCTTTCTTTGAGTGCTCTTTCTCTCCTACTGAATCTGCAGAGCCAAGTAACGGGAGCTTTGCAATCTGGAAATGCTATTCCTTTAGCTTCATGCACCAACTTCCACAGGATTTGGGTTTCACCAAAAGGTATGGCATCAGTTACGTTATATGGCACGGTTTAACTTTAAGCTGTCTGATTTGTTGGTCTAGCCACATATGATGATCCTCTTAAGCAACTGTATCAGATAATTACACTGTTGATTAGTTTGTTTTGGGGATGGTGAGCAGAAAATGGACCCAGAAACAACCTCACAATTTGGAGGCCGCAGGCTCCTTCAAACTATGTCATATTGGGAGATTGTGTGACGTCAAGGTAATATATAATTAGTGGCTCATCTGGTTACATGTATATCTCCTTGTTTTGTAACTTATGTTTCACCATGATTTATCTATTCATACTCGTTAAAAGCATTGAACTGCGTCCATAAAATTCATACCAAACCATTCTATAACAGAAATTAGCAAGCTCTTGTTGTATTGGGGTTGATAGCTTAACGAGAGTTGGGTGCAACATTTCAGCCTCTCTTTTATTATACTAGTGCAGTGCTTACAACTGTTTAACAAGAATTTGGTCCAATGTACTGATGTTTTCTTCTTTGAGAAGTTAAATAGCCATTATATCATTAACTCCCTTAAAATTTACCTTACAGGGCAATTCCTCCTACACAAGCAGTAATGGCAGTAAGTAATACATATGGGCGTGTGAGGAAGCCAACTGGGTTTAATTGCATTGGCCTGTTCTCTGTTATTCAAGGTTTAGGAGGGGATAATGGGCAACATTCCTGTGATAGCGATGAGTGTTCCCTCTGGATGCCTGTAGCTCCTGCAGGGTACACTGCTATGGGTTGTGTTGCTAATTTAGGAAGTGAGCCACCACCTGATCACATTGTTTATTGTCTAAGGTCTGACCTTGTATCTTCCAGCAGTTTCTCTGAGTGCATATACACTGTACCCTCCAGTTCATTATCTGAGTCTGGATTCAGCATTTGGCGTGCTGATAATGTTCTTGGATCATTCTATGCTCACACTTCAACTGCAGCTCCGTCCAAAAAATATTGTTCTGGCCTCAGTCATTGTCTTCTTTGGAATCCTCTTCAATTGAAGAAATCTTCATTCTCTGACCCATCATCTACAAATGGGTCTCAGAGCGAGCAAACAAGTGATCAGACTGGAAGTTCATCAGGATGGGACATTCTCAGGTCAATTTCTAAGCCAACAAGTTATCATGTTTCGACGTCTAATTTTGAGAGAATCTGGTGGGACAAGGGTGGTGATCTTCGTAGACCTGTGTCAATATGGAGGCCTGTACCTCGTCCTGGTTTTGCAATACTGGGTGATAGCATAACTGAAGGGTTAGTAAATATTGAACTTTTACTTTATCTCTAGATTACCTAGCATGAATGGGGACTGTTTTCTTATACAGATGGTGTAACCTTTAAATTCTTCTTATTTCATTAGATTGGAGCCACCGGCACTGGGAATACTCTTCAAAGCAGATGACTCTGACATTGCTGCAAAACCTGTACAGTTCACTAAAGAAGCACATATTGTGGGGAAAGGTTTAGATGAAGTTTTCTGCTGGTTTCCTGTTGCACCTCCTGGTTATGTTTCTCTAGG
Organism: Cardamine flexuosa; assembly: GCA_963555745.1. Lineage (NCBI taxonomy): Eukaryota > Viridiplantae > Streptophyta > Magnoliopsida > Brassicales > Brassicaceae > Cardamine > Cardamine flexuosa. Next base: position 24,266,513 of record OY743214.1, on the reverse strand, counting down.
ATGTGTTCTCTCTAAATTTGATGAGGCGCCACATGTGGATTCGTTTTGTTGTCCAAGGATTGATCTTGTTAACCAGGCCAACATTTATGAAGCTTCTGTCTCGAGATCTCCAAGTTCAAAGTCTTCTCAATGCTGGAGCATTTGGAAAGTTGACAATCAGGTTCGACAACCCATTTAACTTTTGATGCTGTGTCTCTTTTCTTTGAAGTTCTCCATAATCATCATTGACTTGTAGGACCTTCTGTTTCTATGAATCAGCTACCATCCATTTTTAGCTTAACTACCCACATAGTGAAAGTTATTTTCCAATCTTGATAGCTGTTGATACCTTGTGTAGGCATGTACTTTTCTTGCACGTTCTGACCTTAAAAGGCCTCCAAGTCGGATGGCTTTTGCTGTTGGAGAATCTGTAAAGCCAAAGACACAGGAAAATGTAAATGCAGAAATTAAGCTGAGATGCTTCTCTTTGACCCTTCTAGATGGCTTACATGGAATGGTATGTTATGTGGTCAAAGTTTTTAGCCAATTTGTTAAACCAGTGTTTGCGTCTTGATCCTGTTCTGAATTTGTCCAGATGACTCCTCTCTTTGACACAACTGTCACCAATATCAAGCTAGCAACTCATGGTCGTCCTGAGGCAATGAATGCAGTACTCATTTCCTCAATCGCTGCTTCAACATTTAATCCACAGTTGGAAGCGTGGGAGCCTCTTCTGGAGCCATTTGATGGAATATTCAAGTAAAGACAGTAATGCTTTATGATGCGACTTAACTGGAAGATAAAACTGCTTTTAGTCATAGTATTTGCAATAATATTTTGATTTCTCACTTTTGCTTTGTAGGTTGGAAACATATGACACTGCTTTAAACCAATCATCAAAGCAAGGAAAACGGCTGCGAATTGCTGCTACTAACATTTTGAACATAAATGTTAGTGCTGCAAACCTTGAAACTCTTGGTGATGCCGTTGTTTCTTGGAGAAGGCAATTAGAACTTGAAGAAAGAGCAGCCAAATTGAAAGATGTAAAGTATTCTTTAATCTTTTTTCATGAAAGTATAGGTTTTCATAATTTGTTACTCATTAATTTGCTGTAATACAGGAATCAGGTGTCTCTCGTGAGAGTGGGGATCTTTCAGCTTTTTCAGCTCTTGATGAAGATGATTTTCAAACCATTGTGGTAGAGAATAAACTCGGGCGTGACATATATCTGAAAAAGCTCGAAGAGAACTCGGATGTAGTTGTAAAGTTGTGTCATGACGAAAACACGTCTGTCTGGGTTCCACCTCCAAGGTTTTCCAATAGGTTAAATGTTGCAGACAGTTCTAGAGAAGCACGCAATTACATGACTGTACAGATTCTTGAGGCTAAGGTTTCTATACAAATATTTTAGCATCATTTGAAATATCTACGGTGGCCTATTAAAAATATTTATGGTTACGATGGTACTTTCACTTTATTTTCTGCAGGGTTTGCATATCATTGATGATGGCAACAGTCACAATTTCTTTTGCACCCTACGCTTAGTTGTTGATAGTCAGGGTGCAGAACCACAAAAGCTTTTTCCTCAAAGTGCTAGGACAAAGTGTGTGAAGCCTTCCACTACAATTGTCAACGACTTGATGGAGTGCACTTCCAAATGGAATGAACTTTTTATTTTTGAAATTCCAAGGAAGGTAAGTAAATAAGGAAATAATAATTATTATGCTTCCATTGTTCATATGCTCTGTTCCTTCAAATATGCCGTGTACATAAGATATTACGCTTAGAATTAGCATTGAATGAATAGTATATCAAAACTAGTTGCTCTCACTGTACTCATTCTGATTTAGATGGTTACTGGTACAACTTAGACTCCTATTTATGTCTGCAATATTCCTTTTTTAAACTGGAAACAATCGTCATGATTTTGGAACTTATCTCATATGACTAGTTTTTTTTTTTCTATTTAATTGTTGTAGGGATTGGCCAGATTGGAGGTTGAGGTAACAAACCTTGCTGCTAAAGCTGGAAAAGGTTCAATTCTGTGACTTCTTAGATCTCTTTTCTTTGACCTGTTCTTCATGCATAACCATGACTTTAACTGTTCTCTATGTGTGTGATTTTGTTCTTTTTGAGTGTGAATTGGCATTTTTTATCTTTCATTGAGTCCTTGGATTGTCCCACACTTGACACGTGAATAAAATATGGTTGTACATGTTTCCAAGAGTTCATTGAGTTGAGATTGTACCTATGTTACATGATAGTTAGCTATTGACAAATACAGGGGAGGTCGTTGGCTCGCTTTCATTTCCTGTTGGACATGGGGAAAATACGCTTAGAAAGGTAGCTTCAGTAAGGATGCTACCTCAATCAAGTGATGCTGAGAATATAAGTTCCTACACGCTTCAGAGAAAGGTTAGTTGTTTTTAATGTATATCAGGGTGTGTTAATATATACCTCAAGCAGACATAACATACTTGATACGTTCTCAAATTTACTTTTGATTCATGAAATGAAGAGTGCTGAAGATATACATGATAACGGGCGCTTAGTTGTGTCAACATCTTATTTTGAGAAGACTGCAATTCCCAACACACTCAGAAATATGGAAAGTAAGGATTTTGTTGACGGAGACACTGGTTTCTGGATTGGAGTTCGCCCTGATGACTCTTGGCATAGCATTCGCTCGCTGCTTCCGCTCTGTATTGCTCCAAAATCACTACAAAATGATTTTATTGCAATGGAAGTTTCTATGAGAAATGGAAGAAAGCACGCAACATTCAGATGTTTAGCTACAGTTGTAAATGATTCAGATGTCAATATAGAGATATCCATATCTTCTGATAAGAATGTCTCTTCTGGAGCAAGAAATCATACTGCTTTGATTGCCTCTAGATCTTCGTATGTTTTACCATGGGGATGTTTATCAAAGGATAATGAGCAGTGCCTGAATGTCCGGCCAAGGGTTGAGAACCCGCATCATTCTTATGCATGGGGTTCTTGCATCGCCGTGAGTTCTGGTTGCGGAAAAGATCAACCTTTTGTTGATCAAGGTTTGCTTACTCGGCAGAGTACTTTCAAACAAAGTAGCAGGGCATCTGCTTTTTCTTTGAAACTAAACCAGCTTGAGAAGAAGGATATGCTTTTGTGCTGCCAGCCCTCTACTGGGAGTAGGCCATTATGGCTCAGTGTAGGAGCAGATGCGTCAGTTCTTCATACAGACCTCAATACACCTGTTTATGATTGGACAATTTCTGTTAGTTCTCCTTTGAAGCTAGAAAATAGACTTCCTTGTTCAGTCAAATTCACAGTGTGGGAAAAGACAAAAGAAGGCACATATCTTGAGAGACAACATGGTGTAATATCCTCAAGGAAGTGTGCTCACGTATTTTCAGCAGACATTCAGAGACCTGTATATCTTACGTTAGCTGTCCATGGTGGTTGGGCTTTGGAAAAGGTTGGCCTTGATACTCTACAGAAGAAACTACCCTCACTTAAGAAGATTACTGAATTTCAATGTTCTTTTGTAGGATCCTATTCCTGTTTTAGATCTATCTTCAAGTGACAGCGTGTCATCGTTTTGGTTTGTCCATCAACAGAGCAAAAGGTTAGTAACTCTTTCTTTTTCAGCTCTCATTTCCCCCAGAATAGTTGGTCTTTTATCTCTTCTTATTACCCCAGATGTTATGGCCATGAGAGGGTCGGTTAAAAATTAGCATAGGTTGCAGTAATAATATTTCTATCAGTATCTCTTTTCAACTAAGCAGTATCCCTAAGAAAATCTGGTCCATAGTGAATCTTATTGTAATTATTGATGGAACATAGTTTGTTGAGAATTATCAAATGAAGATTTTGTCTTTCTTTTAAATAAGCTAATACCATATTCCATGTAATTAACTTCTTTTTTTTTCCACATCACACTGTTTTTTGGAGTTTCAGGAGATTGCGGGTAAGTATAGAACGTGATGTGGGAGAAACAGGTGCTGCACCAAAGACTATAAGGTTCTTTGTCCCATACTGGATTACAAATGATTCATATATTCCTCTAGGCTATAGAGTAGTCGAGATTGAACCTTCAGAAAACGTGGAAGCTGGCTCCCCCTGTCTGTCTAGGGCTTCCAGATCTTTTAAGAAAAATCCTGTTTTCTCGATGGAGAGGAGACAACAGAGGAAAAATGTCCGAGTGCTCGAGGTTATTGAGGATACTAGTCCTATGCCTAGCATGCTTTCTCCACAAGAATCAGCTGGCCGGAGTGGTGTTGTGCTGTTTCCGTCTCAGAAGGATTCTTACGTCTCCCCACGAATTGGTATTTCTGTTGCAGCTCGGGATTCTGAGATTTACAGTCCTGGAATTTCTCTTCTTGAGCTTGAGAAGAAGGTGACTAGCTAAAGCTTAAAACTAATGGCTTGAATTTGCTGGGCTGTGTTTTATTTTTTAAACCATTTCTGTACGCAATGTTTTCCTCCTAGTTGCCAGGCTGACTCAACATTTTCTTTAGTTGGTTGGATGAACTGGCTATATTCGTTTCTTTTATTAACCACAATCGTATTCCAGGAACGCATAGATGTTAAGGCATTCTGCAAAGACGCCTCATACTACATGCTGTCAGCAGTGTTGAATATGACATCTGATAGAACAAAGGTAAGATATCACTTTCAAGAGATATTTTGTTTTCTCATTGTTGTGCCATATTCTTGTTTAGTGTTCTTGTTGTTGTTGATTTATCACAGTTGCTATTTGACTGTGGAGACTCTCCTAAGGATTAGTTTGACATACAATACTTTGTTTAGCCTCCGATTTATCTCTCATGTTTCTGTTAAAAGTATACATGTGTTTGCTTTATATTAGGCTATTATCTGTGTCGTTTTATAAAGATGATTTAGAGCCAGATCAATGCTGAATAGTATCTTGACGCTTGGCATTTTTGTGGTCAGAAGATGAAGCTAAACTTGGTATTATCCGACTCTAAATTTATCATTAGATGACTATTTCTTTTGTTTTCAGGTTATTCAGCTTCAACCACACACCTTATTCATTAACAGGGTGGGCATGAGCATCTGTCTTCAACAGTGCGATTGTCAGACAGAAGAATGGATTAATCCTTCTGATCCTCCGAAACTCTTTGGATGGCAGTCTTCCTCCCGGCTTGAGTTGCTGAAAGTATGTGAAATACCTTCAGATTTCTATATCTTCTTTTTAATGATGCTTAATGTGTTTACTTCGGATGGGACATTTTCAGTTACGAGTGGAAGGATATAGATGGAGCACGCCATTCAGTGTCCAAAGCGAAGGTATAATGCGTGTCCCTGTTGCAAGAGAAGATGGGACTGATCAATTGCACCTAAGAGTACAAGTCAGAAGCGGGACAAAGAACTCACGTTATGAAGTTATTTTCAGGCCAAACTCAATATCCGGTCCTTACAGGTACACATGCTTCAGTTGTCTACCTGATGCTTTCTTTTGTCTGACGTAACTGTACTGTCTTTGCTTGGATTTATTTAGACGGCACATTATCCAACTGGTAGATCATGTTTGCACTTAGTGGTTAAAACAATTGCTGCCACATCTGTTCCTCGAAAACTGTTATCAGTTTGGTGAATAAACTAATTCGTGGAAGAACCTGCATGAATTTATTTTGATACAATGATGCATCCTTTTTAGCTGAATCCAAGTGTCTATTCCCTCTTGCTGAGGACTTGCTAGTTCTTATATAATCTCTCGTAAATTTATGCCTTTTACCACTATATCTGACTATATATCTTTTGTACTCACTATAATGTGAATCAACTCTCCTAGGATCGAGAACCGTTCCATGTTTCTTCCTATTCGTTATCGCCAAGTGGATGGTGTCAGTGAGTCTTGGCAATTTCTTCCTCCTAACGCAGCTGCTTCATTTTATTGGGAAGATCTTGGTAGACGACATCTATTTGAACTCCTTGTTGATGGAAACGATCCTTCTAAATCAGAAAAGTACGATATTGATAAGATAGGTGACCATCCACCGCGAAGTGAGAATGGAGCTACCAGACCCATACGAGTTACTATTTTAAAGGAAGACAAAAAGAATATTGTCAGAATCAGTGACTGGATGCCAGCAATTGAGCCTACTTCAAGCATAAGCAGAAGACTTCCAGCATCATCTCTGTCAGAATTATCTGGGAATGAGTCTCAGCAATCTCATCTTTTGGCGTCAGAAGAATCTGAGTTTCATGTGATTGTTGAGCTTGCTGAGCTTGGAATCTCAGTAATCGATCATGCTCCTGAGGAAATACTGTACATGTCAGTGCAAAACCTCTTTGTGGCATATTCAACCGGTTTGGGCTCTGGTCTTAGCAGGTGAGTTTATCAAGTTCTTAAGGTGCAGTTCTATATGTTCTATTTTCACAAATGGGCCCTCATATATCACCAATCCAGCTATTATGTATTGGCCATACTGATTTTATATCTAATTTGTTAAATGTGGTATCGTCTCTATACATTCAGTGGTTAGTGTGTAAAGTATCAAATATCTCTCATGCAGAAAAGGATCTGCTTGAGATTTCCAACGAAAAACATTTGCTAAGATCATGAATTGGCATTTGCGCTGATCAGATTTTGTTGGTTGTTATACAAACACTGGACTAATGCTATATGGTAATTGTTTCACAGATTCAAACTAAGGATGCTTGGTATACAAGTGGATAACCAATTGCCATTGGCTCCAATGCCAGTTCTGTTCAGACCACAGAGAACGGGAGATAAAGCTGATTCCATTCTGAAGTTTTCTGTTAATTGGCAATCAAATGCTGGCCTCGATCTCCATGTCTACCCGTATATAGGTTTCCATGTAAGCCTATACAGTTTCTGTTTATGACCTGAACAATTTTTTATTCCATTATGAAGTTTGCTCACATTGTGATATCTCTGTACTAGGGACGTGAAAATACTTCCTTTCTGATAAACATTCATGAACCTATTATCTGGCGCATTCATGAGATGATCCAGCAAGTCAACTTGAGTAGGATATCTGATTCTAAGTCAACGGCTGTATCTGTTGATCCATTCATTCAAATCGGGTATGTACGGGGGGTTTCTTGATATATATATGCTGTTTACAGAATGAGTCTTCCATTCACAAGACTTACCTTTAGTTACACCTCTCCAAAAATGCAGAGTTCTTAGCATCTCAGAAGTTAGATTTAAAGTATCCATGGCCATGTCCCCCAGTCAGAGGCCACGGGGAGTGCTTGGATTTTGGTCATCCCTGATGACTGCTCTTGGGAATACAGAAAACATGCAAGTAAGTATTCCAGAGTAATTCATTTGTGGGAGAACTGCCCAACGATAGTGAATAGCGTCTTCAAAATTAACAAAATTTGACCTACTAATACGGATTATTAATATGCGGTAGTTCGGTTTTTTTCTTTTTAAATATCTACACTTCTCTGGACGACCACAACTTTCATGTAGCTGCAATTGGGACAATAAAGTAACATTATTGTGCATTAAGTTTTACAATTTGATGTGTCAACTGTAGTAATTGGATTATGTCCATCAATTTCTACTCGGTAGGAGCACACCACATTGATTATAGTCGACAAGTTTTACAGCTTTTAGAATTTGATGTGTCAGTGTCCTACTTACTACACTTCCAGTTCAACCCAGCTGAATATTCATAGAAATTTCCTTTTCTAATTTTTTCTTATTTTCAAACAGGTTCGCATAAGCGAGAGAACTAATGAGAACATATCCATGCGCCAAAGTACTATGATCAATAATGCTATTAGGAACGTAAAGAAAGACCTCCTTGGCCAGCCTCTTCAGTTGCTCTCAGGTGTTGATATTCTTGGCAATGCAAGCAGCGCGCTTGGACATATGAGTCAAAGCGTAGCTGCATTATCAATGGATAAAAAGTTCATCCAAAGTCGACAAAGACAGGTTTGTTCCTGGCTTTGATTTTTCCTTCTTGTGCATGTTGCTGTTTCTTGTAGTTACACATAAACAATACAAGCTTCCTTCCATCCGTTCACCTAATGTGTAGAAGAGTTAACACCTTGATTTTTTAATGGCTTCTGATACTTAATTAAATGATAGGATGGGCTTGGCAAAGTTTCTTTTCTGCGCTCCATTTGCTACATTTTGTTAGTAAAAGCTTATATGTTTCTCACATATGGTAGGACAACAAAGGTGTTGAGGATTTTGGCGATATTATCAGAGAAGGAGGTGGAGCTCTAGCGAAAGGCCTATTTAGAGGAGTCACTGGCATATTGACAAAGCCTCTCGAAGGTGCAAAGTCTTCCGGTGTCGAAGGCTTGATCTCTGGTTTTGGGAAAGGAATTATTGGTGCTGCTGCCCAGCCTGTGAGCGGAGTTCTGGATCTTCTGTCGAAGACCACCGAAGGTGCAAATGCCATGAGGATGAAGATAGCAGCTGCCATCACTTCAGATGAACAACTTCTTCGGCGGAGACTTCCAAGAGCTGTTGGTGCTGATAGCTTACTTCGTCCTTACAATGAATACAGAGCACAGGGGCAGGTAACAGATTTGTATTCATGAATCTGTTTAAAGATGTTAGCTGATGAGGAATAGATTTACCGGCGCCTATGATTATTCTTACGCAATATTCAATTCTCCTATATTATTACATTTGCAGGTCATATTGCAGTTGGCAGAATCTGGATCATTCCTTGGCCAGGTTGATCTGTTTAAAGTACGAGGGAAATTTGCATTGACAGATGCCTACGAAAGTCATTTCATTCTACCAAAAGGAAAAGTTCTGATGATCACACATCGAAGAGTGATATTGCTACAAGTGAGTTAAAACAATACCTTCTTGCTCTCTCTATATATGCATAATAAACCGGTAATCTATATCTATCCAAGAAAATTTCTTGACATTTGCAAACGTTTATTGTTTGTAGCAACCCTCCAACATAATTGGTCAAAGAAAGTTTATCCCAGCCAAAGATGCGTGTTCTATACAGTGGGACATTCTATGGAGTGATCTGGTAACCATGGAACTGACTGATGGGAAAAAGGACCAACCTAACTCTCCACCTTCTCGGCTTATTCTCTATCTGAAAGCAAAGCCAAATGATTCCAAGGAGCAGGTCCGTGTTGTCAAATGCAGTCCCAACACCAAGCAGGCCTTTGACGTTTACTCAGCCATCGATCAAGCCATTAACTTGTACGGGCAGAATGCTTTAAAGGTGAGATGAGCTTTTTTTGTTATTTCACTTTCTTTTAATAATTAGCCTAACATGATATATACGTTGCGATGGGAATTATATGCGAAACAAGGAACCAAATTTAAGATTATGTTTTTTAATTATTGAATTCGTTTCAGGGAATGGTGAAAAACAAAGTGACACGGCCATATTCCCCACTTTCTGAGAGTTCTTGGGCTGAAGGAGCTTCTCAACAAATGCCAGCTTCAGTTACATCTTCTTCAACCTTTGGCACAAGCCCTACGACCAACTTAATTTGAAGCTTGATGCTGTCCGAATCATTGAGCTCTCCCACCTTCCAATATCCCCCGGTAAAGACGATTTCCTCTTCTCTGATCATTTCTCCATTTCCTTAATGTCTGTCTGGTTTGCTTTTGAATGTTATTACGAAAACCGCGTTTGCGTCTGATATCTAATGGACATGCTTTGTCTGTTCTCAGGTGAGAGAGGTGAAACATAGCTTTGGCAGGATATTACATTTTGTTCAAATTTTGCTGGGTGTAGGTTTTTTTGGTAATCATATGCGTAGGGTATATATAAGTGTGTATATATTATAAACGTCTGAAGATCTGGTACTACTACTGTACAGACTTCTCTAACATTAGACTCGTGTATCACAATAACATGTACACGGGCTACCATATATAATTCTATTTATTTTTTACATGTACTTCAAAAAATATTCTGTTTAAAAATTAGAAGAACGAAGACATCTCTATACAAGAATCTCAAATTATCAAACCCCTCCTGATAGATTCGAATTTTGTCGCGTGTCATTTCATGATGTCAATAATCCTTTCCGATAATTTTAAATTTATAACATAGAAAAATTTAATCGCCCACCGTGGGGCTCGAACCCACGACCACAAGGTTAAGAGCCTTGCGCTCTACCAACTGAGCTAGACGGGCTAGTTGACAAATTTGGTCATAAAACATTTTTATCACGTAATTATTTTATTAAATGGAAAATCAAGTATAAAAACCGAATCAGTTTACTTTTTCATTGATTATTTGATAATCTCAAATCGATTGTTAGAAATACATACCGTTTTAAAATATCGAGGAGCTTTTAGTTGAATTACTAGTAAATGTTACTTAATTAAGACCATATTAGAGTGTTTTTTACTTTCGACTTAATTCGTTGATTCAATGATAAAAAAAAGAACTTTGGTAACTGAAAAAGGATAGAGTCATAAAAATTATATAAAGCCTGAAGGTTACAACCAAAGACATTACAAGAATAATAAAAAAAAGAAACCCCATAAACTTGCATAAATAAAGTGTCACAATAAAATCAAGAAGAAAACAAAGAAAAAGAACTACAAAGGCATGAGAGTTTCAATGTGATTAGGGAAAAATTGGAAACCAGTCACAGGGTCTTCAAGTCCATTGCGTTGTCTAAAATCTCTATCTAAAATCCCTCTGTAATCGACTCTTCTAAACCTCTGTCTCATTGTATCAATATATATAACTTGAAAAAGTTCGTGCACGTTCTTTCGTACATAAATCAATTCACCATGATTTGTAATACCTACTAGTTTGCAAATGCTATCTGCATGCCGATCATAGTGAAAAAGAGAGAAAAAGTTACGACTCGACCATTCGTGTTTCTCAGCATCCTCCAAAACCCTCATTGAAAGAGTATTCTCATCAATGAAAACAATACAAGCGAACCTTCCTTGATAAGATATCGTCATCATCAACAACTGATTCCCTTTCCATGGTAATTTTATCACATTGAACACTTCAGATCTTACATCGAAACTCATGATAACGTCAACATCATCAATACTGGCTCGATAATATAGAACACCGTTGATGCATCGTCCATGAAGGCAAGTCAACGCGAGATGCTTGTTGTGGTTGGTTTTGACCATTCTCCACGATTCTTGATCTGATCCCAATGTTAAAATCCGACACTCATCAGAAGCTATTTCAATCGGCATGCACACTACTTTGTGTTTACCCTCTACTGGATCATACCCTAAAAAGAATGTTATGCGCTTCCAGGTCTGATATGGTTTGCATGAAGGTAAAGATAAGAACTTTCTCAAACTAGGGTTCCAAACTAAAGGGTTTCTTGATTTCTGAAAGCAGATCAAGCCGTGGACTGACTCTGTGTTAATTGTGAAGGTACAACCTTTTGGAAAGGTTATTAAGTAACTATCAATAGGCTCAGAAGAATCATAAGAACAAAGCTCCTTCGAATGTTTCCGATTGTGTTGAGAAATCTTGAAAGCGAAGAACTTGTCATCTTTTTTAAAGAAGAGAAGAAGATTCGGTCGAGTTTCGAACGATTTGGTGAAATATGGATTGGTGGTGATTGATGACCAAAGCTTCGAAACAGAGCGAAACCTCAAGATCGATTTCGCAGGCAGCTTTGAGAATATCTCCGAGATTAGATCCACAGGTAAAGACGACGATGCTGATTTGATCAATGATGATGAATATTTTATTCTTTTTCTTTCGATATCATCTTCTGTGTTCTCTTCTCGGCGTTCTCGCTGCTCCATCTTTAGACCCTAATTCGTTACTTGCTTGCTCTCCACGATTTCGTTTCTGTTTATGTTTTTCGACTTTTTTTTTTTTCGTTTGCCCTAAATTTTTATATATACGCTCTGTTATGTACTTATCCAAAAAGAAAAAGGAATTTCCTTTTCCTATTCTATTTAGGAAAAGTTGCATAAAAATACACCAATTGTTTTTTTTTTTTACTACATATTTCAATACTCAAAGCCTGAACTGTGTGGACTTTACGACGCGTATCGAACACGAGGATCGTTTCTCAAATTAAGTATGGATATGCTAATAACAACTTTGATGAGTTCTGGATATGCTAATTATGGGGTTCTGAATTATGAAATTATTAGCATACTCATTGTTAGTTGAATTTCGACTAGTAATCACATTGTTATTTGATGAGTTCTGGATTTCGCCTAATAACCCTATCATTTTTACAAAAATATATATAGAACTAGATAATCTCCGCTCTGCAATCCAAAAAATATGTGCTTCATTTGTTATATAGTAATAATTAAATTATTATTATTGTTTTAGATTATATTTATGTTACTTTTTTAACATCTTATTTGTTATTACTATATCTGTTTGTATTATGTTAATTAACACTATGTATATATAATAATGTGTTATGTTTGTAGACAAATTTATTTAATCATTTAAATTATAAAATAATTTGGTTATAAAAGTTAAGTGGTGTTATGTATATATTTTTACATTGTTCAACAAATATATATATGAGGTTGATTTAGTACACTATCAAGTATTATTAATGATAAATATTTGATCTGATATTCATCATTATCTTTATTGTTCTTATCCGTCTTGACTCTTCATAACCAATTAATCCTTCTTGACTTGTCCTGGACCCATTGTGCTGTCAAACTCAAATTGTAACCTATTTCTACCATGAGAAGACTACAATTCATAGTTTGTTTATCTCATTTTTTTATGTCAGAAATTAAAAATTTGTTAAGCATATTTTTTATGCTATTCAATAGAGAATTTATTTATTACTAAAATTTGAAAAGATTGATATCATGATTTGCCATTAACTAAAGTTAATAAACATATATATGATTATATTTATTTAAGCTGATTTATTGCCTAATGACATTTGCTATAATATCTCACATAAATGTAAGGTTAATTTTCTTTTAACATTGCTCAGATAATCTAATATATTATTTGAGAATGACATTAAAAGAAAAACCTTGCTATAAGGTGGTATTTACGGGGATGCCATGTTGATGTGTGAGCAACATAATGATTCTTAGCTAAATTAGTAATTAAGACAATTTTTACTAGACTAATTATATTATATGTCATTGGACATTAAATATTACCCTAAATAAATATTCAATATTTTTGTCAAACTAATTCAATTTCAAATAAATATATCTTCCCAAACTAAATCATATTTATAATCCGAAATTATAGTCACAAATCATAGTTATCAACTAATTGGAAATTTCAGAATTGTATCCATTCAATCGTAACATCAATTTAGTTAACTTTAAATTTATAATTCCTTATTTCAAATAAATCATTTATTATAGTTAAAATTTTATATAAACCGTTTTCAAATCTTTGCCCATTTGACAAAGTCAAAACATCTATATGAATAATTTCCGATCTTAGTATTATCCACAGTTTTTTTTTTTCCCGCAGAAATTTCCAAATGCGTAAAAGGAGTATTACAAAAGTAACCATAGTTTTAAGAAGACCATAACTAAAACAATGCAACCAGTAGGTGCAAAGATTAAACGTGGCCCAGCATCCAAATTACTTCGGGGATAACCTGGGAAGGAACCAAATCTAGGATGTGAGATCTAACAAGTTCCTTAAAATATAATATTATCCATCTTAGTATTATCCACAGTTTTGTAATATAAAATATAATATCTTATAAGAATGCGAAATAAAATTTATGATCTTAGCATATATATTAATACTTTATATCTTAGAATATATTACATTAATACTATTTCTGAAAATAAAACGTATATAGTTTATATTAAGAAGTTTTTAACAAAACTGAAACCTAAACTCAATCTTTATCACATTTAAAATTTGATATATTTATATTGAATACAGAATTCAATACTAATATTTTTTCTGGTAATTTAAAGTATACCAATTCATTTTTTTTTAAAAGATTGGAGAAACTGAAATAATTCTCTCAATCTAACTGATATTCCATTTATGACCATTTCCAAAACAAATTCTAACAAGATGCAATCAATATATCAATAATTAATTCGTAATCTTTTAAAATATTTCAAATTTGAAAAGTAATCATCCAACTCTTATAAATCTAACTCCTATAAATACCTTATCATACCTTCATCCTTACAAACTTTTAACATATATATATTGTCTAAATTTTATATGAATTTAAAATATATTTTTTGTTCGGTTTGCCTATTGTTTGCATTACCAATATTTGATTGCTCAACATATTAATTTTTATTTTTTTCTTTATTGGCTCAGGTCAATTTATGTTGTTCATACTAACTCTTCAAGATGTAAAAAAAAGGTATTACCACAGAGCTCTACATCCATGAAAATGGTATATCAACTATTTGTTGTTCTTCGTTGTATAACTTTTGATAAAACCCAACTCTAGGTTTTAGTAGAGATGGAATCAAATCTTTGATATGTATTTGACTTTTATCTTTTATTTTTCTTTGTTTTTGTTTCTGGTGTGTATGTTATTTTATATTCCTTTCGTTTTTAAAAGATTCTATTTCAAGATTTTTTGTGTGTTTCAAAATGATACTATTTATCTCTTTTCCATGCATAATTACTCTTACATCTTATACTATTACAATTGAAGTACAAATTTAGGTTATTTATGTTTCCAAACATTCTAAACCCTATTTTTACATCCAAACACCAAATACTTATTTATGTATCCAATCATTTTAATATTTAGTTTCTATATTTTTCTTTTTTCTAAATAAATATTAAATTAGTTATCTATAACCATTTCCTTACCTAATATTATTATTTTAATAGTATGAGTTCTTATTCTCCTATAATATTTGTTTAATTTTATTTTCACATTATTTTTAGTTATTATATAATCAGTACAACTATAAAATTTTAGATTTTTCTGCATATATTATGATTCAAATTTTTATAAATGCGCATATAATATTTAATCAATAAAAAAAGATGTATATTCAATGTTCCACATCGTAGAGATATCAAATAGATTGTTACCCGCAAGATAGATACAAGTGAATCCGACATTGAGTTTTATTGACTACAAATATATCAGAATTTGTCTGCGAATTGGTTGATCGGTCTCAAACTACCAAATTTTAATAAAAATAAGTAAATTCTATATAAAAATTAATAATTACGTATAGTTGATGAAAATAATATATGATATATTTAAAAATATAAAGAATTTTATGATTAGAATATTTATGAAAAAGAGAGTACTAAAAATATTTCTGTTTAATTTTATAAAAAAGATTTAAATTAAGTAAATAGTCAAATCTTCGAGCCAGCTTGCTATCATTTGAACATATTGGGACACATTTGAACATAAGAGCTACTTCCAAAAACTAAAATGGAAATATAGGTTAACTAACCAACAAGGCTAACATTTTATAATATGTTAAAATTATATATAACTATAAATAAAAGAAAAATAAATATATAAACGAAACGAAATTTTTTTTAAAATATTATTTATATGGAAAACTGACCAGAAAATATTAAGCAATAAATATAAATACTTTTTACATTGATTAAATAAAATATTGACCCGCGGTGTACCGCGGGTTCAACTCTAGTTTAATATCATACCCTTATTTAGTTCCTTCTAAATTTATTTTAAAATTAGTTATTCGTTAAAGTAAGGTTATAATTATCATTTTAAAGATTTTCTTAAAAACTGTAAAAATCCTAGAAGTAGGATTTTTGTGAAACAGAGAGAGTACTACACTAGATTAGAACCCAATCCGATGGACGAGTTTTTAAATATTAAAATAAATTAAATTTTTAAAAAGTTATACTAAAATTTGTTATAGGTGATGTGTCTAAATATATACGTTTATGCACGTCTTGAGCTATATAACTGAAAATGATTGATTTTCACGGTTTTTTTGATTCTATGTAATTAATTCTTTTATCCAGCCTACCACATTTAATCTTCAACAAAAATCCCACCATCTTCTTCATTTCTACACATCTATATTTGTACATGAGAAATGTTTTTAAAAAAATAAAAGTTTGAATCTTCTCTAATGTCAAGAGCCAAAGAATTTAAAAGTAAAAATATGTATTTTATTGATTTCAACGCGTTTAGGATTAGACGTGTTTATTGCTTTAGAAAAAAATTAAAAGCATTAATCTTCTCCAACATCAAGAACCAAGGAATGGAGAAGTAAAAATACCCTATTTTATTATGTATTTTTTTTTGTAAACTAAATAATAAGACTTAACATATATATTAGAAAATAAATAAAAATATCTATTTATCATGTATTTAGTTTATTTTTATTTTTATTTTCGATTAAGCAAAGATAATAAGACAATTGTTTTAATACTTTTCAGAATCTCATTGATCAACCAACACATCATTGTGTTATCTATAATTTAACAATATATCTATATTAGAAAATAAATAAACATAGCTATTTTATCATGTATTTAATTTTCTTTATTTTTGTTCTTATTTTTGATTAAGTAAAAATAATAATAAAATTATTTCTATACATGTCAGAATCTCATCGATCAAGCAACAAGTATCACTATTGTGTTATTTAATTTAACAATATATTTATTTTAAAAAAGAAATAAAAATAAATATTTTTCATGTATTTAATTTACTTTTTTGGTTTTTTTTTTGATTAAGCAAAGATAATAATATAATTATTTTTATACATGTCAGAATCTCATGGATCAACCAACACATATAATCATCCTGTTATTTATAATTTAACAGTATATCTGATAATTATTGAATTTTATTTTACTAATAATAAAATAAATTTTTACTTTATTATATAAGATTATAATATTTTTAAATTAGGAAAACATTTTCTTTTAATTTAACAATAAAACTAACATTTTCATAAAGTAAGAGTATATTCATTTCTATTGATTCTCTGTTTTTTTCAGATGTCTTGCCTCCTAATTTCTTTTTTTAAATTGTAAATATGTCAAAATATTATTTTATTTTTAGTAAACACATTTTATTTCTTTGTTACTATAAAAAATTGGAGCTTTTTTTATACATATACAAAAATAGAATTTCTTTATTCTTTTCTAAATGTAGATATGTCATATATATTTTAGTTAATTAAACATATTTATGATGAAGTTATTATCTTTCCTTTCCTTTTATATTTGTGTTCTTTTTTAAAATTTGCCAAAACTTTAAAATTTTCTTTCTAAAATGTAAATAAGTCAAAATATTATTTTATTTTTATTAAATATGTTTTAGTTTTTGTTACTATATAAAAGTGGATTTTTTTAGAGATAACTATAATTACTAAACTTTATTTTTTATTGATAATTAATACTTTTACTTAATATAACAATTGTTAAAACTAATAAGACTTCCTTCACACAATTGATCTCCAAAAATTTTAAGAAGGGAATGGTGTACAGAAGCTTGAATAAGTATTGTCCTATATAAGAATTTAAATTGGGATATAATTAGATAATATGTTGTTTAAATTTAGTAGTACATATTTTAATTTTTAACAATAAAACTAAAAATTTCATCAAGTAAGAATACATTCATTTCTATTAGCTTATTTTTCTTTTCTAGATTTTTTGACTCCTACGTTTTGATTAGACGACCTACACTACGACGGTATGAACGTTTTCTGCTGAGTTGATCCAATATCAAATACTCCCTGATGTTGTTTAGAATTTCAGAAATAATCAAAAAATCAAATAGAAGATTGGATAAATTAGAATCATGGTAACATCTTATACTAATAAAAAAGAAGTACAAATTTGGGAACTCCTGTTACCAAACACTTTTAATCTTATACTTACATCCAAAAAATTCAATGTGATAAAATTACCATGAGAAGGGTATCAGCCTATCAGGTGGTGATGATGACGATATCTTATCAAGGAAGGTTACGACTCGACCATTCGTATTTCTCAGCATCCTCCAAAATCCATATTAAATACTCCTTTCGTTTCTTTTTATTTGTAGTTTTAGGTTTTAAAACTTGTTTCATATTATTTGTTGTTTTAGATTTCCAATGCAGATGTTTGGTGAAACTTCTACTTTTACCCCTACTATTTTAATATCATGACCAATAAAAAAAACCAATTATATTTTAATTAAGGGTAAAACAGACAAATTAAATATTTTCTTAATATGTGTAAAAAACCTAAAACTACAAACAAAAAGAAACGGAGGGAGTATTAAAAGACTATTCTCATCAATGGAACAAATACAAGCGAACCTTCCTTGAGAAATTACAAGAAGAGCAACTCTTAAACTTACCTACTAACACAAACAACCAATATAAATATTCAAAAAGGTTACTAAGAGTGAATGAATCAAAGAACTCCAAAGTTAGCAGCGGCTATAGAATTGTTGAGGCAGAAACTAGACACTCGAGTTAGATCATAAACCATCTAGCTAATAACACTAGAACAAACCCCGAACTCCCCACAATCCTCGCAAACAATCTGAGCTAGCTTTTCGATACCACACACAGAACCAAAGCAAAGAAACTCACCCACAAGGGAATGATCAAAAGCCAAGTAACCCAATAGAGACCCCATACACAACTTAACATGGACCATAAGCAAACACAAGACAACATAAGTGGTACTAGCAAACATGAAAGCTACTATGTAAGTACATTCAAAGAAGATAAATGCTTAGCGTTCTCATGTGCATTCATGTTTCGCAACTGTATTACTTATACATGACAACATAAATTTGGTAATTAAAAACAACAGGACAAAATGCATTAAAATTATGAAAAACCCACGAAGTTTACAACTAAAAAGTAAAGAAATTAAAAGCTAAAGAAATCATAAACTTGCATGATAAAATGTTATTACAAAAAAAAAAACAAGAAGAAAACAAAGAAAAAGAATTACAAAGACCTAAGAGTTTCAATGTGATTATGGAAATATTGAAGATCACGCAGAGCTTTGTCTCCAAGTCCATGTCGTTGTCTAAAATCTTTATCCGCAATTCCTCTATATTCGACTCTTCTACACCTCTCTCTCATTGGATCAATATATATAACACAGAAAGATTCGAGAACCCTATTTGGTACATTAATCAATTCACCATCATTACTCATACCTATGAGTTTGAATTTTTTTACCGAATCCGGATCATAGTGAGAAAGAAGTAAAAATTTACGACTCGACCATTCTTGTTTCTCAGCATCCTCCAAAACCCACATTAAAAGACTCTTCTCATCACTGGAATCAATACAAGCTAACCTTCCTTGATAAGATATCATCATAAAATCCCATTTCTTAAATTCCCATGGTAAATTTATCATACTGAACTCTTCAGATCTTACATCAAAACTCATCATAACTCGATCAAAATCATCACCCATAATGGCTTGATAATATAGAACACCGTTAATGCATCTGCATGGTCCATAAAAGGCTGTCCTATAGCGATTTAGGGGAATATGCTTGCGGTTGCTTTTGACCGTTCTCCATGATTCTTGATCTGATCCCAACGTTAAAATCCGACACTCATCAGAGTCTTCATACTGATGCATAAACACAACTTTGTGTTTACCTTCAACAGGATCATACCCTAAAAAGAACGCTATGTATCTCCAGGTCTGATCCGGTTTGCGTAAAGGTAAAGGTAAGAACTTTCTCAAAGTAGGGTTCCAAACTGAAGGAGGGTTTCTTGATTTCTCGAAGCAGATCAAACCATGGACTGACTCGGTATTAATGGTGAAGGCACAATGTTTTGGAAAGGCTATAGAGTAACTATCAATAGGCTGAGAATAAATATTCTTATTGTGTTGTGAAACCGTGAAAACAAAGAACTTCTCACCTTCTTTAAAGAAGAGGAGAAGATTCGGCCGAGTTTCCAAAGAGTTTGTGATATATGGATTTCTGGTGATTGATGACCAAAGCTTTGAAACAGAACGAAACCTCAAGATTGATTTTGCAGGCAGCGTTAAGAATATCTCCGTTATTAGATCGATACGTATGAACGACGCCGCTGATTTTGACAATGATGATGAAAGTTTTCTTCTTTTTCTTTGGATTTTTTCTGTCTTCTCTTCAGACCCCTCTTCTCGTTGCTCCATTTTTGGTCGAAGCCCTAATTCTTTACTTCCTCTCCACTAGTAATTCATCTCTCTCGACTTAGTTTTTGTCCCACAAAGTTTAGGGTTTTAGTAACAAAAGCCCTCATTTAAAGATGAAATCGTTAAAAAAATTATCTGTTATATTTTTAATGAAAAAATCCCTCAATTTTACTTCCGTAAATATAAAATCTCTTTCATCTACTTTGTCGTTAAAATTGAGCTGATTTTAAACACAACATTTTCTAAAATAAAATTAAAAAGTGACAATTTTTGGTTATAAAACCCCTCACTAAAAATGAATCGTACAAAAAAACCTTAATTATTTATTTAATAATTTTTTTATCAATTATAAATCCATTAATGAGAAAACCCTTCCATCTACATTGCCGTGAAAATTGGGCTAAATTTAAAATGCAGCCTATAGTATGATATCTTGCTTTTCTGGAATTTTATGTTGCAACATGTTTGATTTTGATGTTGCAGGTAATCTTGTTGTTACAAATTTTATGTTTTAATAGGTTTTTGGAAATGTCAAAAGTCAATCAAAACAACATGTCGTTTTTGTTTTGTTTTTAAAACATCAAATTTCGTTATCATTTTAAAATATGTTATTTTATTTTAAATGCCTATAGTTTAATTTCAACCCAAAAAAAGAGAAAATGAAAATAAAAACACTGTGTTTTAAATGTAGTCTAATTTTAATGGCACTGTAAACAATACATATTTTCATTAACGGATTTATAGCTGAAAGGTTTTTTATTAAATATATAATTGAGATTTGTTTACGATTCATCTTTTAATTGATGAGTTTTATTATTAAAAAACTATCGTTTTTATTTCAGAAAACACTTTGTTTAAAATTAGCCCAATTTAACCGTCAATGCAGACTGAGGAAATACTTCATTAACAAATTAAAGTTGAAAAGGTCTTTCCATTAAATATATAGTTAACTTTTTTCCGATTTATCTTTACTAAACCTAAAATTAATACATATATATACAGTAAAATCTTTATAAATTAATAATGTTGGGACCAGAGAATTTTATTAGTTTATAGAGATTATTAATTAATATAGATTTTTTCAAAATTTCAGAAAATATTTTATAAAAGGTAGAAAATGAAGACAGTATTTCAGTATGTTTGCTTACACATTAGAAAATAATCATTTCATATATACTCTTTTTAAAAAAAAAATAGATGCAATTCGAAAAAATAATATCATATAACTTTGATATTTTAAGAAAAACAGAGATAAATTCCAAGAAAATTACAAATTTACTAATAAATAAACAACACTAGGATCATATTTTATTAAAATATTATATATTTATTTACAATAAATTTATTTGATTATAAATTTATATTATTAATAGGACCATATATTTACATAGAGATTTCAAAAAATATATTATCTTATTATCTTATCAAAATGTGTCAAATATTAGACCGGCCTAACTTGGAACCGAATCATTTACTCCCTCTGTTCCTAATTAATCATATTTCTAGCATTTTCACACATATTAAGAAAATACATTAAAAACTGATTATAAATGCATTGTTTTGTGTTATTAACAATTTTCAACAACTCGAAACCAATAGTATTTTGTTATTTTTCTTAAATTTTACAATCTATCATTAATGATTAATAAAAATTACAAAGAAAACCTAAAACTTGTATCTTTTTAAAACAAATTTTTTTCGAAATAGGATCAATTAAGAACAGAGGAAGTATTATTCAAAGAGATTATTAGTTTATTGAGTATTAATTTATAGAGGTTCTATCTAATCTATTGTACTCCTTATCTTATATTTTATCTAAAAGAAAGTTAAATCTTTTTTCTTGTTATGGAATATATCATTTATCACCAAATTGGTTTTTTTTGTTTTTTTATCATCTCTAAAATACACCAACTTTAGTGCTTTCAAAACAATGCACGACTACTCTTTTTACCTCATTTCGAGTACTTAAAGTCTGTACATCTACTTTATGACATATCGAACAAAAGGGTCGTTTTCTGAAATTAATTATGGATGGTCATGCTAATAACAACTTTGCCGAGTTCTTGACATCAAAACAAAACAAAAATAATGATGCCAATTTCTTTAAACAGGCAAAAAAGTCTGACAAACAACGGCGTCGTTTTGGACAACACAGTGACAGTTAGTGAGATGTAACGAAGACTTTGTTAGCTCTCCAGCATTGGCTCTTGTTTGACGGTGAAATCTCCAGCGTCCTCGTCTACCACATCACTGCTTGTAATCAACGACCAACAAAACATTCATCAGACCAATACTGTTGTTAAGCACATTTACCCAAATCGAAGAGTCTATCTGTAAACAAACCTGTCTGCTGCTTCGGATTTGGGAATCAAAATGATCTTCTTCGACGTGAAATGTTTGAGAAAATGAGATAACTTTCTTTCTTGGCATAACTCGAATAAATGATTCACGAACTCATTGAATTGCTTTGGCTCCTGCTCACATATGTAAGATCAATCCATGAATAGAACTTTCAAAAAAGGTCAGAGCGAAAATGCACAAGTAGAGAAGATGAGACCTGCTCCAAGACGCATCCTTTACGAAGAGCAAGTACACATTCCAATGCTGTGTCACCCTTATCTGTACTATCCTCTACGAGCTTCAGTATTCGAGTTTTCATCTGTGAAATTGCTTTCTCGGCCCAATCATGGCTATCTCTGCGGGATATCATAGCTTCAAAATCTTGAATTGGGTTTGCATCTCCGACTATGTCAATTTTGTTCTCGTTGGCATCATAAGTTATCATGCGATTGTCTTCATCATCTGAACCTGATGGTTTCAATCTCTTAGAAGACTTTTTCAACTGCAACCAAAAGACAATGTGAAAGAATCAAGAATGATATAATTCAAGTTCATTGCTCAAAGCTGATGATTTAATCAGGGGAACATACCTTTGGATTCTCCTTAACTTCAAAACTTCCACGGAACGTATCCATTATGGATTTATTGTTGGAAAAGAGTTCAGGATCCTGCTCCATAACTCTCTTGAAAGCTTCATCCATTGGAGGTAATGCAACATCCGTGGACTTGAATTTCAACTCAAGGTATTCATAAAACCGCTGATTATACAAAACCTCTCATCAGAACACATTGGAAACAATCAATAGTCAAAAGCAGAAGAAAACTGGCTTTTTACCTGCAAGACCGGGTTAGGAGTAAGATCAGGCTTTAATACTTCCTCTTTAGCAGAAGGTGCAAGGTCAAACATTTTAACAAAATCATCTGCTACTGCTTGCTGTTGCTCATCTGGCTTCCATGACGAAGGAAGTTTGTCGAAAGAAGGAAATGGAAACTCGCGGACATCCTCGGCGAAAGGTAGCACGTTGAAGTAAAATGAATCATGCTACAAAATAGGGTAAAATTATAATAATAGTCAGATTCAAATAGAAGTATTCATTCCTCTGAGCAGATAAAACTATTTAACTTACAGTGTCATCTCTTTCAGAAATATTTGGAGTCAGGACCCCAACAACCACATTTCCTAGTCCATTTCTCCAGACACAACGTACAATTGCCACTTTGTTTGTTTGTTTCAGTTCTCTTGCAAGGGCAGAGACAGCAAGAACATATTTTTCTTTGCTCGGGTCAGGAATAACTATATTCACGTCTTTCATGTAATAATGTCTTCATTGACATACAGAGAAAAAAACACTCAAACTTTAACAACCAAAGAGTTTATAGTGAAACTTAAGCAAATGTGTTTTTGCTTACCTCAATATGTTTGACGCTTCAGCAAATCCCAGAAGCTTCATACCTTTTTCAGTTTTAAACTTGAGTGCTTCAATATCATCTGGTGATATTGGAATAACCTGAGGTCCATAGCGAAAGCCCTTGATCCTTTCTTCTGGAGCAATAACCTGAGTAGACTCTGCAGAAACTTTGTAATCGTAATCGATTTTCACTTCATGTTTGGCAAACTTGTCTGTTGGAGGCGCTTTGTCAGAATACATTTTTAGAGTGGGAAGTCTCTCCTCAGCCACTTTCTTATAAACCCAAACCTACAAATTCAGAATTAACAACAGTCTCAGACCAATTCTATAAACTTGAATGAACTAAGTATTGAATAACACCAAAGAACAGTAAAAGAAGATTACCTTAATATTCATTGTTGGGTTAATTTCAAGGTCACCTCTGAACAGAGTAACAGGAGCAACCCTCCTGTTCTTTAAGGCACCTATTAGTGAAAGTGGACTTTCAACACTAACTGTTTTCGCAATCGCATTGCTGGAGAATAAATTTAACAGATGATCATTCTCCTCTACTATTTTCTCTTGAACATCATCGCTTAAACTTGCCCTCATAATAATGCTTTCCATCTTTATACCCTCCGCAGCCATTTTCATAGCGATAGTACTGACTTGTTCATCTTTTGTTCCTTCAAATGGATCTTTGGTAGGACAAGCTGCATTCGTGATGAGACACAACCGTTTTTTCCCCTTTTGCATAGCACCATAACTCTTTATAAGCATATCCATTCCAACAATTACAGCATCAAGAACTGAAGCCCAATCAAAGAAACCAAAGAAATAAAACCAAAAGAAAAGGGTAAAGCAACAAAATTAGCTAGAAGGATACAGTCACCAGCTACGGTTCCTCGAGGAAGCTGTTTCACATGTTCAGCTGCAAGTTCATCAACAACTCTGATATTCCTTAAAACTGTAACATGCTCATATCCACCTATTTCTCTAGCAAGCTCGTTTCCAGTTTCTGCATATATCACATAAAACCTGAATTCAAAAATAGTACAAACAACTAGCTACGGGAATAGATTACTAATGTAATACTCAAAATCTATCAAAGGAAAGCTTCAGGCAATACTTGTGGATACAAAGATGAAATCAGTAAGAAGGAGAGGAGACAAAAGAGACCTTCAGTTCCAAATACAACAACTCCAACTTCATCATACTTATTGTAAATCAACTGCAGCAACAAAAGCAATAACCAAAACCAAAATCAGTAATGAAATATCCAAAAGAAAATTCTCAAATTCAGTTTTACTTACATTAGAAAAGAGAAAAGATATTTTACCTTCTTTTGCAGTAGCATGGAACATGCCTTTTCAACTTCAGGGAGAATACTATGCATCGCTGGACCTACATCGAGCAACAAAACTAACCCTTCCTGCTTCGAAAAATACAGAATTAAAATCGAATCAAAGAAGACTAATTTCTCAAATCAAAACCTAAATTACTAGAAGAACAGTGCCGAAATGAATCAGTGAGATATCAAATACTATCAAATATTTATATCCCTACAATTATTGTAAGATTACACATGCAAAAAACGAAGTCAAACTCATTACGGAGAAAAATAGGTATGCAGGAATGAACGAAACTAAACAGGAAAGAAGAAACAAAAATTAGCTGAAGAAAATTATACCCGATTTCGCGCCATTGGAACTTGTGCTGGAAGATGAAGGTTAAGAAGAGAAGGATGAATCGAAGAAGACGAAGCAATGATCTTTTTTAATTGGAGTATTTTTGACAATAGAATTTGAAAGAAATTGAGCTGACATTTGTTCATACGGATCTTAAAATGAGATAAGCCCATTGGGCTTAAAAATTCAAGGACACAAAAATCTACACAGCTTTATTTCACCAAATTGCCAACTTTTAAAATTTCACCATTGGATTTTTTAAGTTTCAACTTTTTCTTGTAGCTCTAGAAAAATGAAAATTTTGTAAAACAATAATAATAATTTAATTATCTATATAATAAAAATTTAAAACGATATATCATAGTTAATTTTTAAGGAAAATTACATATTATTCTAGTAATTCAATACAAATTTGTTAAATATATACTAATTTTCTTATAAATTTGTTTTATATATCATACTTCAAATTTTTTTTTTCTACAAGATAATAAAACTAATTTTAACATTGAATCCAAAACGAATTAGTATTGGTGGTGGGGTTTACTAATCTAACTGCGGACCTAGATCATAATATGATACATAATAAACTAAATACATAAAATTATACAAATATAAAATAAATGAAATAATTTTTTTAATATTAGTATGTAACAAATCAAAATTTATGCAAATATTTCCTTGTGCTGCATAACGCGGATCACTATTTAGTTTATATCTACTATACTATTAAAAATTTAAAAAATGTTTCCAAACAATACATATAACAAAATTCAAAAAAGTTATCACTAAACATGTTTCCAAACACTTATATTATACTAATTACATTGATTGTCATTATACATATATATCCTTCCTCATATTTTCTTTTCCATAATTAGCCATTAATTAAGTGGTCCCATTAAATTCCTATGGCTTTATAAATATAGTAAAAAAATAAATACTATAATACTTTATATTAATATAAAATATGTAATTCGTTTTTTATGTAATACTATATACACACACACACATATATATATATATATATATAGTTAAAAACAATCACAGTTTTTCTAATATAATAAGTTTTTAACAACTTAATTTATATGTAGTAGATATAATAATTTTAACTACTCAGATATAAGAAAATTACTGTTTAAACTATATGAGTTGTTTTAAATTATGTGAGTCATTAAAATTAACAGATCAGATATTCTTTAATTTTTTCAGTAGCTTATATAAATGACATAAAATTTTTTTATCACATAACATATTAATTTAAACAAATCAAATTCTAAACTGTTATGTTTTTATTTTCCGGTTTATCAGGATAGCATAATCGCAACTAATTTTTTTAATTATAGTATTCAAATATTGTTAAATACAGAAACTTATATTTTATCAAATATCAAGTAAGAAACAAATTGCAGATATTTATATATTATCGTTCTCATAAATATCGCAAACTAATATTATGAATCCTATCCTTCCTACCAAAACAAACCGATGGAATCAAGGTGATCAAAGTGTGATTATATCCTGTTGACAAAGTGATGATTTCTAGGGGTTTCTTCGGTTGGTTTCTGCCGCATTTAAAGCCGTTAACACCTGTTTGCGATGTTTCTGAGCCTCCTGAGTCTCCATCTCCTTACCTCGATCATGTTTCTGAGAATGGTGGTACGGGCACAATGACGCAAGCAGAAGATGAAGATGAGATGGAGCCTCCTCTGGTTGCTGTTCCTTTCTCTCAGCTATTCACAAGCAGAGGATGAAGAGGAGATGGAGCCTCCTCATGTAGTATTTATGATATTTGATGATTTTTATTATTATCTAACTTTCTGATTTTATCGTGCTTCTAACTCTGGTGTGTGTGTGTAGGTTCATCGAATAGTGAAAGCAGAAGAGTGGGATTTGTTCATGGAGATTATTCGTAACCCTTGACATGTTGCGTGTATGGTTAACTCTAAGTAATGCTTTACTGTATTTATTAGTTTGTATGATTTGAATGCAATGCGACAACAAAGGAAATGTGTCATCTTCTGTTATATTTACCCACAACATGTGTCTTGGAGTACTGGCTACCGAATGGCCAGTATATGGAGTCTTTGAAGACTAACTACCCCATAGGCATGAGATTTAAAATGAGATTTAAAGAAGAAGAGGCTCCCGACCAGAGGTAAAAAATGTATAAAAAATCAACAAATAAAAGATGAAAGTATAAAAGAAGATTGGAAATTATATAAGAAAATTTATTTATGTTAGTTTTTTATTTTTCATGTAGAGGAAACAATTTTTATGGGAGATTTATCTATTATATTTTTAAACAAGCGGGTTAATAAAGTATAAAATTTATCAGAATGATGTGTATTTTTTTTGTTCTCTCAATTTCAAAATCTGCGGGTTAATCTGCAAAACTCATGATTCTAATACGGGGCACATTAGATTTATCAGTTTACAACTACCGGTTTACAGTAGGTCAACGTGCTAAAAATCGCAACTAAATTTAACATATCGTGAAACCGATTAAATGAAGTGGGTTAACCCGTTTTGACACCCATACAAATTTGTTTTGGCTTTGTTTTAAATTAAATCATAGTCCCCCATATTGAAAGCTAAATTTAAAAATTAAGATAAACTTATACACTTTAAAAAATTAAAAAATATTTGTAATTCGATGCTAAAACAAAGTTAAGTATATTAGAAACTGAAACAAAAAGTAACAAATAAATTTAAGAAAACAACCAGAACTAAAAGTAAATAAACAAGAAATAGCAACTTAAAATTTGACAAAAAAATAAAAAAATTTATAAGTAGAAGAAATAAAAAAATACAAATTTATATTAAAATAATTGACTCGCGATGTACCGCGGATATAAATTTAGTTTATTTTATCAATGTATCATGTAATGACACTCATTTCATTATCACATGGTTTCACTAGAAATCTTTTTTTTTTTTTTTTTTTTGGAAATACATAAATTGAATTATTTCACTAGAAATCTTGGCACATCTGAAAATAATTTTCAACGCAGAAAATAAATATCCAACGCAGAAGCCATCTTGAAGTTCAGTTACTTGCCTTCCCCATTCTTTCGAAGTTGCTAGCTAGCATTCTCTCTCCTAATTCCCCATTTTATGTGTACTTTAATCCCACGGTGGGAATCCTACCTTCTATATTATTCAATCTCTAGTAATCGAGTAATTATAAACTACTAAAATAGATAAACAATAGCAATGTGCCAGTAAGAAATTAGTGCAATAACTCATACGTATGACGAGGAAACGAGTGAGACCAAATCCTTTATAATACCCATTACACCCAAAAACCAGATGTAAAACTATCAAGTAGATTTAATCAAATAAAGAAGTTAAGCTTACAGTATTTATAATTATACTTTCAAAACTGATGATTACAAATACATTTTTCAGTAAGAAATACAGTTAAACACATAAATCTCTATAAATTAATTCTCGATTCATTAATAATCTTGTTAAATTAATAATTTGTTTTGGTCTCAAAATGTTATTTTGACCCAAATATCATCTTTATAAATTAATAACCTCGATAAACGAATAAAATATTATAAAAATATATTAGTCCCAATATTATTAATTTATAAAGATTTTACAATAAAATTTATGTTACCAATACTTTATTTCTGCTAAATTTAATGAATACTTTATTTCTAGAATTAATATTTAATAATACTGCAGTTTTATTTAAAATAATAATAATTTCACTAAATTAATATATTTGCATATATATTAATAAAATCTAGAAAACATGACGTGAAGAAAGAAGATAGGGTTATATTTGATTAACATTGTATCATTATTTCTTTGTAAATATTCATAAAGTTATTAGAAAGTTAATATTGATTTTTATGGAAACGTTATGGACATATTAACTTTTCCGGACGCAGTGGAATAATATTAAAAGTTCTAAAAAAATTCATGCATTTTTTGTGATTTAAATTTTCATGCATATGTCATGATTTTATTTTGGCATGAAAATGACGAGACTATTTTTGACAGAGAAATTGTGTGACCATTTTTTTTGCGGAAAAATGACAAGATTTATTTTTGGCAGAAAAATGAAAGGACCATTTATGATGGAAAATGACGGAACCCGTTTTTGGTGGGAAAACAACGAGATCATTTTTGGCGAGAATGACAGAACCTATTTTTTGCGGGAAAATGATAGGTTTGTTTTTGGCAGGAAATGACAGATTTTTTTTGGTGAGAAAATGACTAGATAGTTTTAAAATGATGGGTCCGTTTTTGGCGGGAAATGATGGAACCTGTTTTTGGCGAGAAATGATGGAACCCGTTTTTGGCGGGAAATGATGGGTTTGTTTTTGGTGGTAAGATGACGGGTTCGTTTTCGGCAGGAAATGACAAAACTTTGTTTTTGGTGGGAAAATGACGAGATCTTTTTTGGTGGGAAAATTGTCAATCCGCTCATTGACGGAAAAATTGTATATATGCATTTTGACGGGAAAATTAAAAGAGTGTGAAAATTGGTTTAACACAATTGAAATTAGATTAATTAAATTAGTTTGGTTAATATTTTTTAAGTTGGTTAAGTGATTAAGATAAATAGTTAAATGGGTAACCCATCAATTTATCACAACTAATTTATTAAACATATTTAACCATTTAACAATAAACCCATTAGAATCAAAAATTCAAAACTTCGAACTCATTAAAGTAAATGGGTTGGATTGGGTTAGATAAGATGTATGACCCATTTTGACTCTCCCTAGCTAACATGTTACAAAGTAGGAAAGAGTTGGACATAAGAACTACTTACACAAATTTACGCTAACTTACCAACAACACTATCATTTTATAATTTAATGAAGTTAAAATTATATATAAAAATTCAATAAACAAAATCTAAAATATTATAAATTATATAGAAAACTAGCCACAAAATATTAAACAATAAAATATAAACATTCATTATAATGATTAAGAAAACATTGACCCGCTTCGACTCTAGTAAATATTAAAAACGAAATTAGTTTTCATGTGATACATTTTTCAATTTTGAAGGTATTTTAGAAGATACATTTTAACCATGTAATCTTATTATTTGTTTTGTAAGATCGATTTTATTTTAATGAAAAACAGCAAATAAACTTTTCAAGTTATTCAAACTTAATAATGTGCAATCTGGATCGGTCAATAGTATAGACAACCTTCAAATCGAAGAGACAAAAAAAGAAGATAATAACTTACCATCATAAAAAGAAGAATTTAAGATCATAAAGAAAAGATAAGAATTTATTGCATTTTCTTAAAATGAAATTGGACCTCTTTTCTTGGTCCCAATTTGAAGTTGGGCTTGAAGAGTCTTTTGTTAAATAAAAAGACAGTCATTGTAAATTTATTATTATATTAAAATATAAAATATAAAATATGGGCATCGGTCAATACAAAGAATATGCAAATAAACATCGAACACAGAAAAACCAAACCCTAATTTAATTTGTTTCCTGTGTTCTTTATTCTTTTTGGAGGCGAATTTCAATTGCGTCCAAACAAAGCTTCTCTTTCCCAAAAATTCGTGGATTTTTATTCGTTGAATTACCTTTCGGTGGATTTCGCAATCGGATCTGCAGATCGATTAATCATAAAAGAAGAAGTGAAAAAGTCATGATTCTGAGTCAAACAATGGTTGCTGAAGCTGAGATCAGGGTTCTCGACGTTAAATGTCATATCTCATCTGCTAAAGAGCAGAATAATTTTCAGATCGACGAAGTTCGTGTTTCTGAATCGGTTCGTGCTGAGATTTCAGGTTCCGCTGAAACGCCTCGATTCGGATCGGTATGTGTTTAGGATTCTCGATCTTAATCTCTTTATTAATATTTTTCAATTGGGTTTCCAAATTTCTAAAATTTCCCTTGTGGGATCACATTGAATTTGATTTTTCTTCCTTATAATTGAGTTTTGTTCGTTTAGATTACGAGTTGGATAATTAGGTTTATAGATTTAGATCTTTCGTATGAAATTCTGATATTGATCCAACTCAGCATCAGGGCTTATATTAGTTTGTGGTTTTTTGTTTTCTGTTGCATAAAAATTGTTAATTTTCCTTTTTTCCTTACCATGCCTTTGTTAGATTGTGAAGATTCTTAGTTAGAGCTGTTCACGAATCAATTGAAGTTGTTGTTTATACTGAGAAAACTATGAACAGTTATATTAAACAATTTGTTTTACAGGGCATGAGTTGTGCAACTACCACAATTGAAGAGTCAACATGTGATTTTACCCCAATTATACGTTCAGGGAGCTTTTGTGATATCCGAGGCAGAGAAACAATGGAGGATGAACACATTTGCATAGACGACTTATCAGCTCATCTTCGATCTTTCAACTTCTCGGAACCAAGTGCTTTCTACGGTGTGTTTGATGGCCATGGTGGACCTGAGGCAGCGGTTTATATGAAGGAGAATTTGACAAGATTGTTTTTTCAAGATGCTGTGTTTCCAGAGATGCCTTCAATCGTGGACGCGTTGTTCTTAGAAGAACTGGAGAATTCTCATCGAAAAGCTTTTGCTTTGGCTGATCTTGCTATGTCTGATGAAAGCATAGTTAGTGGTTCATGTGGGACAACCGCCTTGACTGCTTTCATTATCGGACGACATCTTCTGGTTGCTAACGCTGGAGATTGCCGTGCAGTGTTATGCAGGAGAGGAGAGGCTGTTGATATGTCGTTCGATCACAGGTCAACATATGAGCCAGAACGAAGAAGGATTGAGGATTTAGGTGGATACTTTGAGGACGGATACCTCAACGGTGTTCTTGCTGTCACACGTGCCATTGGGGATTGGGAGCTGAAGAATCCTTTTACTGACTCATCTTCGCCTCTGATCTCAGATCCAGAGATTCAACAGATCATTCTTACAGAGGACGACGAGTTCTTGATTTTGGCGTGTGATGGTATATGGGATGTGTTGTCAAGTCAAAACGCAGTTAGTAATGTAAGGCAAGGATTGAGAAGGCATGGTGACCCGAGACAATGTGCGATGGAACTTGGGAAAGAAGCGGCGAGGCTTAACTCTACAGATAATATGACTGTTGTAGTCATTAGTTTCTCCTCGGTTCCATCTTCACCTCAACATTCGCAGAGGAGAAGGTTAAGGTTTTGTGTTTCTGATGAAGCTCGAGCTCGGTTACAAGCAATGCTTGCAGGCAACTGAAAGCATGATTTTTTGGCGGTATATATAACAAACAATCAACAGGGATTGGTGTTACTGATCAAAAGATTATTTCTCTAATTTGAGAGATTGAATTGGGTGAGGTTAAAATAAAGAGAGGCTTAGAGAGTGATAGAGAGAGTTAAGGATAATGTTTGTATTAATGTGGTGTGGTTGCTCATTTTTGATGGATCTGTTTATTTGGTTGTTTCAGAAGAGAGGGAGAAAAAAAAAGCAGCCTGAAGTTTTGGTAGGATTGATTTGAAATTGATAATGATGATTATTTTCATTTATGTTCTTTGAGGATTAGTGTTGTGTACCCATTATTGATAATTTTTAAGGATCTTTATTTAATTTAGTTATCTGAGTATTTTGTTTGTTGATATAATAATGTATGGTTCATGAATTTCTCCCATATCTGTGGAATTTGGGAGTTTCTGTGGGACATTGAAAGGTTTGGAGTTGATCTCAAAAGCCTCAAATCCTAACCTTGTTTCGTTGCTTCTCATCATCTCTATCTTTATCTCTTTATCTTCTTCTACTCGAAATATTTTCATGTCCATATATATTTTTATATATCTTTCTGTAAAAACTAAATTAGGACTATTTAACTAGTTATTGGAAAAAATGAAGCTTATATAACGGATTATACTAATAACATCACCATGTCATGATTTGTAGTTTAGAAAAATACTAACATCAATAATGTGTAGTTTTATGAATAAAAATGATCCATTTGACCCCAAAAAAAAAAGTGAATAAAAATGATCCAAATATTGCTGAATGAAAATTTTGATTCACATGTGGATCTAGTCATTTAGATACCTTAATAATAAATTTCACATATTTGGTGGACATAATTGAGATTTTAGAAATTCAAGTATCCATATAAATGATTTCCTCTTTTCTTAAAAAATATATAAATTGGTCAATTATGGAAATATTTTGTAATTAAAAGAGAAATGAATAAACTTTTATCGGTTTGGATTTCTGAACCGTTTTAATTAATATATAGTTGTTGAAAATAAAAAAGAAATAAATAAAAAAAAGGTCTAAGAGCCTCTCTTTAACATTTGCCGGCTCTGTTTCGTCTCTACAAAGAGCCAAGTCTCATTCTCTATCTCTCAAACAACAACAATGGCGATGGCGAGTTTAGCCAGAAGAAAAGCGTATTTTCTCACTAGAAACTTATCAAACTCTCCATCTGACGCTCTCAGATTCTCCTTTTCCCTTTCCCGTAGCT
The DNA here is from genome assembly GCA_963555745.1 of Cardamine flexuosa. Taxonomy (NCBI): domain Eukaryota; kingdom Viridiplantae; phylum Streptophyta; class Magnoliopsida; order Brassicales; family Brassicaceae; genus Cardamine; species Cardamine flexuosa. The sequence goes on along the minus strand of OY743214.1, from coordinate 24,232,674 downwards.
TCGCGTCATCGGGATCTGATGAAAACGACGTCGTCATCATCGGCGGCGGTCCCGGAGGTTACGTAGCGGCGATCAAAGCGGCGCAGTTAGGTCTCAAAACCACGTGTATCGAGAAGCGTGGCGCACTCGGTGGTACTTGTCTCAACGTTGGATGCATTCCCTCAAAGGTCAATTTCGAATAATCTCCTCTCGTTTCTATTTCAATTCACTGATCATCATTGAGATTTGATCTGTTTCTCTTTTGGATTACTCAATTTCGAGTGTTAATTAATTTCTTTGCGATGATTAGTTAGGCCTAATCCCATTTGCTTTAATACACTTATACCATAATCACTATAGATTGTGTTATGTATTTGTATCATAGCTTAATTAGTAAAATCATAATCTGTGATTCAGTAACATAATCTGTGATTCAGTAACATTAGCAATTTGTATAATGTTATTTGTTTTTGTGTTTTTTTGATGAATTAGGCTCTTCTTCACTCTTCACATATGTACCATGAAGCTAAGCATGCTTTTGCTAACCACGGTGTCAAGCTCGGTTCAGTTGAGGTTGATCTTCCTGCTATGTTAGCTCAGAAAGATAATGCGGTCAAGAACCTTACTCGTGGTATTGAAGGTTTGTTCAAGAAGAATAAAGTAACCTATGTTAAGGGATATGGTAAGTTTCTTTCACCAAATGAAGTCTCTGTGGAGACGGTCGATGGAGGAAACACTGTTGTGAAAGGCAAACATATCATTGTTGCTACTGGCTCAGATGTCAAATCTTTGCCTGGTATTACGATTGATGAAAAGAAGATTGTTTCATCGACTGGAGCGTTGTCTTTATCTGAAATCCCGAAGAAACTGATTGTTATTGGTGCTGGATACATTGGGCTTGAGATGGGTTCTGTTTGGGGTAGGCTTGGTTCAGAGGTTACTGTGGTTGAGTTTGCTGCGGATATTGTTCCTTCGATGGATGGTGAAATCCGTAAGCAGTTTCAACGTTCGCTCGAGAAGCAAAAGATGAAGTTCATGCTCAAGACTAAAGTTGTATCTGTCGATTCCTCTGGAGACGGTGTGAAGCTCACTGTGGAACCTTCGGAAGGAGGTGAACAGACCACTATTGAAGCCGATGTGGTCCTTGTCTCAGCGGGAAGAACACCATTCACATCTGGACTTGATCTTGAGAAAATCGGAGTGGAAACTGATAAAGCTGGGAGGATTTTGGTGAATGAGAGATTCTTGACCAATGTCTCAGGCGTGTATGCGATTGGAGATGTGATTCCAGGACCAATGCTTGCTCACAAAGCTGAAGAAGACGGTGTTGCTTGTGTGGAGTTCATAGCAGGCAAACACGGCCATGTGGATTATGACAAGGTTCCTGGTGTTGTATACACACATCCTGAGGTTGCTTCTGTTGGTAAAACCGAAGAACAGCTGAAGAAAGACGGAGTGAGTTACCGAGTTGGGAAGTTTCCGTTTATGGCAAATAGCAGAGCTAAGGCCATAGACAATGCAGAAGGATTGGTTAAGATTTTGGCTGATAAGGAGACTGATAAGATCTTGGGCGTTCACATTATGGCTCCAAACGCTGGAGAGCTGATTCATGAGGCGGTTCTCGCGATTAACTACGATGCATGTAGTGAAGACATTGCTCGAGTCTGTCACGCTCATCCCACTATGAGTGAGGCTCTAAAGGAAGCTGCCATGGCCACTTATGACAAGCCCATTCACATCTAAATTGAAGAAGGTATGTCACTATTTAGTCTGGTTTGGTTTTGTTCGGTCTTGGTTTAGACTTTTGATTTTTGATTTGTCACGTCCTCCTACACTAGGAGAACCTTAAAAGGAGAGCTTCGCCACCTATGATGACAAGCCAAATCATATCTTAACCAGGTTGGATTTTGGTTCGGTTTTATGTGGTTTAGCCTTGAATTTGTCTTTTCTTTCTGATGATTTGGAATGACCTGAAAGAAGATACTATACTGTTTTTATTCGTTAATGTTCTTCATATGTTCTGATTCGGGTTAAGCCTGATCCTTAATAAATATTCAACATTCTCTCAACCAATTTTTGTTTCCTGGTTTTGGTTTATTGAGTAAACCAAGTTGGCGACGATTTAATTGCTTTTCTAGTCTTAACCCCCAAATTTGATTAGTCGGTTTACATTGGCACTTAACGAATGTATACATCATTATACATTCACTAAGAAACCAAAATTTATACAATTAGCTCTATAAGACTATAATTAGTTGTGCACATACAGTTGATGATTTCATCTACTCTTTTTATTTATGGGGAAAGATAATTATCATGACTTATGCATTACTGTTTACTATATTACAATTCTTCTAACAATGGTAAAAACTTTCTTCATCGTTCATATCAACTTCTATTCTTGATTATGTTTTGACTAATGCGCTGTTGTACGTAAATTACTCTATATAAATACTCATTGCTTTGAATATTAATTTCCATCATAAACTTGTAAAGAACAGAAAGAAGAAGAGAAACAAGAATGGCTGCGAATCCAAGGAACAATGCTTTCTTGTCTTCTCTCATGTTTCTTCTCTTAATCGGTTCTTCATACGCAATCACAAGTTCAGAGATGAGCACAATCTGTGACAAAACCTTGAACCCATCTTTCTGTCTTAACTTCCTCAATTCGAAATTCTCATCTCCTAATATTCAAGCCTTAACCAAAACCACACTTGATGCTACAAAAGCAAGAGCAACACAAACATTCAAAAGACTCCAATCTATTATCGATGGAGGAGTCGACCCTCGGTCTAAGTTAGCTTACAGATCATGCTTAGATGAATACGAGAGCGCTATCGGAAACATCGAGGAAGCTTTTGAGCATTTAGCTTCAGGAGATGGCATGGGGATGAACATGAAAGTCTCAGCTGCATTGGATGGAGCTGATGCATGTTTAGATGATGTGAAGAGATTGAGTTCAGTGGATAATGCGGTTGTGAATAACAGTAAAGGAATTAAGAATCTTTGTGGTATTGCGCTTGTTATCTCTAACATGTTACCACGTAGAGCTTAATTTGAAATCATTATCATGTGTTTGCTATAATTAATTAATTGTATTGTTTGCAAGAGGACAATTACATTATATTATACTTATTATTACTAAAATCCTCTATACATAAATTGATAAAAATGTCAACTAAAACAAACATTTAGTTTCATAACAATATTTACAACCCATGTCATTGAATTCGAAATTCTCTACGTCGTTTAGGGGATAGAATATTTTCAGGGACAAAGAAATCATAATTGTTTTTTTTTCTATTTACAGTTTTGTTTTGATATTTTGTAATGGATTTTTCAAATTTTTTTTTATCAATATAGCTTCAAAATCTTTGATTTTTTTTTGTTTCAAAACCTTTGATAATAATACTTAGTAAATTTTCTATTCTCTGATTTGGGTACGTAAAAAGACTGACTCAAATAGAAATGAACGTCTGGAATCGAGAATAAAATCCATTTGTCATGAATGATATGATCGTTATTATTTATAGGATATATGGTATAATAGACAACAAAAGTATGTATATATATCACCAGTTTTATAGAATTAAGATGCCTTTTTTAAACAAATTATTTTAGTCTCGTATTCAGATTCATTTTCAAATCTAAGTTATGGAGGGTATACTGATCCTTAAATTCAACCCAAGAATTGTTAATTTGTAAGTATATAAAGCCCTCCAAAGCTTACATTTTGAGAACGGATCTGAATACAAGATTAAAACAACCTATTTAAAATCGGATCAGATATTGACTCGGCATTACTATTGGATGGCTTGACGAGCTGTGGGAGCCCGCTTGTGTTGCTCTGCTTGACTCGTAAGTGGGCGTTATTGAATTTAGGATGAATTGCTTGTCTTTAGCCCACTAGCCAACAACACTTTATCATGTCTTGCTTATCTTCAAACCCACATATGGTTTGGGCTTTATCTTGAGCTGAAGTGTGAAATCCGGATCTAACACTTATCCTGAAGAAACATATTTCCTAGCTAAGATATTAGCATTATATTATTATTGATTTTATTACATTATATTATACTTATGATTACTAAAATCCTCTATACATAGATTGATAAAAATTTCAATTAAAACAAACATTTAGTTTGATAATAATATTTACTACCCATGTCATTGCAAAATCTTTGATTTTTTTGTTTCAAAACCTTTGATAATAATACTTAGTAATTTTTGCATTCGTTGATTTGGGTACGTAAAAAGACTGATTCAAATAGAAATGAACGTCTGGAATCGAGGATAAAATCCATTCGTCGTGAATGATATGATCATTATTATTTATAGGATACTAGATTAGGACCCGCCCGATGGACGGGTTTGTAAAATATAAATTTAGTTTAATTAGATTAAAAAATATGATGTTAATGGTATATTTTAAATATTTGAAATACAATTATATACCCAAAAGTGTTAATGATAGTTCAATTTAATATAATACAATTACCCAACAATTATAAACCTAAAAAATCAAAATATCTGAAAGTTCTTAGTTATATTTATGAAATTTTGACCAAATCTAACCAAATTTTTTATATGTATTTCTTCTGATATTTCTTGTACCTGAATTTGATTCGAATCCAGATAGAATCAAACTCAACAAACCAAAAATTGTAATATCTGAATGGGTCACATGCCTCTAAATCCAAAAAGCCAAAACATATGAACCAAACCCGAACGTCTAGTGTAAGATTTGGAAAAAAGAATCTTGTAACAGGTGGTTATGCTCTCATACATATATAAGCGAGATATTGTTCTAGCAAGATCTTCATTTTCCAGCTGAAGTTCTCTGGTTCAGATTTTTTTTTTGCACATTCACGATTTCTAATCTCTTGGTGTTTTAAAAAAAAAATTATCTCAGTCTTTCCGTCACCATCTCTCAATTATTCATATCTTGGAATCACATGCTTCTTTTCTTTTCTAGTCGTTGGATTCTCATCCACCATCATCTTCAAACATCAACACAAGTCTGAACACTTTGCCCATTTTCTAGATATAAATTAGTATATGTGAAGCAAGAACTAACCCTAAAATTAGATTATATGATTTTGATTTATGATTTTATTGACACGTGTCACGATCAAGAGAGTTACTAAATTTGAATCATTTTCGTTTATATAATAAAATGATCAACCGACACCTGTCATCATCCTATTATTTATTTTTACTTTTAATAGGATATCTATTGATTATTGAATTTAAAATTATACTAATAGTATAAAGTTATATTTTAAAGGAATTTTTACTTTATTTTTATAAAATTATATTGATTATTCTTTAGAATTGTATTCCTTTTTAAATTTTCTTTCCTGATAATTAATGGTTTTATTTAATTAAACATGTGTTAAAATCTGATCGTTTTAATTAACACGTGTAATGATTAGGTGAATTACTAACTTTGAATCATTAGTATTTATATATCATGATTCTTGGAAATTATAATTATTTTTCCTTTTAAAATTTTATTCCTTTTTTATTTTATTTTATAAATAATTTATGGTTATATTCCTCTTTTGTTTGTTTACATTTTAAGATTATGAACTAATTTTAAAATTTCCTTTTCACATGGAAATTTGCCAAAATATAGTTTTAATTTAAATATTACTTAATAACTATAGAGATGGAAAATTAGATTTTTTCTTCTTTTAGGATTGTATTCCTTTTTTAGTTTTATTTATTTATTTATAATATATGGTTTTATTTAATTAAACACGTGTCAAAATCTGAATGTATAAATTGGCACGTATCACAATCTGGTGAATTACTAACTTTAAATCATTCATCTTTATATAATAAGATATGGTATAATAGACAACAAAAGTATATATATCGCCATTTTTTTATAGAATTAAGATGCATTTTTAAACAGTTTGTTTTAGTCTCGTATTCAGATTCGTTCTCAAAATCTAAGCTTTGGAGGGTATACTGATCCTTATATTCAACCCAAGAATTGTTAATTTGTAAGTATATAAAGCCCTCCAAAGCTTAGATTTTGAGAACGGATCTGAATACGAGACTAAAGAAAACTGTTTAAAATCAGACCAGACATTGACTCAGCATTGCTATTGGATGGCTTGACGAGCTGCGGGAGCCCGCTTGTGTTGCTCTGCTTGACTCGTAAGTGGGCGTTATTGAATTTAGGGGGAATTGATTGTCTTTAGCCCATTAGCAAACAACACTTTATCATGTCTTGCTTATCTTCAAACCGACATATGGTTTGGGCTTTACCTTGAGCTGGAGTGTGAAACCCAGGTCCAACACTTGTCCTGAAGAAATATATTTCCTAGCTAAGATATTAGCATACACGTTTTGTGATCTTGGATGAAATGTAATTTTTTTCATTCCAAAATGTGATCTCCACTGGTTGATTTCCTGAAGGTAATGTTGAAGTCGGGGATTTGTTGTGTTGGTATTCACAAGTTTCGTCAGAGTGCTATTATATCCATCAAACTCCAAGTTTTGATAACCAAGGCCTCATGCCGATTGTAGGGCCCATATTAGGGTTGTTGCTTCAGCTTCTTCAATCATATGCCTTCCATGGAATTGTCCCATGCAAAAGTGAAGGAAATTTCCATTACTGTTATGTATGATCCAACTTAGTCCAGATGAGTGATTTTCTTCGTGATGAGAGGTATCAAAATTACATTTAACCCATCTTGGTGATGGTTTTTGCCAGTGTATTGTAGTTACAGAACATACAGCAGGTCTAGTAAAGGATGTTCCACATGTCTCGTCTTGGTTAGAAATCCACTCTTTAGTGTCATAAATAGCTTGGTCTTGGGTAGTTGTGGGTGCTAAATACCACAAATTGTATTTTATAAGCGTAAGGACAAATCAAAGGGCTAGACTCCCGTGCAAAGCAACAAATCTTAATAGCTGAACGAATCAAAATGGATTTTATTGATATGTGATCGGAATTACACAAGGGAGAATCAACAAGAAGTAAACTAGAGCTTGTACGAGAGGTCATAGTATGAATTTCTAGACTAAGAATTAGGTAAAAAACTAGATGGCGAATTTCTTGACTTCACTGGCTTTAAATAAGATTCCCGTGCTGGTGTAACTTCTTCCAAAATATCCTCCTTCTGATCTGACCATTTTTTGACTTATTCTTACTTGACGTCCTCCAGGAGGTCGTACCACGACATGATCCTCGGTAATTCCTAAATATGCGCTGTGGTCCATTTTTATGAAAATTAACGGGCTTATGCCAATATTTGGCCCATGTAGGTTTTGGGCAAATGTGGATGGGAATCCGGGGCGAAGCCCGGGTCTAACAAAGCCCATCATTCTTTCGAATTCTGAGTGCAAGATTCGACAGACGATATATTCTGTTTCAGATATTTTTTTCTAGGATCTGAGGTGATCCTGTGGTTGAGATTCCCGGAGGATCAACGCGAATCGTTCATCTCCTCAATATTCGGTTTTGTTGCCGAGTTAACAGCCGAGATGAATGGTTACAATTAAGTGGTTTAAATATTTTGAAATTGCCGCCCAAGTACATCACGTCCATGCGTGGGAATCCGAATAGGCGCCCCTACATGTGGCATAGCAGTAACTGGATGGACGGCTGTAGTTCCCTATACGACTTAGACATTGTCACGCACGGGAAGCTGAAAAGATGATGCCGCACGTAGTGTGTGGTTAGTGAGATCAATGATTAAGATTTAGCTGTGCCGATAGATCTGTGCAGTTTTTGAGATTGAGGTCTTGATGACCTATAAAGTCTCCCATGTTTCCCAATACCTCTATAACCGCTGCCCGTCGCTGTAAAGAGGTAAATTTCCATTCCTCTTCTCTCAACTATATTGTTTGCTTGCTTTGTTTTTGCTTTCCTCTTCCATATATATGCTCTCGATTTTTCTTTGAGTTCACAATGGCCGAGTATGTTGGTGTCGAATTAAAGGCGTCCCGCATAGCCACTGCAGAGGCTCTCGCCGCTACTCGTCGTAGAGTGCAACCACTGTTCCCATTCGACCCGATAGTCCGATTCATCCCGGTAAGCGTGGTTTCAAGTTTCTTTTGTTTTAGGTGCTTTTAGGTGTGTGTATTTCTAAGCTCGATATAGGTCCTGGTTGGCGTCTTATTGCAGATAAAAACTCTTTGGATAGCACTCAGGCTGTTCCAAAAATGAACCGCCATCCCTCTCTCCGTCAGTAGAGAGCCTAGGGGAGAGTCCAGGGTGGCGACCTAACTCGTGCCTTGATGGAAGTACTGCAGCAGACCCCTCAGGATGTTGCGGGATCCAGCAGGATCCGAGTTGATTCGTTTCCTGCAGCCTCAATGACCCCCGCACAACAGAAGGATCCTGCCGCCGCTGCCCCCTCCCGGGATGCTCTGTTGGTTGAGGAGCAGCCTCCCGTTGTGACGCTTGTGAGTTCGGAGGACTCAGGCTCGGTGGCCAAGCTCTGGAGGACAAGTGGGGCTCTGTTTCCGATGATACCTGCCCTGCTGGTAGCAAGAATCTGCCCCAGGTGGTGGTCTCGACCCGTGCCGCTGGTCAGCAGCCTGTGGTGAATACTCGTCGCGAGTCTCCTCAGGCTCGTGATACGAGGTCCAGCTCCCACTCTGGTAATGACGGGGCTACCGATTTGCCCTTGCCATGGAAGTTCAATCACACCCTTGATTCTTCTGTGATTGAGGATCGTTCCGGTATGGTGATGCTTCTGCGTCATCTCAAACCGGTGGGGTGTCAACTTCCGGCGGTGCGGAACTTGTCTCAGCGCGAGGTCTACCTTGACATGGCAGAGAAGATGGGTCTGGTTAGGCTTTTCCTTTATTGATTACCTTTTTGTTTTTGTCTATGTGTTGGTTTTTGATTCTTTGTGCCTCTCTTTTTTAGATGGCGGCGGTGATGAACCAGATGGTTTGCGAGCTACGAGCAGCAGCTGGTGAACGCTCCGCAGCAGCGTGAGCTTGAGGAGGCTCGTAAGAGTTTTGAGGATCTCAACGCTGCGCTGCAGGGAACTCGTGTCCAGGGAGCTCTTATGGAGAAGAGAATATCTACGGAGATTCCTGAACATCTTAAGAACATCGCGACTCTGGAGGGTGAGAGTCTAAATCAAGTTTGCTGCTGTCACAACACAGAGTTGAAGCTGTCGCTGGCCTGGGATCATAATAGAAACCTCAAGGATCTGGACCAGAGGATGGCCAGGTCGTAAGCGAGGAGAGTCGTTGAGCCGTTCGCGCTGGGAAAAGGGAGCTGGCCAAGTCGTATGAGGGGGTTTTGGTGGCTGTGAAGGCCAAGTTCGAGAAGAAGAGGGAAGAATCAGGCTGGCGCCAACCTTAAAGAGCTCGAGTCCAACCTCCTCTTTCTTCAAGAGCTTGCAGAAGGGGTGAAGGATATTGCGCAGGAAGCCGAAGTATTGTTTAAAATGCGTCCGGATGTTGAGCAGGCTTTCAAAGCTTCCGATACTTCGGACTTCTCCGTGTCTAAGCTGGATTTGCCACAAATCTCGAGTGACTCAGTGCTGATGGACGTTGATGAGGGAACTGGGGTCCAGGCTGGATTGGATGAATTTGGGACGAACGAGGTCCCTGGTGATCAGAGTAAGGAGGCGGCACCGTGATTGGCTTTCTTCTCCTTGCCTATTTTAAATTTAATTTGTGAACATTGTACTCGAGAGGGTTTTAATCCATTTGTATTTTTGTTGCTCTTTGAACATGGTGCCCGGGAGGGTTTTAATCCATTTTCTTCAGTTATTTTTCGTTTGGACCTTTTGCTTTTGGTTACCCGGGAGGATTTTAATACATTTTGCTTGATCGCAAACGTTTTGCGTGTTAAAAGTGAGATTAATTCTACGTAACTTAGATCAATAATTTGTGCAAGATGCGGGATCTCGTCATGGTACGGTTGCAGGAGCCCATCAGAAAAAATATATATATACTTTGTGTCAAAAACAACTAAGTGTTTGAGAGTGAAATTTGTGCGAGATACGGGATCCGGTCACGATATGGACTGCGAGAGCCTGTTGAAATGAATGTTTTGAATTTGTGTTAAAAAATAACTAAGTATTTGCAAGAAAAATATGTGCGGGGTGCGGGACCCGGTCACGATATGGACTGCGGGAGCCCACCAAAATAAAGTTAAATCATATTTCAGACTGTTGTTACTTAATTGTTTGGTATGTTTAATGTGATGTCGTGTTTCAGACCACCGTTGATTAAATTTGAGCATATTTGATGTGATGTCGTATTTCAGACCACTGTTATACTTTGTATATATCCCCGCGAGGTTACATGTTTAAGTATGTTTTGATACGCTTAGTGAAGTGACGCCTAGTTGTTAGGCTTGTTTTTATGATAAGTGTTTTGTTTTTGAGAACGAGCATGAGGAAAGCTGTTGTGATTCAGCATGTGGTGTCCTGCATCTCGTTGTTATCGGCTCCCGTCGAGGATGGAGTGTCCATTTAGTTAGGGGGATGGCCGCACTCGTGGGTTAGAGCTGCCTGATAAAGCCTTAACGTAGTTTGATTGTTGAGAGTACCTAGTGATAATAATTTTTTAGGTTCATGACGTTCCATGGCCTCAGTTCAGATACTCCATTTATGTACTTTTCGAGTTTGTAAATGCCAGGACGGACTATTTCGGTAAACTGATATGGACCTTCCCATCTGGTTCCAAGTTTTCCTGCGTTTTTCTCTTGCGTGTTGCTAAACACTTTTCTCAGGACCAGCTCACCAATGCTAAATCTCCTTTTTTGGAGATTGGAGTTGTAAAAATGTACGGTGGCTTGCTGATATTTTTATATTCGTATCATCGCCTGATCTCGACGTTCGTCAATGAAATCAAGGCTGTCCTTGAGCATTTGGTCGTTAGACTGCTCGTTATCCGGGCATAGAGCTCGTCGAAGTTCAAGTATGGAAATTTCAGCAGGGACTATGGCCTCGATTCCGTAGGCCAAAGAGAACGGGGTTTCTCCGGTGGATTTCCGGGGGGTTGTGCGACAAGCCCAGTGTACACTCTGGATCTCATTTTCCTAAACAGATTATTTCAGTTTCAGTTAAAGCTAAACAACAAATGAATTAAAACTAAAACAATGCAATAATGATTAAACGATTATGATGTGCTGTAAGTTAAATATGAGAAGGCGCTAGACTTAGAGAATTCAATTCAGGTAACTCAGAATTGTGAACTAGGCAGATTTAATTTAGGATTCATTGTGACAGGTTCTAAAACTCATAGCACAATGATATGATCATTCAACTCTCGTAGCAATGATAAATATATTTATGTCATAGACTTCCAAATCTCTTTGTAAACCCTAATGATAAAGGATGCATTTATGTCAGGTATGATACGTTCACAAAATCCCTAAACCAAATCTCTTTGTGAATAGTTATTTTTCTCATATAAGATTAGTTCAAGATATCAACTATACTCTCATGTCTATTAAATATTCTAAGGTCTAAATTTCAGGTGATCAATCTAGAACTAGTGTTACTTCAAATCTAGATGAAGAATAATTCAGAGTATCCTAGTAAGTTATGCCCAATTCATCATTAACCCTTTGAAAACCCTAAATCTAACAAGTGGATTACTTAACATAATTGATGAAATAAAAATCATACTCTCAAAATTGCATAGAGAAATAGACAAAAGTATAAAAGGAGTTCAGAATCTTCTCTCTTCAAGGTGATTTTTGATTCTTCTCTCCAAAGCTCTCTAGCTCCAAAATCTCTCAAACAACTTGATAGAATAAAACTTAGTCTCTAATGACTTCTAAAAACCTGGATATAGTCTAAAATACAAAAGGACTTGTATTGAAAATAATTAAAACTCTTGGGAAAACTTTGCAAATTCTTCAAACTTGATAGAACTCGAAGGACTTGATGGTCATGACCCATGTCGACTGACTCCATTGGGCAGTGTCGATCAAAACCAACACTTTGATTTGATTTGCTCAGCTACAATGCTCCAAAAGCTCCAAAACGTCTCAACAATGTCCAACTCATACTTGTATCTAATAAGACTCAAAGAATACCAAAAGACTCTAAAAACAATACTTATATCATGGCTAAAAACAGTAAAAAACATTATAGATCAACTTTTTTCTTAAAGTAAATAGAAGTCAATTTTTTGATTAAAAACTGGAAAAGTGATGATAGAAACTAGAAAGTTTAAGGAACTTTGGTGTTTCTTAATTGGAAAATGGAAAAGTAACATAGCAAATAAAAGTGTCGACCGATGAGTTTAAAATCTATTAACTTTTCATTTAGTGGTTTAAATAAAACTAAAACAATTAAAAAACAAAAAGGTTTTTTTGGATAAACCGGAATTTAATGTTAACCCAAGTCACCGATTTTGCTGGGATTTGAGCATTTTTTCCGGTTTAGCTAAGATCCAGCTTTTGAACTTACCCGGACTCAGCAAAGGCTGTGGTTCCCGGTCGGACATTTAAATATATTTAATTATCTTCAGTTTTTGATTTATAGTGAGTTGTTTTTTAAGAAAACAGTTATCCGTTTTCACACTTTTATTCACTAACCCTTTGAAGTATATAACCTTGTATGATAGAAATTTCGAGAAATTGATATGCTCTTCATTCCTCTAGTGTTTTTCAAGAAGGAGAAGAGAAGTGGGAGAGTTACTCGTAAATGGGAGAAAGAAGATTGCAAGTGACTAAGAGCCTCCAAATGAAGAAGAAGGTTTACTTTTTATTGTATTAATAATGAAGTAGACGGTGTCGTATTGGGCTTAGTGAGACTTGTATTAAAGGGTCACCTAAAATTTAGGGTTTTGGCATCCAAGATTACATTATCAATATTTCCCCTCTCTTACCTCCTTCTCGCTATTTCCCTATCTCGACATTTCTTCTTCTGTTCTTCCCCTGATTCTCCAACTTCTTCTTGTCTTGTTAGATGAGTTAACACTATCGGAAATTTATTGTGGTTTTGATTAAATAGCTTGATTGTGATTAGGATTATAAGTTTTATGATGAATTCATGGCAATTTTTTGGGTAGAGATTTGGGTGATGAATCTTAAATTTCGAAAACCATGAGGTCAGTTAAAAGTTATATACCAAAGCTGTGGAAGATGCAATTTTACTAAAGCTTCATTGCCATTTAAACTTTTTAGATTTTTTGGTGATATATTTGAATTTTCTTTAACCATTTATTTTTTTATACATAATTTTTTTTGAATTGTATCAGTTTCTCTATTTGGATTTAGTATATAAGTGTCACACACAACAATTAATAGATGGCTGTTCTTGTAACCACTGAATCCTTGAAAATTAGGTGTGTCTTTTCCTCTAAATGTGCTATGTTTTCTAGATTTTCCGTTGTCTAGTACTCTCATTTTTTCATAATCTATTTTGTAATATTATATTTAAAAATCACATATTTTATAATAATTTAGATATAAAAATTATATTTTTTTTGTAACTATGATGCTTGGAAACCGAAGCAGCTACGTGGAGGCAGAGCGTTTGGAAATGTGGAAACAATTTTTACAAAAAAATTAAGAACCGGTATGTGTAGTTATGTTTTTTTCAATCTTTATAGAGTAAATTGATTATGAAAATGGAATAATTTTCAAAATTTTTAAATATCCAACTTATTTTGAAAAGAAATAAAACTCAACATATTTCAATGAAGCAAATAAAATTCAAATTTAAATTTTTATAAAAAAAACAAATACTCGAGTAAGAGATAATTTGTTGCACACCTCCAAATAATTCTTATTTTAAGGCATAGGTGTTGCAGTTTTATCTAAATAATTTAATTAGTTACTTTAACCTTTAAGAGACTAAAAGTATATATATGGTTTCTAATGTGATATGTGACCAAATGTCTAACCTCGAAAAGCACTAACTCCGTAGATTATTCATATTTCACAATCTCAAGAGTCATTACTTTGTGTTTCAAATGGGCAAGGTGTTGTTTCTTCCTCTCCTTTGAACGTGCAGCTGATGCTCGGTTTGCCAAAATTCTGTTAGAACATCAATACAAATAATGTCACAAAACCATGAAGCATGAGTATTTTTAAAAATAAAAAACAGGTAATATAATAAAATCTAGCAAATGATCTTAGTTACCTTCTGACACCTTTATAATCAGATCTATCAATATCGTTCCATGCACCAAAGTAGGAGGAAGATGAGGTTTCTTCAAGTTGTCATAGAAACATCTATCCAATGAAATACTTCTGTTGTGCTTGCTTGAAGGATCATAGTCTTGGACTGCTCTTATCTCATCTTTATTCTCATTAAAGTTAAAAGTAGTACTAAAGTTAAAATTCTTATAAGCACTGAACTCTTGCTCGAGGAACTTGGACCGAGATTAAAGCTATTATGCGAAAGAGATGAAATCTGGTGGAGAGTTCCTCGAGCAAGAGTTTAGTGCTTATATGAATTTTAACTTTAGTACTGCTTTTAACTTTAATGAAAATAAAGATGCGATAAGAGCAGTCCAAGACTATGATCCTTCAAGCAAGCAAAACATAAGTGTTTCATTGGATAGCTGTTTCAATAACTACTTGAAAAGTCCTCATCGTCTTCCTACTTTGGTGCATGGAAACGATATTGATGGATCTGATTATAAAGGTGCGAGAAGGTAACTGAGATCATTTGTTAGATTTTATTAAATTACCTGTTTTTATTTTTTCAAATACGCATATGCTTCATGCTTTTGTGACATTATTTGTATTGATGTTCTAACAAAATTTTGGCAAACCGAGTGTCAGCTGCACGTTAAAAGGAGAGGAAGAAGATACACATTGCCCAGTTGAAACACAAAGTAATGACAGTTGAGATTGAGAAATATGAATTATCTACGGAGTTAGAGCTTTTTGAGGTTAGACATATGATCACATATCACATTAGAAACCATATATATGAAAGTATACTCAACAAAGCCCAACAGCGGAAACCAACCATACAAGGCCCATCTCACAAACACAACCCAGCTAAGAAGAAAGATCTAGAACAGGAACGTAATTGTCTTCTTCAATGCAGTGATGAAACTGATAAACCAAAGCAGAGGATTCTGATCGACAAAGGAGAAGGAAATGGATCGATTGGTACTAAGCAATGAATAAAAACCCTAGGGGAACTCACAAGTAGTATAAAGCCAAACTTATGTGTAATAGGAAAATATCAATGAAAAACGCTTTCTTCTAATTCTCAATTTCTCTCTATCTTCTCTTTATTCACATGGTATCAGAGCTCTCATAAACCTTAACAGGTGCTATCATGGCTGAAGCTCTCGATCCTTATCCTTTTCCCTCTTCTCTTCACATTTCTAGTTCTGTTACTATCAAACTCAATGATACAAACTATCTTCTGTGGAAAACACAGTTTGAGTCTCTTCTCCATTTTCAGAAGCTTCTCGGTTTCGTTACTGGCCAAGTCACAGCGCCAACAAAAACAGTCACGAAAATAGTCAACAATGAAGCTATACAAGTCCCAAATCCCAATTATGAAGCTTGGATGTGTACTGATCAGCTCATAAAGTCTTGGATCTCTGGCACTCTCACTAAAGAAGTGCTCGGTTATGTTCATGCTCATGGTTCATCGCAAGATGTGTGGTTGTCTCTCGCTGATAATTTCAACAAAAGTTCCATCGCTAGAGAATTTGATCTGCGACGTTGTCTCCAAATTTTGTCCAACAGACGAAAAACTGTCTTGGTCTATTGCCGAGAGTTTTGAGCTCTATGTGACCAACTCAGCTCCATCGGCAAACCAGTTAAATAATCCATGAAGATTTTTACTTTTTTTTGAATGGTTTAAGCCATGAGTATGATCCAATTTCCACCGTTGTGCAGAGCTCAATGTCTCGTTATCCTCCACCGACCTTCAACGATATTGTATCTGAAATTGGTGGCTTTGATACTTGACTCCAGTCTTATGAAGTCTCATCTGATGTTACTCCGCATATTGCTTTTCAATCGCAGAGGTCTAGCTCAGCACATCGTGGTTGCAGTGGTTATGGTCGTTCAGGAAATTACCGTGGCTGTGGTGGTTTTTCAACTCGTGGTAGAGGTTTTTCTCAGCAGGTAAACCCATCTAACTGGAATCAATCTGGTGCTTCAAACAATGAGAGACCGATCTGTCAAATTTGTGTTCGTATTGGACATGTTGCTCTCAAGTGCTGGAACCGTTTTGACAATGCTTATCAAAGTGAAGATACGCCACAAGCTCTTGCTGCTATTCAAACATCTGATGCAAGTGGTCGTGAGTGGTTCCCTGATTCTGGTGCCTCCTCACATATTACCTCTACGACTGCTCCACTTTGAAATGCCGACCCTTATTCTGGTTCTGAAACCGTAATGGTTGCTGATGGTGCGTATCTTCCCATTACACATGTTGGTTTCACTGTGCTTAATACCACCACAGGTAGTATCCCTCTTTATGATGTTCTAATGTGTCCATCAATGCAAAAATCATTGTTGTCCGTCTCAAAGTTGTGTGAGGATTATCCATGTGGGATGTTTTTTTTATATTAATGCTGTTTATGTCATTGACTTAACTACTCAGAAGGTGGTGACAAAAGGACCACGTCGTGAAGGTTTATATGTGTTGGAAAGTCCGGAGTTTGTGGCATTTTACTCTAATAGACAATGTGTGGCAAGTGATATAGTGTGGCATCAAAGTCTTGGTCATGCAAACTTCCAGATTCCCCATCTTCTTCAAGCTAGTAAAGCAATTTCCATTAATGAGAGTAGTAGTTCTTCTATTTGTGAGCCATGTAAATTGGGAAAGAGTACTCAACTCCCGTTCTCTTCTTCTGAATCTTGTGCATTGGAACCTCTTGATCGAATACATTGTGATCTTTGGGGTCCATCTCCGGTTGTATCCTATCAAGGTTTCAAATATTAAGCTATTTTGTGGATAATTTCTCTCGCTATTCATGGCTGTTTCCTCTCAAATTCCTCTCAAATTGAAGTCTGATTTTGTGGATGTTTTACTGGTTTTCAAAAACAAGTTGAAAATCAATTTGGAAAAAGATAAAAACATTTCAAGTGATGGTGGCGGCGAGTTTGTTAATACTCGATTCAAACATCATCTACAAAATCATGGGATTACTCATCTTTTGTCATGTCCATCTGACTCCTCAACAAAATGGAATCGCCGAGAGAAAGCATAGACACTTAACGGAGTTTGGATCACTCTCATGATCAAGGCCTGTTTCTCTCTCAGATAAAGTATACTGAGGAAATACTCCATCATGCTAATATGTATGCGTGTAACCTGACACACACACTGCTGGCTCTGACACTAGTTTCAGGATATTTTTCAGGATAAACGACTATTCTCTGAGCCAACATGTTTTCGGAGTCTAGCCAGAAAGCTTCAGTAACTGACTATCACTTTTCCTGATATCCAATTTGCCGTTAATTTCATTTGTCAGCGCATGCACGCACCTACAGAGTCTTACTTTCCATTACTCAAGCGAGTTTTTTGTTATCTTCGAGGTACGTCTACTATGGGGTTGCATATCTCTAATCACAGCAATTTGTCTCTTCTCTCATATAGCGATAGCGACTGGGCTGGATGTAAAGATACACGTCGGTCCACCTCTGGTTTTTGTGCTCTTCTTGGATCAAATGTGATCTCTTGGTCTGTTATACGACCACCCACTGTTTCTTGATCCTCTACTGAAGCAGATATCGGGCTCTTGCTACCACTGCTTCTGAACTGACATGGATTTCTTCAGTTCTTCGTGACTTGTGAGTGCCTCAATCTCAGTCTGCAGTTCTTCGATGTGATAATCTCTCTGCTGTTTATCTTTCTGCAAATCCAGTGCTTCATAATCGGCCTAAGCACTTCGATGTTGATTACATCTATGTCCGTGAGAGGTTTACGCTTGGTGTTCTGGAAATACAACATATTTCTGCAGCTTATCAATTAGCTGACATCTTTACCAAATCACTTCCTCATCGAGCTTTCCACGTCTACGCGCCAAACTGAATGTTGGACTTCCTCTGACCATTCGTTTGAGGGGGGATGAAAGTATACTCAACAAAGCCCAACAACGGAAACCAATCGTACAAAGGCCCATCTCACAAACACAACCCAGCTAAAAAGAAAGATCTAGAACATGAACATAATTGTCTTCTTCAATGCAGTGACGAAACTGATAAACCAAAGCAAAGGATTCTGATCGACAAAGGAGAAGGAAATGGATTGATTGGTACTAAGCAATAAATGAAAACCCTAGAAGAATTCACAAGTGTATAAAGCCAAACTATTGTGTAATAGGAAAATATCAATGAAAAACGCTTTCTTCTAACTCTCAATTTCTCTCTATATTCTCTTTATTCAGAATATATACTTTTCATCTCTCGGACATCTGCGCCATTTATTGTTATTCTTTCGTATCTAATTACCATTATATGTAGATTGTTTGATTCAGTTTTACAATTCATAATATTTAGTAAACAGAACTTTTTTACTGAAAACATGTATGGTAAACAAAAAGTATTTTTAAAGATTCATTAACTTGGCAACTGTGTCTTCTATCTCTGTCTTCTTCTTATTAGGAAACGCTGATGTCTTAATCATCATCTTCTTCACTACTATCATTTGCATCACGAAACGCGACGCTATCACGATTCCTTCTTTAATTGAACAGTTGAAGTTGAAGTATCCACGTGAAAACTATAGTTGGGAAACTATATTTTCTCCAATAATTTATTTGTGGTCCATTGTTAAACGATTCTCCTTCTTCTCTAACAGGATTATTATTCTTCATATACAACAACTTATCTTATATATATATATATATATATATATATTGTAAAAATGACTAAAGAGAACAATAATCAAAGCAGCCAATTAAACTGAAGCATGAAATGAAGATACCTTGAAAAACTCTCAAGTTCTATCAATGTTGCAGTCCATGGATCTAAGACTTTTTGAAGCACCCCAATCAGGCACAATCAGTTACACTTGGATGTATAAAAAATAATCATATTAAAATTTAGTTTGACATGCTTGTTAATTGTATCTTTAAATCTAAAGAGAATGAAATCAATGGGACGGTGATGCCTCTTACAAATAAAAGTGTACCTGCATCTTTGTCTCTGAGTGTAGACCTGAAGAATCCATGAGAAGTTGAGGTGCTTTGAAAAAACATAGATTCATGGACTGCAACATTGATAAAAGTTGAGATCTAACAAGTCCATCACACACAGCTTTATTAAGAAGGAGCGAGAGCACATTTTAGAAAATAAATATTGTTTGCAGGAAAATAAAAAATAATAAAGACTCCTCCATTGTGACAATATATAGATCATGCATATAAATACGTCAATTTATATAGGAAACTATAATGGGTTGTGTTTATACCGGTGCTGAGAATGAATGGGCTACAAGCCAAATTTATTTTGTGGGCCTATTAATTGATAAAGGAATTAAATAAAACAAAATTTTGGATGAAATGAGTCGAACTATGCACCTCCATTCCTTAAAACTTCAGTGTGCAACCAATTCTCCTAGCTAAAATGATAGTGAGCAAACGGCCGAAATATACTTAATATATTTACGGCCGCAAGCAAGTGCTTGGCCTGCTTGTGTCCAGGGCCGGGTCTGTGTATATGAGGATATGATTAATTCGAATCTCAGAAAAGAAGAATAAATTGTGTCAATCATAAAAGTAAATATTCCTCCTTCGTTATTGTATGGGTCTTCATTCTTACTTCCTTCATTGTTGTATTTGTCTTCTTCTTTTTTTTTGTCCTCCATTGTTGTATATGTCTTTGATCGACGATTTCTCCTTTTCGATGGTCTTCATCATCGGTCTAACCTTCAATGGTTTATTTGTCTTTGATCTCTATTTGATCATTATTATCATCTTTGTCCTCCTAGAAATGTAATATTTAAGGCATGTGATGGTATTAGTATCATCTTTGTGCACCTATAAATGTAATATTTAAGGCATGTGGCGGTGAAAGAAAGAAAATGCGATATACAACAAACTGAAATACAAGGCTTGATTCAATCTCGGTTTTAGTGTAGTCAAAGAACTAGATTTGTTTTAAAATATATATGTATATATATATATATATATAGATTTAGGTTAATTTCGTTTGAATCAATATATGCAAGAAATATTTATGTTATGTTTTTTTGGTGTGAATGAATTAATTAAAATCGGTAGTTAATACCATGTGAAGCACTTATTTATATATTAAATGTATTGTTATAACATTTAAGTATTAAATATTACAAATACTATTAAAATTTTGAGTAAATGATTTTATTTATTGATAATAGGTAATTATTTTTCGTTTTTTCAGCAAACTCATAAAAATAAAAAAATATTTTACAAAATCATAATGTACGATATAAGTTTGGCTATAAATGGTATCAACTGAATTGTCGAATTATGGTGAAAAAATTAATGTTACATAATTTGCGAGAAAATGCTCATTTAATTCCCCAAATATTTGAAATTGGCAGATTTATTCCCCATATATTATATGTGCAGAATAAATTTTCAAGAATAGTTTAACTTCGAAAAAATATACTTCACTGTCAACGTTAAAAAACTTAGAGATCATTAACCATAGTTAAGTCTGAGTTGGAAACATCTTTCTCATCAGTTTTCCACCTATTCCCCCCCCCTCCCCCAAACTGAAAACCTTAAAGAATTTCATAAGCTTAGGCAAACTCCGACAACAAGATCATGAAATCTGCCATGAAGAACATCAATCCTAGCTCATAAACGATATACGTAAGTGATCCTTTTTTCCTATTGCTCTTTCTGGATTTGGGTGACCATAAATTTGAAAATTATAGAATTAAAACTGCTTGAGTGTAGGATGAGATAAGATCTAATAAGAAATATGAATTTGGAATTATTGATTTTACAAAATCAAGAACATGATTCTTATTGTTTGTTTTTGTATTTTGCCATTTTGTAGGTAGAGAATGTAAGAGATTACTTAGTGTAAGACAAGATATTTTGGTTATGTTGCATTTATGAGAAGGTAATATTTTGTTAACGTTAATGCACCAGAGTTATATGCTCCCGTCATTGTGAATACAACTTCCACAATTAATATTTGTTTTTGTCATGTAGTTATATGCTAAGTTGTAAAAAATGTATTTTAATGATATTACATCAAATTTAGTGGCTGCTCGATCGAAATGGAGTTATATGTAAATAAACTACATATATATATATATATATATATATATATATATAACTAAAAATGAAATACATATGGGGAAATAAGAAAGAGGCACCACGTATGCTTGCCTTCTAACTGAAGCTTTGGTCTTTTCCCGGTCATGGTTTTCAGTTTGTAAATTTCTCAGTTTCTTCTTCTCAGTCGATTTAGGATTTGTTACTTGGAGAATAATCGCTTATTAGATTTTTTTTATTGACAATTTGGAGAAAAATAGAAAATAGTCATGATGGAGAAGATGATATATTGATGGAAATTAGAATTAGCGACTTGTAGTTTTTGTTAATGTTGAAATTAGTGAGGTCTAATTTTGAAAATTCAAACTAGGCTTGGAGATTTATTTTGCAAATACAATAGCTAAAGAATAAATCTGCCAATTGAAAATACTTGAGGAATTAAATGAGTATTTCCCCCATCATTTTCTTTGTTTTAGGAATTGAAGAAATTTGAGGAATTCAATGACTGAAACGTATTAAGAACAAACAAAACTAAAAACTGAATTAAGTTTTCTGATTTTTTTCTTGCAAAATAAATATTATAATAATATATAAAATTAATTAGTTATGTTTATTTTGTTATAAACGTTTTCGTCATCATTTCTATTATAATTTTTTTTTGGTCTAAAACCATATTGGGCACGAATTAATGTTTTAATCATTAATATTTAATTTAACTTTAAAATATTATCAATTTGTATTTTATATTATATTAATTGGACCCAAATTTATTTATCCATTATATTATGTTATATTTTGTTAGATTCAGACATATTACATTGTTACCATCTGAATCAGTTGTTATTTATGAATTGTGATTTTTTAGAAAATAAAAAACCATTAAAATTATTTTAAAAATAAGACATGTGTTAGCGTCTCCTGGCTCAAATTGAGAGGACAATTTAAACTGATATAATAATATTTTTATATATTTTAATGTGTACTTATTTATTAACATATATCATTACTTATTATTTTATAGTAGAAATTTATTATGTTTATAAAATAATGTAAAATAAATATAAAGTTTTACTATTGCGAGTAAATTATACTATTTATTGATAGATAGAGTTATTTGTTTATTTTTCTTCAGAAAAGTCATAAAATGAAACTATTTCAAAAACAATAAACTACAGAAGTTTTTAATTTGAGTTAATTAAAAAATTTAATTTATTTAATTATCTTCATTTTCTGATTTAGTGTGTTGTTTTTTAAGAAAACAGTTATCCGTCTTCACACTTTTCTTCACTAACCGTTTGAAAAACTGATAAGCTCTTGATTTTTCTAGTGTTTTTCAAGAAGAATAAGAGAAGCAGAAGAGTTGCTCGTAAATGGGGGAAGAAGATTGCAAGTGGCTAAGAGCCTCCAAATGAAGAAAAAGGGTTACTTGTTATGTTATCAATAATGAAGTAAACAGTACCATATTGGGCTCAATGAGTTTTGGCATCTAAGATTACATTATTAACATTTCCACTCTATTGCCTCTTTCTCTCTATTTCCCTATCTCAACATTTCTTCTTCTGTTCTTCCCCTCATTCTCCATATTCTTCTTTTCGAGTTAGGTAAGTAAACACTTAACATAAATTTACTGTGGCTTTGATTGAATAGCTTGATTGTGATTAGGATTATAAGTTTTATGATGAATTCATGGAAATTTATTTGGTAGAGATTTGGGCGATGAATCTTAAAGTTCGAAAACCATGAGGTCAGCTAAAAGATTTTTCAATCTGATTTTGATTAGTTGCGATCTCTCTATTTAAGTTTTTTTTTTTAAGTTATGGTGTTGTAGTTTTTAGGTTCTAATTTTACTCATACCAAAGCTGTGGAAAATGTAGTTTTACTAAAGCTTCATTGCCATCTAAGTTTGTTAGATTTTTTGGTGATGTTATTTGAGTTTTCTTTAACCATTTATATATATATATACATAAATTTTTTGAATTGTATCAGTTTCTCTATTTGGACTTAGTAACTAAGTGTCACACACAACAATTAATAGATGGGTGTTCTTGTAACCACTGAATCCTTGAAATTAGGTGTGTCTTTTCCTCTCAATGTGCTCTATTTTCTAGATCTTCTGTGGTCTGGTACTCTTGTTTTTTAGTAATCTATTTTGTAATATTAGATTTAAAATTCATATATTTTGTCATAAATTAGATTTAAAAATTATATACTTTGTAACTAGGATGCTTGGAAACCGAAGCGAGTATGCGGAAACAAAGCGTTTGAGAATATGGAAACAATATTTATAAAAACGTTAGGAACTAGTATGTGTTGGAATCATATATATATATAATATATAAAAATTATCATATTAAACTTCAGTTTAACCATATATACAAATCTATTTTTGGCACCATCTTTTTGTTCGAATTGAATCAGATTATCATCATCCTTAAATCGAATTGAATGATAATTTGTTAGATAGAAAACATTTAAAACCCATGCATCGTGTTGTTCATGTTGTTAGAAGCAGGCCACTGCTTCTTCTTTTTTTTTTGTTTTTTTTTCTGAATATCAAGAGGTTCTGAACAGAAGACCATATATTCCCTTAGGTCCAAAATCATAGCATGTAATATTAGTTTTTCCAAGCGTCATTCGAACCGGCGATCTCTAAGCTTTATCTAGGATCTTTACTAGTTGAGGTAACAACACTTGGTAAACTTGTCTCTGCTTATTGTCTCTACTTAGTTTGCTCATCCTACGATACCAACATCATGTTGTTCCCATCGTTAGAAGCAGACCATTGGTTCTTGTCCCTTCTCAGCCTAATGCCAGAGGGGCAACTGCTCCTCCTAAGTTTCCTAAACCTCTTGTAAATGTTTAAGAGTTTTATCAATTGCCTATGGTAAAAGGTAATTCATGCCCCTCGAACAACATCACTTTTCAAAACTCAGTTGATTTTCTATTTATTAGATTAATTTATTTTCTTCTTTGCAAACGTAAATTCCCATTTTGTTATTATATGCTATCATAAACTAATATTTCCATATTAAATACAATCATTTACTTCATTCAACATAACTTTTTTTTAAAAAAGTATATACAGAAAATCAATCTCTATTTATTTGACCAACCAGAACCACCTATTAATTCATAGAAGTAGTAAATGGTAGTTAAAGATATTTCTACTTTTAATTAATTAATCCATTCATTAAGTAAAAAAAAACAGGAATTTAACAAAAAAAACTGCGTGAAGAAACATAGTTATGCTTTGATTTTAATTTTGTTGTTGTATTTTTCATTTCATATTTTTTTTGTTATACCTATTTTTAAAAATAAAAACAGGTTACAAATATTTAAAATAGTATATAAGGTATCTAAAATATATATTTTATTATTTAAAAATATTGCTCTGGGTAAAATAAATGGCTGGATCCGCCATTGCCTCATGCTATCAGTTATGGTTTTCAAAGCTCTCATAGGTGATAACATAGATTATTTTAAGTTTGCAATCTATTAAAATAAATTCATAATTTTATTTCAGATTTTGTTTTCCATAAAATTATCAAATTTGACATTAAAAATAAATAACAGTTCAAGACGAGCTTTCTAATAATATATTATGATGGAAAAAATTAACATCAGACAACACGAGATAAGCCCTAATATTATCTAAAAGCCCAAACAGAAACAAGACAATTAATTTATAAAGTTTGACCAAATCCTAATTAAAGTTTGGCCTTTTATAATTGGCTAATTTTTTGTTTTTGTTCGCCATCAGGCTAATGTTTTTTATTCATTTACCCTTATCATCATCACTAATTGTTAATAACTTAAGAAGAAAAACTGAGGAAACAGAGACTAAAGAATCTCAGGTGACTAGTGAGTACACCGAAATTAACGGTACATTTTAAAGCTTTTTACTACTTCATGGGTCGTTGCTTTTTTTTTGGTTGGTAACAATATTTTGCCATGTCTCTTCACTTGAATTTTTTCAAATCTGACATGTGTTGGATTCTAGGGTTACAGAGAAATTGAATACTGATATTTGTTTGTTGGTTGTTTTGAGCTGTTGAGTTGATTGATTGTTGGATTTAATTTTGAGATAAGTTTTAGGAAGTAGTCCCGATTTTAGGGCAATTACATTGGTAGTTTTTCAAAAATCTTTCAAAAATTATAAAATAATAAATATTAATTTCTAAAAAACAAGTGAGAATTTCAAATGAGAGACTCATCCATGGGGTTCTCATCTTTTTTGAGAGATCCATATTATTTAATCAATATTTATTATTTTATATTTTTTGAGAACTTATGTGAGAGACTAGCACTAATAGTATTCTAAGAACTTATTTTATAAATGATTACATGTTCATTAAGATAATAGAATTGAGTGATTAATGTTGATCATGTCTGAATAAATTCCAATTTATTGTGTGTAATAACAAGACTTCTTTATCAAAATTTTCTTGAATTACAAAAAGTATTTAAAATAAAATAAAATAAGGGGTTGAACTAAATATCACAACAATAAGCTGAAAACAACAAAAATAAAAACAACAGTAGGCTGAAAACAACCAAAATGAAAACAACAGTAGGCTGAAAGAACAGGAAGTCAGGAACAGTAGGTGCCGTGACTGCCGTCTCACGTCCCCATTTTTGCGTGGGGGCGGGTACGCTGTGGGAACGTTTCCGGCACGTTTCCAAATTACAGGGACGGCAGTTTTTTGGTGGTTCGGTTTGTCTAATGGGGACGAGGATGACACGTTTATGAAACTTTTCCTAATTTTAATACGTTTAGAATATGGAAAAATTAAAAGAAAAAGGATAATTTGTTTTAAGTAAATTAAGTTAATAAGAGAATTAGGGTTAATGTTAAAGTTTATATATTCAGTTTCTCACATAAAACTTTTAAGTTTCACCTCTTACCTCTCTCGATTCTCAACTCTCACCTCATGACTCACCTCGATGAACCTGTGTACTTCCAATGTGGGATGTTGGTAGAGATGAGTTTGATTCTATAAAAGATGTAGGATTGTTGGAGTTTGCAGACCTCTCATTATATGAGCCGGATTTGGAAAACTTGTTACTCGTTGATTTGCTTATTTTTATTTTTGTTGTTTTCTTAAGATATTAAACTAGGATGATTTTTTTTAAGAGTTACAAATATTTTTTATTTATTTAAATTTATGGATATTTATATATATTTATTAACATACCCATGTCGTCCCTGTATTCTTATATTTTTAACTTTCCGTTTCCCGTCCTTGCTCCCATACCCGTTTCTCGTCCCCGTACCCGCCCCAATGCTACTTAGGATAAGATATAAGAGAAGTGAAGTTAGGAGGTGTTACGATATACATTGTATATGCATTAAAGGGTAGTATAGCTATTTACTGTCAAAGATATTTTCGGGTAATCTTGTTGTATAAATATGGGTCTTTTGGCTTGTGAAGGATAATAAGAAAAGTCCCTTTCATTCGTTTGGCTTTTGGGATTTCTGACATGTATCAGAGCCATAGCTGTTTTTATAAAAAAACATTCGGCTTCCTCTTGATCTTTGGACGTTGTTCTTCCGTTTCTCTCATTGTTCATCACTCTTCTGTTTTCCGACCATCACTCATCTGTTTTCCAATCATTGTTCTTCATCTCTCTCTCTGTTTCTTTATCGTTTCTCTGTTCTTAAACCATGGGAGATTCAATCAATCCAGTTGTGAAGCGTCGCACTATTGATCCTTACGATCTAACGTCTAGTGACAATCCCGGACATGTGATCTCGCAACCTCTTCTTCGTGGATCCAATTACGACGAGTGGTCCATGAACATACGGCTTGCGTTGAAGGCTAGGAAGAAATTCGGGTTCGTTGATGGTTCCATACCACAACTGCCTGCGGATTCTCCAGACCTAGAGGATTGGTGGGCGAACAACGCTATGGTCATCTCGTGGTTTAAGAACGTGGTGGAATCA
The DNA here is from genome assembly GCA_963555745.1 of Cardamine flexuosa. NCBI lineage: Eukaryota > Viridiplantae > Streptophyta > Magnoliopsida > Brassicales > Brassicaceae > Cardamine > Cardamine flexuosa. The sequence continues at coordinate 24,205,607 of OY743214.1, read as the reverse complement.
GATCTCCGCACATCTCTTTGTGATAATGAAATTGCAAGTGATCTCTTGACACACATCCAGAAATGTTTCTCGGTTCGAAACGGGCAACGTGTTCAGCGTATCAAAGCTGATTTAGCTCATTGTCATTAAAAAGGACTTGAGGTGCAAGAATACTATGGCAAACTTACGAATCTGTGGCGTAATTTGGTGGACTATCAACGTGGCAAGACAATTGAGGAGATCACCAAAGAGAGAGAGGAAAATAAGCTTCATCAATTCTTGTTAGGGCTTGATGAAACGATGTTTGGTGCGGTTAAGTCCTCGATTCTCTCTCGCGATCCATTACCATCTCTCGATGAAGCATATCAGATTGTTACTCAAGATGCAGAATCTAAAGCTGCAACACGCCAAGTTATGGAATGTGCTGAAGAGATGAGCTTTCTTGTTCAAACTCCATCGTCTAAGACTCCTCCTGTGCCTCCTCCCTCGTCATCTCGTTTCTGCACTAGTTACGGAAAGACAGGGCATTTGACGGATACTTGTTTCAAGAAGATTGGATATCCCAAGTGGTGGGGTGAAAACAAAAATTCTGGTCGTGGTCGCGGTTCCGGACATGGGCGTGGTGGTTCGTCGCGTGGTGCATCTAATGCCACGGCTACCTCTGTTCTCACAACATCTGATCGCACTGGTTTGGTTGGTTTGAACGATGCGCAATGGCAACAACTCGTTCTCTTCTTCAGGAACGTGAACAAACCAACAAACTCTCGGGTAAGATCTCTTCTCACTCTTGGATCATTAATACTGGGGCAACTAATCATATGACAGGATCTCTGAATGCTCTTGATGAGATTATACTATGTCACCGGTTTTGATTAAGTTACCAGATGGTCAAGTTTCTGTTTCAACTCGTCAAGGCACAGTAGAGTTGGGTTCCGATTTGAGGCTTCAGAATGTGTATTATGTTGAGAGATTGTGTTGTCATTTGATATATGTGTCTCAGTTGAATCGAGATTGCGCTTGTGTCATGCAAATCACTTACAAGTTGTGTGTGATTCAGGACCACATTACAAAGACTTTGATTGGAGTGGGTGAAGAGGAGAGTGGCTTGTATTTCTTTAGAAGCATGGATGTTGCAGCGGATTTACATCTTTCCAGGAAGCCTTCTTTGGAGGTTTGGTATAGACGTTTGGGACATCCCGCATCTAAAGCTATGGACTTGTTGTCCTTTTCTGATTTGAGTAGTAGTACTAGTTTTGATTCCAAGGCGTGCGACATTTGTATCCGCGCTAAACAGTCTCGTGTTTTTTTTCCTCAAAGTTCGAATAAAACCAAGGATGTTTTTGAAGTTGTGCATTGTGATATTTAGGGACCTTACTGTACTCCTACTTTGTGTGGTTCGAGATATTTTTTTAACCATTCTTGATGATTATTCACGTTTGTTATGGATTTTTCTTCTTCCCGACAAGAAACACGCACCAAATAGTCTAAAGAACTTCATTACAATGGTGGAATGACAATTTGACAAACGCGTTAAAACCATTCGGAGTGATCATGGTTCTGAATTCATTTGCCTTAGTGAATTCTTGCGCACGTGTGGTATTATTCATGAACATCGTGTGTAGATACTCCCCAGAAAAATGGTCATGTAGAACGGAAGCATCGGCATATTCTCAATGTTGCTTGGGCTCTTCGTTTCCAAGCTTCTCTTCCGTTAGAATTCTGGGGACAATGCATTTTGGCTGCCGGTTATCTCATCAATCGTACTCTGGCAACTATTCTTGCGGGTAAAACACCGTTTGAAATGCTTTACAAATGTTCTCCGCCGCTTACTCCTTTACGGGTTTTTGGGTGTTTGTGTTATGTTCACAACCGCAATACTAATGACGATAAATTCGTAACCTGCAGTAACCCATCAATTTTTCTTGGATATCCATTTGGTAAGAAAGGTTGGAGGGTCTTCGACTTGAATACGAGGAAAATCACTGTTTCTCATGATGTGATTTTTTCCGAAGACAGTTTCCTTTTGCTACTTCTTCATCTTCTCCATCGATGTTTATCTTCTCTACTCCCTCTCTGGTCACTCCAGAAGAATCTGACACAACGGATTTTGCCACTGATCCGGTTATAGCGAATGTCGAGGAACCGGTCACTCCTCTCTCTCCAGTCACTCCTCCCTCTCCGGTCTCGCTTTCACCGGCTTCCATGGTTTCTTCTCCGGAATCGCCTGCACCGACCCCTCCTCCTCCAGAACTTGGCTGTGGTCTTCGACCAAAATGACCACCGGCTCATTTATCTGATTATGTACTTGTTACCGTGACGCGTTCGTCGTTATCTCCTTCTCCGACTTTAAATCCTGCTTGTTGGTATCCATTTGAGGATTTTGTTGACTGCGATCATTTTTCACCCTCTCATTGTGCTTATTTGACAGCTATTTCCAAAGAGACGATTCCAAAGCACTATTTTCTGGCAGTTCTAGATCCACACTTTCGTGATGCCATGCGGACAGAGATTGATGATTTGGAAGAGCATCAAACTTGGACGGTTATAACTTTACCACCGGGTAAGAAAGCTATCAGGTCCAAATGGGTATACACGATTAAATATCTGTCTGATGGTAGTCTTGAGGTGTATAAAGCTTGTTTGGTCGTTTTGGGTAATAATCAAGTTGAAGGTGAAGATTTTGAAGAGACTTTCGCTCCAGTAATCAAGATGACTACGGTTCGTATTTTTCTTGAAGTTGCTGCTTCAAAGAATTGGGAGGTTCATCAAATGGATGTTCATAATGCCTTTCTCCACGGTGATCTCGAAGAAGAGGTTTTTATGAAGCCTCCTCCTGGTTTTCGTACTAATGATCCTTCTCAAGTCTGTCGTCTTCACAAATCTCTCTATGGTCTTGGCCAAGCCCCGAGATGTTGGTTCGCTAAGTTGACTTCCGCATTGCTTGGTTATGAGTTCACACAGAATATATCTGATTACTCACTCTTCAATTACACGAAGGCGGGTGAGCATCTTCATGTTTTGGTATGTCGATGATCTTGTTATCTCGGGCAGTTCTCCTCATCTCATACGAGTTTTTAAGGAGTATTTACACTCATGCTTCAAGATGAAGGACTTGGGAGACCTTAAGTACTTTGTTGGCATTGAAGTTGCGTGAAGTGCTACAGGTATTTATCTCTCTCAAAGAAAGTATGCTTTAGACATTATTTCTGAAGTTGGACTCTTAGGAGCAAAGCCGGTTGCATTTCCAATCGATCAGAATCATAACTTGACAATGGCTACGGGTGACGACATGGAGAATTCTTCTAGTTATAGACGCCTCGTCGGCCGTTTGATTTATCTTGCTACCACTCGTCCTGATCTTTCGTATGCTATTCATATTCTTACTCGCTATATGAAACATCCGAAAGATGCACATTGGGTGGCTGCACTACACGTAGTCTGTTTTCTCAAAGGTAACCCGGGTCAAGGAATTCTTTTACGTGCTGATTCTTTTTTGGCACTTACTGCTTGGTGTGACTCGGATTGGGCTGGTTGTTGAACTACTCGTCGTTCTCTTACTGGATATTTCATCCAACTTGGCAACTCCCCGGTCTCGTGAAAGACTCATAAGCAGCGTACGGTCTCCTATCTTCGGCTGAGGCAGAATATCGTGCTCTTCAGTATATAACTCGTGAACTTATTTGGATCAAAGCACTTCTTTTTCTCTTGGTATTGATCATTCTGAACCTATTTCGTTACATTGTGATAGCCAGGCAGCAATTCACATTGCCACCAATCCGGTTTTTCATGAACGGACAAAACATATTGAGACGGATTGTCATTTTGTCAACAAGCGATTCAACGTGGTATTATTGCAACTAAACATGTTGGTACAAAGATGCAACTTGCAGACATCATGACTAAAGCTTTGGGTCAACTAGAGTTTAAGTCTTTTGTTTCCAGGATGGGCATTTGTGATCTCCATGGTCCATCTTGAGGGGGGGGGGGGTGTTACGATATACATTGTATATGCATTAAAGGGTAGTATAGCTATTTACTGTCAAAGATATTTTCGGGTAATCTTGTTGTATAAATATGGGTCTTTTGGCTTGTGAAGGATAATGAGAAAATTCCCTTTCATTCGTTTCGCTTTTGAGATTTCTGACAGGAGGTATCGTATGAATCAGGAGAAGTGGTAGTGGTAGTGGAGAAGATGTTAGAGATGAAATGTAACTAATGATCTGGGTTCCACAGCTTTAATACAATGTGAGTTAAATTCTAGTGGCAATGAAATTAAATGATATTGTTGATATTTAGTTTTACAATCTTCCCTTGCCTTTTACCCAACTATCCCTAAAATATAAGGTGGATCAGCAATTTTTTTCGAATATCATTGTATTACATGAAATACATGTAGAGCCGTAGAGGCTAGGGAGTCCTTTAACTCATACCAAACGACAGAGTGAACATATACCAATTGACCAGTAGTAATTTATGATTGTTCCACATTTTAAAATGCATCTTGCCTTGCTACCTTATTAGGTTCTTACTAGAAGCTGGTTGCTTTCGAAATGTCGGTCACTTCCAAAGTATTCCCATTAGCATTACATATTTAAATACTAAAATCTACAACATCGAAAATAACAACATGTGTATTGGTAGTCTTTCACAAACTATATAATAATAATATTAATAAAATATTATAAAATTTTCAAAAATAATAAAAATTTCATGGATGAGTCTCTCAACAAATGAAAGACTCAATTACAATATTTTACTAATATTTATTATTTTATATTTGTTGAGACTGAGAGATTAGCAATGCACAAACTTCTCTTTTCTCCAAAAAAAATTCAGATAGATCTTGTACTATCTTATTAGAAGCTTCTTCTTACTCGGAGCTAGTCGTCCATAGTGAATGTGTTGATTCGATGTAACAAATGCAAGATCCAAATACAGACGAATTCAATCGTTTTCTTCCGACTCTGATTCCTTCACCTACCCATTATAAGGTTAAAGCCATTAAATACCGTTATTATTAACTCAAGTGGAGACAAAAAAAAGCACTCAGTTTGAGGAATTTGAAAACTACTCTATAATTTATAAACAATTAGATTATGATCTGTCTTATGAATGAGTTTTAATTTTTTAAATCAATTATTTTTATTCAACTAAATATTTATTATAATAATATATCTTAAATTATTTTAGGAAAAGAAATATAAATCATGTTTTATTAAAGAAAATAGTTATTTATAAAATTTTAGTTTTTTGCATGACTAACTTATTAACTTTTTATATTAAAATTTTCTTACAAAAATATTAAAAATCTATATAATGTCCAAAAGCTTTGGGCTGTCAAAGCTTAGCCATATTGAAACTTTCAATTAAGTCTGTATCCACACGGATTTTGAAAAACAATGTCAAGCCACATCCAAAGTTTTTTTTCGAGCTATATCCACATTTCCGTTAATTTTGACGGAAAGTTAAACAGTTTGTCTTAACCTCTTACAGAGTTGAAAGTTTTCATGTGGCTACATTCCGACGGTCCAAAACAAAATTAAAAATAATATTTAAAAAATTATAAGGGAATTGATTAACTATAAAAAATATTATGATTATTAGTAAGATTTGAAAAAAATAAAATTTAATATTTTTAATTAACACAACACAAGTCATATATAATAATAATAGATAAGATCTCTAGAAATTTTAATTAACACAACACAAACCATATATAATTATTTGAGCAATGTTAAATACAAAATAACCTTACATTTACGTGAGATGTTACAACAAATATCATTGGATAATCTTTTTAATTTTTTCAAATCTTACTAATAATCATAATAATTTTTTTTAGTTAATCAATTCCCTAATAAATATCACAAAAATAAGTATAGAGATATTTCAAATTTTAGTTATAGATATTTTAAAATCTTTTAATTTTTATTTAATATCTTCTAAATAAATATGAAATTGTTTAATTACTGTATTTAAACAATATAGTATTTAATCTTTTTAAATAAAGTCATTAAGGATATAATAATAACCACAAAATTTATATAATTAAAAAATGTAAATAATATTTAAACAATTTTTACTTTCTACAAAAAACTAAACTCAATTTCTTTTTCTTATTAATTATGGATGAAAAGTAAAATTATTTTTTACCATCCAACTTTAAATAATCCAGATCTTCAAATATTCTAGCTTTTACAATAGATCATAATGGATAAATTGAAATAATTTTAATTGATCGGTATTGATCCATCCTGATCTATTGTAAAAATTATATTATCTGAAGATCTGGATTATTTAAAGTTCGATGGTAAAAATAATTTTAATTTTCTTCCATAATTAATAAGAGAAAGAAATTGAGTATAATTATTTTTTGTAGAATGTAAAAATTATTTAAATACTATTTACATTTTTTTTTTGGGCCGTCGGGGTGTAGCCACATGAAAAGTTTCAACTATGTTAGTGGTTAAGGAAAACTATTTAACTTTCCGTCAAAATTAACGAAAATGTGGATACAGCTCAAAAAAAATTGTTGGATGTGGCTAGACATTATTTTTCAAAACCCGTGTGGATACATACTTAACTGAAGTTTCAATGTGACTATACCCCGATGGCCCCAAAAGCTTTTGGTTCTCACTTGTTGTTTCTTTTTTCGACTACAATGTTAGATAGTATGAACAAAATATCATAAACCAAAACAAATAAAACAAATTCAATCCAAAAAGGGTACTAACCCAAAAAAATTCAAATGGATCCTAAACTGAATTGAACCGAGAACCGAATGAATACCCAAAATACTCAAAATATAATTATATACCCAAAAGTTAAATAATATTTAGACTTGATATAATTCAATTACCCAACAATTATAAACCTAAAATACCAATTATTTTTTATATCAAATAACTAAAATACCTTAAATCATCCAAATATATGAAAGGTCTAGGTTATTAACTCTTTTTTTAAATCAATTTTTTCTTTATACACACTTGATTTTGCTATAAATACAAAATCAAGTAATTTGTTAGAGACTAGTGAAGACAACTTTTATGATATTGTAATAAAATCAAGAATATTGAAAATATTAAATTGAAGACAACTTCATTTTCGGATATTGTAAAGAGTTTATTTTATAAATCATAATACAAACTCTCAAGTTGGGCTCTATCAACACCAACAGTACAATTTTCGATAAGACAGTGAGATTTCTAAAGTTGATCGTTTGAAAACGCGTGCGTTTGTAATCTAATCGACGACAACAAAATAATCATTTTAGCAAAAAGAAACAGAGCCTCTGTTTTGAGAAGAAATGGTAGGGCTCTGCTATAACCTTAAATTGTTCACCTGTTGCTTGAAAAGGCCACCACCAATGTTCTGAAATTTTTGAGAAATTTGAGATTCCATTTTCATTCCATTTTTTATTTTTTAAAAGTTTTATCTCATTTTCATTACATTTTGTCTATTTATGATCTTCGTCTTCTCTTCTAAGTTAACTGCAAAACCAAAAAAAAAAAAGATGAGTTGGCTTGATAAGTTAATCAGAGCTTAAGTGAAAACGAGTTACAAAATGATGGTTAAATAAACCAGAAGATTAAATAGATAAAAGAAGAGAGCTATACATTCTACTAAGTCAGCCCCTACATGTTGTATAAGCATGATAAATATGCAGAGAAAGCACAAGTCTGCTATAAGAAATGAACGGATCTAGAAATTGTAGAGCTCTTTTAACTTAAATTGCCCACATGTGGGCTTATACAATCCAATTCTTTCTATTTATGAAGATGATTTTCTACGGTGAAGTGCACACGGCCACAAATCAGTAAACTCTTAATCAGACACAAAGAAAGAAAAACCATGGTATACAACTTAAAAAACCATACACAAACTATAACTTAAATTTATATTATTTACTTATGTTTTGCTTATGGTTGCTTATATTTTATTTATATTTTACAAAGCAAGGACCTGCTCAGTGGGTGTGTTTTAAATTTTAAAATAATTTAAAGTTAAGCATTTTTATTCAATTAAATATTTGTCATTAATGATATATTGTGAATTATTTTAGGAAAAGAAATAGAAATTATGTTTTGTTAACAAATATATTTATTTCCAAGATTTTAGTTTTTTATTATGAATAAATTAATTAACTTTGTATACTATAATTTGATTATCAATATTTTTTAAAAAAAATTAATGTCCGAAATTGTTTGGTTCTCACTTGTTGTTTATTTTTCCGACCACCATGTTAGATAACATGAACAAAATATCTGAAATTCGAAAAAATCCAAATAGGTCCTAAACTTCTTTACCAAAAAGATAAAACCTAAACTGAACCGACCTGAGAACCGAATAGATACCTGAAATACTCTAAATAGTTCCAATTATATACCCAAAATGTTAATAATATTTAGACCTTATATAATACAATTATCCTAAAATTATAAACCCAAAAATTTCAAATATTTTAGTACTCCCTCTGTTCCATTTTGATAGATGTTTAAAGTTATTTTGTTGATTCCAATTTATTAGATTTTTCCTAATATCTATGCAGATTTTTTATTTATTTTAATCTAGTTAAATTTTTTTAATATAACTCACTGCTAAAATCAAAAATAAACAGAACAAGAATGAAAATATCATTCTTAATTTTATTAGCATTTATTTTCATAAATGCTAATAATAATATTTGTGTGATTTTATTAGCATCTAATTGAATATCTCTAGGCACACATAATAAAAAAGCTAACAAAGAATACTAGTGAAGTTGTCTTCTCCATATTTTAACTTGTTTTTTGTCTTTCTCTTAAACTTGTCTTTGAGATAATTTTTGATATGTTATTGAGACAGTTTAGTTTATCTATTTATATACAAACCGAAGATGCGAAAAATTAAATTGAAAACAAAATGGAAAGATCTGATTTTTTGAATTGGAAACGATTTTCGGTCCATAAGTGTTTTACTAAGATTCCTTTATTTATGAAATTGATATGAAAAAACAAAATCTTGATAACAAATTTAAGGACGCATGATTAATACTTTTCCTTTTTTAACTTTCGAAATTATATACTTTCCTATTTGTGGAAATAATATTTTTCCTTAGCTACATTAAACAGTCGATTAAAATATTTAAACTACAGAATATTCCCTCTTTTAAATTTGTAATTATTGTTTATCGCCAAGATCATGATAGACACTAGACCGTACATATTTTTCAGGTTCAGTTTTGGAATATCTAAAATCATTAAAGAATTTAGAGTTATTTTCTTAGAATCATATTAATCTTTTTAAAAAAAATATTGCTCTAATGTTTTTGAATTGGGATAAATTAAGCCACTTTTTTTAAATGATTATAAATATAATATTTTATATTTTATAATTTATATTTGAAAAATCTAGATTCTGCTAATATTAATGTTAGTGTGATTTTATTAGTATCTAATTGACAATTGTACTGTTAATTATAAAATGGATATGTATTTTTTTAAGAAAAAAGTATGAGATTAAGTTTTGAGGTATTGTCTAAAATAGACTTTTTGAAAAGTATATTTTTCAAACGGGTCCCCTTGAAAGAATTTTTAAAGCAGTAGGAATCTCCGTTTGGAAATAAATTTTCAAAAAGATCCACTCTAAATAGTTTTCCCTTAAGTTTTTTTTGGTGAGAAACATATAGATTTTTGCAGAAATTTTTCAAGTTATTCAATTATATGAACAATTACAAATTTACAGTTTATCAAGTTTTTTTTTTGCGGGAACCAGATTAGTTTTACCAGAAAAACTAATTATACATAACATGGACAATTGTATTGGTTTTTGTTTAGTTATGATTTTTTAAATTTATTTTTGATTAGTTTAATATCTGATTGGTAGAAGTTTCTCTAAATTGTTTCAATAAATAACACAAAGCACATTCAAATAACACAAAGTTGCCATTGAAACAAAAATTTGTTTTATTTTCATGTACCAATGACAACTTTGTGTTATTTGAATCAAACATACACCAAATGAATAATGTTATTTATTCATTTGGTGTATGTTTGATTCAAATAACACAAAGTCGCCATTGGTACATTCAAATAAAACAATTTTTTGTTTAAAGCACATTAAATATATTATAAACATTCAATAAATAAACAAACCTACAAAATATATTAAATAAAGAAAAAAATTATAAACATCAAAAATAAACTAAAATTATAAGAACAAAGGAAAATTATTGTTAAACATTAAAGTATTAAAACATTATAATTTATACTAAAATAATTGACCTGCGGTGTACCGTGGGTATGAATCTACAAATCCGAAAATAATTTCAAGTTTATAAAATTGAAATATACCTTTAATCAGTGGAAGAATTCTAGCTTATGACAGGAGGTAAAACTAACCATCAAAATTACTCTCTCAAATTAAGAGATCAGTTGTAGCACTTAGGGATCGAATCCACAAGAACTCTGAAAACTCACAAAATAGAAGCACATATTCAAATTAAGCTAGATAAATAAATAAGAAATTAAATAAAAGCAATGCAATGAAAGATAACTAGATTAACAGGATGTAAATTCAGATGATTAAAAAGCTAGACCTAAGGAAGATCAATTATGGGATACTCTAGAATGATGAACTGGATGGTTTAATAATTAGGATGCAATTGTTTGTTCGGTTCTTAAACTCATAACACTACCATGATATCTATCCAACTCTCGCTGTGACGTCGGCTATCCTCTAAATAAAAGAAAACCGAATCTCTTTGCAAATCCAAATAAATAAAGTCTGCATGATTAACAAGTATGATATGTTTACAAAATTTCTAAACCAGATCTCTATGCGAGAAGGTTGTTTGCTCATTTAAGATTAGGTTAAGATATTAATAGCACTCTCGCGCCTACCAACATTCCTATGATATCAAAATTAAGTAATCAATCTCAATACTAGTGTAATTATCAAATCTAGATAAAGAACATTATGAATCTCCTAATATGTTTATGCCCAATTCAACAAACGATTATAAACCCTTGAAATCTCTAGATCTAACAAGGAGTCTACTCAGACATAGAATAAGAAACACAATTCATTGTCTGAATAATACTCATAGAATAAAAAATAAGAAATAAGGGAGTTCAGAATCTTCTCTCTACAAATGTTGAGTTCTGATTCTTCTCTCCAATACAAACTTGCTTGAAACTTACAATGAAACTTAGAATAACCAAACTTAGTTTCTCAGACTCTAAAACATCGATTAAACCTCAAACACGAACAGGGCCTGAACTATAAACATTAGAAACTTCTGGGGTAAATTTGTAATTCTTGAAACTTGAAAAACTCGAAGGCATCTTTTCTGTCGGGTTTGCGTCGATCGACATGGACAGCAATATCTATCTCCAAGTCGTTTTGCTCAGCTACAAGCCTCCAAAATCTCGAAAGTTATCATCAAGGTCCATCTTGTATCTGTACCTAATAAGTCTCAATATACAATAAAAAAGACTCTAAAATCAATGCATATATCATGACTAAAATCCATGATATATCAACTTCCCCAGACTTAGCTTTTGCTTACCCTCAAGCAAACATAAAGCTGAATCAAGGAAGAAGTTTGAAAATCGCGAAACTCATAACCTCATTAGAACACCACAATCACATTCACAATAGTAAGCCACTAGAAATTCTTACCTGACAAGATCCAGACCACCATGTACTTCATCGCTAGCTCTTGCAACATTCTTAATTCCCACCACAATTTACTCAACATAATCCAACAAACAACCTTCAACGATGTACTCTACCCCACTGATGGTTTCAATGTCAAGGATCTTATAGATTTGTAACCGTACTTCACTACAACAAACCAACCATTACTAACTTTATTGGTACTCTTTCAACTCCCCCAGACTTATTATTCACTTATTTTTTATTTTAGGGGTAAATTTATTACTTCAAAGATTGTAAACAAATGGTCATCAAAAGTTTCTTCCTACCGTTTACAAACCTTGTGTGATCTTTTCAGTAGAATAAACAAATGGCAATCAGAAGTTTCTTCCAACCATTTACTCTAATGACAATCATCTCACTGTTACAAATTTAAAATTAGGGACAAGGGAGAGGAGTACCACATTTAAATCAAGCAGGCGAGTAATGTTGAGCTTGTACGAAAAATTAAACCCAACATACATCAATACCATTAATAAAATAAAATACTTAGCTTGGATCTAGGACATTGGAAATATGGGGATCTTAAGCTATCTGGCTGGCCATTGAATTTTCCATTAGTCTCAGATTCAGGTCAGGATAGATTCAAATGGTCACATGAGAGCTTATTGCAAAGTGTGGTTGATTCCTCGGTAAAGTCATTGTTTTTGGACAATGTTTTGACTCAATAAAACAAAATTTTGAAAAATAAAATAAAAATTAGGACTGACTCTCAAAAGAATAAATAGAGTTAGTAACAACCTTCCCCAGACTTAAACTACACTGTCTCTAGTGTAATTAAGCTTAAGAAAGGTGAAAAAACAATTAAAATTGGACAAAGAGTGAATTGTTAAGTTCTGAAAGTCGTGACCTTATGTTGCTGTGGGTATCGACCGACAAGCAGATTGTGTGTCGGACGACATGAGTGTGAAGATCGTACAATGAAGTCTCACACTATTATTAGGTTCATTCAATCCGTTTTCTGACAAAAAATCATGATTAAGAGCTCCAAATCATGTCAAATAACAAGATAATGTGATAACAAAACAAGTTTAAACACTCCAAATCAAATCAGAAACAAAAAGTAAAAGAAAGAAAATATTATAGAGTGGGTTGCCTCCCACTAAGCGCTTGTTTTTAAAAGTCATTAGCTTGATTTGTGGTGAATGAGAACGACAAAGGTAATGAAGAACATCAACTGGGCGGGACATTGGGTCTGGGTGGGATGCTTCATTTCCCTGCAAAATCATCAACAAAAGAAACAAGCGCTCTACGAGAAACTCGTGACTTGTGTAACTGTAAAACAGTCTTTGTACTTTGAAAAGTCTTATTGATGATCTTAGATGATTTGGGCTTAGAAAGTGTGTACCTTTGCTTTTCCCATGGTGAATGGAGTGTGGGATATGGTGGTTTCTGTTTGACAACAACTCTCAGACTTGCATCATTAAGATCAACAGGCGGAGTGTGTCGACTGACACGATTTGGTGGTGTTGATCGACACAAAGCCACAACTCGGATATCTGCGCTTTTTCTGTAATTCTGCTCAGCAATCTTTGTTTCCAACACAAAAACATCATCGTCCAACAGCTTATTCGTGAGTAGAACTTCGTCTTGTAGCCTAGTCTGGAAGATATGATCACCACTCCAATCCTCAAGCTCGGAAGCTTGCTTATTCACTTGCTCATTAGGACCCAACTCCTTGACATACCCAGCAGTAATATCTTTGGAGGTTTCTACAGAGAATGTCTGACCATCAATGGTTGGTGTTTTCCTCAGCTTATCCATATCAAAGTTCATGACTATATCACCCAAATTCAGAGTTATCTTGCTTCCTCTTACATCAATGAGAGCACCTGCTGTAGCCAAGAAAGGTCTTCCCAAAATGAGAGGATCCTCAGGTTCTTCTTCATATTTCAACACCACAAAGTCTGTGGGAATCAAAAAGTCTCCAATTTTCACTGGAACATCTTCTAAGACACCTTCAGGAATCTTCTTGGACCGATCAGCCAAGATAAGAATGATCTTTGTTGGCTTGAAGGAAGTCATCCCAAGTCTAACAGCAACGGAGTAAGGTATCAAGTTGATAGTTGAGCCTAGATCACAAAGAGATTGAGAAAAAAATTATGTGGAGATGGAGCAATTGAGCAATTGAGCACAAAACTTCATGGATCAGATAGCTTCTCAATAATCATGACACTAACTTGTTTGGAGATATTCACTTCTTTATTCTTTCCTTTCCTCTTCAGTAGGATCTTGTTCAAGCAAATCGCGCTAATGTCCTTGGTAAGCAAAGCTCCTTCCTCAGGACTTACACCATTTATAACCATCCTCTTAACATACCTCTTGAGTGGAAGTGAAAGCTTAACTTCATCAACTAGAGGAAGCTCAATCATAACCTTATCCATCATTGCTTTGCATCTCATATCCTCCATCTCTTGCTTAGACTTCCAAGGCATTGAATATGGAATCTTAGGTTTGTAAACCCTCTCAGCAGGTTGTGGAGCTGTTTCAGATGAAATTGGGCTGCTGCTGTCCTTACGTCGACCGACACCAGATGTGTGTCGATCGACATTGACAGATTATATCGTCTTTGTTACTGCCCGTGTCGACTAACATGGAGATTTCGCGTCGATTGACATGGGCAAATTCTCCATGAATTCATCTCCACTTCTCACCAAAATTGTGTTGCATGCATGTCTTGGGTTGTTCTCAGGCCTTGCAGGAAGAAATATTTCTTGTCTTTTGACAGACTCATCAGCTTGTGCAAATTGAACATCAAGCCTTTTGACATGACCACTCAAAGCTTCAAACTTCCCATTCAGATTAGTGTACAAAGCATCAATCTTCCCATTGAAGTCCACAGTGATCTTTTGCTGACCTTTCAATATTTGTTCCAACATAGACTTCATCTTAGTCTTCGGAGTCTTAGGAGATTGATTCTGATAAAAGGAACTTCCATAATTTCCTGTAAATCCAGTGTTGTTCCGCTGAGCATTCTGATTGTAGTTCATGAAGTTCCCCTGTGATTTACCAAACCGCTGACTACTAAACCCAGAACCATTCACATAGTTCACATCCTCTTCATTGCAACCACCCTCTTGTTCGAAATTCTCAACCTCTTGAGCAAAGTGAACTGATTTCCTATTCACTAGAAGGTTGTGCATAGAATCAAGTGTTGCCTTGACCTCAGAAATTTGACCATTTTCCAAACCAGCAGCTAATTTCTTCCTCTCAAAATCAGCATTTTTGGTGCTATTACTAGATGCCAAGTTTTCAATCAACTTGCTAGCTTCGCTTGGTATCCTGGTCTTGAAATTACCATCACTGACAGCATCCAAAGCAACCTGATATCTCCAATCAACTCCACTAAAGAAAGTCTTTAAGAGTTGGACTTCATCAAAACTATGGTGTGGACAATCCCTTTGGTAAGCCTTGAATCTCAACCAAGCAGCCTTGAAAGTCTCTGCAAAACCTTGGGTAAACTAAATAATCACGTTCCTCAAGTTCTCTGACTTAGCATCATCATAGAAGTTGTCAAGAAAAGCTATTTTGATGTCCTTCCATGTAGTAATGATCATTCAATTGCTTCAATCAGTGAGGTGATTCCCCAGCAAGAGAGTATGGGAAGAGCTTGCCGAATAGGTAGTCCTCAGACACTCCATTTGCTTTGATACTAGAAGCCAAGTCTTCAAACTTCTCTATGTGATCCATAGGATTTTCAGCAGGATGAGCATGGAAAGTGTGTTGCCCCACAAGAGTATAGTATTGGAGTTTCAACTCAAAATCATTCCTCTAAAAAGCAGGAGGATAAATAGCATACCTATTAGTGTAGAACTCACTGGGCCTGTTGTAATCACCTAATATTCTTTCCTCAGCATCAACCTCTGCATCCAAGCCATTCGGACCGCATCCGTTAGCACCGTGTCGACTGACAAAGGAAGGGGCCTGTTGGTCGACATCAACAGCTTTGTCAATAGTTTCGACAACAGGGTTTCCTGTAGCATCAAGCTTCTGACCCAGCTCATTGCGTAGGTTTGCCCTCTAAATCACGTAAGATCCCAGTATCATCTCTGAACAGCACAAGTGGTCTAACCATCTCTGATTTCCTCTGTGCTCTACGATTAGCTCTCTCTAACTTCTCAATCTCCTCATTTGCAATTAGTTCTGTATTCTTGTTGCTCCTGAGATTCATGCACCTGAGATAAGAGAAAGTAGAAAATGTGAGTAACAAAATAAAATAAAAATCTAGACTAATATCTAACTGAAATCTAATGGTGAGTTTAGAGTCCCCGACAACGGCGCAAAAATTTAACAGGGGGTCAAACTAACCCTCAGAACTACTCTCTCAAATTAAGAGATCTAGCGCTTAGGGATCGAATCGACAAAGACTCTAAAAAATCACACAATAGAAGCACATATTCAAATTCAGCTAGATAAATAAATAATAAATTAAATAAAAGCAATGCAATGAAAGATAACTAGATGAACGAGATGTAAATTCAGATGATTAAAAAGCTAGATCTAGGTTACATAGGGATACTTTGGAATGATGAACTGGACAGTTCAATAATTAGGGTGCAATTGTTTGTTCAGTTCTTAAACTCATAACACTACTATGATATCTATCCCAACTCTCGTTGCGATGACATATATCCTCTAAACAAAAGAAAATCAAATCTTTTTGTGAATCCAAATAAATAAAGTCTGCATGATTAACAGGTATGATATGTTTACAAAATTTCTAAACCAGATCTTTCCACGAAAAAGTTGTTTGCTCATCTAAGATTAGATCAGGATATCAATAGCACTCTCGCGCCTACCAACATTCCTATGGTACCAGTATTAAGATGATCAATCTCAAGTCTAGTGTAATTATCAAATCTAGATAAAGAACATTATGAATCTCCTAACATGTTTATGCCCAATTGAGCAAACCATTATAACCCCTTGGAATCCCTAGATCTAACAAGGAGTCTACTCAGACATAGAATAAGAAACACAAATCATTGTCTGAATAATACTCATAGAATAGAAAATAAGATCTAAAGGAGTTCAGAATCTTCTCTCTACAAAGTTTGAGTTCTGATTCTTCTCTCCAATATAAACTTTCTTGAAACTTACAATGAAACTTAGAATATACAAACTTAGTCTTCTCAAACTCTAAAACATCGATTAAACTTAAAACACGAACTGGACCTAAATTATAAACATTAAAAAATTTTGGGGTAAAGTTACAATTCTTGAAACTTGACAAACTCGAAGGCATCTTTTTCGTCGGGTGTGTATCGACCGACACGGTGTAGGTCTGTCGATCGACATGGACAGCAATATCCATCTTCAAGTCGTTTTGCTCAGCTACAAGCCTCCAAAAACTCCAAAGTGATCACCAAGGTCCATCTCGTATTTGTACACAAAAGACTCTAAATCAATGTATATATCATGACTAAAAACCATAAAATTCATGATATATCAACTTACCACGTAATAATTATAAAAATAAATTATCTTACAACGTATAATTATTCTACTTGTATATCGTTGTTAAAAGGGTTAAAATCTGACGGTCATTCAGGCTTTCTAACATGGAAATACTTAGTTGCATTCATAACGTATGTTGAACTAGGGTTTCCAGAACAACAAGAGGATTTATAATCTATGGGAAATCAGAGACCTTTGTCATTAATGAAGCTTTTTATCAAAATTTACAACAAACAAAAGATAGATTTTCAAAATAATAATCTAGTTGAAGGTGAAACTAGGCCTTAGGTTTTGTTTCAACTCTTGAGGCTCTTGCAGCAATTTACGGATACCTTGCGAAGAGGAGGCAACTCTATACATTTAATGATTTGAGGCGGTTCAAGTTTTTCTTTTTTCTTCTTACTTTCTTAGAATCAAATTTTATTCTTGATCAAGTTTTATTTTCCGAACTGGCTTCTACTTTTGGCAAGTTTCCGTTTTAGTCAATAGGTCGGCTTCTGTCTTCACGTGCAGAGCTAATTAGGCTTCAAAATTAGTTGATACTTGATTTAGTTCGAGTTTTAGGTAAGGTATGTTTAGATGATGAGAGAAAAAGAATGGGAAGAATATTATTATTATGTTTTGATAAAATGTAACATGGAGTTTAATTACATTAGCTGTGCGCTAGAAGCTTAAATGGTTAAAAAAAAAAAAAAACCACCATAGTAAGCTAAGGAGGAGATTAGAAGCCCTTGCGAGTGCGCCTAGAAAGTAACATTTCTAAGAAATCGGAAAAAGCTGCTGAAGAGATAGAGTGGCTGTTGAAAAGTTGGTTGTTTATTTCTCTCCGTAATGTGTAGATAGCTGATTGGCATGCCAGAAGCTTGAGCTTCGTATGAATATCATTGGAGACTGATGAAACCCATGATATAAGAGAGTTCCAATCCTGAAAAATAAAAGGATGTTGTCCTAGGCGGTGAAGTAGCAAACCCTGTAGTTGTTCGGAGAACTCACAATGTAGGAACATCCATCAGAAACATATCACCTGTATTTTTTGGTCTAATGATATTACATATTACATATAATGCATTTCGATGGATAAGATTATGAAAAATAAGATGATAGCGTTTACGTAGCTAGATTCTCTGCAACCAAAGTTATGAAATACCAGGCAGACATGTCATTTCGTTTCTGTTTAGCAACTTTCCTAGTAGATCATTGATTGCATTCGTATATTTTAATATTTTTTTATTCATATGTGATTTATCACACTACTATAAGTTTACGTACTGGTAGAATAATTTTTCAATGTAAAACAAAAAAAGATGTGTCAAATTAGAATAACAAAAATTATGAAAATTTGGGCCAACAACTTATATGAAATAAAATTAACGATTCCTCTTTATGTTATAAAGCTTTTGATCCATAATTAAAATTAAAGACTCACTTTTTTGTTTTGGTTTTAGAAACTCATATATTAAGCATGGAGAAAAGTTGGTTTTGATTTCGAAAATTTAATCACTCAATAACAAAAGAGACGAAACAGATATCTCAAACCCCGCTCCAATACACCCCCTTAAAGAAAACAGTTATCATGAGGATAAAAATACTTTTCAAGGACAAGAGAAAATCATCTCCAAAAAGATCATTGTCCTTGACCGCGGTTGACCGGAAGCGGCCCACGTAGATGAGGAGGCTGGCGCTTGACGGAAACAATAGGATTCCTGATTATTGCCTGATGAGCAGGCTGCATCGGGACCCCACCATCACCATTCTGGAGCACAACGGGAACGACATGAGCTGCAGGTATCGTTGGAAGAGCAGGAAGGGCAAGTTGAGGAAGATGAGCAGGAACATGAACCAGAGCAAGCCGAGCAGGATTAGGTGGCTGAGCAGGTTGAGCAGGGATAGGAACCTGTGATCTGCGTCTAACGATGGGAGCCACACGATACGTCGGTATCGTCGAAGGAGCAGGTTGAACCGGAACAGTAATCAGTGATCTGTCACCACTGCCACGACTCTCACTGACTGTAAATTTCTGAGCTTCGTTCCCTGAGGCAGGAGGATGAACCACATTACTTCTAATCATGGGGAGATGAGGAGCAACATCGTTAAGATCAGATACAGGAACACAGCGACCAGATTTGAACACCACACCTCTAAGTATGGTATCTGAGTTCTCAATCTTCACGGAGAGATAGAACCCATCTTCGAATGTTCCCTCTACGACGCCACGAATAGGTTGTCCAACCATACCTTCACCATTGTCCCTTGGATGAATCTGCTGCTGAGGCATGTGGTTATCCATTTTCTTGAAACTTGCTAGATACTGCATTAAAATAATGTTAATGTTAAACCCTATATGAGACAATATAGATATAATGCAATTGAGGATCATCAATACAAACTACAAATCGAAATGCTAAATGTTACCAATACCAAAACGAGTTCCAAAATTGTGATATTTAATTAAACCCCTTATTTTGTTTTTTGAAAATATTTTTTATAATTCAAGAATTTTTTGATAAATAAGTGTTCTTATTACACACATTAAATTGGAATTTATTCAGACAAGATCCACAGCAACCACTAAATTATATTATCTTAAAGAACATTCAATCATTTTTAAACCCTTAAATCGGGACTAGCTCCTAATTACAAACCTATCTCAAAATCAAACCCACTAATCAACACAACAGCTCGAAACAACCAACAAAAAATATCACTATTCAATTTCTCTGTAGCCCTAGAATCGAACATGTCGGATTTGAAATTTTTTGAGTAAAAAGTATTATTACCAACCAAAACAAAAAGCAACGACCCATGAAATAGTAAAAAACTGTACCTTCAATTTAGGTGTACTCACCTGAGATTCTTTCGTCTCAATTTCTTCAGCCTTTCTTCTTAAGTTATTAACAACGAGTGATGATAAGGGCATATGATTATAAAACATTAGCCAGATAATAATAATAATAAAGGTTAGGTGGTCAAACTTTATAAATTAATTGTCTTGTTTCTGTTTAGGCTTTTACATAATATATTTGGTAAATGTCATTTACTTTTTATTATGGTGGACATTTTGATTTAAGTTTGGGTTCGGTTCAGTTTTAAAATATTCTAACCAAACTAAACCAAAGATAGTTTAATTTGGCTTGTGTGCAGATCAATTTGGTTTGGTTTGATTTAGATTAGATCAGTTTGGTTCTACTTTGGTTTAGTTTTAATTTAGTTGGAAAAAAAATATTATATAAAGACGAATGATTCAAAGTTAGTAACTCGTCTGGTCGTGATACGTGTCAATTAAAAGGATCAGATTTTGACACATTTTAAACTAAATAAAATCATAGCTTATCAGGAAAAAAAATACAAAGGAAATTTAAAAAGAGAATACAATAATAAAAGAAAATTATTAATATAATTTTATAAAAATAAAGTAAAATTTCCTTAAAAATAAAGGATTTTTAAAAAAATACAATCCTAACAAAAAACTAATAATATAATTTTATATCAAAAAGTAAAAATTATTTTTATTATTAGTAAAGGAAATTCAGTAATCAATAGAAATCCTGTTAAAATTATAATTAATAGGATGATGACATGTATCGGTTTATCGATTAGATTCTCACATGTGTAGAAACTGTTATAAATTAAATACACAATAAACTAGATATTTGCTTGGTCGTGACACATGTCAATTTAAACGATCAGATTTTGACATGTATTTAATTAAATAAAATCATAAATTATCGAGAAAAAAAATTTACAATCCTAAAAGAAAATTATTATTATAATTTTATAAAATAAATAAAATAAATTTTCCTTAAGAACAAAGTAAATTTTAAAAACGAATAAAATCTTTTAAAAAATCATGTATATATATTTTTTTAAATAAAGTAAAAATTTATTTTATTTTTAGTAAAAAGGAAATTTAATAATCAATAAATATCCAATTAAAATTTAAAATAACTGGATGATGACACGTCTCTGAAGTAGCGGGCTTTGAGGATCTTATAGACTGGTCTCTCTGGGCGTCTACTACTTTTCCATACTTTATTCACTAATAATGCTTGATTAAATTGATGAAGATCTGTAAAACCTAAACCACCTGATCGTTTTGATGTTTTCATTTTATTCCATGATACCCAATATATTTTCCTCTTTTCTTGAGTACTTCCTCACCAACTCTATCGGTAATTGATTTCCGTACATAACTCTATCGGTAATTGAAAAACATTCATAGAATATACCAGCATTGCCACAGCAACAGCTTTAATGAGAGATTCATTTCCAGTTGTTGTGAGAAAGAGTTTGTAATCCATCAACCTTACTTTGTACCCTCTCATTGATATAGTGAAGCATGCCCCTTTTTTTTACGTCCAAATTGTTCCGGTAACTATACTTAAGTCATATAATTTCAGATCTCTTTGTAAACCCTAATGATAAATGATGCATTTATGTCAAATATTATATGTTCACAAAATCCATAAACCAAATCTCTTTGTGAAAAGTGATTTTGCTCATATAAGATTAGTTCAAGATATCAACTACACTCTCATGTCTATTAAATATCCTAAGGTCTAAATTCCAGGTGATCAATTTAGAACTAATGTTAATTCAAATCTAGATGAAGAACAAAACTAGAGTATCCTAGTAAGTTATGCCCAATTCAACAATTCATCATTAACCTTTTGAAAACCCTAAATCTAACAAGTGAGTTACTTAACATAATTGATGAAACACAAATCATAGTCTGAACAAATTGCATAGAGAAATAGATCAAAGTATAAAGGGATTCATAATCTTCTCTCTACAAGGTGAGTTCTGATTCTTCTCTCCAAAACTCTCTAGCTCCAAAATCTCTCAAAGAACTTGATAGAATAAAACTTAGTCTCTAATGAGTTCTACAAACCTAGATATAGTCTAAAATACAAAAAGGACTTGTATGCAAATAATTACAACTCTTGGGTAAACTTTGCAATTCTTCAAATTTGATAGAACTCGAAGGACTTGATGGTCGTGACGCGTGTCAACCGACGCCATTGGGCAGTGTCGATGGAAACCAACACCTTGATTTGTCTCCAAGTTGATTTTCTCAGCTACAATGCTCCAAAAGCTCTAAAACATCTCCACAATGTCCAACTCGTATTGTATCTAATAAGACTCAAAGAATACCAAAAAGACTTTAAAAGAAATACTTATATCATGGCTAAAAACCATGAAAACCATAATATATCAACTTTTTTATTCTTAAAGTAAATAGAAGGCAATTTGATCAAAAAAATATTGAAAAAGTGACGATATAAACTAGAAAGTTTAAGGAACTTTGGTGTTTCTTAATTGGAAAATGGAAAAGAAACATAGCAAATAAAGTGTCGACCGATAGGTTTAAATATCTAATAACTTGTCATTTAATGATTTAAATCAAAC
Source organism: Cardamine flexuosa (assembly GCA_963555745.1). Classification (NCBI taxonomy): domain Eukaryota; kingdom Viridiplantae; phylum Streptophyta; class Magnoliopsida; order Brassicales; family Brassicaceae; genus Cardamine; species Cardamine flexuosa. The sequence goes on along the minus strand of OY743214.1, from coordinate 24,183,065 downwards.
TAAAACCATTAAAAACAAAAACAAATTTAAAAAACATTGGGTAAACCGAATTTTAATGTTAACCTCAGGTCACCGGTTTTACCGGGTTTTGAGCATTTTTTTTGGTTTTTCTAACATCTAGTTTTTGACCTTACCCAGACTCAGCTAAGGCTCTGGTTCCCAATTGAACATTTAAATTTATTTAATTATCTTCAGTTTCTGATTTATAGTGTGTTGTTTTTTAAGAAAACTGGTTATTCGTCTTCACGTTTTTCTTCACTAGTCCTTTGAAGTATATAACCTTGTATGATAAAATTTTTGATAAATTGATAAGCTCTTCATTCCTTTAGTGTTTTTTCAAGAAGAATAAGAGAAGTGGGAGAGTTGCTCGTAAATGGGGGACGAAGATTGCAAGTGACTAAGAGCCTCCAAATGAAGAAGAAGGTTTACTTTTTATGTTATCAATAGTGAAGTAAATGGTGTCGTATTGGGCTCATTGAGCTTTGTATTTAAGGGCCACCTAAACTTTAGGGTTTTGGCATCTAAGATTACATTATCAACATTTACCCTCTCTTGCCTCCTTCTCTCTATTTCCCTATCTTGACATTTCTTCTTCTGTTCTTCCCCTGATTCTCCATCTTCTTCTTTTCTAGTTAGATGAGTTAACACTTATTGGAAATTTACTGTGGTTTTGATTGAATAGCTTGATTGTGATTAGGATTATAAGTTTTATGATGAATTCATGGAATTTTTTTGGGTAGAGATTTGAGCGATGAATCTTAAAGTTTGAAAACCATGAGGTCAGTTAAAAGTTATTTTTGATCTGATTTTGATTTGTTCTGATCTCTCTATTTGAGTTTTTTTTTTAAAACTTATGGTGTTGTAGTTTTTAGGTTCTAATTGTACTCATACCAAAGCTGTGGAAAATGCAATTTTACTAAAGCTTCATTGCCATTTAAATTTTTAGATTTTTTGGTGATGTGTATATTTAAATTTTCTTTATCCATTTATTTTTATATACATAAACTTTTTGAATTGTATCAGTTTCTCTATTTGGATTTAGTATCCAAGTGTCACACACACCAAGTAATAGATGGCTGTCCTTGTAACCACTGAATCCTAGAAAATGTGGTGTCTTTTCCTCTAAATGTGCTCTGTTTTCTAGATTTTCCGTGGTCTAGTACTCTCATTTTTTTATTTTTTAGTAATCTATTTTGTAATATTATATTTTAAATTATATATTTTGTAAAAATTTAGATTTAAAATTATATTTTTTGTAACTAGGATGCTTGGAAACCAAAGCAGCTATGCGGAAGCGAAGCGTTTGGAATTATGGAAACAATTTTTACAAAAACATTTAAGAACCGGTATGTGTAGTTATGTTTTTTTTTTAAAATCTTGCAATAGAATAAATTGATTATGAAAATGGAATAGATTTCAAAAGTTTAATATATCCAACTTATTTGGAAAATAAATAAAACTCAACATATTTTGATGAAGCAAATAAAATTCAAATTTAAGTTTTATAAAAAAACAAAGATTTTAAGGCGTACATGTTGCAGTTTTATATAAACAATTTAATTTATTACTTTAACCTTTTAGAGATGAAAAGTATATATATGGTTTCTTATGTGATATGTGATCAAATGTCTAACCTCAAAAAGCACTAACTCCGTAAATTATTCATACTTCTCAATCTCAAGAGTCATTACTTTGTGTTTCAAGTGGGCAAGGTGTTGCTTCTTCCTTTCTTTTGAACGTGCATCTGACGCTCAGTGTGCCAAAATTCTGTTAGAACATCAATATAAATAATGTCACAAAACCATGAAGCATATGAGTGTTTTTAAAAAAGGTAATTTAATTAAAAAAAACTAGCAAATGATCTCAGTTACCTTGTGATATCTTTATAATCAGATCCATCAATATTGTTCCCATGCACTGAAGTAGGAGGAAGAGGATGTTTCTTCAAGTTGTCATTGAAACAGCTATCCAATGAAACACTTATGTTGTGCTTGCTTGAAGGATCATAGTCTTGAATTGATCTTATCTCATCTTTATTCTCATTAAAGTTCAAAGCAGTACTAAAGTTAAAAATTTTATAAGCACTGAACTCTTGCTCGAGGAACTTGGAGCGAGATGAAGTCTGATGGGGATTTTCCTCGAGCAAGATTTTAGTGCTTACAAGAATTTTAAATTTAGTACTGCTTTTAACTTTAATGAGAATAAAGATGTGATAAGAGCAGTCCAAGACTAGGACCCTTCAAGCAAGCAAAACATAAGTGTTTCATTGGATAGCTGTTTCAATAACAACTTGAAGAAACCTCATCTTCCTCCTACTTTGCTGCATGGAAACAATATTGATGGATCAGGTTATAAAGGTGTCCGAAGGTAACTGAGATCATTTGCTAGATTTTATTAAATTACATGCTTTTTAAAAAATATAGTCATATGCTTTTGACATTATTTGTATTGATGTTCTAACATAATTTTGGCAAACCGAGTGTCAGCTGCACGTTCAAAGGAGAGGAAGAAGATACACCTTGCCCACTTGAAACATAAAGTATGAATTATCTACGGAGTTAGCGCTTTTCGAGGTTAGACATATGATCCCATATCACATTAGAAACCACATATATATGTTTCATCTCTCGGACATATGCGCCATTTATTGTTATTCTTTCGTATCTAATTACCATTATATGCAGATTGTTTTATTCAATTTTAGAATTCATAATATTTAATGAACATAAATATTTTACTGAAAACATGTATGGTAAACAAAAAAATATTTTAAAAGATTCATTAGCTTGGCAACTGCGTCTTCTATCTCTGTCTTCTTATTATTAGGAAACGCTGATGTCTTAAGCATCACTACTATCATTTGCTTCACAAAACGCAACACTAGCACGATTCCTTCTTTACTTGAACAGTTGAAGTTGTACATTCATATAGTATCCACTCGAAAATTAATGTTGGGAAACTATGCCTTTTCTCCAATAATTTATTTGTCGTCCACTGTTAGACGATTCTCCTTCTTCTCTAATTGAATTATTATTCTACATATACATTAAGTTATCTTAATATATATATTGTAAAATGATTAAGAGAAAAATAATCAAAGCAGCCAATTAAACTAAAGCATGAAATGAACATACCTTGAAAAAAATGAACATAGCTATAATGAGTTGTGTATATGAGGATATGGTTAATTTGAATCTCAGAAAATAAGAATAAATTGTGTCATCCAGTGTGCTCGGTGTGGAACTGAATAGGATACAATTAATCATATCCTCTTTGAATGTCCACCAACATTACGCTTTTGGGTATTATCCAAAATACCATCAGTATTTGGCAATTCCCTGAGACTTTTGTTTTTTTTTTTTCAAAGATGATAGTTTTCCATGATTAATTCTGTATACGTAATCCGTCTCTAGATTTAATGTTGTTCCTCAAATGACATAATCAACATAAGTTAACCATTTGATCACAAAGTAAATAAAAACTTAGGCATTTAAAAGTTGAGGATTTTATAGTTCACAATATTTAGTAATAAAACCCTGCAGCTAAAGATAAATCATAAAAAAACCTCTAAACTATATATTTAATGAAAACTTACTCAACTTTCAATCTGTTAGTGAAAAATCCCCACCCTCTACATTTTTATTAAAATTTAAAACGCAGCATTTTATAAAATTAAAAAGTGATAATTTTTAGTAATAAAACCCCTCAACTAAAGATGAATCATAAAATAAACTAATAATTATATGAGGGTATATAGTGATTTTTCTATTCTCTGATTTGGGTAAAAATATTTGGGTGAATCAAAATGAATATAATGGAATTGGTTCAAATCGGTAGTTAACAGCTAATAATGTACTTATTTAGATATTAAATATATTGTTCCAAATTTATTTATTTTATTAAAAAGCATTCTATTAAAGGCAATGGAAAGTTTATAGGATGGTGAAATTATAGAAAAGGAACTTTAAAAATAACAAGAGAACAATTAATCCTAATTGAACAAAAGAGAAAGGATTTTGAGGATATAGTGATCTCCAAGACAGTAGCTAGTTGAAGACGGACCCCTAGAGTCTGAATGAAGCAGCTGCTGCCCAATGCCAAGGATGGCGGCTAAGCAATATTAGGGATAAATATTTCACATCAGATGTGAGTAGGAATATTAATTGGTATATATAAGATATGGGTCAATCAAAAATTGTCAATTGGTTTTGAGTTGGGAGCCCATAGCCTAATATGGTAGCAGAGCCCTATCCACATATATCCAGCCCGATCCATAATCGCCCCGACCCAATAGTTGGCCCGCCAATCCTTGCCTGAAAATACCAAAATCTATGTTCTAGAAGGACCATCATCTCGAGGGGGTGTATTGGACATAATGTCTCACATCGTAAGCTGGACAAGAATCTTAAGTAATATATAAAAGATATGGATCTCTCCACTCATTGCCAATTAGTTTTGAGTTGGAAACCCATAGACTAATATGGTATCAGAGCCCAATCACACTATGTCCAATCCGATCCAAAAGTTTAGTCCGTCGATCCAATCCCGAACATACCGAGATTAATGGCTAGAAGTGTCATCATCTAAAAGGAGGCATATTAGGGATAAATGGCCCACATTGGATCTGGATAGGGATATTAAGTGGTATATATATGATATGGGACAATCCACTCATTATTAATTGTTTTTGACTTGGAAGTCCATATCTAATAAACAATACACAAGAAGATGGTTACCGTCACCCTCATTGGGTCTAAGAAAGGCTAACCATGCCAAATCCGAGAGATCAAGGAGTTGTTACCAAGAACCCACGCACTACTCTCATAAGAAACATGAGCAAACTCGAAGACACATTCAGAGCCAAGGTAACCAAAACCGACAACCCTCCAAACAAGAAAAATCAAAAACTCAGAGCAGCTTAGTCGACCACACAACCGAGGAACAAAGAACTCAAGTAAACAAGTAAATGGCTGAATAGAAACTAGCACACAGGGGGGAGGGGGGGGGAAGAGAACCTTGAAAACCTGAGACGAGGTGATGCAGGACAGAGGAGAGGCTGAAGACACTCCACACCTTGGAGAGTAAGAAGAGGTAAATGGTACTCGCCAAGTAGAGAAGCACAATGACCACAACCCACTGCAAAAACCAAGTAGAGAAGCACAGTGTCCGCCCCTACTTTTTATTATGCTAATGTATGTGTGTTTTTTACAAATTATTTTATTTTTTGGGAGGTCACATGAAAAAAACGTGTATAGTCCGGACAAAATTAATTAACTATTTTGATATATAAACATTAAATTTAAAGATAAATTAAAACTCAGACTATATGGTACCTAGCTAAAAATTTCTATATGCATACAAAAAACAAAAAAGGGTAAGCATCCTCATAGCACAAAAAAATGGGGGTCTTTAGTTTAAAAAATAAAAATAAATACATAATAGAAGAGATCCATATCTTTACGGAGACACTCAGAAGACTCCCTACGTGGCAAATTCTACTTGGATGGTTCATGTTTTTTTTTTCTCTTCAATTGCGAAGAACTCTCTTTCTCTTGAAAAAACAAAAAAAATTATCTTTCTCGCAAAAAAAATCTCTCTTCATCTCTTCTCTTTATAGCATCTACAATGGGTACATATCCATTTTGAGTATCAAAAAATAAATATATTAATATTTTAAACGGGAATTCGGCCAAAAAACACTCAACTTATCAGAAATTATCAATAAAAACATGAACTGTTGAGCTGGCCAAAAAAAGTCCAAACAATTGTTGACTTTCGAACTAATCAATACTATTTTCATTGACTGGCCAATTAAGCACATAGTTAGCAGATTAACAGTTTGCTTTGACTGACGTTTAAATGGTGGTCATTAAGTAAAATGATGTTGTTTGTTTCTAATTAAAAAATTGGGAATTCAGACATAAAAAACACCCAACATATCAAAAATTATCAAAAAAAACACTCAATTTATCAGAAATTACCAAAAAAAACACGCACTTCAGAGCTGACAAAAAAAAACTCAAACAATTGTTGACACAAACAAGAACTTTCAGATTAGTTCCAAAGCAATTATCCTTCACATAAACCACAAACTCAAGATGGGAACAAAGCTCTCAAGACCAAGGCTCAAAAACAGGCTGATGGGCCCCTTGGTTTCTTTGAAACACCAACGTTTTGATAAAAAAATATTTTTAATGACTCTAACGCCATCAAATAAATGTATCGTGCATAGCATTTTAGGATCGAATCCACAAGGACTAAGGATTATTCACTAAAGATGCGAGATTCTAAACTAATCTAAAGCAAATAAAAGAATTGGTTTTTAACAAAAAGAAATGAGAATGAGATAAAATCAAAAGGAAAACAAAGGATCATGGGTTCTACTATCAAATCATTGAACTAACAATCATACAATGCCTAAACAATGATCATGCAGATTATCGGTAAAATTGTTGTGTTCCCGGCAAGTTCTTCTTCTCCTTTGCTCTTTCTTCTGGACATCGTCTAATTTCACATGAGATACTTTAACTTTTACCCTTTTCCTTTCGTCCTTTGTTCAGTTCGTAGTTAAAACTTCAGACTTGAGGATGTGCAATGTTGGATTAGATATTCATACTTTAGATAATGTTTCACTTTCAGTTCGTTAAGTTGATGAGCTCTACTACTAGGTTAGTTGATTCGATTAAGTTTAAAAGCTTTCTCAATCTCATTGTTTTGTGACTGTAGTTGCAGCGTTAGAGCAATTCCAACATGTCGTCCTTGAACAATTGTGTTCCAAGCCCTGCTCATAAGGAGCGATCTCAACCGTAAGGTATTATTGCTCTGAATTGTGTGGATTTCATAATTTACTTAGTTTGTGTTGTCTTATGATTTGTAACTCTGGTATTTCTTTTGTAGAGAAAAGGCTAGAGAACTTGAGTTAGAAACTAGGAGCAAAAGTAGTACCTCTGCGATAGAGATTCCGAAAGATATTAAAAAGTATGTATCTGAAATTGCATTAGATGTTTTCGAAATTACCAAATAGACAAAAGCAAGACTTATCTTCTGTTTCTTAAAACAGGGAAATGGATGGGTCCTACAGAGAAATTGAGGCACGGAAGGGCAGGGCTAAAGATTTGGAGAAGTTATACATGGATATGTTGGAAAACTGAAGTCTCTTGTTATAAACAACACAACAAGAAGACTTTGATTATCAGAAAAACTTTGATAATCAGAATCAGAAAAACAGACTAACAAAATCTGAATTTTATCAAAACAGGAACTTGTGTTTACATCACCATACAATGAGTTTAAATAGTACCCAATAGGCACAATAAGAATTGCATCTCTTCTACTTGTGACTTTGGACAAAACTCTTAATTAATAACTACTTTAATACATTACAAAGATTACAAAATCAATTATAGATCAACACTCCCTCTTAATTGAGTTTCGGTCCTACTCCAAAATTTCTCCTTAGTTCTTCAAATTTTGTCTCATCATTCATGATGATATTTCTTCAACTGCACTGAACAGCATGTGACCTTTATTGTCACTCTCTTCGTCTGTTTCTTCTAGGCTTAGGTTCACTCTCTCGGCCTTCCTAACCTTGCAGTTCTTCACCACGTGCCCTCACTTGTTACACGCAAAGCATCTTCACCCGTAGGCAAGCTCACATCTCTGTGTTGCTTTCTCCAACATTCACTCTCATTGTGATTGTCAAACGTACAAAAGTCACACCATTTCTCGGCCTTATTTTGACTTTTGTCGCCACGTTTGTTTCTTCCTTTTGAAACAAACTTTTCTCCATAGAACGCACCTTCCATAATGCTTTCATTACGAGACGACACACGCTTCTCATGTGCCTTCAGAGTTCTGATCAACTCTGTTACCGGTAACGAAGTTAGATCCTTCGTTTGCTCCATCACAGCCACAATGCTGTCAAATCTCGCGGGGAGAGATATGAGAATTTTCTGGACAATTTGGTAGTCCGTCTTCTCTTCTCTAGCACCCTTAATTGATTTCCCAAATCGATTAACTTTTCTGTGAAAACTTTGATGTTGTCTTCTTCATTCATCTTCAAGTTTTCATACTCCCTTCTCAACGATTGCAAGTTAATCAATCGCACTTGTGGAGATCCTTCAAATTCTGACTTCAATGCATCCCAAGCAATTTTAGAAGTAGTTGCTGGTACTATACGCAGAAATATTTTATCCGACACTGCCACTTGAAGAATATGCAGCGCCATCAAATCCTTTGTAGATGCATCCTCCCATTGTTTTTTCAATTGGAGCACTTCTCCTGACTCCTCTGTTTGTGTCGGTCTGTTTGGAACTCCTTCTTCCACCACCCTCCACAGTTTTCTGGTCTTTAAGATGGTTGTCATCTTGATGCGCCAGAAACTGAAATTATCCCCATAGAATATAGGGATCACTTGTTGCATCGTTCCCTCCATCGTCTCTGTTTTTTTTTCTTTTTTCTTTTGCGGAATGTTTGCTTCTCTTTGTACTTGATTTGGCCCTTGAATCAACCTGGCTGTGATACCATGTTGGATAACTGAAGTCTCTTGTTATAAACAACACAACAAGAAGACTTTGATTATCAGAAAAACTTTGATAATCAGAATCAGAAAAACAGAGTAACGAAATTTGAATTTTATTAAATCGGGAACTTGTGTTTACATCACCATACAATGAGTTTGAATAGTACCCAACATGCACAATAAGAATTGCATCTCTTATACTTGTGACTTTTGGACACAACTCTTAATTAATAACTACTTTAATACATTACAAACATTACAAACTCAATTATAGATCAACAGGATATGTCAATACAAAAGGAATTACTGTTTTTTGGTTATGTTTTATGCAACTGGAACATCTCTGAATTTTTACTGTTTAATGGATAGAAAAAGGGTCGTAAATGTAAGCTAAGTGAAGATGAGATTCTCAATCCAAATGGTAAACCAGTATACCAATGGAGGGCTGATAGAAAACGCTGAAGAGAAGCTTTCATGACAGTCTAGTTTCACATTGTTCTTCTGATCTCTACTAAAGTATATATAGTAGAGTTTTGTTTTAGTTTTCTATGAATCTGCAGATGTTTAGATGAACATTTTGGATGGGTCATTTTTTGTTAACTTTAAGCTCTTTTGTTCAATCGTTGCATATCTGGAAAAGTTTTTGCTAATGTGAATGATGAAATTCCAACAAATCGGAATACACATTATCAATTTATCATTATTTTATTATTCTTAAGACATCTTAAAAGTATCACTAATGAAGAATGATTAAGATAGTAAATGTCTGAAATTAAAATATTGTTAATGGGGATGCTCTTAGGATCGGGAATAAAGTGGTAGGGCAAAAGGAAGGGAAGGGCTTGAAAGAAAGGAAAATCCATGCTACCATATATAAACCCTCTACAATCCAACCTCAAGACATTGTTTTTCTTAAACATTCTTGCCTTATTCAGGAGGCCCCAAAGATTTAATCTTGTTGCCAAAATAATTATTTTATTATAAAGATAAATGATTCAAAGTTAATAATTCGCCTGACATATATTAATTAAAACAATTAGATTTTGATACTTTTTTAATTAAATAAAACCATAAATTTAAAGAAAAAATTAAAAAAAATAATACAATCTTAAAATAAAATTATCGATATAACTTTATAAAAATAAACTAAAAGTTCTTTTAATTATTAGTAAAAAAAAATTCAATAACCAATAGATATCTTTTTAAAATTATAAATAACATACCGGCGAAAAAAAAGAATGATAAGAGGATGATAACACATGTAGGGTGACACGTGTAAGTTGATCGACTAAATTATGACACGTGTAAAAAAATTTGTGTTATTATCTTTACTTAATAAAAAACAAACAAACCAAAAAAAACTAAATTAAAATGTACATGATAAAATAGGTATTTTTTACTTCATCTTCTAAAATATATGTTTCTTTTTCTAATATATATGTTAAATCTTATTTTTTAGTTTTCAATAAAACTTTAACTTTTCTTTCTAATATATATTTTCACAAAATTTTTAATTAGTTAAACAGAGATGAACTAACTGGTTTTATACTAATTGGTTGTGTTAGAGAAGGAGTATCAACGCCATTCTTAGTGAGCTAAATACGCAAACCACTGGCAGCAAGAATGTCAAAAGTTGATCTCATGTATAAAATGTTATTAGTAATGAAATAAGATTCAAGATAAACACTAAACAATTATGTGTGGTTCTTTGACATAATTTTCATATGATAGACGCAAGATAACAAATTAGTTCGAAAATTACATAGTATTTTAGATTTTGGAAATGTTTAGAGAAAAAAATCTAAGAGAATCGAGTATAAAGAGTGTGAAAATGATTTCTTCCAAAAGGAAGACATTGTAAATGATCTCTCCCCCAAGAGAGGAGATCCAAACAAGAGACATATATTCACTTTGAGAGAGTTGATTACATAATAACCATTTTTCATGTAAAAATATGGATCAGAATGAGTGAGAAAGATGGTGGGATTTCTATTCGAGATTGAAAATTGTGTGGTGGATATGAATCAACTCACCAAGAATGAAGAAAACCGTGAATATCAATATTTTTAAAATATAAAGCTCAGGGCATGCATAAAATATATATTAAGATACATCACCTATAATAAATTTTAGTTTATTTTTACTTAAATTTAATTTATTTTAATATTTGAAAATCCTTCCATCAGACAGGTCCTAATTCAGTAATTTTATAAAAATAAAGTAATTTTTTTTTTATTATTAGTAAAATGAAACTCAATAACCAATAGATATCCTCTTAATATTATAAATAACAGGATGATTTCATGTATTGGTTGATCGATTAAATGTTGACATGTGTAAAAAAAATGGTGTTATTATGTTTGCACAAAAATAAAAACCAAAAAGTAAAATAAAATACACGATAAAATAAGTATTTGCTTGATCCTGACACTTGTAAATTAAAATGATCAGATTTAAACACATGTTTAATAAATAAAACCATAAATTATCGAGAAAAAATAAATAAAATCCTAAAAGAAAATTATTAATATAATTTTATTAAAATGAATTAAAAGTTTCTTAAGACAAAGAAATTTTAATAAATAAATACAACCTAAAAAAATTAATAATATAATTTTATAAAAATAAAATTAAAGTTCATTTTATTATGAATAAAAAAGAAATTCAATAATCAATATATATGCACTTAATATTAAAAACAACAGGATAATGACACATCTCAGTTGATTCACTAGATTTTGGTATGTGTAAAAAAAATTATGTTATTCTCTTTCATCAAAAATAAAAACAAAATTATATTAAATTAAATACATGATAATAGGTATTTTTTATTTAATTAGGTTTTGACACAAGTTTAATTAAGTAAAATCTTAGATTATGAGGAAAAACTATAAAGTAAACTTTAAAAAAAAAAAGAATACAATCATAAAATAAAATTATTATAAAAATTTTATAAAAATAAAGTAAAAATCCCTTATACTAAAAGAAATTTTTAAAAAAGGATACAGTCAAAATAGAAAAAGTATAATTTTATAAAATAAACTAAAATTTATTTTATTTTTAGTAAAAATAATTAATAATCAATAGATATCCTGTTAAAATTATAAATAACAGGATGATAACATGTGTCGGTTGATTGATAAGAATCTGCCATGTGTAAAGACAATTCTGTTATCTTTGTTCAAAATTAAAAACCAACAAACTTAAATTAAATATGCGATAAAATAGTTATTTTCCTTATCTTGACATGTATCAATTAAAACGAACATACATATGTTTAATTAAATAAAATCATAAATTATCGAGAAAAAAATGAATACAATCATAAAAAGATTTATAGTAGAAATTTATAAAAAATAAATAAAATTTCATTTTATTAAGTAAAATGAATTCAATAATCAATAGATATTCTATTAAAATTAAAAACAACATGATGTTGAGACAAGGCGGTTGATTGACTAGATTCTGACATGTGTAAAAATTATTGTGTTATTATCTTTGCTCAAAAGAAAAAAAATTAAATACACAATTATAAGTATTTGTTAAAACCCAACAAAATGTGTATTTTGAACCGAACTGAACAAAATATTTAATGTCCACCCCTAACTTTGTTCTCCAAATGAAAATAAATGTATAATATATTTTTAGATTGTTATTTTAAAAAATTCTTTATTTTATTTTATTTTACGTTTACGGTTGTTAAATAAACTACTAATCCCCTAAAACAAATTTAATATTATTTTGAAAAGTCACCTTTTAAATACTTTTAATCATTAATATTTAATTTAACTTTTAAAAATATTATCGATTTTTATTTTATATTATTTCAGTTCGACGCAAATATATTTATCCTTTATATTATGTTATATTTTGTTAGATACATACATATTACATTATTACCATCGGAATCAATCATTAGGTATTAATTGTAGTTTTTCAGAAAATAAAAAACACAAAATTTAAAAACAATTTTGAAAATAAGATATGTGTTAGCATCTCGTGGCTCAAGTTGAGAGAACACTTTAAATTGATATAATAATATTATTTTTTATATTTTAATGTGTGCTGATTTATTAACATATAAAATTATTTATTATTTTATAGTAGAAATTTATTATATTTTAAAAATAAATTAAAATAAATATAAAGTTTTATTATTGCGAGTATATGATACTATTTATTGATAAATAGAGTTAATTATTTATTTCTTCAGCAAGTCATAAAAATGAAAAATATTTCAAAAACCCATAATCTATTACAGAATTTTTTTAATTGAATAAATTAAAGATTTAAAGTGGTTTAGTTATCTTCATTTTCTGATTTAGTGTGTTGTTTTTTAAAAAAACAGTTATCCGTCTTCACACTCTCTTCACTAACTGTTTGAAAAACTGATAAGCTCTTGATTCCTCTAGTGTTTTTAAAGAACAATAAGAGAAGCAAAAGAGTTGCTCGTAAATAGGGGGAAAAGATTGGAAGTAGCTAAGAGCATTTACATCAGTGAGTATCTCAGTGCCCCTTAAATAATAAAAAAATTTGAAAAACAGAGGAAAGAGGAAAGAGAGAGAAAGAGGTTAAGAGACGTTTTTCATTCGAGATACGCTTTAGAGATGCTGACTCATTTTTTTTAACACGTGTTTGATTCTTGTTGGTTCATAGATTTTTAAATATTAAAATTTTAATTAAATAATTAAATAATATAAAAATAATTATTATTTTATACTTTAAAAGCGTATATAGGATTTTAACTGACGTAGTTGCTCTAAGAGCCTCCAAATGAAGAAGAATGTTTACTTTTTATGTTATCAATAATGAATTTTGTATTTAAGGGGCACATAAACTTTAGGGTTTTAGCATCTAAGATTACATTATCAACATTTCCTCTCTCTCGCCTCTTTTTCTCTCTATTTCCCTACCTCGACATTTCTTCTTCTGTTCTTCCCCTGATTCTCCATCTTCTTCTTTTCTATTTAGGTAAGTAAACACTTATAAGAAATTTACTGTTGTTTTGATTTAATAGTTTGATTGTGATTAGGATTATAAGTTTTATGATGAATTGATGGCAAATTTTTGGGTAGAGATGTGCTCTGTTTTCTAGATGTGCTCTGTTTTTTAGATTTTCCTAGGTTTAGTACTCTTATTTTTTAGTAATCTATTTTATAATATGAGATTTAAAAATCATATATTTTATAATAACTTAGATTTAAAAATTATATACTTTGTAACTAGGATGCTTGGAAACCAAAGCGAGTATGCGGAAGCAAAGCGTTTGGAAATATGAAAAACAATGTTTAAAGACATTAGGAACCGGTATGTGTTGAAAGCATATATATACATATATATATACATATATATATATATATATATATATTATGTTTAACCATACAAATCTGTTTTTTGGCACCATCTTTTTGTTTGAATTGAATAAAATTATCATCATCTTTAAATCGAATTGAATGATAATTTGTTAGATAGAAAAAAATGTAAACCCACGCATCATGTTGTTTCTGTCGTTAGAAGCAGACCACTGGTTCTTGTCCCTTCTTAGCCAGAAAGAGGTTAAAATATTAGAAATTTTATCCATTTTTGAATTTTTATTATTTATAAATTGAACATTTTAGAATTTTAATATTATTTTTTGAATCATTGAAAGAAATAAATTTTTGCAACTTTTAAGATTTTTTTTAGAATTTTATATATATACTGAAATCTTAAAAATGTTTTGAATTATAAAATCAATGAAAATTATTTTCAATCAACTCTTGGGTGTTTAATGGATACAATTTAAAAGTTTGTATATTTTAATGGAATAAATAATTAGTTCATGTATTAATTTGGATACTTTAAAAATGCATATTTTGTGAAAATAAACAAATAGTTGGTGTATTTTATGGAATTTTTCTTTTTTTTTAAAGCTCTCATAGGTGATCACGTAGATTATTTTAATCTTGCAATCTATTAAAATAAATTTATAACTTTCTTTCAGATTTTACTTTCCATAAAATTATCAAATTTGACTTTTAAAATGAATAACAATTCAAGAGGAGCTTTCTTATAATATGTTCTTATGGAAAAAAATTAACATCAAACTACGCGGGATAGGCCAAGTATTATCTAAAATCCAAAACAGAAACAAGACAATTAATTTATAAACTTTGACCAAATCCTATTTAGAGTTCGGCCTTTTTTAACTGGCTAACTTTTTATTTTTTTGCCATCTGGCTAATGTTTTTTAATCATTGCCAGTATCATCATCACTAATTGTTAATAACGTAAGAAAAAAAACTGAGAAAACAGAGACCAAAGAATCTCAGGTGAGTACACCGAAATTGACGGTACAGTTTAGAGTTTTTTACTACTTCACAGATCGTTGCTTTTTTTTGGTTAGTAATAATATTTTGTCATGTCTCTTCGCTCGAAAGTTTTCAAATCAGACATGCGTTAGATTCTAGGGCTACAGAGAAGTTGAATACTGATATTCTTTTTTTTGGTTGTTTTAAGCTGTTGAGTTGATTGACTATTGGGTTTGATTTTGAGACAAGTTTGTAATTAAGGCTTAAAAATGATTACATGTTCGTTCAGATAATAGAATTTCACAAAATATTATATTAATGCAAATGATTGTTCTATTCATATGTAATTCAGTACATAAAAATCTCATGATAACTGTTTTCTTTTAGGGGGTGTATTACATAAATGCTCATAACAACTGTTTTCATAGTAAATTATTTTACTAGTACCTAAACATATGGTAGTGTGCTGAATCACATATGAATAGAACAATCATTTGCATTTATATAATCTTTTGTTAAATTCTATTATCTTAACCAACATGTAATCATTTTTAAAGTCCAAATTACAAACTTATCTCAAAATCAAACCCACTAATCTAACAACTTAACAGCTCAAAACAACCAACAAAAAAATTATCAGTATTCCATTTCTCTGAAGCCATAAAATTGAAACATGTCTGATTTGAAAATTTTCAAGTGAAGAAACATGGCAAAATATTATTACCAACCAAAAAAAAGACAACAACCCATGAAGTAGTAAAAAGCTTTTAAGTGTACCTTCAATTTCGGTGTTCTCACCTGAGATTCTTTCGCCTCCGTTCCCTCAGCTTTCTTCTTATGTTATTAACAATGAGTGATGATAAGGGCAGATGATTAAAAAACATTAGCCAGATAATATAAATAAAAAAGGTTAGCCAGGTAAAAAAGGCCAAACTTTAATTAAGAATTGGTCAAACTTTATAAATTAATTATCTTGTTTTTTTTGGGCTTTTAGATAATACTAGAGTCGAACCCGCGGTACACCGCGGGTCAATATTTTCTTAATCATTATAATGAATGTTTATATTTTGTGGTCAGTTTTCACATAATTTATAAATTTTTAGATTTTATTTGGTTAGTTTTATATATAATTTTAATTTCATTAAATTATAAAATATTAGTATTGTTGGTTAGTTATGTAAATTTGTGTAAGTAGTTGTTATGCCCAACTCTTCCCCACTGTCCAACATATTAGCAAGGTCAAAATATTTGATTATTGTAACGAAAGTAACTAAAATATTTTTAAAATAAAATAAATAACATTTTAAATTAAAATATTTTATTATTCTATTTTTTTAGTAAATGTTATAATTTTATACATAACATTCTTTATATTTTCAATATATATAATATTTCATCAACTATATACAATTATTTATTTTTATATATAATTTATTTATTTTTATTAAAATAAGGTAGTTTGCGGTCGATCGATCAATTTTCGGACAAAATCCAATAAATATGTGGTCCACTATGTCCTTGTTCATGATACTCGCTTTTTAATGTGCATAAAAATTTATGTCTATACCCTCCTTATGTCGGATTTACTTCTACCTATTCCATAGGTCACTGATCCGATTGAAATATCTACCAATGTGAGATATTAAACACACTTTTTCCTTATTGATTGAGTTAATATATGTCCGCTTATAAAAATTCAAATCACAATATATGCATTAAAAATCTATAATTTTATTAATCGTATGTATTATATAATAATTTAAAATAATTTACAAATAATATCAAACAAAATTGATAAGAGAATCATAATTCATACTATTAAAATCACAATATTAGATAAGAAAAATATTGTAGAGAAATATTAGATAAAGAAGGATTGTAGAGAATTAATTGATTGTTTATTTAGAAAGAAGATAATTAATATTAATACTAATAATTAATAATTAAATAATCATTACTTTAAACTTGTTTGGATGTAAGTATAAGATATAAAATATTTGGTAACAGGAGTTCCCAATTTTGTACTTCTTTTTTAATAGTATATAAGATATGTGGTAAATTATCATTTATTTTTTATTAGGTGGACATTTCGTTTTAAGTTTGGATTCGGTTCAGTTTTAAAAATACTCTAACTAAAATAAACCAAAGATAGTTTGATTTGGCTTGTGTTTGGATCAGTTTGGTTTGATTTGGTTTGGTTTAGATTGGTTTGGTCTGGTTCTACTTCGGTTTAGTTTGACTTTAGTTGGAAAAAAACAATTGATATAATATAAAAATAAATTTATTGTCACTAATAAAGATTAAAAACAAAATAAGCAACAAAAATTGTAGACTCAATGTTTCAAACAAACACATAAGAAATAAACCACTAAAAATCAACTAACAAAACTAAACCAATATTACATGATGTGGTTTTGGGTCTGGGAGATTACGGGTTTCGGCCCAGAACCTCAAACAAAAAATACATTGGTTTATTGGTTCACTAAAACCTAACCAAACGAAACTATTTGGGTTGAAAGATATACAACCTAATAATTTGAGTTGACACTTTGATTCTGTTTGAATTGGGTTGAGTCTAGTTGGTTCAGTTTGGTTAATATGTCCACACCCACTTCTTCTTCCTTTTTTTGTTTTTTTTTCTGATAAAAAGCATTATATTAAAGGCAATGAAACATTTTTAGGATGGTGAAATTACAGAAGAAGAACTCTAATTGAGCACAAGAGAAAGGATACTGAGGATATAATAATCGCCAAGACAATAGCTAGTTGAAGACGGACCCCGAGAGTCTGAATGAAGCAGCTCCTGCCCAATGCCAAGGATGGCAGGTAAGCAAAACACAAGAAGATGCTTACTGTCACCCTCATCAGGTCTAAGATAGGCTAGCCAGGCCAAATCCGAGAGACCAAGGAGTTGCTACCAAGAATCCACGCACTACTCTCATCAGAAACATGAGCAAACTCGAAGACACATTCAGAGCCAAGGTAACCAAAAATGACAACCCTCCTAACAAGACAAATCAAAAACTCAGAGCAGCTTAGTCGACCACACAACCGATGACAATAGAACTCAAGTAAACAAGGAAATGGCGGAATAGAAACTAGCACACATGTGGGGAGAGAACCTTGACAAACCTAAGACGAGATGATGCAGGACGGAGGAGAGGCTGAAGACACTCCGCACCTTGGAGAGTAAGAGGAGGTAGAAGTTACTTGCCAAGTAGAGAAGCACAATGTCCACCCCTACTTTTTATTATGCTTATGTATGTGTGTTCTTAATAATTTATTTCATTTTTGGGAGTTCACATGAAAAACGTGTATGGTCATGAAAAAATTAATTAACTATTTTGATGTATAAACACCAAAATTTGAAAATAAATTAAAACTCAGATTATATGGTACCTAGCTAAAAATGTGTATATGCATACAAAAAAAAACAAAAATGGTGCTTAAGATCAGGAATAAAGTGGTAGGGCAAAAAGAAGGGAAGGGCAGGATTGAAAGATTAACAAGTCTATGATACCATATACAGTTAAATCTCTATAATTAATATTCGATTCATTAATACCGCAAGATTCGCCGCTCTAAACAAGTTTGTAGTATCATCCACTGCAAAAATCAATGAATATTAAGTTTCGTACTTCTTCGTATCATTCACTATAAGAATCGACAACAAAATTTGGAGTTCAGAAAGACGACGGCGAGCATTGTGGTTGTGATGGACAACAGCTGTGATTAGGTTGGTCTAACCCTAAATTTCAGTGAGGGTAATTTAATCATTGCTCCAGCTCCATATGAAAATGGTATTATTAAAAATGGCAAGCTCTTTATGGTATTTTTGAAATTTGTACTCTAACGATGATATTATTGAAATTCTCTCAACCTTAAATTACAAATAAATGAAACAGAGAGACTATCTATTTTTCTTGAATATTAGACTTCTATTAGTTTCGACTTTATAATTATTTCATACTAACAATTGGTTGGGTTTGGGTAGTTTAAGTACCTAAATTCATATTAGCTTGATTTCATTCGATTTAAATTTAGTATTTAAACTAGAGGTGAACATGATATTTTTTTGGGTATTTGATTTTTTAGTTTAGTTCAATTTAGATTTTTTGGGTTTTGGATTTTTTGACAAAATAAAAACTTTGTTCTAACATAGTCTTTTACTAACACATGAAAATCCCAAAAATCCAAAAAACATTTGATCACCTCTAACTTAAATGTGGAATAAGTATGTTTTTCAATTAATCAACTTAAAAATATGCAACAAATACACTCACAATTTTAATAGAAATTTAGTGTTGCAAAATATTTACTAAACTGATGAATGTAGTGAAAAATGTGTCATATTTGTCACATTTTTAACTATAATTGGCATGCAAAACAACCATGACTCATGTTATCTGACTATTTCTTCCAAAATTTGCATGAGATTTCACATATTTTAAAAAAATTGTAAATTATTAACATAAATTTGCAATGATTTTTTTGTCGTGATTTTGCAATAAAATTGAAACAAAACTGTAACATATATTCATCATTGCAAAATGACTAAAAAGTTTTTATGAAATTTTAACAGAAACGGACGTTGCTAAAATTATGTTGCAAGATTTCTATTTGTAGTGATTATAGTTCTACTATTTGTTTATAAATATCAATATATATATATATATAGATATTTAATTAAAATATAATCATTTTAAAAGGTAACTCGTTATATTAAAATTTAACTATTAATGAAACTCTATTTCATTACTGTATCATTTATCTCAAATGCTTTTATTTCAAATTCATTGTTTTACTATTTCTTATTCTATATATCATTTTTTGACAAAAACAAAAAACAATAAAAAAGGTAAAAAATAATTAATACAAAAGTAAATCATAAGCAAAACATATATAAAATAACAAACAAATGAGTATTTGTTTACCAATATTAAAGAATTAGTTGATATAATACTCCCTCCGATCCGTTATAATTGTCGTTCTAGGATATTTTGATTAGATTAATGAGTTTTATAATTTGACTATATTAACCTTACAAATAATATCAATTTACAATAAATGTAATAGTTGAAGAAGAAAACTAATGAAGGTAAATGTTAGTTTAATTGAAGTTATATTTGAAACTTCTTTACAAAAGTCATATTGAAAAAAGAGAACGACAAGTATATTGAAACAAAAAATTAAGATTAAAACGACAACTATTACGGATCAGAGGGAATAGTGATTAGTCTATGGAAATATATATATATATATAACTTTAGTGTCTTTTAGAAAAGCATACATTACTAAGTTGAATCCTTAAATTTAGTTCTAAGATGTTGACGGAAAGAAAGCTATGCTATTATACACATAATAATTTCATTTTTAGTTTGGTGTATTAATGCACGTAATTAGTTCCTAAACTAAACTATATGCTGCGGAAATAAATTAACTTAAATCATTTATTTTGTTTCTTAACCATAAGTTGTAGAATTTAACCTTAATGATTTCTATGATGAAATCTATCCTAAGATCAATTTGATTTAGTTTAATTCAACCACATACATTCTTAGAGAAGAAGAAATATACTAACATTATCTATGTTTTTGGTTGGCTTTGTGGTTCAAATCTTCAAGTTGATTTTCTCTTTTCTTAGAGCACTTTCATCAGTTGAAATGCTCTTATGAGTATTTCACAAATATAATATTAGTATTTCTGTTAATTATTTTTAGTATAATTAAACTTTAAATAAAGTAAAATTTAAGCCAATAATAATTGTATACCTGTTTCAAGAGTATTTTGAGAGGAGACGAGAATCTCTTGCTGGAAAATCGTATTTCAACATTTTCTGATTTTTTCCATTATTTTAATAATAAGTTTCTAGTTTAGAACCTCTGATGGGAATGCCCTTAATCTTTCCTCTTTAATTGATTCTCCAATGTACAAGAAGCCTTATATAGTGTGACCAATAGTCACCAATGAAAAAAAACACTCCTTTTATTATAACTACCACTTACAAATACATATACATATATATATATATATATATATATTGCACTATCTTTACGTAATTATATTTAGATGATATGTTATTAATTAATTATATATGCAGTATATATACACTAACATCATAAAAAAAAAAAATTATTTAATATTGTAAGATAAAAGAAGAGGATTATCAATACACCCAAATTCTAATTCTTTAATTGAAATCAATCTATTACGGTGTCATCTTTTATATTAGAATTTTTAACTTATAATATGAACTGAAACTTTGCAATTAAACTGAAAAACACATAGATCACAATAAATATAAAATATTTTTACATTCTTTCACTTAGCTTTTAGTGTCGACTTTATGATTTAGTACTTTTAATATGCATTCAAGTTCATTTGACCTTTCACTATCATACTAAAATTAGAACTGATCAAATCATGGCGGTTACACATCATTACGCGACATACTCTTTTTCATGTATCACAAATCAACTCTAATTTTATAGTGTGTTTTCTATTGAGAAGAACCTTAATTCTCAAAATAATCATATTATCTAAGAACTATAAATGTGTACACATACTTAAATGATAACATATTAATAAACTAGAAACATAATCAGTGAACTTCTAGTGTCATATATACATAATGAGCAAACCTTAATCAATACAACAAAGCTTTATCTATGACACCCATTCGCTCTACATGGCCAATGAACGCCTTGGGTGGTAAAACATTAGTTAACGGATCCGCCACCATCATATCCTTTCTTATATGCTCAACTGACACTCTACATTTCTGAACTTCTTCTTTGACCGACAAATACTGTATCTCCATGTACATAGCACCCTTCGAATATTTGTCATTCTATGAAAAGAAGAAAGCTGCAGAATTGTCACAATAAATTCTCAGCGTGTCGACAATCCCAAGCCCTAAGATAAAGTTCCACAGCCACAATGCAGGAAATCCAAGCCTTATAGCATGCCACAAATTTGGCCTCCATAGTGGAAGTAGCAATGACAGACTCCTTTACATTTTTCCATGATATTGCTCCCCCAGCTAATAGGAACAAATAACCAAACATCGATTTCCTGCTATAGACACATACAGCGGAAGCATAATATTCCATAATGAATTGATAATGCAAAATTATATGTTTGATATTTAAGGGGGTGTAGAACTGAATAATTGGAGAGATTTAAGTTTTAATGAGTTTTGAGATGATTTGGTGAAATTTTGGTGAATTAGGAATTTTGTTATTAAATTTTCTGAAATCTCACATAAGATTTTGATATTTGTATTTTTAACTAAAAAATCCCTTCAAATCTCAGTTGAAACTTTTAAATCAAATCATAATCATGTTTTCAATAACAGTGGATTTGAGTATATAATTTAAAATTATTAATCCAATAACACTATATTTTAAAAGATATTTTAAAATGCATGTTTCAATAACACATGATTTACTAGTTAAACTCAAATCTCACCAAATACTCATTCCAATACACCCTCCTAAATATCCTTTAGTGCAATTACTTGATTCTTTACTAGAAAAAAATCATTTACCCTTTCTCTAAATCAAACGGCACAACTACATTTAACCCAAGTAGTAACCGTCAAATCTTTAACTCAGAATTTATGAAGATCAAGCACTTCTTACAATTACGTTTCATAAAACATTCAATTACATTAAGATTTACATACAAGCCATAGGTGTGTATCGAATGCAATTCTAGAACAAGTGTAATTTATGATAAATTAAAAAAAAATCTAAGATGGCTTTGATACCACATGTAGAATTTAACCTTAATAATTTCTATGATGAAATCTATCCCAAGACCATTTAGATTTAGTTTAGTTCAACCACATATACTTTTTTAGAGAAGAAGAAAGATATTAACTTTGATCCATGCTATTGGTAGGGTTTATGGTTCAAGTGTTGAAGTTGATTTTCTCCTTCTCCTTTAATTGATTCTTCAATCGACAAGAATCCTTTTTTTATTTCTCTGTGTTTTCTCTTTGACAGATTGTAATAAGGTGTTTGTTCATTCCTTATATTGTGACCAATAGTCACCAATGAAACAAGCTACCCACTAACAAATATATATATATATATATATATAGCACCATCTTTATGTAATTATATATTTAGATGATATGTTATTAATTAATTACAGATGCAAATATATATATATATATTAACATCATAGAGATATACTTTTATTTAGTATTATGAGATAAGAGAGGAGGATTATCAATACATTCATATTCTAATTCTTTAATCGAGATCATCCACACGGTATCGTCTTTTATATTAGAGTTTTTAACTTTTAATATGAACTTGAACTTTACAATTAAACCGAAAGACACATAGGCTACAATAAGTCACAATGAATATAATATATTCTTATATAAGTACCCACAGTAGCTGAGTTAAACGTGTGTGTTCCGTTCTGCCCTGAAGACTTCGGTTTCCGGTAATGATGGTCTTCCTTTTACGGTCGCCTCTCAACGTTACATTCTACTTTTGAATGTTGAGATATTCATAATATACGTCTTTATTGACATATATTACTAGTCTTCCGCTCCCCAAAGAAGCACTAATCCGTCTATGCCTTGATGGTCTTGAATTGGCCTGATCCGTCTTTAGTGACAATAACAAATGCATTGTCTGGTGCATTGTTACCCACGATAAATGTCAACAACATAAACAGCACGAAAAAACCGATAGATGCGGAGTTTTGAGAAAGAAAAGACATAGTAATTAAAGTCAAAACGGAGAGTTTTTTCAAAGTTTAAAATTATTCAATAAGAGGAAAATTGGCTTTAATGTAGGTGGAATTATTCCTTAGTCATATGGGGGAAAATACAACTCGTGATGACTGCTAAACCTGACCCATCAGATGAAGCCATGAAGGTGTTTGAAGTTTGATTTATAGCTTCAGTTTGTGTTTACTAAAATTAAACAGTGCATATGGCATACCATATCTCAACAAGTCCCACATTACCAAATAAATCTCCTAACTGTTAGGATCAATATGTTAAGAAACCTTTAGGAGTTTGAAAGAGATTTCTTATTGATCGTAGAGTAAAGGATGTGTCTTATATATATACTTATTGAATATCCACATAATTAACGTAATTTACAAACTGTAATAGATAAAAATGACAAAGGCCCAAAAGGGCCTAATACCCTTTTTAAGATGGAGTGTGGAGTTTAAAAACACTCAGCTTGAGACTAAACACATCAAAATCTTTCTTCCCCAAAGCTTTGGTCAAAATATCTGCAAGTTGTGTCTTTGTAGAAACATGTTTTGTTGCAAGTGTACCTCGGATGATCTAATCCTGAATGAAGTGATGTTTCGTTCGTTCATGAAAAACCGGAATGGCTGCAAGTTGAATGGTGAACATGCTATCCGATTAAATCATAGTAGTATGAGTACAGTCAATCCCAAGTGCTGGTAGAAGTGCTCTAATCCAAATTATCTCATGAAATGTGTCTGCCATAGCACGGTATTCAGCTTCGGCCAAAGACTCTGTCTTGTTTAGAGCTGTCAGACGGTCTGACCCGCCACCGCCTGGGCATGCCCGCCATCACCCACAGAGTCATCGGACCATCGCGGGCTGCCCGCCAAGGACCGCGGTCACCAAATCGATGGCCCATATCTGCCCTGCAAAATCTAGCGGGTATACAGGTAGGCCCGCGGGCATCGTTCTTTGATTCTCTTCTTCTCCATTTCTATTTTGTTGTTTGTTCTTGGAATCAAAATCTTCTTCTTTATTTGTGTCTGAGTGAAGCTTCTTGTTCAATTTAAGTTTCTTGTTCGATTGTGTGTTGAGTCTTGATCGATTTCTAATTTCAAAATTGAAATTGATTGATTCTTCTTGTTTGAATGTAGTTACTTTTGTTGATTTGTTGTTAGATTGTGTTGACTTTTTGGCCAAATGGGATATATATGTTGTTATCGATTGAACTGAACATGTTTTGAGTTCTTGTTTCTTTAACTTTGAAAATCGATTTCAATGTTCTGTTTCTTTATCTCTAGGCTTTAACATCAAAGATTGAGTTCTATCTTTACAAGGACCTGAGTCACCTGACCTCTGATCAATATATGCTACAATGGCTCTTATTTGGCTAATTCGTTTCTCAAACTCTGATGATGTTTATGTATGTGATCAGATCAGAGATATGTGATCCAAAGCCATCACTGTTGGATTATTAAAGGATGAAGATATATGTGGTAGACCTTTGGGTCTTCGATTTCACAAGAAAACTGGGGATTTAGCAACTTCTCTTACGACTGAGGCAGATGGTGTGCCTTTGAGATTTACCAATGATCTTGACGTTGATGAAGATGGCAATGTTTACTTTACAGATAGCAGCTCTGTTTTCCAACGCATGTTTGTATCTTTTTTACTCTCCTGCTCGGTGTTTCTCTTTGCTTATCATATTTTACTGAAGTTATCTGCTATAGGCACTTAAGTTCAAAATTTTGGGCATAAGCACATTGAAACCACTCTCACCAGAGCCAAGTTTGAAGAAATGTGCTCTGACTTACTCGACAGGTGATTTTAGTTTTTGTTTGTCTCTATGGCTAAATCAGTAAAGATTTATATGATTCAACGTTAAGGCTTAAGTTTGTATTCTCTGTTTTCGAACTTGTAGAGTCAGGACACCGGTGGAGAATTCCTTGAGGGATGCAAAACTCAGCTTCAAAGATATTGATGAGGTGATTCTTGTTGGTGGATCCACACGTATTCCTGCTGTTCAAGAACTAGTGAGGAAGTTGACTGGGAAAGAACCAAATGTCTCAGTCAATCCTACAACTTATGTATTTGTAGTATGTGGTGTATCATCTCTTTGAAGCTGGTAGTATCTGGTAGCTAAGAATAAAATAGTTTTGCTGTAAATATACTGCTTCACATTGTTTACTATATATAGTTTTGCTGTAAATATACTATTTTCTTAACGATCTGATTATGTTGATTTGTGTGGAGCTATGCCAAGAGCTTGACTTACAAGTAGTTGATCTCTTCTCTACTCTTCAGAAAGCAGATGACTGGGAAACTGTTTGCTTCACATAAGTATCCAAGAAGTCAGATTTAACTTTGAGCTCTGAAGATAGATATCTAAATTGTATTGTGGGTTTGTTGTTACAGGGATGGGATACATTTGTTAGCACAAGGAATTAAATTGGTGGCGGCGGAGATATTAAGAGTGGTAAAAGAAGCAGAATGGATACTGTCGCTTTACTGGAAATCAATGCCAACGGAATTCTCAGAGGAAAAAGTTGTAGCTTTAGGTGCTGCAGTTCAGGTGTGTTCTTGTTAACCTCTAACTTTCAGTTAATAATACAATGAACCGATATTTGTTGTGTTGTGTGATACATGAATTATATCTTAGGTCTGTGGAGTAGAAATGTCAGTCGAAGAAGACTAAGTGTTTTACTCTGAATCTGAAGCTTCAGTTAAGCTGTCCACCCGCTGCCCGCATCGCCCGCACCCGCCAATGCCCGCCTGGCCATGCCCGCAACACCCGCTATTTCATGGACAACCATTACAATGTCCATGCCCGCCCCGCCATTGTACATATTGGGCCATGCTCGCGGGCCACGGCAAGATTGACAGCTCTAGTCTTGTTTGCGTGTTTTCCAAGATAATGGAGAACCACGAAGTTGAATAAACCACCCAGTCAAAGATTTTTGTTTAAGAGGACAACCGGACTAGTCAGAATCACACCAAACTGTAAGTTCCAAGTCTGTATTAGCACAGAGAAGGACACCTTGCCCTGGACTGTTTTTCAAGTATCTTACCAAACAGAGAGCAGTCTCCCAATGATCTGGTTTAGGTTCTTTCATGAACTGAGACAGTATATGTATGACATAAGAGAGTTCTGGTCTTGTTGTGATCAGATATATGAGTTGCACAACCAATCATCGATAAGCCGAAGGATTAGGAAGAGGTTCACCTTTGACAAGAGCTAGCTTATGATTCTGCTCAAGTGGAAAAGACACGGGTTTAACACCAAGCAAGCTTGTCTCATTGATTATATCCAGAGCGTATTTCCTTATAAATAAATCCTAGATGGACCACTTGCAACTTCGAAACCAAGAAAATATCTAAGAGCACCAAGACCCTTCATCTTAAAGCATGAACTTAGATATGCCTTAAATTCATCAATAACCAACTTCGATCTTTTGGAAAATAATAAAATCATCCACATATACAAGGACATGGAGACGGATGTCGTTCTTGACCAATATGAATAAAGAGTATTCATGCATATTCTGGTCGAAACCAAACGCCTTAAGCGCTGTAGTAAGTTTTGCAAACCAACAACGAGGTGCATGTTTAAGTCTATAAAAGGATTTGTGTAAGAGACAAACCTTGTTTTTATTTGGAGTCCATGATCTTTCGAGTTTCGAGTCTTCATCAGGTCGAGATATCGACCCATCAGCAAAACCAAACTTATTTCGCGCCTGGAGTGCCAATCTTATGTGAGTAGACCACTCGTCGTAGTTAGGTCCAGATAACAGTTGTTGCGAGATAAGCGTCCCCAGATTATCACTTGATGTGAGGTCATACGGTGATATTGTCTGTCGAACATGCTCAATTCTCGACTTGGATTTTGCAGTGACTTTCAAAGATGCATCATGGGATTCATCATCATTTTCCATGAGAGAAAATTTTCAACGAAGAGAGATCGAGAAGCTAAGGTCGATAAAAATAAGATAAAGAATAAAAAATAGAGAAGAAGAAAGCTTAGATCGATAACCAAGAAGTAGACTCTTTATGGTAGTCTTCGACCAATTCCAAAGCAAGAAGCAAATTTTCCATCATGAGTCTATTTTGAATGAAAGCATACTGATTTGGAGCTATAGACGAATGAAGAATAACTTTCATCATGTTGGCAAGAATTTTTGATATTACCTTATACAACACATTACAACAAGAGGTTGGGCGATAATCTTTCATTTCCTTTGCTTCAGTCTTCTTAGGCATAAGTACCAATATTGTATTGTTAACTCCCTTGGGTAGAAATTCTTTCGTAAAAAAGATTGAATAGCTAGCTGTGACAAAATATTTTCCCAGGATCTGCGAAGTCTACTTAAAGAATTATGTAGTGTAACCATCAGGGTCTGGAGCTTTATTACCTTTAAATTTTAAACAAACATCCCGTAGTCCAATTTCTGTTACCTCTTTGAGCAACACAGACTGATCTAGATGTGAGCAACGGAAATCAATCAGCTGTTGTAACTACTCCACATTGGAACCTTCATAATCCTCTGGCTGGTATGTTAGAAATTCCTCAAAGAACCTTACAGCTTCAACCTTGACATCCTCCTGAGTTGTGACAACAGTTCCGTTGGGGCATTTTATTTCTCTGATTGTATTTTTCGCCGTATTAACTTTAACAGCATTTTTAGCCACCGTATAAAGGGATGCTTATACATGAAGCAAATCAAGAGTGCTAACACTTGTCGAATGGAGATGTTGTGCAAAACTCAGTTAAAACAATAGCTGAGAGGACGGCGATATCGTGAGTTTTGTTACAAGAAGCTTATTATACAATTAACCAAATAAAAAAAGCTTGTCTTCCAAGAAATCTAGAATTGTACCGGAAATATTATTAGATAGTACCGAAGGTTATTCCTCTTTTACATATTGGACAAGGTTCTTACTTATATATAATTTTCTTACTAGTGATTGTTAGTTTTTTTTTTGCTTTTTTTTGGCTCATTTGGTTAACTTGTGTCTATTAATTATAACCTTTGCCTAATAAGAATTTTCGTGATTCATTGAGTCAGTTATCTGATTAACTTGTTCATCTCCTTTTTAATGGATGAAAACTATCTTTATATTTCTCTTCTTTGGTCATCTAATTAATCTAGAATGGGATTAATAGTTTATTTAAAACTTTCAACTAAAATGATAAAATTTGAAAAGAATCTACTTTCCTCTGAGAAAAATCTCTTCTTTGTTTGATCAAAAAAAAAGAAAAATCTCTTCTTTGTTTAATTTGCCTTTGAAACTTTTCCTCTTAAAAGTGCAATCATTTGCAGTCCGAAATTTTAATTTAAACCAACCTAAACTAAATCGAAATTTAAATGAAACTATACCAAAATTGCATCAAACTAAATTGAAATCAAAACAAATTAACAATGATTTTGTTTGGTTTTATAAATCTAAAGACCAAACCAAAACTAAACCAAATTAACTAGATCTATATACCAAAATTTCGGATACGAATCGGGTTAAATCTCTTGTACCGAATTACTCGACATCCGAAAATCTTACAATCCTATCTAAAACCCGAATGATCAGGCCTAGGAGAATCGAAGATATCTTGTACTATTAATGTAGGACAAAAAATTATGACTAATACTATCGTGTGTTAATAATATAGATATTAACATGCCGATTCCATATGCTTAGTATTTGTTTTATAATATATGTGTATATATAATTAAACCCCACCCTCAAAACTCGATCACTTTATGTCCCTTTAGAGAACTCTCTTATCAACTCTCTCCCTCAACATTCATCAAAGATTCAAAACCCTTATTTGATCAATATCTCTTCTCTGTTTAAGGATATCAAAGCATGAATACAAACAGAGCTGAATTCGCAAACTGTAAAACTCTAAAGCAGAAAGAAGAAGTCGAAGAAATAGAAAAGAAGATGGAAACAGAAATAAGGAGAGGTCCATGGACTGTAGAGGAAGACATGAAGCTCATCAATTACATTTCTCTTCACGGTGAAGGAAGATGGAACTCCCTCTCTCGTTCAGCTGGTAATTTCTTACTTGTGTATTAATTTATGATCACGCATGATATATAAGAATTTGATATATAAGATGTAATGCATACATCGATCCAGATCAATCAAAATCATCATAATCTGATAGCTATTATTTCAATTTGGTTTTCTCAAGTTTAGCTTCCCCCAAGATATATTAGATCGTTTCTATCATTGATTTGAATGGGTAAACTTTTCTGTTGAAGGACTCTTTCTATGCTCTTGAAACAAGTAGTTTTTTTTTTCTTCTTAAACATTTTAGACTGAATCTATTTTTCTTTTCTTAACAGAATTTGTTTGGATTTTTTGGGTTTCGATATTATATGAAGTTTAATAGTTTATCTTATATATAATTGAAATTAAACGGAGTAGACTGTAGCCATATAACTCTTATAAACACTCTTTCTCGTTTAATCGATATGTTATTAGTATTACTAATTTTTATTACATCTTGCTTAATAGAGAAATTAATTTATAATACAATAGAACCTCTATAAATTAATATTCGATAAATTAATAAATTTACCGGTCCTAAGTCGGGTCGGTGTAAAAATAACCAACATTTGATTAGATAATAAGATAATATTTTTTTAAATAGTCTTGTTAATAACATAAATTAATAATCATATAAATTTGTATATATATAAAGATTGTATATATATATATATATATATTTATTTAATAAATTTTCGTTAGAACTTATAAATAACTTTTCTTATATGAGAAAATATTATAGTATATTTTAAACTATTGTATTGTTATAACGTAAATACATTTTTCATAAAATAAACAAAAAAATTTTAAAGTTTTAAAATTCTAAAATATGCATAATTGTTTTTATTTTAATAGTCGTATAGGCTGTTTAATACAATAACTAAGGTTACTAATCATAAATTTACATTTATAATTAGTTTATTTAATTAAATTCATCTATAAATTTTGTTATTTATTATCAAAACAATTTTATTTTATTTTAAATTTTAAACTTTTAAGTCTGAAATTATTAAAGTTTATAATATAGAAAGCATTAACTTCATTTAGTTTTTCAAAATTTTTAACTCTTTATAAATTAATAAATATTATTTTATAATATAAATTAATAAAATATTATGATTGTAATATTGTTAATTTATAGAGATTTTACCGTAGACAGATATGCATATGATTTTCCGTCACTATGATAATACTTTTCCTATGGCTGTGACTTCTCCATGTCGGCATAGTTTAAATTCCTCTGCAGACTTGGCAAAGTAACAAAGAACAAGTTGTCATCTTCATAGTTCATTATTATCATTAAAAGTGTACTTTCATATGAATCAGATTGGTCGGTCCTAATTTATTTATTTTTACTTTGGAGTTCTTTTCATTAGCCTTTTGAGTGTGGAACTCAAACACCTTTCACAACCATCCAATACGATAAAGCTTCATTTAATTGTTATCTTTATTGACTTGGGAAATAGTCCATTGAATATGATCACTAGTACAATTTTTTTTGTCAAGACTAGTACATTCTAGTTCGTATATTAATTTTATTATTTTGAAATAATTTACTATGGAGACAGGACTGAATAGAACGGGAAAGAGTTGCAGATTGCGGTGGCTAAATTATCTCCGTCCGGACATCCGCCGTGGAGACATATCCCTCCAAGAACAAGTCATCATTCTCGAACTCCATTCTCGCTTGGGAAATCGGTAAGAAATACTTTCTCTGTTCTTTATTAATTCTATTTGTAGACAACAAAACAAAATTTTAAAAATATACAATTTTTAGGTTTTAATGTAGTTTTTATCACTTATTGTTGATGAATTGTAAACTTAAAAAGTAGTTGATATTGGTTGAAAGTTATATGAAATTATTAATCATAAAATGATATTTTAATATTTTTTAGAAATGTGTGAAAATGTTAAAAAAAATATATATGATTAATTAATTAGGAACATAATGAGTAATTATTTATATTGATATTAACATAGATAATAGTCTATTTACATTATTTGAAAGGACAAAAAGCGACAGATATAATTTGAAGAGAGCAAAATTTGAACGTCTCTATATGAAATAAGTAACTCAATATATTCAAATGTATTAATAGAGAATTGACAACTCAAATTTGATGCGTATTTGAAATTTCTTGTTTGAATTGTGATATTATATGGAATGTTTATCATATTTCAAAAATTAAGATTAGACAAATCAACGTATTTTAATTACGAAAAATGTAACCCTTTTAAATAATATTTGTGAAGGTGGTCAAAGATTGCTCAACATTTACCTGGAAGAACAGACAACGAGATCAAAAATTATTGGAGAACACGTGTTCACAAACATGCAAAACTTCTCAAATGTGACGTGAACAGCAAGCAATTCAAAGACACCATCAAACATCTCTGGATGCCTCGTCTCGTCGAGAGAATTGCCTCCACTCAAAATGTCGAATTTACCCCTAACCACTACTCACCTGAGAACTCGAGCGTAGCCACTGCCATGTCATCTACGTCGTCGTCTGAGTCCATGGGATCGAGTATCTACGGTGGTGATCACGTGGAATATGGAACGTTGGATCATGTGGCAAACGGTGGTACTTGTTTTAACGGCGGAGATGTGTTGGAAACTTCGTGGAGTGTTGATGAGCTCAACAATTGGCTGTTACAGTAGCAGTTCATGTGATGGTTGATTAAAATCAATAAGCATAAATAGCTTAGTATAATTCACATGGAATTTATATGAATGAAAAATAAATTTACTCTCTTCTTTTTTTTTCTTTTTTCTGTCCCCATTTTTAATTGGTATTTTCTTAATTATGGTGTATGATTTTATTTTATTTTTTGTTAAAGATGGTGTATGATATTTTGTGTAAACAAAAGAATGGCCGAACTGATATACATATAAATAGTGCAAGCTATACTTCAGAAGTTAGACTGATTTGTTTTTATTTTAATCGAAATTAGCCAGAATTTTCGTTAAATAAAATCCAGTTATAAAGAAAAAGCAAATGATATGCACAGTAATGAATGGATAGGATATGATCATAGGAATTGATGTATGATGTGTATTTTTAGTTAGCAGCCACTAAGTTCTATTCTAATCACATACTACTAATTTCGTTTTTTTTCAATAATAAATAACTAAAATTACATAATCATTAATGGAACTAGATCAGGAAACTTCTAACAATTTAACTACAAGAAAGGGACATACGTACGTGAATGATGGCTCTAATATTCTCTAAACATGCTTAGATATTAACTATTATTTTATTTTATATAATCCAACTCAAGTAACACTTCAAGACTATATACGTCCAGAGGGGATGAACCCAAATAAATTAGCCAAGTTAAGTTTTTTTAATGAGGAATATTGATATGATTATTTATTTTCTGTTTTTTCCCACTACATATGAATGTATGATCACAGATTCACAGTGCCCCTAGTTTTATAGTTAAAAATACTTAAAATATATATTTTTTGGTTAATATAATCATACCAAAAACTTAATACGCCTTTCTAGAAGAACAAGGATCGATCGATTTTTTTTGTTTCCAATTGTTTTTTTCTGAAAGGAAGAACAATTTTGTAAAATGGAATATTAGCCTTTTTACACACGGATAGTTTCCTTTTTGGGTTTTAGAATCATTGGTTTCACTTTTTACAATTCTGTAATATATTGGAGTATAGGATAAAATCTAAAATAAAAACTGTAGGAGATTATATGGAAACAAAAAATTAGAGACACGTGTGAACATATAACACGTGCGAGGTGTACTCTTATGTTGAAAAATAAAGAAGTGGCAATGGCGGCTGGGGTGGGAATCCAAAAGAAAGGGGGCGCGTGCGGACATGATAAGCAACCAAAAGTGGTCCCTCTTTGACACATGTGTTCTTTATTTGTCACGTGTCCCTTTTAGTTCGAGTGGCTCTTGTTTCTTCGATTATTGGTTCCTTGTAACAAATTCCACTTGATTAATGGTTTATCGTTGTTATTTGTTTTTGTAAAAAGTTTTTTAAAACCCTAAATGAGCAAAACATCAAATCTAGTCGAAATGGACAAAAAAAAAAGTCAGTAGAAACACTTTTGATCGATGACAAAAGACTTTGAAACTTGATAAAAAATTTAGCCAAGGAGTAAAAGTAAAAGTAATCACTGTGGATAATAATTTTTAGCCAAGAAGTAAAAGTAAAAGTAAAGCGATAAAATTAAACACAAATAAAGTAACCACAGTGGATAATAATTGGATTTTTTGCTAAATAACCATCAAATTTATTAAATTTTATAAAAATAATATCTACTTTAAAACTGTGTAAACTAATATAGTGAAGTCAATGTAACATTGCTATATAGCATCAGCGTGTATCGTCGATGTGACACTGTTATTTACTGTAAAAAAATTAACAAAAGATTAAAAATGACGTCGTTTTACATCAAAATAACTATATGTTTATTTATTTTTGTTGAAAACACCTATTTTTCTTTTATTATTTATTTTTTTAATATATTTTTAAAAAAGAAAGAAAAATTAGCTTCTTCTTCGTTCGTTGTTCTTCCTCCCTTTCTCATATATTTCTTAATTTTGAAATTATATTGAAAATAAACTGGAAAACTGAAGTTGGGATAATCTATTTTTCTTACAATGAAATCAACACACCCAGTCCTAACACGTCAAAGCAACAAAATTATATATGAATCCACAAGTTTTCTTTAAAAAATATTCTGAAAAATCTTTAAGTTTAGAATTTCATATCAAGTAAAAACAATGCTATAAGTTTTCTATCTACCAATTCGAATTGAGAGCAATTATATAAATGCATACACTAAATCTGTAATGGACATGACCCAATATCAAGATCCGAGGCCCATGTTGAACCCATTAATGAGTCAAACCCTAGTCAGCCCCTATTCTATCGTCGAGTGTTTAAAAGAAGGGCACAGATTTCGAGGCTCGCCCTAGAGACTCACAGCAACGCCGCCGTGACTGTTCCGTCGTCATCAACCACCGCCGATTTGAGCCTTGTTCCAGATCATTGTAGCCACCGTCTGAGTCAGCCAGAACCGCCACAAGCACCACCCTCACCGGAATTAGGTAACCGTGAATCTCTTAGTGCTCAAGCTTTTGATTGATGTGATTGGATGTTGGATCTGGATCTGAACGATAAGACCATACTTGTTACAGATCCGCCGCGCTGAACCACCACCACCGAACCGTTGAGTCGCCGGAAAGAGTTTTGCCAAGAAAGGTAACCGGCGAATCCTTTTGTTGCGTTAATGGCTGTGCGATAAGTTGTCTGTGTTATTTACTGAACTAGCTTAAACCATGTTGAACCGTAACTCTGATTGCAATTTAAATCTATTAACCAATTGTTTTATCTCGGGTGGTCGGTGTTGTGCGTGATGTTGATGACATCTTTTATTTAATAATAGGATTTGTTAAATAGATCAAACCAAGATTAAACCAGACCCATGTGTATTCAAAACCACTAAACCAAGCGTAGTTATATGTACGTGAGCTGTTTACGAATCCATTAGTTGGGCCTTATTAATATATTAGTAGCACAAGTGGATTTAATTAATAAGCTAGAGCTAAATAATTTAATTAGAGAGTATCAAAACCGAGATTGGGAATTTTAGATTTTTTTCTCTAAGTAATTTAATTAATTAATTCAATTAATTAATTATTATTTGGAAGTTATTAATGACCGATAAACCTAAACCGTTGCAGACTAGCGAGTGTTGTTGAACCGGATTCCCATTTTGTTAGTTTTACATTGAGAAGTGAACCGTATTGCTAAGGTGAGAGCTAATCGCATATTTCTAATTTGTCTTACTTCCATATTGATTGTATAGTACCTAAATATGATTAGTCTCTATGATCGAGTTGGTCTTATTTTTGTTAAACCGGACATAGGATGTTTTGATGATTTCACATATTTCTTGGTTCACTTGATGTGGTGTAGTGTTGTGTTATATGTATATGAGGTCATAGGATATCACACGGCTACAAATGGAGCGTATCTATACCGAAATCGAGTGCTTGTACCGGATAATGAGTCATTAAGAAAGGAAATCCTACAGCAAGCTCATCACTCGCAATTCTCTATTCACCCGGGCAGTACAAAGATGTACCAAGATCTAAACCGCTACTATCATTGGGGTGGAATGAAGAAAGACGTGGCCACATATGTATCACAGTGTCAGACTTGTTAGTTGGTTAAGGCAGAACACAAGTCACCTAGCGGGTTACTACAAAACTTGCATATGCTGGAATGGAAATGGGATATGGTGACTATGGATTTCATTACAGGCTTGCCAACGATAACTGGTGGAAATAACGCAATATGGGTGATTGTGGATCGACTTACAAAGTCTGCTCATTTCTTGGCAATAAAGAAGGCATACGGGTCGGAGATGTTGGCTCGTAAGTACATTGATATGATTGTGAGATTGCGTGGGGTGCTGGTTAGTATAGTGTATGACCGAGACACAAAATTTACGTCAAAGTTTTAGCGAGCAATCCAGAAAGAATTGGGAACAAAAGTACACATGAGTACAACGCATCACCCACAAACAGATGGTCAGTCTGAAAGGACTATTCAGACCCTAGAGGATATGTTAAGGGCTTGCGTATTAAATTGGGAAGGAAGCTGGAGAAATTATTTACCGCTGACTGAATTTGCGTATAATAACAGTTATCATTCGAGCATTGGGATGACACCGTATGAGGCTCTTTATGGCAGACCATGTCGTACACTGTTGTGTTGGACAGAAGTAGGAGATCACCAAATTTTTGATCCAAAATGGGTGCAGGACACGTTAGAACAAGTTGAATTACTCAAAACTCGACTGAAAAAAGCCCACGATCACCAAAAGAGCTATGCAGACAAGCGCAAAAAGATCTGGAATTTGAGGTGGGGGACTTAGTATATCTGAAGATGAGAACATTCCAAGGAGGATCATAGACAAGGAAGCTGAAGAAACTTAAACCAAGATACATGGGACCATATCCTATAGTTGAGCGGATTGGGGCAGTGGCTTATCGCCTTACTTTACCACCACAATTGAGTGATTTTCACAAAGTTTTCCATGTGTAAGTGCTGAGGAAAGTAGTCAAAGATCCAGAGTTTATTTTGCAGCAAGCACCAGATGACCTCCAAAGGGACTTGTCAGCGTGTAGTCTACCAGTCAAGGTTTTGGAAAGACAGAAGAAAAAAGTTGAGGGGAAGAAGACCATCATGGTCAAAGTTATTTGGGAGAGAGACGGAATTGAGGAAGAGACTTGGGAAAACGATACTCAGTTGAAAATAGACTACCCTGAACATTTTGGGGAAAATAGTGGACGGGCCGAACATGGCCAGAATTCGGGGACGAATTCCTTTGTGGTAGGTGAGAATTGTAACGGACCTGACCGAATATCAAGATCCAAGGCCCATGTTGAACCTATTAATGAGTCAAACCCTAGTCAGCCCCTATTCTATCGTCGAGTGTATAAAAGAAGAGCATAGATTTCGAGGCTCGCCCTAGAAACTCACAGCAACGCCGCCGCCACCGTGACTGTTCCGTCATCATCAACCACCACCAATTTGAGCCTTGTTCCAGATCATTGTAGCCACTGTCTGAGTCAGCCATAACTGCCACAAGCACCACCCTCACCGGAATTAGGTAACTGTGAATCTCTTAGTGCTCAAGCTTTTGATTGGTGTGATTGGATGTTGGATCTGGATCTGAACGATGAGACCTTACTTGTTACAGATCCACCGTCGCTGAACCACCACCACCGAACCATTGAATCGCCGGAAAGAGTTTCGCCGAGAAAGGTAACCGGCGAATCCTTTTGTTGCGTTAATGGTTGTGCGATAAGTTTTCTGTGTTATTACTGAACCAGCTTAAACCATGTTGAACCGTAACTCTGATTGCAATTTAAATCCATTAACCAATTTTTTTATCTCGGGTGGTCGGTGTTGTGCGTGACGTTCGTGACGTCTTTTGTTTAATAATATGATTTGTTAAATAGATCAAACCAAGATTAAACCAGACCCATGTGTATTCAAAACCACTAAATTAAGCGTAGTTATATGTACGTGAGCTGTTTACGAATCCATTAGTTGGGCCTTATTAATATATTAGTAGCACGAGTGGATTTAATTAATAAACTAGAGTTAAATAATTTAGTTAGAGAGTATCGAAACCGAGATTAGGAATTTTGGATTTTTTATCTAAGTAATTTAATTAATTAATTATTATTTGGAAGTTATTAATGATCGATAAACCTAAACCGTTGCAGACTAGGGAGTGTTGTTGATCCGGATTCCCATTTTGCTAGTTTTACATCGAGAAGTCAACCGTATTGCTAAGGTGAGGGCTAATCGCATATTTATTATTTGTCTTACTTCCCTATTGATTGTATAGTACCTAAATATGATTAGTCTCTATGATCGAGTCGCTCTTATTTTTATTAAACTGGAAATAGGATGTTTAGATGATTTCACATGTTTTCTTGGTTCACTTGATGTGGTGTAGTGTTGTGTTATATGTATATGATTATGAGGTGACACGATGGATGTACAGTCGGCGTTTCCGGTGTACTGCCGGAGTCTTTGTGTGTTGGGTACGGTCAGTCAGTCGATCGCTGAACCGGGACCCCGTGTGTATCGATAAAGCGTCTACAGGCCGTGTGATTGGGCACTATCCCATAATGAAGCCTCTACGGGGGTGTGGGCGATCACTTAATTCGCATAGGACCCATTGTTTGTTTTTCTTGGGTGCTTTAGGTGCCATGGTTGTTTCATGTTTAGGTCTAGACTCTCATAGTGTGTTGTTAAGCCAGGTTTGATTTGTGTGGCCTAGCACACCATACCTCACTGAGTGACTCCCCTGTTACTGACCTCTTTCTCTGTCTTTTCCCCTTCAGGTGCTTATATTAAGTAGTTGATGTACGAGACTTTATGGTGCAGTTTTGGGGATCAACGGAGTTTTTTTTACTTTTATATTTCGATATTGGTTTATTATTTATTTTGATTTTTACTCGGTTTAATTCATTTTATTTGAATATTTGGATATTTGCGATACAATTATTTAATTAATAAAAATGGTTCGTATTTATTGAGTTACTTGAGTAAGTTGTTACTGTTAGTGACTTGCCGTTCTCATGAGAGGAAGAGACGGGCGTTACAAAATCGCTCTCAAACACAGATACAATAAATTAAAAATCTGAAATCTCTATGTTAATATAGGAATGAGAGTAAGACTTTTTACTGAGAATCAAGCAAGCAAGAATGAGATTTTGAGAGGAGGAAGGATCCGCAAAAAATCAGAGATCTCTACAACTCCATCTCCCTGATTCTGTCAACGAGGATCTGAAGTCGCGCCTCTTTTGATTGGACCCAACAACAACGATCCGGATCTGGTTGAATCAGACGACATTCATTCAAAACCATTGATGATTTGATTCATGTTTTTGTATAATCTCTTCTCTATGAAATGTTTATGCCTTCAAGGGATGAATCAGAGATGTGTAACTTAAATTTTGCATTTTTTCTTTTGGAAATTGTTGAATTTCTATCATTTAACAAAAAAACTCAGCAAATGATGAACCCTAATTTTAATTTTCCCTAGATCGATTTCAGTTTCGTTTCAAATTTTTCAGCATCGTTTAAGAGACCAATGGGATTAATAGAAGGATATCTCCCACCAAAATGCTCCTTGTCTACTTCAATTTCTTCTTTTTTCATAATAATTTTGTTGTAAAAATAGATTATCCCAAATTCAATTTTTACCAATTGTAAACACAAAATTCTTGACACAAGAAAAACACACACAGAAATTATGTTATTTTGATTAATAAAAACATTATGTAGTCTAGTATAAAAATGACATCATTTTCAGTTCACTGTTAGTTTTTTAATAACAGATAACAGTGTCACGTCGACAATATACGATATGGTTATATAGTAGTGTCATATTAATTTGCACAGTTTTGAAATGGATGTCATTTTTTCAAAATTTAATAAGTTTGATGATTTTTTTATCGGAGAACGCATAATAATCTGGTTTTAGTATTTTCTAAACTTGGCTTCCTCATGACCCCCGTATTAGAGACATAATTGCAACCTTCGAGAATACACGTCGCATTACTTGTCCCGACTCCCAAGACTAATCGATCTCAAAACAATAGTCAGAAATACATCAAAAGTCTTTGCTTAGGAACTTGTTCTCATATAAAGTAGAACAGGTCACAAAAGAGAACCCTACATGCACGATTTAATGGGTCTTATAAAAATTAATTAAGCTGAAGGGAAAGTTAATTTATTTATTTTATTCTATAAAAGGCTACACAATTATACACCTATATAACTTTGTAAGGAACTAATCATTTTAGACAAATGTCAAAAGCTGTATCGTAAATTATGAGTAGTAGAGTCTCTGCAAAGTAACCACAGGAATTAAACCATCCCTGGACATTGTCAACTTTTGTTATTAGTATCTTTACAAATTATTTCTGTCTCGACAGTGGAATTAACGCACAAACTCACAAATCACAAGGTATTACTTCCTCCATTTCTTTTTATTTGTAGTTTTAGAGTTTTTTTTTTACAAAATAAATATTGTTTTGTGTTTCCAATTAAAATGTTTGGTAAAATTTCCAATTTTGTCTCAATATTTTAGTATCTTAACCAATAAAATAATATCAAATAAAGATTAATTAAAGGTAAAACAAAAAAATTAATTATTTTCTTAAAAACTGTGAAAAAACCTAAAACTATAAAAAAAAAAAAAACGGAGAAAGTATATATAAGTTAGGCCATATATGAAATCTTGTCAAAATTGGCAATAATTATTATTGTAAAATCAGAAAATCGTTTCAAGCCCAGAGCATTAAAAACAGAAAATCGTTTGACCAAATATATATATGTATATATAGAATATTGGATTTCACATATCTCATAAAATATTGCATATACACTATGAACCATAAAATGGCTGATCGTACAATTGATATTTTTGAAAGATTATCAAAATCCATAGGTCCCAAACTGGTAGTTTGAATTTGGAACCCAATGACAGCCTTCTAAATGACTGATCATGTATATGCCCGACACTAGCCTCTAGACGAAGTTAGTATAGATCTTACTGTCTTATTAATTAAACGTTATAAAACCGTGGCCTTTACCCTTTAGTTCCTATGCAAATGTAGAGGGTGGATTTTTAACTGTCTCATAAATTCTTGTATGAGGCAAAATACTTTAAGTTTCGTATTAATATATTCGACGTATCACTATAGATTCAATATAGTACGTGTGTTGTTGGAAATCTCAGTCTTGCACAACTCATACACCGGTGAAATTAATTATTCAAATTTTAAAATTGTTGAAAGAAAATATGAAGAGATACCCAATACTAGCCCAAAACATTTCTTGTAACCCAAAACTGACAAGTATGTGCACATTCATATCATTATAAGCCCATAACATTTCCTTATAGTACATTAGCTTGTGGCTATCCCGATCACAGTGTAAGTTTATAATCAAATACTATAATAAGACATATGTCTCGCATGCTATTGATACATTAATTTTTATTTTGATTATAAGAGTGATATGTCACTTAATAAAAAATATTAAAGAATCATTGAGAATATTTTCTTTTTTTTACACATATATAAAACATATCAGATTTTTGATGACTCACTAACTAATTAAAAAAAACTTTGTAAACCAATCAAATCATTTTTATTATACACTTATAATAATCATAATCTTTTTAACATAAATAAATTAATAAAAAAAATCTATAAACCAGCCATATCATTTTAATTATACACATCCTATAATATTTATCTTTTTACCATGAATAAATTAGTTAAAAATTTTATAAACAAATCAAATCATTTTAATTATACATACCATAAAATATTTATCTTTCACCAAGAATAAAAGTACATATGTTGATTACCTGGTTTTTAACCAACATAATCGAGTCTCATAGCGTTGATTAGCATTGGTTTTAAGCTTTTTTTAACTAATTTGTTTTTGTTGGATTGAAAGTACAGAGTTTGGATTTCCTTCAATCTGAGTTTTTAAAAAAAAGGAAAATTGTGAAATTCTTAGACAAATATTTGAGAATTAGATTTGATTATGGAATCTTTAAATTGTTTTGAAGATCTAGAGTTTGTTCAATATTGTACATACATGAATATTAACTCTAAAAATATTTTCTCATAAATGAAACATTTAGGAATTGTTAATGAATATTTTTCAATGAATAAAAACTAAGAAGAAAAATATCGCAAAAAATTGTTTGATATGTTAGATACAAATAAAGAAACATGAGTAAAGAAGATTTTTGAGACAACAATGGGTGAAGAAGAAGGAGAAGATAAAAGGGTTATCGGGTAAGAGTTACACTTTATATGAAATGTAAATAAAAATTTTGACTATAAAACTTATTTTGTAGTTCAAAATTTTCTAATATGTTTCACTTTTTTATCATTGTAAGAGAGTAATTTTGTCCACAAAGTATCCACTACGGGTTGTTTGTTATTTACTCGAATGTTTCTAAACTTTCTTATAGAGTTTAAAATATATTTGTACATATAATAGTTAAACTTTTTGATAAAATAAGTGTTTTTAGTGAAATGTAATTTATTAACTTTTTCTAATGGTTTTGCAAGATAAACCATAACTATTTTTCTAAAATAGTTTTATTTTGCTACATTAAAAAATCATATAATATCTAATATACTAATATCTCATTAAAATAAAGAAAATAAAAAAAAGCTCGGAGAAGCAATGATAATATGGAAAAGACTATGGGAAGCCTTACTTCCTTTAACATGTCTTCCTTTTATCACAACATGTGACACATTCACATGAAAAATATTAGATTATAAAATTCAAATCAAATACAATTTTAACAAATCACTCATTAATAGAAAAAAATATTAAAATAATTTATAACTGTTAAATACAATTTGGTTTACTAAAAAATACTCAATTGCTCATTAAAAATATTTTACTAAAACTAAATATAATTAAATTTAAAAATAAAAACCCCGCAGCATAGCGCGGGTATTTATCTAGTGTGTATAATAGTAGACTAGTTAAGTAATTTTATTATCTTCTTGATTATTGGTCATTTAAAAATTCTACTTAAACAAATTTGATATTAGAAAAACTATTAATTAAAATTAAGCTAATTCATTGACAAAAGAAAAGAGAGCTAAATTTGGAACATTAAGTCAATAGATATACTAATTTGGATGATTCCATGGTAAATGGTTTAATGTCTTTGTTGGTAAAACATATACATCGTATGATGATTAGTTGATTAATCATCCCCCCTTCTACTTTAATTTTTTAATAACTATACGAGCCTTATAAATTTACTTCATAATTAAACAATGGAAAGAAAAAAAACACACATTTCACTAACTTAAAAGTAATGAAACTGCTTACAAAACTTTCAACTCCTAGTTCTAGCTAGCAACACATAGATCTAAGATGTCTACTTCTACCCTAACTTTTTTAGGAAACATAGTAAGATACCCTCAATATGACATAAATATTAGTACCTACTAGAAAACAATCTCAGCACCCTAATCCTTACATGTACGAAACATGTCTAAACGGCTATCCTCAAGCCGTAGAGAGTATGCTAACTTCTTGTATTCACCCCAAGTAAATGTTTGGTATAACCGCGGCTGACTCATCGCCGTAACCATTGCTGGAAGAGGTCCAATCTTTACTTGGAGTGGTGGTCCGGCGAAATACGCCGTCGAGAGCCGACTTTCTTTTCCAAATGTTAACGCTCTGTGTCTTACGCTTATAAATCTCCCATTCGTCATAACCTTTAAAATCCAACAACCAATTATGAAAATTCTTTGATAAATTATGGAAATGATAATAATTAAAAGACATGTATAACGTTTGGTTTGTGTTGATTTTAGGTATATGGTTTTA
Source organism: Cardamine flexuosa (assembly GCA_963555745.1). Taxonomy (NCBI): domain Eukaryota; kingdom Viridiplantae; phylum Streptophyta; class Magnoliopsida; order Brassicales; family Brassicaceae; genus Cardamine; species Cardamine flexuosa. The sequence continues at coordinate 24,139,524 of OY743214.1, read as the reverse complement.
TTGATTTTATATAAAAGAAAACCTGTTTTATGATTTAATTTAGGTTTGATTTGATGTGGTTTATGGTTCTAGTTTATAGTTTAGGTTCGTTTTTACAAAATTTAGCTTCGATGGGTTTGGGTTTTCGGTTTAATTAATATCATATAGGGAATGAATCTTTAAGAGTTTTTTAGTTTATAGACTTATAGATTTTGGTTTGTAGATTTTATTTTTTGGTTTTTGGATTTTTTAAAAGAGAAAAAATAAATAAATTGAAAAATTAAAAACAAAAATCTCTTTCAAACATACTCAGAAATATGTTTTTTGGATTTTGTTTAGAAATTATTAAACACTCCTTGAATCTAGATTTTCAATGTTTTTAGGAAATCCAATTTGATTGGGTAATTAAGTGATTTTCAAAAAAAAAAAAAAAAAAAAACCATGGTTGAAACTACTAACATTCAAGGCTATAGACAATATAATTATTTTTATATCTAGTTAAATGTAAATATTTGGCTTAGTCAACGAAACAAATCAAGTTTATAAACAAAATTTGGTTCAACTTCTGACATATGTTTTGGTTAAGAACTTTGCATTACCAATAAAGAAATGATAGAAAATGTAATTGAGAAAGAAAAATTCGAACCAAAGAGAAAAAAAGGACACCAACCTGTAACAAGTCTCCTACATTGACGCAGAAAGCTGAAGGGTCAGGGGAGACAGGGACCCACATGCCATCTGAGTTTGAAACTTGGAGTCCTCCTACACCGTTAGATCTAAGCACTGTTAAAATCTGAGGGTCAGTGTGTTCTCCGAAGCCAACCTTGGTCAGTGACACAGATTTATCAGAGAGAGTGGCTCCACCGAAGAGTTGATCGGACGGTGGATAATGATTCACCCTGAGAACGGAGTCACTATCGACGGAGCTGATTAACCTACTCAAGGTGTGAGGTGGGACCCCAAGTCCCTCAGCCATCAGATCTAATATCTCACGAGCCAACTGCTTAACTGCTTCTATGTAACAATTCACTGCCGAGCTGTCAAATATATATATGTCACACATCAGCACTCGAATCATTTTTTTTAGGTTAATTATAGTAATATACGAAATATAACTACGAAACCTTAATATTTCTACTTTCAGAAAGATTTGTTTTTCTTGGGTATCAATCAAGCAAACAAATTAAACAGACAAGAATGAACCATTATTTGAGTTAAGTACGAGAAAAACTGTTGAAAAAGTAAAAATTTTCTTGAACTGTAATAGTTCTTAATTATATTTAATTTTTTTTGAAACGTCTATATTTTTTTAATACGAATGGTGTGTACATGATGGGATTGATTGATAAACTTTTGGCGTAATTAAATAATGGAGAGAATGAATACAAAAGTGAAAACTAAATCAGCCACTTTGAAGTTATTAACGTTTTTTTTTTTTTAAGTGGAATAAATTGAAGTAAATATTATTTTGCAAATTATTCGGATTGGTAAAAAGAAGTAGAAGTGAAAGTAGTTAATAATTACTCTACTTTTATTATGCTACATGGGATATCTAATCATCTCCGATATGTTTGTAGTTTGAATATTATATACACTGCATGCATGTATCATGTAGATTAGTAGATACACAATTCTTATCCATACACTGTTATTGAGACAGAGTAGGCTCAGTTACTCTATTTTTTTAAATTGGCTAGTCTAGTAAACTCCCAAACAAATGAAAAACAAACCTATTGAACTAACTATTGAATAAATAAAAAGGTGAACTGTTTGTTTATAGTATCAATAGTTGATGCTGGTATGAGCTAACGGTCTCCTTTTACCTAAATGTAGACCTACAAGTTAACAATTAAAGGGTGCGAAGAAAATTTTAAAACACTTTTATCCAAAAGAAAAACAAAATTAACAATTAAATAATATCCATACACTTAAAACTGTTTTGTACATATTTATACAGTATGCTTCAAAAATATTTAACATATATAATAATAATAATCATGTATTTTGCCTACATTTTATATATATATATATATATATATATATATATATATATAATACTGTCATAATAAACATGTTGATTTATCACATTAATATTTTCAAAATTTCTTCATAGATATATATGTATAAACTCTTGAACGTACTCAAGCTAAGATACATGCAATGATATATTTTCATGAAAGTTCAACTATAGAAGTGTATTATGCAATTTGATTACTAATGGTCGTAAGTATGATTTTAGTTTTACATGAGACCTAAACTCGAACTAAATATATACAAATACATACGGTTACAATATACATACGTATATACCTGAAGGAGAGCTGAGAGCTCAAGGCAGGGTCGATGGTGTGAAACAGCAAATACTCGACCTCACCAGAATCACCGTTGAGCCCAATGTCTCTAAACCCATACCGGAAAGGCTGGTTAACCGGTCGGACCGATTTCTTCTCGTGAACCGGTTTAGCAAAGAAGTTTATAGATTCTTGCTCCATCCTTGAGATGGTGGTTTGGTCGACGCCGTGGTTCACCACTTTGAAGAAGCCGAGAGTCTCGCATGCTTTGACTATCTTCATCGAGACTAATGATCTCTCCTGTGACATGTCTACTATTGGTATTTCTTGATCTACGGCCACGATTTTCTGGGACCCTTTCACCATTTTTAGAGAGATAGAGAGAAGAATTTGTATGAGAGAAGATGATAAGGAAGAATTAGTGTATGTATGTGTGGGTATATTTTATATACACACAAGAGAGAGAGTGATAGAGAATATTTTGGTGAACAAAAATTGGTTATCATCACGTGCATGTATTAGGCACCAACGAGTAATACTATATGTTTGGTGGAATCTTATAAATTTAGAAGGTAGATAGTTAAAGAAGAATAGAATTGTCGATATGCTTTGTTACGACTAAAGTTTTAGTACATGAGGTTTAAGACTTATTAGTTTTTGGTTTTTCATTTTACTGAGTAAGTTGATTTGTTTTTAGCTATACAATATAGAACTACATTACCAGACAATTTACAAACTGATGGAAGTTTTATTTATGAATAAGCTGAACTTGTTAGAATCCTTTGCACTTTCATATGTATGTATTATATAAACATAATGTATAAATAATATAATTTTAGAACCATAGAAATACATTTAAAGATATATCGTACATACACACATGTAACAGAAAGTTCGATTACGTGTTGAAAACAAAAATTCTACACTTTTGTTTTTATATATGTATGTATATATATACATATATATATATATATACATATATCATTCAAACATGTTTGGAAAATATTTCCACACCTTTGTATATATATATGTAAGAATGCAATACTATTCTCCAATTATTCGTCGTAAACCTCTTTCACATCTATTAATTTTTATTCCTCGGGATATTCAGCTATTCGAAGACTTCTTGGCTAAAGTAGAACCATCAAATTTCCAATTGCAAAAGAAGTTTGACCTCTTTACTGTTCAATATTCAGAAAAACATTATAATTTTCTTTCCGGAATATTGCTTTCCTTTAAGTAACAGATAACCTATATGTTAGATAATATAATAACCGGCATGTCGGTATAATATTCTTTACATAATTCCCAACAAAATGCTTGAATGATTTACAACTCAAAAAAGTAAGCATTGGCGGTGACATTGTACGACATGTTTATTCGATTATGATAATTTTATATTTCGTGGGTTTATTGGAACTGCAAAGATATTGGTTATTCTTTCAGTACAGAATTTTAAAAGAGAAAGTCAAATCTAAATTAGATAAAAAAAATATTATGGGTTTGAATTTGGTCGGATCAAGTTAATGGGAACCAGTGGTACATTCCCAGATATGGAACATGGTTTGTATATATATCCTACAAATTTATTGACCATCAACTGCCACATTTATATTTTACATTGGTTCAGCTTTGTAGCCAGAAGTTATCAAAAAGCTTTGTAGCCAGATCACTTTTATGGATAGCTTCATTGACTCGTATGTATATTAATTTCCATATATAGTCCACCTATTATAGTTCGAATGTATGTAGGGCATTTAACGATGAGATCGGCTCGCATTTAATGTGATGGGTATATTTGTTAACGTAAATAAAATCATAGAAATGGTTTCCTTATTTTTGCTAACCAAGACATGATTAGCTAACTTTGATTGTTACTCTAACAATCTTAACAGCTAAAAATAATTTTAATTAATGGTATTGGACTTATATACCAATATCGTACGTTGATGAACACCACTATGTATGCATGGTTCGTAAAAGTTTTAACAAAAAAGGAAAAGGAGCACGGATATCATTAAACTCCTATATATTTACATTTTTAAGTTAAAATATATTTAACTATCTATTGCGTAATATATATATACATATATATATATATATATATATATATATATATATCCCACTATTTTCTAGAAAAAACTTATATCCCACTTATCCAAGCTTTCACATATCACCCCTACGGCCCTACATGTTCAGGCTCCTTTTGATGAGCGTTCTCTCCGAAATTTTTAATACAGTATTGAATTTTATTGATACTAATATACTATGGTTTTATAATATTCTAATGTTTGATCGAAAGACGTGTACATAGTTGTTAATGTTATTATTTTTGTTGAAAATTGTTTATATTATTATCAGCTAGGAACAATGAAATTAATAACGAAATCAATAATTTGGAAAAAGTTTAGAAAATCTACTCGGAAACTTTTGTCCACAATGATAATAGAACATTGTTTTGTAAATTAGAAAACCTAATTAGTAACTCCAAAACTGTAGGATGGATACTAATTACATTTTAAAAATCTGTCTTTTAGTATATACATATATATGTATAGTTGTAATTGTTTTGATCATATATATAATATATGATATTTTACACTATGCACAGGAATACTAATAATATAATTAATAAAAATAGACTATGAGAAGATTTTGTTTTGATAAAAGATTTGGTGTTTGGAAACTGATTTAGTAAAATGAAATGATTGTGTGGCAACATAAATAGTGTGAATCTTATTATAGAAAGCTTTAATGTTGTTCTCAAGTATCATTCAAAACTTCAGATGTTGCCAAATACCAATATATATATATATATATATATATATATATTATAAATTATAATAAAAATGTTAATATATTAACCTAATTCTATTATAAAAGAGATTTGTTAAAATATCCACAAATATAAAAACAAAAACTTTCTTTATCTTATTGGAAAAAAATTAAAAATTTGTTAATTTATTCAAGTTTTTAAAATGGATTTATCAATATATACAAAAACAATAAACATGTTTAAAATATTTGAGCTTACCTGCGAATTGTATCCTTTATGCATTTTTTTTTATGCATTCAAAAATGCAAAATATCATGAGGATATGAATTTAAGCTTAGGAGTTACAATACAACATACTGCAGTTAGCATATAGACGGATTGTTGATTCTGTAAAAATCCATCCAATTATCTGACCTTTTTATGGTTACCAATAAATGTGCAAGTTCAAATTCTATGAATGTATATTGAATGTGCTGTAAGTCATAGGACTGGGCCACTTGATTCATACATATAAATAGTCTCGTTACCATCATTTAAATATGTACGGGTAACAGGAGTACGTAGTAGCTATTGGGTTTCTAGAATATTTATTCCAATTCCCAAAAATAACAAATAAATATAGTTAACACTTAGGAGCGCCTAAACATGATAATCATCCATACTAAAAACAAAAATATTACAGTTACACTAAATCTGCAGTGGAAGTCAAGAGATTAGGTGTTGAAATTACAATTATACTTCACTTTCCCTACAATTATTCGAATCACTATCACATTCACGTCAAATCCACAAATTATTTACAGAATAGCACATATATACGTCACAGGTGGCAGTTGCACATGGAATTGCAATAGTTTATTTGTAGTAAAAATGAGATTTTGACCAGTCAAAGAAACAGAATAGTGAGTGTATGCATCATAAATTCATAACTATAAACAACTCTATGGACTAATAAAACATAAAAGAAGCTACATACAATTTTTTTATAACCATTTACTCATTCTGTTCCTAAAACTTGGTTTTCTAATCGTAACTTCAAGTTATATATTTTGTTTAGCCAAACGATGTTATAAATAAAATTATATTGTTCATAGCCACAAAAGACCGAATTAGTAAAGGAAATAATAACAACATTAAACCCTAAGTAACATGGAATGGATACTGGTACTCGAAAGTAGAACGTAATTTGTTTTTTTTTTATGTTAGAAAATAATGAACACACACATATATATATATATATATATAGTGAAACAACAAAGTTCTATTTAAAAGAAATATTTGAAACAACACAAACCCAACACATATAGTAAGTAGTTTAACTAGAGATAAAATATCATAATTTTCAAAATCAAAGATTTAAACAAGCTCTTCATTCGCATTCTTAAAAGTATTTTTAATTTTATTATTCTAATAATTATGAACTATTTTATACTCTTCAAATTAGTTAGGCTAGTTTTTACGTAAATATTAAAATAAATATCATATATATCTCATTTTTTTAATTATATATTTTTTAAGTTTCCAAATAAAAAAATAAGTTTCCATTGCTTTTTTGAAATGGAAACCATGTTTTCATCACGTTCCAAATTGCGGTTTTATGATGTGTGTTTCCAAAAGTTTATTTTTCTCAAATATTTTTAAAAAAAAAAATAAATTTCGGTAAAAGTTTCCATGCTATCTAGATTAAACCAAATAATACTAAAGAGACAAAATAAAAAGAAACCCCAAGCTACTATGTTTTTTGAATTAGACTATTAACTTAGTTTGTGGTTCTATTGGAGATGAATACCAACATAAGATTTTAAGAATCATAATGCATACACAATAGTTTTCTTTTAAGAGATTTTTAGCAAAATGGACATATTTTAGTTTTTTTTGTTAAAAATTATGGCATTTTCATATTTATTTCAAATATGTCATTTATCTTAATATGTAATGACTGTTTTATCCTTTTCTTTATTTTTTAAAAATAATTTCTTTTCATTTACGTTTTTCATGGACAAGTACTTGTACACAACATAACTTATTGAATTTTTTGAATTTTTTTGAATTGTCTATCATCGATAACTTTTTGAATTTTTTTGGACCGCTTGTACTTTTATATATGTGGACCACAAATATTGCAGAGATATAATCATAAAAATATTTATCTCATACTATCAGAAAATGGCATGAATAAAAAAGATAACAAAAATAACAATTTTTGAAATGTTGTAACTATTTTTTGGCATAAATGACAACATTCTCTTCTTTTAAACCTGCATTTGAGGAAGAAAGGAGAGAAGACATGACCATGAAGGCTTCAACAGTCAAAGACGAAGTAACTAAATCTCTTCTGATTGTTTCTCGAAGCAGAGTAATTTGATACTGAATCATAGACAAAGTCCATATATCCTGTACAAGAAAGTCTCATAAATTTACTAATTAGAAAAATTTTAATGTTAGAAAACGACATAGGTACAATTAAATTTGTATCTTTTATTATTACTATATGTGAAAACTTAATTTTAAATAAAAGAACCGAGAGGGTATTTTAGAATGGCTAACGCTCTTTTTGTGTTAAAAAAAAAGAAGAAGCTAACTTTTTTTTTTTTATCAAAACGATTATAAATTGTTGGCAATCTTTTCTCAGTTCCTCTGTTTCATTATTATAAGTGTAGTTTATAGTATTTATACATAAACTAAGAAAATATTAAAATGATATTTTTACCCTTCATTAATACACAAAAAAAGTATTTTATTGGTTATCATATTAAAATAATAGGGGTAATGAAATAAATTTTATTAAAATATATAATGAAAATTCAAAACAACACTTATTTTATAAAAAATAAAATAAAATTATAAATAAAGCTAAACAAAAAGAGTAGTAGTTGATCATAAGATGGAAAAAGATGGCAAGAGCATCAGTGAATCATAATGTAACTTAAAATTTTAAATATAACAAATAAATAATAAAGAAAACTCAAAACCAATGCGATGATAGTATGTGCGAAAAGAAAGATTTTCAGAAGTTCATAAATAATATCATTTATGTTTTCAATACAAAATTTTAAACTAAATCTAAGTTTGCATCTATTATTTTATTTTATTATTTAGAGAGATAAACTTATTTAATGTATTAAGAAATGTAGAAAAACATTATCTATTTATTTCTAATTTTTTGAAAATGTCAGAATAACACTCTTTGTGTGAAATAGATAGGGGTGTCAAAATGGGTAATGGATCATGGGTTTTATCCAACCCAATCCAACTCATTTATTCTAATGGGTTAGAATTTTTGACCCTAATAGATTCATGATTCTAATAGATTCATGATTCTAATAGGTTCATGGTTAAATGGTTCAATGGGTGTAATGGGTTAATTGTGATGGGTTGATACATTACTCATTTAACTATTTATCTTAATCACTTAACCAATTTAACTAATATTAACTAAACTGATTTAATTAATTTAATTTCAATTTTGCTAAACTAACTTAACCAATTCTCACATTCTTTCAATTTTCCCGCCAAAATAAATCTAAGTACTTTTTTCCGCCAAAGAGCGGATTGATGATTTTCTTGTCAAAAACGATTCCAACATTTTCTTGTCAAAAACGGTTCCATCATTTTTCCGCCACAAAATGGTTCCATCATTTTTCTGCCAAAAACGGTTCCATTATTTTCTTGCCAAAAATTTGTTTCGATTTTTTCCAGCAAAATAAATTCTGTTATTTTCCCGCAAAAAATAGTTTATCATTTAAATTATTAAATAATGATTTTTTAATTAATTAATTAGTTAAATCTATTTAAATGGTTAAGATGGATCAACCCATTTAACCATTAACCAATCAAATTAACTGGGTGATTGGTTGAGTTGATCCATCCTAACCATTTTAACATCCCCATAAATGGAGAAATTATTAAATTAAAATATACAGATATAAATAATAATTATTATTATTTAAAACGGCAGAATATTTTAACAGAAAAAATAAACAATGAATAGTTAAAGGCTTAAAACTTAAAATAATGACGAGTAAAAAAAAAACAACATTACTTTAAAAACGTTTAGGAAATAATATCAGGTAGTTATTAACCGTCTTGTTCTTGTAATTTCAACCGTCTATTTTATTTATCAACCGTTCCTGCCAACCAATATGTTTTCAATTGGTAATTAAAAAAAAGGCAGTCTCTGCTGCAAGTGCTTCTAATCAAAGTATATAAATTTATAATCTAGGGTCTCAATAGGATAAATTAAGCGAGCGGTTGAAATAGTACTGGTGTTTACTTTATCCACAATATACAATTATATAGCTTAAATTACAATAATCGAAACAACTAAATTTGGATTCTCTCTTTAAAACACTCATAATATATAAAGATTGCTCAACTACCAAGAAACGATGCATACTAAGATTTGATATTGAAGATATCGACCTTTTTAAAATGATAAAATTACTACTGAACATAAAGCTAATAGAGTTGAACTACATAAAAAAAAGAGAACCGATTAAAAAATTTAAGAACAAAACGTAGGAGGTTATGTAGAACCATGAAAAAACCACCACTACATCATCAAATCTGTAAGAAGCAATGAAGTTTGGTCACGAAGAGAAAATAAATGGTTGTGAACCGTTTAGTCAATCAAGCGTATGAGCTATCTCATCAAGATGTAATGCCGTTGGTAACTCTTTTTATTGCACTAAAGAGGTGGTGATCTAATAAAAGTACGTTAGTTTTTATGTGACTCTGGTTTAATTCTTCTTTAGTACCAAAAGTTATTTTTAAATTGAAATTCCAAAACTGTCTCAAAAAACTAGGGAGACGGAAAACCAAAGGCTCAAAACTCATACAGTTTTATCAAAAAAGAAAGAAAAATTCCTTCCATTGCGATTTCTATATATGTGGTAGATTGTGGTTTAAAAACTAAGCAGGAGAGAATGTCGCAAAAATCTTATAACCTGCGGACATAAGCACGGTCTAGACTGGTTATCATATGATGTGGTGTGGAACTGTGAATGCATGATGCATAGTAAGCGCATAAAAAAGCATGAGACATATATACATATAAGTTGAGTGGATTGTTTACTTGTTTAGGGTGTTAGATAGATTTATTGTTGTGTTGAACTTTCCTATGTTTATGATCAAGTGTATACATATTACTTGTACCACAAGTAATATTTGTTGGTGTGATTTCAAGACATTTTTAAATAAGCTTTAGTGCTTTACTATAGAAATTCTAAATATTTACTGGGCCTTTATGATTTGTGTTTAAAATTTTAAATATCCAGAGTTGCTCAACAGTCCCGCTGTTCTTTATGATTTGATATCAACAAAGTGCAATATAGGCCCACAACAGCCCATTTTATAAAAGTTTTCCGAAAATGGTTACGGAAATTTTAATTTTGCGAAAGAAGAAGAGAGAACGTATTCCATAATTTGCATGTAACAGATATTAACGGCCAATGTACGTGTATAATGAAGCACACAAAGAAACACGGAATTTGTTTTTGATAAAAAAAGAAAAACGAATTTGCTAAACGAAAAAAATAAAATAAAAAAAATCCTTGGCATCAGATAAAGATTGCCATTATTAGAAAAACAAGGAAAGTGAACTAAAATTCATCTGAATCTAGTTAAGATTGGTTTGCGTGATTACTTTTTTTTAGTGAGGACTTAATTACTGCATATTTTATTTGCTAAGACTTATTTTCTTGCAGATCGAATTATAAAATATGCTATTTCGTAGACATTATTTTTATATAATAGATAAAGGTGTTTTTGTTCGTATACAGACTTGGTGTCATGCGTTATCCTTCTATTATTCAACTAAACTTTCGTCATGTCAAGCAAATATATTTTGGATCAACTGAGAAAAGTAGGACTATCATTTGGTCCAACCCTTATCAAATAAACTCAAAAAGACAAAATAAAAGATTTATTCGTTCATTTCTCATAGTCCAAAAGATGATCCTTCCTAAATCCTACCAAAGAGCAACTCAAATTTCATCATTTTAACCCAACTTTGATTATTCAAGCAGATTTATGTGTATCTTTTTGACATCTTATATACACGTGTGTATATATTTGGATATTACAAATTAAATCCTTAAGATTATTTCAATAACATTTTACCATTTAATAGATGGCATATAAAGAATATTCAACCTAACTCGTATCAATCAAAGACAAAAAGACAAAAAGACAAAGAGACTTTCCCGTTCATTTCTCATCACCCATAAGATGTGTCCTAAGAATAGTAACTGAAATCGTCAAATGTTTACGTGGAACTCATACAGCAGTTAAAAAGCCACGTGGCAGTATCCACGAAATCCGTTCCGGAGTAAATAACCCGGGAAAAGAGGCGACTTCTTTACCTTTTCACTTAAGTCGATCCTAAACACTATAAATAAATCACCTTCAAAACCCAAACCCAATTCAAATCACAAAGAACAAAAAAAAACACAAAGCCAAAACATTTTTTCGAAAATGGCAATCGCCAAAGAGAGAAGAAGCTTTTTAGTTTCAACAATGATGGTATTTTTTCTTTTCAACGTTCACCATCTTCAAGTTATGAGTTGTACAGACGTTCAGGCAACGAACTGTACGGGTCAGGATAGGAAATTATTGGAGTTTCCATTGAATTTGGAGTATCTTGAAGCAGAGTTTTTCTTGTTCGGAGCACTAGGGTTTGGTCTTGATATAGTGGCACCAAATTTAACAATGGGAGGGCCAAGTCCTATTGGAGCTCAGAAAGCTAATCTTGATCCTTTCACAAGAGATATTATTTTACAGTTTGCTTGGCAAGAGGTTGGCCACTTGAGGTAAAATGTTTATCTTTTTTCATACTCCCTGTTTTTTTTTTTTTTAATTTTTTCACATATATTAAGAAAAAAGTTAATGTGTATATTTTATTTTCAATTAATATATAATTGATTTTATTTCATTGATTATGATATTAAAATAATAGAAATAAAAGTAGAAATTTCGCCAAAACATCTTTATTGGAAATCGAAAACAACAAATAAAATGAAATAAATTTAAAAACCTAAAAGTATATAAAAAAAAACGATTGTATATATCTAGTGTATGAGTCAGTGATTAATGTTTTTTTAAAATAAAACAATTAGACGCAGTTTGTTTTCCGTAAAATTATAACTAAACCAGGGACATTTAATTTAATACAATTACAATCTTATGCTTTGTCTCTAAAACGACAGGTCTTTAATACATTCATAGCCGAAAAACGTCAATGGTATTTAAATTGTCAAAATATCCATACAAAATTAAATTAACTGATCGGTTTATTGTATTATAAAACTTAACCAGATTTTTATTTCTATTTTTTGTTAAAGGCCAGAAAATATCTTCTAGGAGAACAAATGCATCGTTTCTTGTAAATCGCTATTTATGGGTATTATTAGTATACCTGTATACTACTTATCGAATCAAATGTAGTAGATATTAGATTCTGTAGTTTGATATTCTTTTTTTTGTATATCGTTTGTTTTTTTTACAGGGCAATCAAGAAAACGGTGAAAGGATTTGCAAGACCACAACTTGATTTGAGTAAAAAAGCATTTGCGAAAGTGATGGATAAAGCATTTGGAAGAAAATTTGTGCCACCATTTAATCCTTATGCCAATTCTTACAATTACCTCATTGCTTCATATTTGGTCCCTTATGTTGGTCTCACCGGCTACGTTGGCGCAAATCCAAAACTGCAATGTCCAGCCTCAAGGAAGGTAACAAATCTAAAATATATTGATTGGTATAGTTTCATCTTACAACCACAACTAAGGTTTTATGTATAGATTCAAAATTCCACATTGGAAAAAGTAATCTCACTAAACTCTGATAAAAACATTAATTATTCTTCATCACATCAATATGTTTGTGTTTAGATAATATGTCACTGATTTGTTGTTAAAGATAATATGTCATTGACTGAGGTAAAATCTCATAAATAGGAAATTATTCTATTTGCAATTTAATTCTGTCTAAAAATTCGTCTAATTACAAATAAATGTTTGATGTACTCAAACTGTTATATCGAAATATATATTAAGAAAAAGGTGATCTAAACACGGTTTACAAGAATGATGAGTTTGTTTTGAATATCCATAATATATATGTATACACATAATCTTATATATGGCTTATGCAAACATTTATTTTTCAGTTAGTGGCAGGACTTTTGGGAGTAGAATCGGGTCAGGATGCGGTGATAAGAGGTATGTTATATGCTCGGGCGGGACACATAGTTTATCCTTATGGTGTCACGGTTGCGGCCTTCACGAATAAGATCTCGGATTTAAGAAACAGACTGGGAAAGGCAGGATTGAAAGATGAGGGATTGGTCGTGCCTAAAGCTATGGGTGCAGAAGGACAAGTGATTGGGAATGTATTGGTTGGTGATGAGATGTCGCTTGCGTTTGATAGAACACCTGAGGAGATTTTACGGATTGTGTATGGAAGTGGAAATGAAAGTGTTCCCGGTGGATTTTACCCTAAAGGAGCTGATGGAGAAATTGCTAAGTCTTATTTGGTTACTGTTGGGAATGAGTTTTAGTTTTATTTGGTTACTACTGCTGGGAATGAGGTTTTAGTTTTTTAGTCGAAGTTTAGTTTCCTTAATTTGTAGTTCTTAGGGTTTTGGTTATATAGGAGATTAAACAAATAATGTCGTATTAATGTAATAAATGTTGCGAGTGAAATTTCCATAATCGATGAAAGTTTGAAAATGTATGAAAATTATGAAGTTTGTTTCGTTTTAATTATGAAAGCACCATAACTTTGGCAATACTCACCATGGATACAATCTCATATCTAGCATGGAAGCTTGAATCAGAGCTCTTGGAAATGCTAGTAACAATGTGCAGTGGAGAGTTTTCACTAATAAAAAATGATAAATAATAAAAACGAATAGAGAGAGATGAGAAAAATGTAGAACCCGTTTATGTGAATTTTTAAAAACCTCTTTGAAAGACTTCTTTTAAACATGTTAATATATGATTGGTTTTGTGTAATTTTATTATTTAAATTTAAATTAATAATTATATTAAATTACATATATTATAATATTACATCTGAGAAACTCTGAAAGTTTCTTCCTACTACATATGCTCTAAATATTTTGGAATCACACTTTTTAAAAGGAATAATTAGCAGTGTTTTGGAGTCATCGATTCCTTTTAAAAGCTTTATAGTTTTGTGATTCCATTGTCCAAATCGTAAAACTGTAAATAATTATAAATCATAAAACTTATTTTGATATTTTATTAACTTAAGTAAAAACCATTAATTTTGAAACGTATCTTCTTATAATTATTTGAGCAATATTAAAAACAAAATAACTTTGCATTTACATGATATATTACAACAAATATCATTGGACAATTTTTATTTTTTTCATATTTTACTAATAATGATAATAATATTATATTTAGTTAATCATTTCCCTAATAAATAATACAAAATCAATATATAGATATTTTTAAATTTTAATTCTTAATATTTTAAATTTAAATCTGTTTATTTTTATTTAACATCTTCTAAATAAATATGAACTTTGTAATTAGAGTATTTAAACAATATAGTATTTAGTGTTTTAAAATAAATTAATTAAAGATACAACAATAATAAAATTTTAATATAATTAAATAATTTTTTACAAATAATTATTACTTTCCACACAATAATTAAACTCACTTTCTCTTTTTTTATTAAATTATGGACGAAAATTAAAAATTAGTTTTTTATGATCCAACTTTTAAATGATCCAGATCTTGAAATATTATAATTTTTACAATATGCCAAAACGGATTAAGACGGATCATGAAAAACCTTAGAATGGATTTTTAATCATTGATACATTAGAGTAAATCAAACAGTTATAGATTTTTTGAATAATGTAAGAAAAAATATAACACCACTTAATTTTTACAAAAAAACTATATTATAATCTCACTTAATTAATAAATTTTTAACAAATATAACACCACACATAATTATATATCAGTAATTTTAATTGACACAACACCAATCATATATAATAATAATAAATAATATAAATAAAATACTAAAAGCATACAATAAATATAATTTAAAATATTAATAACAATTTATGATAGTAATATAAACTAACAAAATCTGAAGTATATATTTTCCCGCGCTATACAGCGCGGATTACTATCTAATGATCATTATTTGTCAATGTCATTTCAGTTTACAACATCATCGAAAAGGTAATTACAATTCTTTTGATTAGTATTTTTTTATTATGTTGTGTTGTTTATGCTTGTTTTTTTTCATTGTGTTCTGAAAATAGTTGATTTTTAATAGATAATTACGATGTTTTCCTTCCCACTTCCTTTATGAATAGTTATCTGATGGTGTTTTACTTATGATTTTTGAATAGTATTTGATATTTGGTATATTATTATATAATATATATCCATCATTACTTCTGATCGGAGAGTATAGACGGCCGTGATAAGATTGTCGGATAAGTAAGGAATCAAAAATTTTTAATTTGCCAAATTGACCATGCCGAGAGTTTGATAGTATCATGCATCTATAATTATGTGTGGTGTTATATTTGTTGATTTAAGCGATTAGAGAGTGAAGACTATGAAGAGGGTTGATGAATGATGACCTATAGTTGAATTCAACTTTTTGGCCACATTTTTGTTTTTCTGAAATTCCTCCAAAATCATCTTTGGAAAGGTGAGTTTTCTCTAATTATTTTTCAACTAAAAAAAAATCAAAAGTCTCATCAAATTTCTTTAAATATGTATTTTTCAATTATAACATTTGTGTTTTGAATAACAGTAGATTTGATGTGATTATTTACAAATTATTGATTAAATAACATGAGATTGCAAGTCCTTTTGAATGGTTATGCAAAATAATTTAATTCGATAATATAGGATTTGAGAAGGTATTTATAAACCACTGGTTGAATACATGCAATTTTAGAAAAAAAACAAAATCCCTCCAAATCCTGTTATTTAATACACCCCATTTGATATACAAATTGTTCTTACAATTTCTGAGTTTGGTGTTTGATTACAACAGCTTTTTTTCCGCTTTAAGTCTCTTTCTGAATTGTTTTTTTAATCCAATAGTAAAACATAAAACTAGACTCAAATCTAATAACAAAACAAAGGTAAAAATGAAAAATGTGAAAAAACCAGTGTATTTGAAACTAATAAATTTAACATTTATGTTTAATATAATATATGTTTAGGCTTTATTTTATACCAAACCATCGATGACATATATCTTTGAACTAATATAATATTACTAAATTTCATTTAGGCAATTTTAAATTAATATTTAGTAATATAATTGTGTAAAGATATTATGGCTTTAATTTAGAGTTTTTTAAGTTATTTAAAGACCAATTCAAATAACTCAAATTGATATGTATATATTTCGAACCCAAATGAGGTTTTATAGAAATGCGTATTCAAAAAACCAGGTTGATAATTAATTCATTTTAGAATTCAAAATAATGTATTTGATGATATTTTTATACTCTATGATGTTAAGTTTTTAATCAGGTTAAATAAAAGCATAATTGGATAATTCACTGAAATTATGTTAAAATTGAACAAATATTAATCAAATTTTAATCTGAAATAAGTAAAAATAAATAAATCTCGAACTGAACCAAATTAATTTAGTTTTTATTCAGTTCTAATATTTATATAACAAATTTTCAAATTCTAAATTTTTTGAACCGAAAAGAGCCAAATTAAGTTTGGTTTTAGTTGTGACCTAATATTTGTATAACATGATACCTTGATTCCAAAATTTTCCGAACTGAACTGAACTGAACCAAATTAAGTTTGGTTCTTATTCAGACCTAATATTTATATAATCCTGTTTTATAGAATGCCCCACTCCCCGGTTAATATGATGAAATTTTCCTAAATACATCTTAAATTATCTAAGAACTTGCAGAAATTTAAATCATTCAAGAGGGTGTATTTAACTGACCATTTGGAGAAATTTGAGTTAAATTGATAAATCATGTGTTATTGAGACATGAATTTTAAAATATTTGTTAAAATCCAGTGTTATTAGATTAATAATTTTAAATGTGCAATAAAATCTAATGTTCTTAAAAATATTTAAGAATTAGATTTGAAAGTTTTAGTTGAGATTTTAGGGGATTCTTTATTTTAAAATATAAAAATAAAAATCATATGCTTTTATGTGAGATTTAACATAATTTAATAACAAAAATTTCTAATTTACCAAAATTAATTAAAACTCAAATATCTCCAAATGATTCATTCAATACATCCAATAAAGTCTATGGTTGAATACATTCCCCTTGTTTGTCACCAAAAGAAAATATTACATTCCCCTTAGTCATTAATCATTCAAAATATTTATTACCAAAATTAATAATAAAAATGGTCCAGACTCTTAAAATAGGATATTATATGCTAATAAGGTTTGAAATATTGACTCTATTCATTTTGATGGTTGAATATTGACACTGAAATTCACTCTGGAGTAAATAACCCGGAAATCGAGGAGACATTTTGATCTTTCACTCAACTCTTAAACCCTATAAATAAAGAACACATTTAGACTCTAAACCAAATCAAATCACAAAAGAGTCTATAAAAAAAAAGCCAAAACATCTTTAGAAATGGCAATCACCAAAGAGAGAAGAAGCTTGTTGGTTTCAGTGCTAGTGGTGTTGTTCTTCTTCAACGTTAACTATCTTCAAGTTATGAGTAGCCCAGATCATTCTAAGAACTGTGTGCATCAAGACAGGAAACTACTGGAGTTTCCACTGAATTTGGAGTATCTTGAAGCTGAATTTTTCTTGTTCGGAGCATTAGGCTTTGGTCTTGATAAAGTCGCACCAAATTTAACAATGGGAGGACCAAGTCCTATTGGAGCTCAGAAAGCAAATCTTGATCGTTTGACAAAAGATGTTATTTTACAGTTTGCTTGGCAAGAGGTTGGCCACTTGAGGTAAAATGTTTATTTTATTTCATATTAAGTCTATATACTTTATCACGAGTTAAATATCGTAGATGTCAAAAAAAAAAAAAAAATATCGTAGAATTGAGATTCTTGAATTTGATTTTTATGTAAATCTCATTTAACATATTATTCAAAAAATAAACTAACAGGGCAATCAAGAAAATGGTGAAAGGATTTGCGAGGCCCCAACTTGATTTGAGTAAAGAATCATTTGCGAAAGTGATGGATAAAGCATTTGGAAAGAAATTTGTGCCACCATTTAATCCTTATGCCAATTCTTACAATTACCTCATTGCTTCATATTTGGTTCCTTATGTTGGTCTCACCGGCTACGTTGGCGCTAACCCTAAACTGGAATGTCCAGCCTCAAGGAAGGTAACAAGTCTAAAATATTCTTTAATTTGACTAGTATAATCTCATCTTACAACCACAAACTAATTTTTCTTTTGGAAAATATTCAAAATTCCACATTAAAAAAAGATTACTTATGTTTTATCACATCGTATGTGTTTAGATGAAATCTGCATAAAATACACAAAAAAATATCTTTACGAGTTTGACTAAAATGTCATCTAGTAACAATTTTGTTATATATATGAGAGATGAGTTTATTCTTAATTGATTTGTGAATATCTGCATTATATGCACATAATGTTATGAAAACCTTCTTTCAGTTGGTGGCAGGACTTTTGGGAGTAGAATCGGGTCAGGATGCGGTGATAAGAGCAATGTTATATGCTAAGGCTTCACACATAGTCCATCCTTATAATGTCACAGTCGCTGCCTTTACGAATAAGATCTCCAAACTAAGGAACAAATTGGGCAAAGCGGGAATAAAAGATGAGGGATTGACCGTGGCTAAAGCAATGGGTGAAGAAAGAAAAGTGACTGGGAATGTCTTAGCCGGTGATGCAACATCTCTTGCTTTTGATAGAACGCCTGAGGAGATTCTACGAATTGTGTATGGAAGTGGAAATGAGAAGGTTCCCGGTGGATTTTATCCTAAAGGAGCTAATGGAGACATTGCTAAGTCGTATTACCACCATTGAGAATTAGGTTTTATTTGGAGTTTAATTTTGTTGGAGTTATTGGAGATTAAAATTATATAATGTTCGTACGCAATGTAATAAATGTTGTGACAATAGAAGTTTTACAACACATAAAAAGTTTTAAAAAATTCGAAGAACTATATAATAGTTTTGCGCCTATGTTTTGAAATATTTTAATATCACTTTGGTAATACGTAATCACAATGGACACAACACAATCTTGTAACCAAAGAGGAATGTAAATGAATAGTTAAACATGTCTGAAGGACAACAGTAAAATGAAATTACTGATGCCAGACTCCTTAGGCCTTTGCAATGCCAAACTCTTGCAACTTCTTAGCAATGCCAAACTCCTTAATTTTTTACCATGCCAAACTCTTGTAATGAAACACACATCTTTGAAAGTAGATGGACTTAAACACTTGGTTATCAAAACTCTAGCGCACCTAGTTTTCTCCTTTTTATTATATAAATCTGTCAAAATGTTTCAACCTTTTTATTTAAAAACAGCCTAAAACGAAGGAAGACAAAACTCTTTTTCTCTCCAAAATTTGGTACACATCTATTTTAGGTTGCGCAAAGTAGAGACAATAGACTTACTAATCAAATTGGTTCAGGCATCCGTAAATTGAGTTAAGCAAAGTACTAGAGACAAATATAAGTTTTTTTTTTGTCTTACTTGTATTAAGTCAATACAAGTGGTGCCTACTCTCTTTTTTTGTCGGCAGTTGTCTCTAAACGAATTGGTGCTACTCTTACCATCAAGTAAAATAAGTTTCGGTTCGAGTTGGTTTTTGGTCAGCTCAAATTAGATCAGGTTATCATCTGTATTGAGTCATTTTGTACAAGCATCTCAACACTTCGATGAAAATTCCAACCAAAACCTAAGAAAACAAGATTAGAGTTAAGAACGTTAAAAAACAAAGATATTAGAGTTAAGAACTAATCTGAACTAGAGAAGATACATAAAAACATAAAAGAAAACTCTAAAGAAAAAGCACTAGACCCTAAGGTAAATTGTTGGAGAAACATTCATTGGTTATTGAGTCACTAAACAAAAAAAAACAACAACGCATAAAAAAAAAGAACCCTACTTAAAAAAAAAAAACTTAAAACTACTACTTAGTTGCTCCATAATAAACTTACATAAACCCCAACCAATGATTCAAATCTCACAACTTCCAAATTTAAATAACATAAAAAGCTTCTTCTTCTTGACTTCGTTGTGTTGTTGTCAGTTTTTTTTTAAAACTACCTCTTTGGGGGCCTCTTATCATCTTCATCACCACTATCCTCTTCTTCATCTTCCTCAGAAGCTCTCTTCCGCTTCGGAGGAGCCTCGGATTTTCCAGCACCACCTGACTTATCATTCTCATCTTCATCTCCTTCATCAATGTCCTCTTCAACACCATTCTCTTCCGGCTCAAAATCACTTGCGTCCTCTTCATCTTCAGCCCTACCAACTGGCCTCACTAAGTACTCTGTTCCAAGATCCTCCTGCAAAATTCCATAAAACCAAACACAACCATCTTCTCAGTTTCATGCTTAAACCAAGTTTTAGTAATCATACAAAAAGACAAGGACTTTGAAATAAGAACATTAGAAACCAAAAACTAATCTAATTGGTTCAGAAATCCATAAAGTTTAGAACTTCTCAATCTGAAACAGAGACTGAATACAGAGTTTACTTTCGACAACAAGACAACACTGTCACTCTAAGTGACAAACGAAAACTTCAACCAAAACCACTTTTTTTATAAAGGGGAAGAAACTATAAACCCTAATCTTAGTTAAAAGTAACAATTTTTTTCCAGGAAAGTTTATAGATTCTGTTTAGGTGAAAACAGATCCAATCTCTCTTCACAAAAGGTTCTAACTTTAACACTGGAATTGAGAAACATAAAACCCTAGATCTACAATTTAATCTCAGTTATTAAACCCTAAAGACTAAACAATTCGACAAAAATCTCAGAAGTAGAAACAAAATTGATAAATTCAGAATCCTACCTCATCTTCAGCGTCTTCATCCTCATCATCGTCATCGTCGTCATCATCATCATCATCTCCATCATCATCATCGTCGTCTCCGTTTCCATCTTCATCTCCTTCCTCATCTTCATCTTCCGCTGATTGTATCGGAGGACCACCTAACGACTGCAAAACCTGAACCTCATCGTCATCATCTTCCTCTTCACTTCCATCGTCTTCCTCTTCTTCTTCTTCTTCTTCTTCGTCGCTACCTTCTTCTCCTACGTCTTTAACTTCTTCTTCACTGTCGTCGTCG
This sequence comes from Cardamine flexuosa, assembly GCA_963555745.1. Lineage (NCBI taxonomy): Eukaryota > Viridiplantae > Streptophyta > Magnoliopsida > Brassicales > Brassicaceae > Cardamine > Cardamine flexuosa. The sequence continues at coordinate 24,118,146 of OY743214.1, read as the reverse complement.
CTTAGAACTTGAATCTCTGGTTCTTCTTTGAACTCCTTATCATCGCCAGTCATCTTTCTCGGAAACAAAAGTAGAGATATTCCCGAGAAAATTTCGATTTTCCTGGAGAATTTTTTAGAGGAGAAAGAGGAAGAGAAAAGGGTTAGAAGCTTCGACCATAGTACCGTCTTTGAGATTAGATCTCAACCGTTGAATTAAATTTGACGCGGATAGGTGACGTGGAATGTGATCGGACGGTTATTATGAGAGACCAATGTGGTTTTGATGAATAAGTGTTAAAAGATGCCGCGAGCGCCACAGAGGCGGGCCAAACCTGAATTAAAAAAACATTAAGATTATTATTTTATATTTTTGGGAGAATCACACGTGCGGCTTGTGCGAATAATAAAAACCGATCATTTTTGTATTTTATTTTAAATTAGATATATTAAGGCCCAATATAGTATTAATAAGGCCCAATAGATCGTAACAAAAGCGTAATTGATCCAAATCCAATAATGCTATTGTGAGGCTTATTTTGTGCAGTTCAAGCAAATTAATATGCAAGTAAAAAGACAAATATGTGTGATGCCAAAAATTACAAAAACCACGAATTACAGTTATCTCTTTATTTCACCAGAAAATATTGAGGCTTTGATGAATTTGTATACTATGTTTTTTTAGCTGTATTTTTTTTCAAAACAAAGTGTTAGCAAATATAAAGAGTTATAGAGGTCCCTATCATACCAACGAATTATTTCTGTAAAGTCTTCTACATGCAGCTTGAAGTATGAAAATTTGAAAGCTTTGTATTGAACAGTTTAATTTCTATATGGATTAGAGATTTTTTTTTTAGCTAGACTTCAAATATTATGTTTCATTGATTTATATATGTATTTGAAGTATGAACATGCTACTTTGGATAGATTAGGATCAGCTACTTTTTTCCAGATATATGTTACTGCATAGAACCGTTTTGAACGGATCAGTTACGGACAAATATTTTGTTTAGTTTTTTCTGATAAAAACGGACAAATATTTTGTTACAAGTTAATTGTCGGATTGCGAGTAAATTCTGAAAAAGACACCGATGACATACCAATTTGATAACGTTAAAATATTAAATCTTGACAGAGTAAGCATAGTTTATAGAAAACAAAGTTACTCGAAGCTAAAAAGCAAAAAAAAAAGAAAAAAAAAAGAAGACAGAAGTTACTCGAAGCTCTATATTACTATTTTCTCTCTGTGTCTTCAGAACGAGGAACATATTTTTATATTAATCAATCGAATTTATTTCAATATTCTTAAATAGTTTAGATATTTTCTCTTGATCCAACACAAAGACGATTGATTTAATTAATGGGACGATTGTATTGTTTTCTTAAGATGATTGAATGAATGATTGGATTAAGCAATGTATATCAATATATGGAAAGGATCTCTAGCTTGTGTGGAACTTATCTTTTGTTGTTTGGCCCAAAAAGCAACAAAAAGAAATAAAGAGGATAGGATTACTTAAATGGATTTAAGAAAAAATGATGCAAGTGAGTGGTCATATTTTGTCAAATGAAAAGTTTTAAATAACTCAAATAATTGTTTGCTTTTTTTTTTTTTACTTTACACTTTTCCTATCTTCTAGATGATGCGATACAATAATTTTTTTTTTGTGTGGGGCAAAACTACGGCTGAGCAAACGTTAATTAGCCCCTTGATTAATTCGGATGAAGCATTTCTTAATTACTATGTAATGTAACAGGATAACCTCAACTATTGGATCCACCTGGCGATGTTTCATACATTCGGTTCGTTGGAAAGTTAGAGAAACTTTAATAGCTGGCCCAACATTAATAACACACACTACTTTTTTGTTTTGTTTTAATCAACTGTGTAGGCTATACAATAAAATATTCGTAAGGAAGGGCCGTGCGATAATAAACATATACAAATGAAAATCAGGTTTGAAATTAAGATGTGAGAAAAATGAGATTGTGTTAGAATATATTGCGGAATTAATAAAGATTGATAAAGATTTATGAATGAAGAATAAGAATGAATTTATTTTATTAATTTATTATGATAAAAGATACAACATATTTATAGAGAATTAGAGATATATGTGTGAGATAAGGGTTTTGTCCAAAATATTTATTGTAGATCTTTATGGAGATAGTGACAGCTCTCAACTTGAATTCTTAAGTGGAACAAGTGACTCTTTTTTATCGGGCTCCAACGGTTTTTTAACGGTCGTATAGAAGTGCATTTCTTTTGTTTCTACATCATGAAACTTTTCATGGACTTCATCACTATTATGCTTCTTCTTTTTCTTATTGTGATGTGTAAAGAAGCCCACGCCTTAGGTGATATACGCATGAGTTGTACGATCACGCCTTGGCTTGATATTCATGATCAATACCTCTCCTCAAGCTTAACCAATATGTGTAATAGTTAAGCTTGAAAACCCATGAAACATTACCTCATTAAAAACCTTGATATAGAAAAACTACTTGGGAGAAAACTATATCAAGGGAAAAAGAGTGTGAAGCTCACAAGGTTCATGGGTGAGTGAGGTCTACCAGTTCAAGCTTGCCATGAATGTGAGTGAAAACTTTGAGGCTGGCAGCCTTGGTGAAGATGTCAGCCAATTGATCTTCACTTCTTGTGTAACATGGGAAAATTGTACCATCTTCAATCTTCTCACAAACCTTGTGACAATCAAATTCGATATGCTTGGTTCTTTCATGGAAGACCGAGTTGGTAGCTATATGAATCGCAGCTTGGTTGTCACAATGCATGGTGATTGGCTTTGAGTGATCAAAACCTAGATCCTTGAGGAGAGCTTTGAGCCATGTGAGCTCATTGGTAAGCTTTCTCATTGCCCGGTATTCTGATTCAGCGCTTGAGCATGAGACAACCTTTTGCTTCTTGGATTTCCATGTCACCAAGTTACCTACAACAAATGTGCAATACCCAGATGTTGATTTTCTATCTATTGTATCCCCATCATAATCAGCATCACAATAGCAAAAAATTTTGGTGCTAGCATTTCTTCCCATCCAAATCCCTTGACCCGGAGTACCTTTAAGATATCTTAGGATTCTTTCTACATGCTCCAATGATATTTGGTGGGAGCTTGCATATGTTGACTAACCTGATTCACAGCAAAGCAAAGATCAGGTCGTGTGATGGTTAGATAGATCAACTTACCTACTAATCTGCGGTATTGTTTGAAGTCTTCAAAAGGTTCATCCATTGGATCTAGTGGTTTATCATCTTTTTTCTTCTCCCCCATACGCTTGACTTTGTAACCATCTTCAAGAGAAGTCTTTGCTGGCTTTGCCCCTTGTTTTCCTTTCTCATTTTAGAGAGTGAAGAGGGTGTGGTCAGCTTCGGAGCATCAAAATCCTTTGTCCATGAATGTGGTGCTAAGCTTGTGGTACCATGCATGTGGTGATTGCTTAAGACCGTAGATGGCTTTCCAGAGTCTTAATACTTTCCCCAGAGCAATGGTGTGTTCAAGGCCTGGTGGAGGTGTCATGTATACTTCTTCTTCAAGTTCTCCTTGTAAGAATGCGTTTTTGACATCCATTTGCCACAACTCCCAAGAAAGATTAGTTGCTAATGAGAGGATTACTCTTACCGTATGGAGTTTGGCCACCAGAGCAAATGTATCAGTGTAATCATCTCCATAGGTTTGTGTAAAATCTCTTGCAACTAGGCGTGCTTTGTATATTTCTATCCCTCCATCACTGAGATACTTGATGTGATGTTTTATGCATCAGGTTTTACCCAACATCTAAATTTCGCAAGTGCACGGTTGTGCGCGGCAGTATAATGGTGGGATCGATCCACAAAGAGTAAAGAGCACCATAGATATGTAGATCTAAACAAAGCTAGAATGCAAATATGGAAAGTTGTCATGAAAATCAAATCCGAATAAAATATTTAATTAAGAAAAGAAATCAATTTAAAACAAATGTTAGGATTTGGGAAATCGCATGGATTTAAATAAATAAAAATGATATCTAACAGGATTAACAATTAAATGATTTAGATCTAGAACACAAACAATGTACCAAAATAGATCTTTTCTTAAAAGCAAATATTTTTCTAATAAATCTTTTAATTAAAAGCAAATATTATTCTACCATAAATCTGCTAGGGCCCTATGATAGCATATTTTGAGCTAGTTAGATAGAGTTCACTTGTACATCCAGCTTCAACTTTTGGAAATTTGAAAATAAAACCTATAAAGTATAGACTCTGGGTAGAATAGTCAACGCTAGCTGTACTATAAAACCCTATGAATCATTTGATAGATTCGTCAACCTAACAAAAGCATTTGTTTCATAAAAGTATAGATCTATTAACCATAATTCTAATATATAACAATAACCTAATTAAACATTAAATCTCTTTGAATAAATCTCATCTCCCAACATGAAGATCTACTCAACCATCATAATGGGTTGATAGATCATGATGTTGTATGGTTGAAAATGCAAAGAAAGAGATGAAAATAGAATGTAGATCTTGAAAATGCAATGAAAATACTTTAGATCTGAGAAAAACCAATGTAAAAAGTTTACAGATCTGAAATGAAAATAAAAAATAGCAGAGTAACAGTAAAATTCGTGTCTAGGTCTCTCTGGCCGCTCAAGAAATGATCCCTATTTATAGAGTGTCTTCTAGGTTAAAAATTGGAGTTAATGTGCGATATAGAGAATATTCATGATTGGGATCGATCGATCCGACTTGGATCGATCGATCTTCTTCCTCTGATCCGTGCCACCTCATAGATTCCTTTGACTGATCGATCTGCTTGGGGATCGGTCGATCCTCATCATGTTTGGTGGATCCTCATCATGCTTGGTCGATCCTCTTCAGGATCAATCGATCCAAGATGTCTCCAAAATCCAATGTTATGTAAAAACGTCCAAAGTTGCTCCATTTTACACATTTTAGCTCCAAGGAAGTGAAAACCTGAAAAGACACTAACCCGGCCAAAAGAACACAAAACCTAACTTCTAGACTCAATAAGACAAGTAAAACAATAATAAAAATGGGTCAAAATAGACACTCATCAATACTTGATAGTAAAGACCCATTTTGAGCTCACAACTTTCTTTCCTTGAGGTAGATCAGCCTCATCCCACGTATGGTTGTGAATCATCGCATCTGCTTCATCTCCCACAGCAATGAGCCATTCTTTATCTTCTTTGGCTTCTTTATAGGTCTGTGGGATCTTGTGAAGCTCTATCTTTCCCAGAAATGCTTGATGATCCGTAGGTAATAAGGCAAGATTACACATAGCTTGGATGGGATGAGCCACTGCTTTGTTGTTGAAGTACACTCTAGTATTCTTCCAATGAGATGGAGGAAATTTTTGTCATTGACTTCGCCTAAGTGGTGGAGGATCCTGTTAACTAGAAACATTTCTAACTTCATCCTCTTGTGGTTGTCCTTCAGTGTTAGCCATTTGATGCATTTGTGGTGATTGTGGAGGCGCCTGTTCATCAAGGCTTGCATTCTCCCAATCTTGAGCATTTGATGATTCTACACCTTCTCCGGATCCTTGAGGAGATTTTTGAGGATTTGTTGCTCCATTCGGATTTTATTTGGGTTGATCGTGGTTCCCAAGATGATCTAGAAGGAACTTTAGACTTATAGCTCTATCTGAAGGAGACCTAGATAAGTCTTTGAGGCCTTCCCAATTTTTCTTCTCATGATAGCCTTGTTCTTCAAGAAATTTGACATCACAAGACACATAGGTGCGATTTGTAGTTGGCTCAAAGCACTTGTACCCCTTTTGAGTAATTGAATATCCCAAAAACATACACTTGGTACTTTTGGCGTGCAACTTGTTCTTTTGTTCACCTGGTACAAATACAAAACAAACACAGCCAAATACTCTTAAGTGAGAGATCATTGGTTTATTTTTGTTAAGTACCTCAAAAGGTGAGATGTCATTTAAGACTCTTGTAGGAATTCGATTGATGAGGTAGCAAGCTGCCATAACAGCATCACCCCAAAATCTTCTTGGGATGTTAGTATGAAACATCATTGATCTTGCCACTTCCATAAGGTGGCGATTCTTTCTTTCAGCAACTCTATTTTGTTGTGGAGTGTAAGGACAACTTGTTTGGTGTACAATTCCATGCTTTACCAAGTGTTCTTTGAATCTATAGCTTGTGTATTCCCCACCATTTTCTGAGCGTAGTACCTTGATATTGCTAATAAAATGATTAGTCACATATTTTTGAAAATTTATGAATGCATCAAATACACGATCTTTAGATGGGAGCAATGTGATCCATGTGTATTTTGATATTTCATCAATAAATGTCACAACGTATTTGTTGTTATCTCTAGAGATACAAGGTGATGTCCACACATCAGAGTGAACTAAATCAAAGCAATTCTCATAGATGGTAGATGATTTGGGAAAAACGGTTTTACAATGTTTACCGAGTATACATGCTGCACAATTTGAGAATTCAAAAGAAACATTAGAAATCATTATGTTAAGAGCACGACAATGTGGATGTCGTAATCTAGCATGCCACATGGCATTTGAACTTAAAGCAAAGTTAGAATTAAAGAAAAAAGAGTTGCTTGGTGAGATGTTCTCAAGAACATAGAGATCCCCATTTGAATTTCCTTCTCCAGGTAACTTTCTAGTCTCAATATCCAGATTCTTTTAGTGAGGAAATAGAGCGGATTAGGGCCTCTAAATCAGACTTTCTCACAACATCTCCATATGCTGCTGTCATTGCTGAATTCCTTCCTTGTCTAGATGAGGCAGCTTTATCTCCAGCAGCTTCTGTAGAGTAATTTGCTTTGAATTTGTTAGGCTTGAGATGAGGGTGAAGAATCCAATACTTCTCCCTTGTGTGCCCTATCCTTTTGCAATGCTCACAGATTATTGCTTTGCGTTCATCATTCTTGAACATTCCTTTGTTGGCAGTGGGAGCTTCAGTCTTGTTGATATCAACAAACTCTCCTTTATTTGCCATAAGAAGCTCTCATTTCCCAATAAAGAGACCGATAGAGCCTTGTTCTCTTTGTACTTGAGAGCAAACTTCATCGAGGCTTGGGAGCTTGTCAGCCCTTAAGAGATGCTTGATGAGGTCATTGAATGATGGATTTAGAGTAAGCAATAGTCCAAAGACTTTGTCTTGCTCTCTTCGCTCATTTACCACGATTGGATCCATGGTACTTGGTCGAAGCATCTCAAGCTCAGCCCATAAGGATCTAAACTTCCCAAAGTGTTTGGTAAATTCCAAATCTTCTTGGCTGAGTAGGTTGATGGCTTTCTTGACTTCAAAGACTCTGGTCAGGTTTGAAATGTTTCCATAAACATTTTTAAGAATTTCCCACAACTCTTTAGCCGTTTCACAATATGAATACGCTTCAATTATAGGAGCTTCAAGAGAGTTTTGGAGAATAACAAGGACTGTTTGGTCTTCTTGAAACCATTTTTCTTGCTTTTCATCTTCATCTTCTTTGATAGTTTCTTTCCCATCTTCTTTTGTGGTTTTCTTTGGAGATTGGGACGATTCAACGTGGCTCCAAAGGCCTCGACGGCCACAAATTGCTGTCTTGGTCGTTCTTGACCATCGTAAGTAGTTTGCTCCCTTAAGAACAACCGGAGTCACAAGCGTTTTTGAGTTTTACATGGTGAGGAATGGCGAACGGACAGTTGGATAATGCTATTATCCAGTGGATAAAGCGTTTGAAGCTATTACCCGCTGGATATTCCGATGAAGATTTTGAGAAATCAAGAACAAACCAGAAGAATGATGATGAAATAAGTGACGATTTGGTGAGTGTCAATCACGGAGCTTTTGGATAGTAAAGGAGAATCGAAGAGTTTAATGAAAAAGATTAGGAGAATAGATGTAGAATCGAAACAAGCTCTGATACCATGCTAGAATATATTGCGGAATGAGTAAAAATTGATAGAGATTTACAAATGAAGATGAAGAGAATGAAAAATAAGAATGAATCTATTCCATTAATTTGTTATGATCAAAGATACAATATATTTATAGAGATATGTGTGAGATAAGGGTTTTGCGCAAAAATATCTATTGTAGATCTCAATGAAGATAGTGGCGGCTCTCAACTTGAATCCTTAAGGGGAACATGTGACTCTTCTTTATCAGGTTTCAACGGCTCTCTAAAGGTCATATAGAAGCACATTTCATTTGTCTCTACATCATAAAATTTCTCATGAACTTCAACACTATTGTGTTTCTTTTTTTTTTTATTGTGATGCTAAAAAAGCCTACACCTTAGGTAATGTACGGATGAGTTGTACGATCACGTCTTGGCTTGATATTCATTATCAATATGTTGTATTTTAATGAGTTTTGTATTAGAACTTAGAAAATTATCGGGTTTAACATCAACAGCATCGAAGTGATTTTTGGATGACTAGTAAGAAAAAATTAATAAGAAAAAATTTAACGATACTATTTATACTCTACTACTTCGTACGTTTCGATTTGAGATGGATCATGCTTAGAATAATACAGTATAATAGAGCTAGAACCAATATTTTATAAAATATTAGTCATTTCACACGAAAATATTATTTTAGAGGTTTTTTGTTGTCTTAGAAATTGACGTTTAACAATTTTACGATAATTTATTATAAAGTTTGTGTTTAATCAATATCAATATAAAAATCTTAAATTCAAATCATTACCGTCAAAATGAATACATATAGTTTATAGGCATAAATCTATAATTTCCATATTATGAAGTATTAATGACTACTAGTATTAGCTTGGAAATTTTATTTATTCTTTATTTTTATAAATTTAATTTTTTTAGTAACAGAATTTCAGTCATAACATCAGACATTATATTTAGTGCTTTTACCCAAATTGTTTCTGGATATTATAGCAATTAAATTTTTACTTTTATAACTACACTAAAAGATGAATAAAAACATACAAGATAAAATTTGATTGGACAATATTCGATATATCTTTTAAGAAAAAAACAAAATAATAAAGAAAATTTATTGTAAGAAAGTATAAGATATGATACTTTTTATCCTGGGAGAATTATCAATTATGTAAGGGACTTTGGTAAAGGCACCATCAATTGGATTCTATATATTGGAGACGTGCACTATACAGACAAATCAATTCACACATAGACACACTTATATAACTGTTCCTTTCCTCAATAATCGTGAAATTAAAATAATCTTCAATGAATATGACGAAGATGAAGATGAAGATGGTAGTGATGGTGATGATGATGGTGATGGTGAGTGAAGGAAGTATGATAGAGCAGACATGCAAAGAGACACCAGACTTCAATCTCTGTGTCTCTCTTCTTGACTCCGATTCACGTAGCTCCTCTGCCGACATCTCTGGCCTTGCTCTCATCCTCATCGGTAAAATCAAGGTATTTAATTTTCTTTTCCATCTTGTTTCTTTCATATATAACCAATTATTTATATTGAGTTTAAAATATTGAATTCAATTCTCTTATAAGAATAAGATCCTTGATAAAAATTTCTCTTAGTTCTAGTATAGTATAAAGTTTCATTATTAGACCACAAATTCTGAGCTTGAAATATCAGTATAAGCTTTTTTCGTATACCACAAAACCAATTATATGTGACACGTTTTTTTCTTTATGTAAGAAGGGGTTGTTTAATTGTTTTTGATAAATAAGAAAGTTTTGGTTGTTCAATAAAAAAAACACAAATCTACAGGGATGTTTATAAATTTATAGTTTATATTTGTTTCGCAGTTTATTGTTTTACTTAAAATAAAAGAATTGAACAATACAAATGTGACATATGTGACTTGGGTTTCTAGCACAACTAAATGAGAGATTTTGAGAGACCTATGTGAGTATCTACCATTGAAGATGTTCTAAGCTTTGTTACTATACCACTAGGTAGGCTGAGTTTAAAATTTTTTAGACTTACAGGATACAAAACACTCAGTATCTACCAATATGTGTTGTAAATAAAATTTAATTTCAGTACGGTATAAAATTTCATTACCAGACCACAAATTATGAGCCTGAAATATCAGTATAGGCTTCTTTCGTATACCAAAACCAATTATGTGAGACGTTTTTTGTTTTCCTCTATGTAAGGAGTTGTTTTTTTGATAAATAAGAAATTTTTGGTTGTTTAAGATAGAAAACACAAACCTACAGAGTCGTTCTATAAATTTATAGTTTTATGTATTTTTTTGTTCTCAGCTTATAGGTTTGTGTTTTCATGTTTTACTATTTTACTTAGTTTCAGTTTCAGTACTAGCGTATAAGCTTCATTACTATGCCACCAAGGCACCAATTATGAAACTCTTTTATAACTCTATGAAATATGGGTTCCTAGTAAATAAAAACGTAAGGCTGTTTCTCTATAAAACACAAACATAGAAGGTTGTTTTATGCATATATGATATTTTGTAGGGACTAACAATAAAAACCTTGAACGAAATCAACGGTTTATATAAAAAGAGACCGGAAATGAAACGGGCTTTGGATGAATGTAGTCGAAGATACAAAACAATCTTAAATGCTGATATTCCCGAAGCCGTTGAAGCTATCTCTAAAGGAGTTCCAAAATTCGGCGAAGATGGTGTGATTGATGCTGGTGTGGAAGCTTCTGTTTGTGAAGGAGGGTTTAAAGGGAAATCTCCGTTGACTAGTTTGACCAAATCAATGCAAAATATTTCTAATGTGACTAGAGCTATTGTAAGGATGTTGCTTTAATACAAGCATGTGTTTATCTTTCATAAAAATAAAAATTTGAGAACTAAAGAATATTCACATTCGAGTTTGTTGTTGTTTATAGTTTCACGTCCGACTTAGTTTATTTCTCGTTTCTACATATTATTGAGATTGATATATATATAAATATATAAGAAAAAATTAAAGGGGTGTATAAAATGATTAAAATTATGAAAATGTAATTTGGTAAGTTTCTTTTTTTTTTAATTGTTAATAACTTTTGTTTGTCAGCTGGTATTTACCCAACTCCATTTCAGTAGAAATCATGTATAATCACAATTGGATTTATAAAGCTGAAATCACATATAGTTTTGTTGATGGCCACGACAATGTTTGGCAGCTATGACTTCAAACTTATTAGAATCATTTTCACTATTTTTCTTGAATTGATTGTTCTATGATCGATTACATTAGAAGAAATGAGATTGATTTGGTAAGGGATTATCCCTACTTTTGAAGAGCAAAGGCGACGGAAACATTAATTGACAACTGACAAGATTAAAGCTCACTTTTTATCAAAAAAAAAAGAAGATTAAACCTTACTACAAGAATTAAAGGAATGATGAAGGTTTTGTTGGACTTGTGACATAACTTATGTTTCAACATGGGTGATGATTTGATAAAACATTTCTTTATATCTTGGGTGTAAGACTATGAAACTCCGTAGAGAATTATATTCATGAGGCAATCCTTATATAGTTTACAAGAGGAGTAGCTTCCAAACCTTTACATTATTGACATAAGAAAATATTCTATATTTCTATATTCTAACACCCTCCCTCCATCGGAGGAGGAGGACAAATGTTTAGACTGGACTGAAAGTTGCAAAAGATGATTGTAGGAAGTACTTTTCTAAAAGTATCTGCATATTGAAGAGAATAGGAGACATGGAGAACCTTGATCTGACCAAGAGCAATATGGATGTTTATCTCAATATGTTTAGTGCGTTGATGTTGAACAGGATTGGAGGACATGTACACAGCGCTGATGTTGTCACAAATAATCAACGTTGCTCTAGGTAGCAGAACTCGTAACTCAAGAAAGAGGTTGCGTATCCAAGTGACTTCAGCAACAGCATTAACAACCCCTATATATTCAGCTTCTGCACTAGACCGTGAGACCGTATGTTGTAGTTTGGATGACCAAGAGATAAGATTATCTCCCATGAAGACACAGAAGCCCGAGGTTGAACGGCGTGTCCTAGGGCAGCCAGCCTAGTCAGCATCAGAGTAAGCCACAAGTTTGGTAGAAGATGGTGAGTATAGTTGGAGACCGTGAGTAATAATGCCCTTAATATAGCGAAGAATACACTTAAGAGCATTGAAGTGAGACACTCGTGGATCATGCGTGAACAATCAAACTTGTTTGATGGCATATGAGATATTAGGACGTGTGATAGTAAGATATTGCAGCGCCCCATCGAGGCTACGATTGAGTGTGGGATCATCAATTTTGATTCCATCATCATCAGCTAATTTTGACTTAGTATCAGCTGGTTTTCGACATGGTTTGCAGTTCGTCATCATACCTCTATGAAGAATATCTGCAGCATAATTTTGTTGTTGAAGAAGAGGCCTGCAGAATTTTTAGTCACCGAGATACCAAGAAAATGATGAAGATAACCAAGGTCGGACATAGCAAAGTTGGATTCAAGAGCTTTGATAATGGACTGAACGAACATTTTTGTAGACACAGTAAGCATGATATCATCAACATAGCGTAAGAGATTATCAAATTTTTTACCACGAGACATCACAAACAGTGATGGATCAGAAACGCTCTGAATAAACCCAATCCGTCGAGCATAAGCAGTGAAGCGAGCATTCCACGCGCGAGGAGCTTGTTTGAGCCCGTAAAATGATCAGCGAAGAAGACATACATGAACAGGTTTATTAGGATTGCGATATCCAGGTGGCTGATGCATGTAGACCGTCTATTTGAGATCTACATGAAGGAGCGTGTTTTGGCCAGTTTTGTGTTGTGGCAACATGAAGTACATCACTGACGATGAATTTGAGGCACAACATTTAGTAGTGGAGGAGAATGTGTTGACTTTCTAGAGGTTGAAGCAAACGGAAACTGAATTTCATCGAAGACAACATGGCAAAAAAGTATGATGTGGTTTGTGCTGCGGTCAAGGCATTGAAACCCATGATGATCTGTTGGATATCCTAAGAACATGCATGGTGTAGATCGAGGAGCAAGCTTGTGCGATGTCAGAGAAAGTAGATTTGGATAACGAAGAGAGCCAATACCCGTAGATGCTGATAGTTTACCGTTGTACGATAAAGTTTGGTGAATGGAGTCTCATTGTTGATAGCTAAAGAAGGGAGAAGATTGAGGAGATAAGCTGCTGTGTGTAGTGCTTCTACCCAATAAATCATAGGCATTGAAGCTTGAACGAGGAGCGTGCAAACAAGATTGTTGAGTGTACGTAACATATGTTTGGCTTTGCCATTTTTTTGTGAAGTATATGGACATGAAAACCAGAAACAAATCCCCGTGGTAGGCATGTGATCATGAAACTGGCGGTTATTGTATTCTCAACCGTTGTCACATTGTAGAAACTTGAATTCTCGTTGAAATTGCATCCAGACATACGCTACAAAATTAAGAAATTTCCCAAAAAACATCGCTCTTTCTTCTAAGGGGATAAACCCATACAAAATGTGTGAAATCATGAAAAAAAATAACATAATAACGAAGTTCACTTGAACTTGAAATAGGGGATATTCATATCAAAATGAATAATCTCAAATGGTTCACTAACATTAGAATTTGAAGAAGAAAATGGAAGATGAGTGTGTTTCCTTAATTGACATGCATGACACAAATTTGTCAAGTCAGTCTTACAAAAATTAATTAAACCCAACGATGCAAGAGAAGAAAGTGTACGTATGCCCAGATGTCCAAGATGATGATGCCATAAAGATCCATTAGAAGAGGAGATGGTGAGAGCTTACGGAGGAGCTGGTGGTGATGACATGATTATATAGAGAGGACCGGAGCTGTCGGAGTAGTCTGGTCCGAGTGGGAAGATCCGATACTAATTTCTGAATTATGGAAGGTCACATGAGAACATTACGTAAGTGGAGATGGCGAGATGGAGAGGGTATTGTGGTGTGGCCGATTTTAGTAACATATGGAAGTGTTCTCTTATTAAAAGAGGGACGTAGCATACCTGGCTTAGCCGTGATGTGGTTGGTTACTCCAGTGTCCATGTACCAGTTGGAATCAGCTGGATCTTCAATGCTCATTGCACTGAAAGTATTAGAGAGCACTGACAGGAGATACACATCAGAGCCACTAGTTGATGAAGCTGGAGTGGTAGCGTGTGTGAAGTGAGCTTCTCCCGATGTGCGATGCTGTGGATATGAGCCCAAGATACCGCTTTGTGGTGATTGTTAATACAGTGAGTAGGGCAGAGGAGCTGGGGGTGGCTGATACGGGTTGCCCGAGGATGGGTATGGTGGTGGATATGGCCAGTTATAGGCACCCAAGGCGGTTATGACCAAGAGTTGTTTGAGTTTCATCCACCGTTATTGTTCTACTGATTGTTTTTTCGACCCCGTCGTCTGTTATTGCGATCTCCTCTACCGTGTCCACGGTTTGGACGTCCATAGTTACCATTTTGTTGTTGATAGTTACTTTATCCTTGATTGTGGTTAGCGCAGGAGTTTTTGGTGTTGGTCTGATGATGTGCAGAGTACATCAGACGATGAAGAGTTGTCAGTATGACGAGTTGTTGGCTTCACAGTTTTGTTGATGCGATCTTCCTCCAAGAGAAGCATTGAGCGAGCTTTTGTGAAAGATGAGAATGACATTTGATGTTTAATGACGTTAATGATGCTGTCAAACTTGTCGGAGAGACCATTCAATATGTGAGTCACACTCGTTCGGTCTGAGACAGGAGAATCAATATTGCTGAGGAGATCGGAGAGAGTTTTGAGCTTGTGACAACATTGTGTCATAGTCTTGTCACCGATAGCAAGGGTACAAAGCTCGTTCTCAAACTGAAAGACCTGTGCTGACCTACACATATTAGTACAGTATAGCGGGGTGTCCCTGGCCAGAACCACACGTGTTCCTTGTTGTCACGAAAGAGAGCTTCAAGAGTAAGCCGTCAATCATGAGTAGTAGATTTGGCTTTCAGGATCGTGTCGAGTATCTCTTCAGACACAGTACAGTAGATCCACATCTTCACCAAACCATCACGTTCTTTCCAGTTGTTGTCGTCAGCTGTTGGTGCTGTCGCATACCCATTAAGGTGACCAATCACACCGAAGCTTATGCAGTGTGTTTCAAAGATCTCACGCCACTTGTCACAGTTCAGATTGTTAAGATCAAAGATGATTGGTACATGGGCTCGGATGTAGACAGAAAATTTATGGGAGGCAGAAATGAAATAATTTAAATAACTAGGGCTATAATGGCAAATAACAACAGAGACAGTATTAAAAATATGAACAATTTACATGAATTTTTGAAAATTTACCAGAGGCAACTACCCCCCTCAATCGCAACGTAGATCCGCCCCTGCTCGGATCTGGCTGACGCCGAACAATTTTTCGTTGGTTGTTGATGTGGTAGGCTCAGTGGGGGCCATTGTTTAAAGAGGAGTAAGAAGAGTAAGATGAACAAAGAAGAGGAGAAGAGAAGATGAGAAAAGTAAGATGACGAAGAGAAACCACAAAGAGCTGCGACGAGCAAAGAAGAAGAGTGCATAGGCATATCAAACTCTAGTGGTCGAAGTTAGGGTTTTTAGTTTTTAGGTTAGGTTTAGCTCTGATACCATGTACGATTATGAAACTTCGTAAAAAATTATATTATCAGGTAATCTTTATATAATTTACAAGAAGAGTAGCCTCTAAATTTGTACATTATTGACATAAAGAAATATTCTATATTCCTATATTCTAACATTGGGTGCATGTTAGAAGCGGTTTGAGATTTTCTTGTGACACTTTTGTTATTGTACACATTAATTCCCATATCAAGAAGTAGTGACTGATAATAGCTTGGCATTTTTATTATTCTTTCTAACAGAATATTTAGGTCACAACAATACACATGATATTTATTGTTTTACCAATATTTTCTTGGATGCTTTAGAAACTAAAATTTTATTTTTATAACTAACCTAAAAGAAGTATATAAACACACAAAATAAAAATGTGGTTGGACGATATATCTTTTCGTATATAATAAAATAAATAAATATATATATTGTGTGAATATATTTTTGAAATATTTATTTTAGAATGAAAAATAGAGGTAATCATTAGCGCAACTTCCATTCTATATTTAGAAGTTCTTTTTTTGCGTAAAACATAGAAGTAACCATTAAAAATGCTTTAGAAGTAACCATTGAAAATGCTTTTGTCGAGCGAATTATAAGGGACTTAGGTAAAATGCACCATCAATCCAACTATATTTAGTGCATACGTGTGTGCACTGTAATTCGAATTAACACACGTAAAGACACACTTACACAATTGTTCTTCCTCCAAATCGTAAAATTAAATAACTTTTAGACAAAATGACAAAGATGAATGCGATCATGGTGACAATAATGATGATGATGATGATGTTGATGGTGATTGAAGGAAATAAAATAGAGCTGGCATGCAAAGCTACACCGGACTTCAATCTCTGCGTGTCTCTCCTGAAATCTGATCCAAAAGGTGTCTCTGCTGACACCTATGGCCTTGCTCTCATCATCACCAATAAAATTAAGGTATTTTTTTCCGGTTTAGTTTTTAATATATATATATCGAGTTATTTCGACTTAAGTTATTTAATTTCTAATAAGAATCAAATCTTTAATTAAGATTTCTCTCAGTTTAAGCATCGTATAAGCTCGTTAATTTCCTTTTACAACGTATAAGTTTCTTTACTACATGACCATTAACGATTTCGATTTAATTATGAACTTCTTTGATTAAGATGCTCATCAATTTCAATAAAAAGTAATAACTCCGTAAGTTAAAAAAAGAAGTATTAACTCAGGAAACCTCCATTTTTTTTTTTTTTTTTTTTTTCTGTTTGGGACATATGGGTGATTACTGATTTGAATGAATTATAACTTCGAAGCTGTTTATATGTGTAAAACACAAACCTACATCTACATGGTTGTTTTCTGAATTTAATATTTCTCCATTTCATGTCTTAAAATTTCTTCATATTTAGAATAGAGCTTCATACTATACCACCAATTATGACACCGTTTTATTGTGAGTTATTCTATATAACACGAACCTATGGGGTTATTCTATAATTATATAATCTTGTAGGAGCTAGCAACAAAAACTATGAACGAGATCAACGGTCTGTATAAAACGAGACCGGAACTAAAACAGGCATTGGACGAATGTAGTCGGAGATACACAACTATCTTAAATGCTGGTGTTCCCCAAGCCATTGAAGCTTTTACTAAAGGAAACCCAAAACTTGGTGAAAGAGGTATAGTGGATGCTGGTGTCGAAGCTTCTAAATGTGAAGAAGGGTTTAAAGGAAAATCTCCTCTGTCCAGTTTAACCAAATTGATGCAAGCAACTTCTAATGTAGGCAGCGTGATTGTGAAAATGTTGCTTTGAATTTATCTTCTGTTTTTATACAAATATGTCTTCTTTTTGGAGTTTGATGGGATTTTCTCAGTCAGAAAATAAAATTTTGAGAATTTTAATACTCCCTCCGTATCCTTTTATTTGTAGTTTTAAGAATTTTTTTGTTACAAAATAAGTGTTGTTTTAGATTTCCAATGCAAGTTTTTGATAAAAAAAATTATACTTTTACTCTTAATATTTAATACAATAACCAATAAAAGAATAGTTTAGTATATTAATGAGGGATAAACTAGAGAATTTGATTATTTTCTTAATTTATGTGTAAAAATCTTAAATTACAAATATAATGAAATGGAGGAAGTAGTTAGTAGTCTCTGTTGTTGTTTCTTTCTAGGTAATAGTTTTTTGAGAAGGGTTTTTAAAGTAGTAATACGCTTGTTGTTGTATTCGTAGATAATATTATATAATTATAATATTACTATTATATAGTAATACGCTTCCCAAATTAAAATTTTCTTAAACAAAATTAGGTAAGAAAATTGTTGACTATAAGTCAACAAGAAAATAAATTAGACATTAAGTTCTTTTCATCTTTGACCAAGAAAAAAAATATATTTTTTACATATATATATCTTAGTATTGTTGTTCTATATATAATCATCCTAAAAAAATATAGATATATATTAAATAGTACAAAAATATCAAACAATGACTATCGCCATGAAACTTTTAGTCGCATATCTTTGCATAATGCTTTTCATCATATCTTTTGGTCATTGTCATACGACATCTGCTAGGAGTCCTGGTACCAGCTTACTATTATACCATTTTTTAGTTATTGACATGTTTTTCTCCTCTCCTTTATATGAATGCTTATATTAATTTTATTTATTATTATTATTCAAAAAGGTTTTAGAGGAGAAAATGAAGTAAAATGCTTCAAATTTAACCCGTGTGAAAGGGGAGGCGATAGAGGCTGCACTGCGTTTTGTAGAAGAAAGGTTTTTTTATATGGCTATTGTACTCCCAACGCTTGTTGTTGTATTCGTAGATAATATGCCTGCAAGATGAAATAAATTGATAAATGTATGGTATTTACTTAAATATAAAACTATTAGGTTTCACGTAAATCGGTAAATGAGATCATAGGCCACGGAAAGAATACAATAAGCAAGGCCTAATTCATTACAATAAAATGGTTTTTTTCTTTTTTGGTTTGAATACTATGAAGTTTGGGCTGAACCCCATAATATTTTTTAGGTCCAAAATCAAAGCATGTAATATTATTTTGTTCAAACGTCACCTGAACCGACGGTTTTTAAATATTATATAATTATGTTACATTAGAAACATATCATACAAAAATATTTTTTTTTCTTATTTTATATCTATTTTTTTAAAATTGTTTTATTTATTTAATTGATTATTTTATTAGTAAAATAAGTGAATAGTGTTTAGCGTTGTGAATAGTCTCACATCTATTTTGGTGTAACACTATAGCATCACACTAAAATGATGTAATTTTTAATGCCATTGGACAAGGTTTTTGTGTAAAAACTACATCAAAATAGTGTTTTGCAGTCCCATTGGAGATGGTCACCAATAAAATGGTGTAATCTTTGCTCAATCTTCTTGTACGACGCTGCAATTTCTATACAGAAACCATTGCATGATCTTGACTCAATCAGCTTGATTTTGACTAAATCGATTTATGTGGAAGGAAACACAAAGATTCATGAAGAAAAACACGTGCATTGGAGTAAAGCTCTCTGATACAATGATAGTTGTATAATTGAAGAAGAAACAGTGAAAAAATCTGTTATTTTTCTTAAACGTTTGTTACAAAAAGAACCTCTTAATATATGAGAGAGGTATTGGTTCAATTACAACAATTGAGATGGCTTACTTCAACCGTAACTAAACCATGTAGATTATTAATTTTCATGGAATGATGATTCTTTCTATGAATGCGACACATAGATTTGGTTCTGGAGAAGACAAACCTCATGAAAATTTCCATCCCTCATCTTAAGTAGAAACCTTTCAAGCCTAACTTCTTCCGTGTGCTCCCAATTGCCCACATCTGCCACACTTAGTACTAACCAAACTATACTCCACACCTACCATGGAGATGTAGCCTCTTTTTTGATTCTCCGACAAGAAAACCATATCTCTGAATTTCATGATTATATCTTCAATTCCTAAATATATAAATGTCGCTCTTTTGGCACCTATTGAAGCAGCAAAAAAATCATAGGCAAATAGCTCAACATATATAGTTGACATGTTGTTTGTAACCCTCAATGAGGTGAATTTGTTGGTGAGAATATGAGTTTGAGATCTAGTGCAATAGCTACTATCTATTAGGATAATATCCACATTGGATGAGGGTAGAGATCTTAAGTGATATATAAATGGTGTATGCCAATCCACTCATTGCTAATTGGTTTTGAGTTGGAACTCTATAATCTAATATGATATCAGAATCCGATCATACAATACCCAATCTATTCCATAATCGGCCCGATCTAACAATTTGGCCCGCCGATCCATGGCTAAACATACCAAGATTAATTAATGGCTAGAAGTGCCATCATCTCGAGGAAGTGTACTAGGAATAATATCTAACATCATATGTGGGTAGGGATTTTAAGTGATATATAAATGATATATAACAATCCACTCATTGCCAATTATTTTTGAATTGAAAGTCTATAATCTAACACAATGAGTATTTTATTTAATTAAATTTTAATTCTACTTATTTGTATGATATGTAAATTGAGTGGATGAAAGGATTCATTACAAAAGAGTGTTGTTTCACCACTTATTTAGTGACTCGTAATTTATAAACCTTAAAATTTGATATAAATTGGTCTTTCTAGCT
This sequence comes from Cardamine flexuosa, assembly GCA_963555745.1. Classification (NCBI taxonomy): domain Eukaryota; kingdom Viridiplantae; phylum Streptophyta; class Magnoliopsida; order Brassicales; family Brassicaceae; genus Cardamine; species Cardamine flexuosa. Next base: position 24,097,944 of record OY743214.1, on the reverse strand, counting down.
CTACTAATATGTAAGGTGTTGCATACATCCATAATTGATGTGATATATGTTTAAAGTTTCAAAAGTAAATTAGGCACACATAAAAAAAGGTTTGTATAAATTGGATTTTTTTTTTTTTTTGATTAAGTGTAAATTGGATGTCCCAGGTCTCCAAGATGAGTCTGACTCGCAAGTTAATTATCTTAGTGCTATTTCTAGTGATAAATAGAGACCATGCAACTGATGCAAGTCTTAGCTCATATAAAAGCTCTTCAAAAAAAACAGGAGGTCTTGTTCCAATCTACATCATGTTAATAATTTACTCTTTTAACTAAAAATACTACAAATTAAATTAAATTTTACCTTGTTTTCTCGGGTTCTTTTGATCTAACATGTTGTTTGTACTTGGAGCAGCTCTTAGTGAGCTGAATTTGTTGGTAAGAATATGAGTATTTTCAAATTTCCATGTATTTGTGTAGTTTATGTTCACCTAATGTGAGCTTTTGTACTTCACAAAGTTCTATGGAAAGTTGGAACCATATATCAACTCTTTCAAATTCATATTATATATATAATATTATTTACATCCGAACCTGTAAAAAAATGAATACAAATTATTATGTTATTATATTGGCATACACTGTTATTATCTAAGTAATATAGTAAATTATAAATTATAAATCATATAACTATATAGTTACAAAAACTGTAATATTTTTAGAATACTATTTATGAAAACAAAAATGAAAAAAACTAATGGAAACAAAAACTATAATATACTGGCTTTTCTAATTTCCTCTGTCTCCCCTCTATTTATTTTCTCTCTCTTTCTTTTCACTTTCAATTAAAACTTCTCAATTTTATTATTCAAAGGATTAAATGTAAAAAATAAATTCTTTTAGAAATTTATTTCCAAACAGAGACCTCTACTGCTCTAAATTTTTTTCCCAGGGAATCCGTTTAGAAATAAATTTTTGAGATGGTCCATTTCAAACAATGCTCTTTATTCAAATTACTCAAAAATGGTTGAATACTAATTTTCAGAAGGAGGAAAAATGACATTTTCACCGGTATAGTTGATAAGATTAGACAAAAAGACACTCTCTTGGTCTACTCGGTTCCTATCCGGGACCAGAAAGCAGATCCTTCTCAAAGTCGTCCTTTCCTCCATGCCATCTTACTCTATGTTTTGCTTCAAACTTCCAAAATCCTTGTACAAAAGGATCCAATCGGCACTCACTATTGGTGGGATTAAAAACCAGGCAAAAGAAAGATGTCTTGGATCTCTTGGGACAAGCTCACTTTGCCAAAGCAAGAAGGTGGCCTCGGGTTTAGAGAGATTGAGATTTTCTGTGACGCCTTGCTGGCCAAAATAGCTTGAAGGTTACTATGACACCAAGATTCTTTACTCGCCGAGGTCCTCCTAGGTAAATATTGCCTTCAAGTTTCTCTCCTTGAAGCCAAGGCACCTGCAAACGCCTCTCACTGATGGAGGAGCATCCTCGCAGGTCGAGATGTCATTAGTAAAGGGGCAGGATGGCTTATTGGAAATGGTGCTAAGATACAGATGTGGTCTGATCCGTGGCTCTCTCATTTCAAACTATGCTCTTTATTCAAATTACTCAAAAATGGTTGAATACTAATTTTCAGAAGGAGGAAAAAAGACATTTTCACCGGTATAGTTGATAAGATTAGACAAAAAGACACTCTCTTGGTCTACTCGGTTCCTATCCGGCACCAGAAAGCAGATCTTTCTCAAAGTCGTTCTCTCCTCCATGCCATCTTACTCTATGTCTTGCTTCAAACTTCCAAAATCCTTGTACAAAAGGATCCAATCGGCACTCACTATTGGTGGGATTAAAAACCGGGCAAAAGAAAGATGTCTTGGATCTCTTGGGACAAGCTCACTTTGCCAAAGCAAGAAGGTGGCCTCGGGTTTAGAGAGATTGAGATTTTCTGTGACGCCTTGCTGGCCAAAATAGCTTGAAGGTTACTATGGCACCAAGATTTTTTACTCGCCGAGGTCCTCCTAGGTAAATATTGCCTTCAAGTTTCTATCCTTGAAGCCAAGGCACCTGCAAACGCCTCTCACGGATGGAGGAGCATCCTCGCAGGTCGAGATGTCATTAGTAAAGGGGCAGGATGGCTTATTGGAAATGGTGCTAAGATACAGATGTGGTCTGATCCGTGGCTCTCTCATTTCAAACTATGCTCTTTATTCAAATTACTCAAAAATGGTTGAATACTAATTTTCAGAAGGAGGAAAAAAGACATTTTCACCGGTATAGTTGATAAGATTAGACAAAAAGACACTCTCTTGGTCTACTCGGTTCCTATCCGGCACCAGAAAGCAGATCCTTCTCAAAGTCGTTCTCTCCTCCATGCCATCTTACTCTATGTCTTGCTTCAAACTTCCAAAATCCTTGTACAAAAGGATCCAATCGGCACTCACTATTGGTGGGATTAAAAACCGGGCAAAAGAAAGATGTCTTGGATCTCTTGGGACAAGCTCACTTTGCCAAAAGCAAGAAGGTGGCCTCGGATTTAGAGAGATTGAGATTTTCTGTGATGCCTTGCTGGCCAAAATAGCTTGAAGGTTACTATGGCACCAAGATTTTTTACTCGCCGAGGTCCTCCTAGGTAAATATTGCCTTCAAGTTTCTATCCTTGAAGCCAAGGCACCTGCAAACGCCTCTCACGGATGGAGGAGCATCCTCGCAGGTCGAGATGTCATTAGTAACGGGGCAGGATGGCTTATTGGAAATGGTGCTAAGGTACGGATGTGGTCTGATCTGTGGCTCTCTCCCTTAGCCTCACACCCGACACCAGAAAGCAGATCCTTCTCAAAGTCGTCCTCTCCTCCATGCCATCTTACTCTATGTCTTGCTTCAAACTTCCAAAATCCTTGTACAAAAGGATCCAATCGGCACTCACTATTGGTGGGATTAAAAACCGGGCAAAAGAAAGATGTCTTGGATCTCTTGGGATAAGCTCACTTTGCCAAAGCAAGAAGGTGGCCTCGGGTTTAGAGAGAGTGAGATTTTATGTGACGCCTTGCTGGCCAAAATAGCTTGAAGGTTACTACGGCACCAAGATTCTTTACTCGCAGAGGTCCTCCTAGGTAAATATTGCCTTCAAGTTTCTATCCTTGAAGCCAAGGCACCTGCAAACGCCTCTCACGGATGGAGGAGCATCCTCACAGTTCGAGATGTCATTAGTAACGGGGTAGGATGGTTTATTGGAAATGGTGCTAAGGTACGAATGTGGTCTGATCCGTGGCTCTCTCCCTTAGCCTCACACCCGACACCAGAAAGCAGATCCTTCTCAAAGTCGTCCTCTCCTCCATGCCATCTTACTCTATGTCTTGCTTCAAACTTCCAAAATCCTTGTACAAAAGGATCCAATCGGCACTCACTATTGGTGGGATTAAAAACCGGGCAAAAGAAAGATGTCTTGGATCTCTTGGGACAAGCTTACTTTGCCAAAGCAAGAAGGTGGCCTCGGGTTTAGAGAGATTGAGATTTTCTGTGACGCCTTGCTGGCCAAAATAGCTTGAAGGTTACTACGGCACCAAGATTCTTTACTCGCCGAGGTCCTCCTAGGTAAATATTGCCTTCAAGTTTCTATCCTTGAAGCCAAGGCACCTGCAAACGCCTCTCACGGATGGAGGAGCATCCTCGCAGGTCGAGATGTCATTAGTAACGGGGCAGGATGGCTTATTGGAAATGGTGCTAAGGTACGGATGTGGTCTGATCTGTGGCTCTCTCCCTTAGCCTCACACCCGGCACCAGAAAGCAGATCCTTCTCAAAGTCGGCCTCTCCTCCATGCCATCTTACTCTATGTCTTGCTTCAAACTTCCAAAATCCTTGTACAAAAGGATCCAATCGGCACTCACTATTGGTGGGATTGAAAACCGGGCAAAAGAAAGATGTCTTGGATCTCTTGGGATAAGCTCACTTTGCCAAAGCAAGAAGGTGGCCTCGGGTTTAGAGTGATTGAGATTTTATGTGACGCCTTGCTGGCCAAAATAGCTTGAAGGTTACTACGGCACCAAGATTCTTTACTCGCCGAGGTCCTCCTAGGTAAATATTGTCTTCAAGTTTCTATCCTTGAAGCCAAGGCACCTGCAAACGCCTTTCACGGATGGAGGAGCATCCTCACAGGTCGATATGTCATTAGTAACGGGGCAGGATGGCTTATTGGAAATGGTGCTAAGGTATTGATGTAGTCTGATCCGTGGCTCTCTCTTTTAGCCTCACACCCGGCACCAGAAAGCAGATCCTTCTCAAAGTCGTCCTCTCCTCCATGCCATCTTACTCTATGTCTTGCTTCAAACTTCCAAAATCCTTGTACAAAAGGATCCAATCGGCACTCACTATTGGTGAGATTAAAAACCGGGCAAAAGAAAGATGTCTTGGATCTTTTGGGACAAGCTCACTTTGCCAAAGCAAGAAGGTGGCCTCGGGTTTAGAGAGATTGAGATTTTCTGTGACGCCTTGCTGGCCAAAATAGCTTGAAGGTTACTACGGCACCAAGATTCTTTACTCGCCGAGGTCCTCCTAGGTAAATATTGCCTTCAAGTTTCTATCCTTGAAGCCAAGACACCTGCAAACGCCTCTCACGGATGGAGGAGCATCCTCGCAGGTCGAGATGTCATTAGTAACGGGGCAGGATGGCTTATTGGAAATGGTGCTAAGGTACGGATGTGGTCTGATCCGTGGCTCTCTCCCTTATCCGTGGCTAGAAACCTTATCGTATTTGAGAATAAGAGTTACACGGAGCTGGAATGCATTAATAAAGCGATTGCTGAGGCAACAGGGTGACAATAAGTGAAATTTCTTCTACCAAGTTGTCATCCGTTATCCCCTTTACCGCTTAATGCAGAATTCTCTCCCTACTCTCCCACTAACCTGATCACCATCAATGTGGATGCAGCTTGGCAACACACCACGGGTTTAGGTGGGGGAGCATGGACCTTTAAAGACTCCCTTGGGTCAAACATCTACCAAGGGAAGCTTCATATCCGATCTGCCCCGTCATCTCTGGTAGCGGAGGCTCTAGCTCTTCACTCCGCTTTGCTTGCAGCGCAAGCAGCGGGTCGCTCTCAAGTGTCTGTTTCTCGGATTGTCAAGTTCTTATCAGGCTCCTCAGTTCCGGTAGTCACTCTAATGAGCTCTTTGGTGTCCTTGAGGATATCCAAATAGTTTCTACATTTTTCTCCTATGTTTCTTTTTCTTTTATCTCTAGATCTGAAAACTCAAATGCTGATTATCTGGCTAAAGAAGCACTAGCTTATTGAATCCCCTTCTCGAATGGAGCCCAATTTTAAATGAATAAATGAATCAAATTGTTGCACAAAAAAGGTTGAATACTAATTATTTTTTTATATTTCTTTAAATTAGTTTGAAATTTCTGGTAAAAATGCACTCACTAATCCATAATTTTGATATTCAATCTATTGTCATCAATACGACCCGATGAATCATAAGTGAAAATTGGTTTCATCCGAATCTTTGATCTCCAATTCAATGTTGATTCCAAAAACAAAATAGATAATTTTAAATCAAAGCATGGCCCTCTTATAATGAAATCGGAAAGTAGTTTAATTTTCTCTAAATATTTTGATTTCCTGCAAATCGTAAAAATATGATATACAATAGGGAAAGTTACTAGAATAACCCCAATTAAAGGTTTAATTGCTAGAATGACTTATAAATTTTTAGGGTTAATTGAATTTAATTTCATGTCAAAATTACCCTTTTTAATGTAAAAGGAAATTAAATATTTTAAATATTTATTTCCATAATTTTCGGATCTAATTGTAACAGATTTATTTTGTTTATGACAGATTTATATTGATGATTATATTAAACAGTTACGACAAAGTTTTATTTTACGACAGATTAATTTTACTCGACAGACTTTCTTTGTAAGACACCACATACTTTCATAATTTACGACAATTTTCTGATTATTTCTGACAGATTTTTGTTTTCTGTGACCACAGACTTATAGTATTCGTTAAAAATCTGTCAAATAATAACAGATTTTTGCACCAAAAAATAAGTACTAGAATGACGCCTAACGATAAGAGAATGTGGTTATGTTATGACAGATTTTTTTCATGTTACTAAAAATCTATCATTTGATAACAGATTTATGTTATATATTGACAATTTTGTGTTAATAATTTTTTTATATGTGATGACAGATTTTTTTTATTTGATCACAGATTTGGTTTAAGTTAACAAAAATCTGTCGTGTTATAGCAGATTATATTTTGTAACAAATAATTGTCGGAATGACATATGGTCGTAATATAATTTTAACCATGTTATAACAAATTTATTTTATGTTATGACAGATTTTCCTTAACTTATCATAAATCTGTTGTTTGATAGCAGATTTAATTTTTTTAAAAATAAATTGATGGATTAACACATATAGTGCCAACATGTGACAACAGATTTGTTTTTTTTATATCTTATGATGACAGAATTTTTAGTATCCTAGTTGTGACAGATTTTTATGAAATTAGACATTAAATGTAAGTTCTAGGGTTTTCTTTTCTAATAACAGTTGCCTCCTTTTTTTTTTTTCTTCCTCTTGCTTGTCGATCACCTGTGTATCATTATTCCGATTTTGGTTTTTTTCCATTTTGGTTCATCTCACAATTCTTTTCCCTTTATGGTTAATCTCTTTAACAATTGATGTGGATCACACGTTAAACTGTTTTGTTCTTTGTTCTTTTTTCCCTCACCACATCGCCTTTCTAAAACTGCTATCACAAAACATTGGTGGATTCGATCAGATAGGGATCAGATTATTCTTGTGTGTGGCAATTGGATCTTTGAGAAAAAGAGATGGTTGTTTGTGATTGATAACAAAGGGGGTCGTCGAATTTTAGAAGGTAACCGTCAAACCAGTTTTGATGATTGCATTTGAATGGTATATGAGGATTATGGGCTGGACAATAGTGTATGTGATGTCGTGTTGAGCTACAAGCTTTCGAAGAAGTTGTCTCAGAAATTACCGGGTGATACACCACCGGGTTTTTATTTCTAATTCTCGACAATTGCATGCTTTCTTGGGGCAATTGCAGACGGATACTGTGAGACTTTGCGTTGAAGTGAAGGAGAACGTAGTGCTTGATTCGACTAGAAAAGGAAATAAAAGAGCACGACATGATTCAGATGGAACAGACTCAGAACTTGAAGACGTATTGTGTCAAGATGATGAAGATCTTGAAGATGATGAAACCAGATTTGATTACTGTGATGATTCAGGCGGAACAGACTCTGATGATGAGAATTTTAGCTTTTATGGGATTCCACCAGATGAAGAAGAGAAACCTAACCCTAGTTCACCGAAGAAGAAGAAGATTTCAAAAATTCTAATTGAAGAGCTAAAGAATAACGATAATAAGTTAGACTTATCAAATATGGATTTGGTTGTTGGTCAATGTTACGATACAAAAGATCATTTGGAGACACGATTGAAGATACTAACAGTGGTCCAGAAGTTTGATTATTATGTTGATCGGTCGACACCTTTTTTACTCATTGTCAATTGCTGGGTAAGAGGATGTACGTGGAGGGTAAGAGAAAAAACATTAAGAGATTACCCAAAGTTTCATGTGCGTGTGTTTGTTTCACAACATACATATTCAGTTACAGAGCGCTCTGGGTGTTCCCGACAAGCAACACATCAAATTCTTGGAGCTGTGTACAAGGATTTTGTAGGTGGAGTTGGGCCCAAGGTATTGCCAAAGCATGTTGCAGAAACATTGAATAAACGCTTTCAGATCAAGGTACAATATTAGGTGTAAATTTATATTGTTTCACTATTTGTTTAGTTTGATGTAAACATTTTTTTTTTTGGATGGATGAATTATTAGAAGGCATATCGGACGCTAAGATATGCTCGTGAACTGGTCCATGGTAGTCCAGAGAGTGGTTATGAGCAGCTACATACTTACTTGTACATGATAAGGAGGGAAAATCCTGGAACATTTACGCGACTAGAAATTGATGAAGCCCAAAGATTTAAGTATTTGTTTCTAGCCTTTGGAGCAAGCATGAATGAATTTCCATTCATGAGGAAAGTGGTACTTGTCGATGGTACATTTTTAAAGGGAAAATATAAATGGACACTTCTGACTGCAACAACTCAAGATGGCAATTTTCAGATTTTTCCAATAGCTTTTGCTGTGGTTGATACAGAAAATGATGAATCATAGGAATGGTTTTTCAAGAAACTCAGTTTTGTGATCTCAGATGACGAAAGCCTTGCCATGATTTCTGATAGGCACAAATCAATTGAGAAAGCAATCAAGGCGGTTTATCCAAAGTCCAGCCGGAGAATATGTACTTACCATTTGTACAAGAATATATTGGTTCGATTTAAAGGTTTGGTTAAGAAGGCAGAAAATGCATACAAAGTTGTTGATTTTCAGACAACATTTGATCAGATTGAAGCATTGAATCTCACTCCAAACTTACCTTAAAAGAGCTGATGTGCGATTGTGGACACGTGCACATTTCCCTGGTGATAGGTACAACTTGCTTACAAGTAACATTGTTGAATCAATGAATAATGTGATGTCACATGCTAGGAGCTTTCCTATTGTGGAGCTGTTAGAAACAATTAGGTCAATGATGACTAGATGGTTTTCTGATCGAAGGAATGATGCATTCAAAATGAAAATATAACGCTCCAAAATTTTTAATAAGAATTTTTAAAATATTACAAAAAAAATTAACAAAATACTAGAAAGTCCATAATGTATAAAGTTTGAAATCTCTTAAAATTCCAAATAATAATAAAAAAAAAAACAAAAAAAAACGTTTGAAAATCTACCAAGTCTCGTTCTACGATTGAAAAACAAACTCTAAACCTCAGCTGCACGCTGCCGTCCTCAATGCCCTCTGCACGGAATCAGAACTTATGTGAGCGAAAAAAAAATCGCCCAATGAGACTACAAACCCGACGAACAAGTACCAACACGGTCTGAACCCGCACAGAATAATGTTCACATGTTGATACCATCAAACAAAAATTTTAGTTCAATTAAATTACATCATAACTTAAACTAACAAAAACACATAGCCAAATCCTCAGAACATAATAATATCATCAGACAGAATAATAACATCAGAACAAAACGACCAGGTATCTAGCAATGCAACGTCGGAATGGTACAACCCCAGCATTGGTTGATCCAAACCATATACTAACATAATATATACATAATATACTCGATAGGAATGCTGGCCCCTAACGAGGTGATAAGGAAGTGCGGTTCACGGCATTAACCGACCTCAATACCACTAACAGAATATCAGAATACAGAATACATCTGTTGGCGATGCCGGCCATCACAGATTTCTCAATAGAGCTAGCTAAATCAGAATAGCATGCTGACATCGGTCTTAACAGAATATCATATTTTATTTTTAAACAGAATAGCATATCTTAATATCAAAATCATATTCCTATTAATTATCTAAACAAACAAATCAATTCTTACAACTTATCATTCAACTAATTTAATTAATTAATTTTCTCACTTCTAAAATATTATACAACTGAATAAAAACTAAAAAGGGAGTTAGAACTCACTTGAAAAAAGGATTTTCAGATCGAACAAATGGTTAACGGCAATTCTACACACCTCTCAAATCACCAATTAATTCACCTAAATTCAACCGTTGATCAGAAAAATATGTACAACATGCCATCTGAAAGATAATTTGGAGTACAATCTTAATCAGGTCTAAGATTTGCAAAAACCGGTTTAAAGGCAGCCGAACCGGTCCGAATTCCTATTGGTTTAAAGTCAAAACTCAACCAATTCAAAATATGATTTAAGGCGAGTATTACGCATATCCATTCCAACCCAAAACCGGTCTCAGAACCTTAAGAACCGGTCTAACAATATCCCAATTTGACTATGAAATAACAAAATCGAAATATTTACCAATCTGATTCCGATCAAATTCGGCTTGTGTTTGATAAGATCTCAATGGCGTTGGATTCGTATGAATGAGAGCTTTCTAACAAGGTATAGATCAAGTTCTAAATCTTCCTGAAAAGAAATCCACCATTAAAGAGCTTGAAACTCACTTCCATGGAGAAAAATTGAAGAAGGAAGAAGATGAGGCTTACCAAACTCTTCTATCAAAGCTGAACACAACTCAGAACTAAAGCACTAATACGGATAACTCACAACAAAATCCGGTCATAAGTTGCCCAAAATTATTCAATTCGGAGATGATGAAGAAGGGTCTCGAAAACTCACAAAAAATCTCAAAATGACAAGAGAATCGGCTTCTAAATCTTTGGGGCTTCGAAACGCATATATATATGTGGTATTAGGGTTGAAGGATGAAGATTCGAGTTGCCAAAAACAATCCCTCTGATTTCGGAAAGGATGAAATCGAGTTGCACTTTTTTTGCCGCTTTTGCACTTTAGTCCCCTGACTTTTTTCTATTTACAAATTCTGCTCTAGACTTTTGAATTGCTCAAAAATTCCCCTGAAATCAGACAGTTTCAAAACGATCAATTTAACCTAACATCTGATTCTTCATTATCTTTTAATTACGGGCGTTACAGAAAACATCTTTAACATGTGGTGTAGAGAAAATTTTCCAGGTTTACTTTCTAATCCTAATGAACATTCGATGCTAATTCTTTAGATTGGTTTTCTAATCCTAATTTTTTTACAGAGCCGTGTAGAGTACACTAAGCTACTTACTGTACAAGATGTAGATGCATATTATGTACAAGTAACAAGTGGATCATCTCTCTATGTACGTGTCGCAGGTTTGACCTGGAGAAATTGCTTTGTGCACACGCAATTGTGGCGGCTGAAAACAGGAAAATATCTCCAATTTCATTGTGTCATCCTTACTTTCATACACACTACTTGTCCAATTCATATGCAAGTGCCATCATGCCAAGAGATTTTGCAATACCCGTTCCGGAACATATGGTCAACAAGATTTGTTTACCACCAGTACCTAAACAACAACCTGGAAGACCAAAGAATTCGAGAATTAAATCTGCATTGGAGATTGCAATGGAAAATAAAAAGCCTAGGAAACAATACACTTGTGGTAATTGCAATCAAGTAGGACATAATCGGAAGACATGTAATTTATAAACTTCTAGTATTATTTTTTCTCTTGACATTTGTGTTGAACTACTAAAGTGCTTTCTATTTCTTGGAATCATTTTATGTCATCTCGTCATTTTAAGATTTAGATGATGAGAAATCTTTTTGTTTGATTCTTAAGATGTGATATGTTCGCCGGGTTTTTAAGGCCAACGTTTTAAAGTAGCTTCTAAAACTCTAAGATAAAATAACAAGCAATACAAGGCATAAAAGTCTGAAATTAGATAAATTCACAAGGCATAAAAGGATGCATAAATGTCTAAAATTCTGAAAAGTATACATACAAGAATACAAATCTGCGAAAATACACATAAAATCAGCAGTCTCAAACTATGGAGAATCAGTGAGGTGAGGGATTACAAACTCTTTACCAAGACCTCTACTCTGCGGAATGTGATGTTTGTGCTCCTCTCCAACTTCGTCAAATAGGTCAGTAGCAAGTTTGATCCGAATAGCTGGTTTCCTATCGCATAGCCCGTCGAATGGTTTTGTAAAAGCTAAACATTCTATGTACTTTAGAGCAAACACATCACAATCTCCTGGATTTTCATTCAAAGGCACATTTGCCTTCACTATTCTAACTTTTAACATTGCATAACTCTTCTTACGAACCGCCTCATCATCAATCACTTGACTTAACAATGCGGGGATCATTCGCCTTAAAAACATGCATTGTAAGGCCAATGGAGTATCCCTCACAATGCTTGGGATGCTATCGTAGATGTAAATCTTCTTAGCCACCAAGTCAATATCCATAGCCACCCAATGATTGCCATTGACAAAAAGACAACCATATAAAATTATCAACATCAATGAACCACTTCTTCCCTGTCGATGGACCAATTGGAGCTACACCGTTGAAGTGATTCACATAGAAGTTCCTGAACCTAAAGTTCTTATGTGATGGTTCAAACTGTGGCAAATCTCTAAACAATGACGTGATCAAATCTTGATCCAAGAATGCAATGCGTTGATTAGGGAACATAGATGGATGACGCATAAACCTTTTGCGGAACATAGTCATTGCATGAACCATGTGCTGCATTAGGAAAAAAAACAACATTAGAATATAAATCATAAACAATCTATAAACAAGTTTACTATTTATTTACATGGTCTTTCAACCATCCATAGTCCATAGTTGGCCAATCCAATCTTGGAGTCATGACCTGCCAATAAAATTGAACATCTTGATTGGAAGTATGAAGAGGTTCTTCCCTGTAAATGAAAATAATTCATGAGTATACAAATGCAAACAATGACTATTAGAAGATCTAAATTATTAATTTTTAGAACCATACTCATCAAGCTGCAGAAAATCTGTAAGCTTCTTAAAATTCGCATCATCGGCAGGCTGGAAAATATCATAGACGATATTAGAAGGGATTGCATCTTTAATTATCCGGTTCACTGTAGAGTTACCAATATATGGGTACTTCTGAGATTCTGCCAAATGTGGGACTCGCTTTCCTTGTGGCGCAGCTCCATCCAATACTTCCCTGCCCTTTCAAGTGATGCCAATGACTTACAAAGTACCTTACTAGTTATCTTTAGATGTGGGTCATCCAATGTGTCTTCAGAACTTGAAGCCATTTTAGTATTTGCTGCAAAAACTTGCTATGTTATATCTTCTACATCCCCAACAGAATCATCTTGAATCTTCTCCTTATTCTTCTATTACCGCAACTTGTCCCCAGAACCTTAGCTTTGTTCTTCTTCTCAATCTTGACAGCTCCTTTCACTACCTTCTCCACATTATCTTTCTCAACATTATTCTTCTCCACAATATCCGCTACCTTCTCAGGAGCCTTTGTAAAAACTTTCTTCTCACGCAAAGGTAGATCCACAAATATATCGGTTTCGTTCTTCTTCGTATTGCTAACAGTATACACCTTCTTGACAACTCTTTGAACAGGAAATTCATCCTGTGAAGTCTGATTCAACTCAACAATCCAAGACTGCACATAAAAACCATATTAGTATCTTAAACCAAAACAAAAGTTATACTAAACATCAAACAATACACTTACAGGTGCTTTACTCTGCGGCTCATCATCATTTTTTTTCTGTGAAGTAGCATCTTCTGGTACAACCGTGGGTTTTGATTCTTTCAAAGCTCTATCAACTCCATCAATCTTCTCACAAAGCTTCTCCTCTAAGGCACTAATTTTCTGATCAACAAAAGCTTCAAATTTACACTCCATAGCGTCTATTCTGCTGCTCAAAATCTTGCCCAAATCTGAAATCGTCTCATTCATTGTACCCATCAGCTCAAAAATTTTTCCCAAGCTTTTCTTCTCATCTTCGATATCCTAGGAACAATAATATGTTACAAAAATATTGTACTTGACATCACTATCAACAATAAAAAGAAAAAAATTGTATAATATTCAAAGGAAAAAAAAAAACTAACCTCCATATGTTCTTTGCCAATCTTCTCCTTCTTTGCATCCTTTGCTTCTTCTTCTTCGTTAGAGTGTGCCTCTTCTATTTTTCTCTTCTTCTGTCTAGTTTTATGCTCACCATCCTCATCATTTTTTTACCATTCTCTTATTCTTTGTCTGAGAAACTCCTTTGGCACCTTTCCAAGCATTTAAAGACAAACGATTATGAATGATATCATTAATCAAGTTGTCTAGCTGTGGGTCTTTGTTATCATCTGTGTCACCCCATATTGGGTACATGTTCTCCTCTGAAACTGGAACCATGTGCCTTACACGAACCTGCAAACAAAAAAAATCACAAGAATTTGTTACGCTAAAACAGCCAAAAATACAAAACATGAAACTCGATACGCTAAATACTAACCTGTCCGTACCAATCCTTCTCCTTAGAGATGAATTTATTAAACTTGATTCGTTTATGACATGAATGTCAATCATGTATTGGCACACCACTCAGAACTGATCTTCTCAGCCCAAGCAACTCACCTATCCCAGGAACACTCTCATACACCCAAACCAACATTGCATGAACAAATCCGCGTATAGTGTATGACTCTTTGTCGTAGTCAACAATCTTGACTGAATCAACTAAACTACTAAAAGCCAGGCGTCCCCATGGATATTTCTCAAAACTCACTGGATCAAGAACTCTTTTAGCGCTAGCTAATGGGATTCTAGATCCACTATTTAACCCATGCACACATATAGATAAAATACATAACCTACCAACCATCATCCTCTTCTCTTTACTCCATGTGCTGTTAAAATCAAACACCTTTTCCAACTCAGAAAACTTGGGACCATCAAAGGTTGTTGCTATATTCATTTCTTCCCAAAAATCTATGTGATACCCATCAAAGTTGTTTGATGGGTCAACTGGATCACAATTTAAACTTGTTATGTGAGCAAACTCGTGTAGAGAGAATCTGAGAAGTCTACCATCTATCAAAGACTAAATCTCATGAATATTGTTGACTCCCAGCTGATGAGTAAGGAAGAAATGAACTTTCTGCGCAGACCATGTGTACTTTACTACATCAAACTTTATAAATACTCCCAGAGATGAGTTCTTCGAATCCTCCCACACATCCAACTCTAATCCTTCTTTCAGCGAACCAATTTTGGACCTGAAGCAATTATGGTTCATGCTCCTATGTTGCAAAGGAAATTTCCCTTCTTCATAGAGGTGAGGAGGATACTTGATGACTTGACTCGAAGACGCCATTTCTAATCATCAAAAAAAAGAGGTGAAAAAGTTTATTAGATTATGTAGAATTATCAAAACAAAAATGTGTCCAATAATTACTAACAAATAAGAAGAAAAATAATCTGTCACTTTGATGGAAATTGGGAAAAATCTGTAGCTACATCAAACATAATTTTTTCCAAGAGCAGGAATTAATTTACAAAAAAATTATAAGTCTAAATGGAAATAGAACTAACCCGAAATCAACAGATTTAACCTCCAATTGATGATGACATGCAAGATCTGCAAAAAAAAATCAAGAGGATAATTGAAATTAACACATAATTTTTGAAAAGATTGACAAGTTTTGGGAAAAATTGGGATTCCACCAAGTGTCACAATCGACAAACCTAAGGATTTTGGCTCTGTTAAGAAGACAATCGTCGTCGTTCTTCGAGTGGATGGAACCAGTGACGGATTTAAACGGAGGTGGATATTGGGTTTAAACGGATGTGGATAAGCTCCGCGAAATTCAAAGTAAAGGAGACGAATTAGAATAGGGAGAGAGTTAGTAAGAGGATTTCGGCGCCGTTTATAGACAACTCGCCGGCGTTCGTTGAGATTAATCCCTCCAGTGTCGATGATGACTTGGTTAGGGTTTGTAAAAAAAAAATTGATTTGCGATTTGGTAAAAAGGGAAAAGAAAAGAGAAATAAAAATTATTTATTTTTCTATTTTGTTTAATTTTTATATTTGAATTCAATTTAAAACTTATGAAAAGGTTAAATAGTTTTTTTACCATATAATTGTGTTAAATTAGTAATCACTTTCAATGAGAAGTTAGTCTAGTAATTATTGCCAAGATTGATGTTAATCGGGGCAAATTTCAATATAAAATAATATATTTCGACATTTCCTACATCTATATTTCAAGGGTATTTTCATCACAAATTTAAGTGTATTTCTTCCTTTGCAAACCGTAAAAAACGTTTTGGTATACCGTAAAATCTTTTTGAATATTTTAGTAGTTACGTAATTGACTCAGTTTTATATGAATATATATATATATATATATATGTATATTTAAAGGTGTGACAAAATATATATATTTAAAGAATTTGATCTGTTTCTTTTTTGGTGTGTCGAAGGAGAAGAACCCCCTCAAATTATTGTTAAATTTAAAGAATCAAACTACACTAGAAGATTATGTAGGCGCACAGACCCTTGAGCATCATCCAAAACAATCGGATTAACAAAATAGGGAAGAGACTCCAACATACGAAAACCTAAAAGCAAAGTAAACGCAAAATTTTAGAAGTTATATTTAATTTTATTTTAAATTATATATATATTAATAGTTGTAGATTTTAAAAACCAAATTATCGACATATTTTGTCTTCTTTACTCATCTTCTTTAGGGATTTTGAAATTAACTTCTTTTATAAAAATTTATTAGTCATTCCATGAAGAAGAAACAAAAATTAACTCAAAACTATTCTTCAGTCAAGTTTCTGGTCTCAATACCATCCGATGAATCATAAGTAAAAAGTGGTTTCATCTGAAACTTTGATCTCCAACTTCAATGTCGATTCCAAAAATGAAATAGATAATTTTAAATCAAAGCATGGCCCTCTTATAATCAAATCGGAAAGTTGTTTAAGTTTTAAAATATATTTTGATTTCTCGCTAATTGTAAAAATATGATATAAAATAATATGTTTCGACATTTCCTACAGCTATATTTCAAAGGTATTTTCATCACAAATTTAAGTGTCTCTTTCTTCCTTTGCAAACCGTAAATTTTTTTTGGTATACCTTAAAATTTTTTTGAATATTTTGGTAGTTAAAGTAATTGACTCAATTTTTTAATGAATATATATATAAATATAAGAGTTGTAAAGAGTATAAGAATTTGATCTGTATTTTTGGAATTTTTTTATTTATGAATCCAAAATTTTAGAAGTTTTATTTATTTTTATTTTAGATTATATATATATTTTTAATAATTTTAGATTTTAAGAAAACAAACTACCGATATAATTTGTCTTCATTATAAAAAAAAAATATTTTTCGATGTCACCAATGATATTTTTAGTGGTCTGGAAAGGTTGCAACTTTATTTAGAATCTAACACATTTCGTCATTCATATTTTTCCGATGTCACCATTGTAATCAACTTTAATGATTTAACCATATTATTCATGTCAAGATACTTTTACATTTGCCTAATCAAAGTGAAAAACACACACAAAGAAAAGAAAAAGGTTAGATGAATTGGATGTTGCACTTTGATGAAAGTCTAGGGAGAGCCAGCAAGATTCACTCATTTTGGTGTCTGCGTCAATACAAACTTTCACAGTTTCAAACATCCCAACTTACCCAAGAAATGTCTCATCTGTTTCAGCTCTCTAAAAGAATCTCAGTACTCTAAAATCTCTAGCACCTTCACTTGACATGTCGATAAACAACATAATTCCTCTTCCTCTTTCACAATCTTCCTCTTCTTTTTCTTCTCTCTCTTATGTTTCTTACGGATGCAAGAACAAGCGTCTCTGCATTTATTTGTTACTCTATGCACAAGACCCTGAAACCACATACCAAGTTAACATGTGGGTATAACAACAAACAAAAAAAATCAAATAAGGAAACTATAATAAATACCACACCTTGATGACTAAAGTGTAGTGAAGATTTGGACAACTCTTGAGCATAAGTGGCATTACTTGCCAACCTTTCTTCTTGTTACTCTCAATAGATAAATTAAGGAGATAGTTGAACACGGGCATTGATTTACAACAGAAATGAAACGCCTTGTCACAACCAAAAAACCATATGTAGTAGGGAGAGCACTACTAGACTAGACTATATTGATTATAAAAACAACAAGTAGCAAAAAACTGACCTCAAGGGAATCATGAGACAAGTGAAGGGTCGTAATGTGGCTTATACTTAAAGCTAGATTTGTAAGGTTACCAAATATATATGCTGTTTTTAGTTTTTGTTTAATTTTTTGGATATAGGATTTTATGATCCATTTGGATTTTTTTTGGTTAATACTTCTTTACGGATAAGATTTGGTTTAGTTTTTCGCGTTTCTAATATTTTGTCCACGCTATCTAACATGGTATTCGAAAACAAAAAACAAGTTGAAACCAAAAGCTTTTGGACAATATATAGATTTTTAATATTTTTATAGGAAAATTTTAATATAGAAAGTTAATTAGTTTATTCATGTAGAAAACTAAATTTTTTAAATAACTATTTTCTTTAGAAAAAAATGATTTCTATTTCTTTTCCTAAAATAATTTAAGATATATTATTAATAGTAAATATTTAATTGAATAAAAATAATTTATTTTAAATTTAAAATTTGCCGATCGGGCGGGTTCTAATCTAGTTTTAGATATAAATATGTTGACTTCTATGAAGAATTTGATCTGTTTCTTGAAATTTTTTTATTTATGAATCCAAAATTTTAGAAGTTATATATTTTTTTTTTAGATTATATGTATATATTTTTAATAATTTTAGAGTTTAAGAAAACAAACTATCGATATAATTTGTCTTCTTTGCTCATCTTTTTTTAGGGATATTGAAATTAACTTCTTTTATATCAAAAATTAACAAATTTATCAGTAGTTCCATGAAGAAGAAACGGAAATTAACTCAGACCAATCTTATTCAGTCAAGCTTCTGGTCAGGGACCCCAAAAATCTGAAGAAGTTCTTGTAATCCGTTCCCATCAGCATCAACCAATAATCTTTCCCCTCGCTTTCAGAAGATAGCCAGAGACTTTTTATCCGTCTTTACACTCGAAAAAGTATCTCTACTCTATTAGATTTCGTTTTCTTCACTACCTCTTGTAGTTCTGTTTGTTTGCTCTCAATATGGTGTCCATTTCTTTCCTATTTTCATACTATAGTTAGTGCTGACAATTTGTTTTCTGTATTTTCGAGTAAATAAACTTCCCTTTGAGAGCCTTTCAGTAGCAGAGCAGGGACTAGTGGATCCTTGGATGTGTGCTGGTTTGAGAGTAACTTTGCAACATGGACTAAGATGCTACATAAATCTGGTCTTTTGAAACAACTTTTTACTAGACAAGAGAACACAGTTATACAGACTTGTGTTGTTGCTTCCTCAAGCATTGCCTTTAGCGGTAACAGAAACAAGATTGGTGTTTTTTTTTGTTCCCTTGATTTGTGACTTTTTCTCATTAAAAGACAAACTCTTTAAGGTCTTCTTCTTCTCACATATTTCTCCTGACCTTTAATTTCTCTCTTTTATGGTTTGTTTTATTAAATCAAATTGCAACAGGAGGATTTGGGACTTACCTGTGCCAACGAATAGCTGACAAATCAGGCGATGAAGCCTGTAGCGTTAAGGACCCTTCTTTGGGTTGGATTATAGCTTTCTTCTTAGTTGTTAGCTTTCTTGGTCTCTTCTCTGTTGTTCATCTTTGAAAGCTTTGGTTCTGATTCTTCCTTCTTCAAAGAGACATTTAGTAGCTGATGCAATCTTACAAGTTACTAATTTATCAATGAAGACATTTAGCACTGTAACAGCTCATTTTATCAACAGCTTTCATACTCCTAAAGGGGCAAAGCTAGCCAAGTATGAGACTTTCACTTTCTTAGCTTAACCTACACTTTGAGTTCTCTGCTTGATGATGACTTGTGCTCTCTGTATCAGGAAACAAGTAAGAGTGTTGGGGAAGTTCTTCTCCTTCAGCTTCTTTTAGGCTTTCTTCCAATGGTTCTTTACTGCAGGTGAAAATTGTGGGGTTTAACAGCTTCCCTACCTTCGGACTTAGAGCTTACCAATATAAGTAAGCATTATTATATTACATGAAGCATGTCTTTGGCTCATAAACTGGTTGGCTCATAAGCTGGTTTTGTTCTACTTTGATATTTCAGCAACATATGTGGGTGTTGGTATGCTATGTCCATGCATAATCAGCATATCTCTTCTATTGGGTGGAATTCTCTCTTGGGGACTAATGTGGCCTCTCACTGAAAGCAGAAAGGGAGATTAGTTCCCTTCTGATGTTGACTCTAGCAGCATGAATGGTCTCCAAGCTTACAAGGTTAAGTTCCTCAATCAGTCACTCTCTTGTGTGCAGCTTGACACAGGATTTCAAGTCTGGTTATCTAACATTGTCATCTCCAAGGGCCATGTTTGTGCCGGCCCTGAGCAACATCAAGCATGTGCTTGGGGCCCTGGCAATTATAAACATTTTAGGGGCCAATATTTCAGAAAGTTTTACTAGCACATATGGTTTAGGAAGGTTGACTTTATTCTTTTTAAGGGAGAGTTCTTGAGTTCGACACAATCAACCGTGCTTTTTGGGCCAATTTGTTTCCCTTGCTTCTACCCATAAAAATCTCAGGGCCGGCACTTGTGAGCCAAGTGATTGGAACAGCAATGAGCTGCTTGGTTTCACCCTGCGTGTTCTGGCTATTCTACAAGGCGTTTGATGATCTCAGCCTCCCAAAAAGTGAATACCCTGCATTTACCTCAAATGAATACAAAACCGATATACAAAGAGGTATTTACCTCAAATGAATTTCGACATATAGTACTAAGTTTTGTATTTTTATTCAAGTAAAGAGTCATACGGCAAAGCCTATGTATTATGTTGTGTTTCATCGACAACCTTTGGCTTGAGTCTCTAATCTCTAATGATTTCCTGCAATAAAGAGCCCCATAGATTAATAACCTTGCTGAAATAAACATCTTATAAACTGGTACAAGATCTTTGTCTTTTGTTTTTAACCTTTCTTCTGCCGTCAAGAATCTGGCTTTGGTTGCCTTTTGTGTTCTTTGAGCCAAACCATGATGGACAGAGATGAACAAACTCCGATTTGGATTGATCGATCCTGATCGCGAATATTTTTCAGATCGCACATTAACTCTGATTTTTGACTTAGAAGACTCCCTATATAAAAGAATCATTTCCTGAGCAGGCCAGAAGCCGTAGACACGATTTTCTTTCAGTTTCTTGTACTTCTATTGCATTTTCAGATCTACATTCTGTCTTCATCTCTTTCTTTGCATTGCATGTCATTTTCAAAGATAATCTATCAACCCATTGCTATGGTTGAGTAGATATATATCTTGGGAGAAGAGATATATTCAAAGAGATTAATGTTTAATTAGGTTATTGCTATAGATTAGGGTTATGACTAATAGATCTCTATTTCTATGAAACTAATGTTTTTGTTAGGTTGACGAATCTATCAAATAATTTATACGGTTTTATAATACGGCTAGTGCATGTTTATTCTTCCCTGAATCTGTAGTTTATAGACTTGAGCGTCAGCCAACGAGAGTCGATGTTGGATATGCAAGTGAACAATATCAATACCCGCTAATAAATGCTGGCATAGGATCCTAGCGGATTTATGACCAAGATAATATTCTCATTCGAGAGGTGGTTTATTTGTTAATAGTGTTTTGACTTCTAGATCTAGATCATTAAACTGCTAATTCGGTTAGATATCATATTTATTTATTTAATTCCCTGTGATATTTTGGATCCCAACATTTGTGTTAATTGATTTTTATTTTCTTTTTAATGTTTCAGATTTATATTCGGACTGTCTTGTGACAAAATTTTTAATATTTTTCATCCTAGCTTGGTTTAGATCTACAGATATAAAGTGCATTTTATTCCTTGTGGATCCAATCCCACCATTGTATTATCGCGCACAACCATGCACTTGCAGGAACCATTGGTTTGGGTAAAACCTGATACCACATCATGTCGTTTGATTGATCAGATTCTGACACTGCGTAAAAATAATATTTCCTTAAAAAAAAGGAAAACTAAAAAAATGGAGAAAATAATTAAACAATAAAAATAGTTAATCTTTACTTTCATATTTTACATATTATTCCTTTAACTAATATAAAAACAAAAGAAGAGGAAAAATAACTAAATAATGAAATCTTATTATTTAGTTTCCATTTTTACATATATGATTTCAAACATGTTTTCAAACAAATTTAGATGTTTGAAAATTCACCTCAAATAATGTTTAAATTTTGTTAATTTAAAAAACATAATCAATTATGTTAAAAAAATTCGATAATATATTTTAAGAACATTATGTATATTTCCTAGAATTTTAAGATATTTTGGTTAAATATTGGAATTTTAGTTATTTGATATAAACATAACTGATATTTTTAGCTTTAATTGTAGAATATTTGAGTTATATCAAGTCTAAATATTATAAATATTTTTTGATATATAATTGGATTTGGAATATTATGGGTGTATCTATTCGGTTCACGGTTTGATTCACTTCAAATTTGTTCTTTTGCATATAGGAGTCTAGGATCCATTTAGATTTTTTGGGTTAGATTCAGTTTGCTTTTTTGGGTTTCTCATATTTTGTACACACTATCTAACACGATTGTCGAAAAAAGAAAAAACAACTCGGAACCAAAAGATTTTAGACATTATAGAAAATTTTAATATGTTTACAATAAAGTTTTAGTATAAAAAGTTAATTAATTTATTCATGTCAACAACTAATTGGACTTTGGGATATATAATAGGATTTCGAGTATTATGGATGTATCTATTCGGTTTACGGTTTGATTCAGTTTAAGTTTGTTCTTTCGCATATAAGAGTCTAGGATCCATTTAGATTTTTTTCAGGTTAGATTCGGTTTGGTTTTCCAGGTTTCTGATATTTTGTTCACGCTATCTAACACGATTGTCGAAAAAATAAACAACAACTGGGAACCAAAATATTTTGGACATTATATAGATTTTTAATATGTTTACAATAAATTTTTAATTAATATAGAAAGGTAATTCATTTATTCATGTCAACAACTATTTTTTTGTAAATTAACTATTTCTCTAACAAAACATTATTTATATTTTTGTCCTAAATTTTTTAAGATATATCCTTAATAACAAATATTTAATTAAATAACTATATTTAATTTTAGTTTGTTTTAAAATTTAAATAAACTCCCATCGGGTGGGTACTAATCTAGTTGTTTATAAAAGAAACTGATTTGGATTGTTTGTTTTAAATAATTTATCCCAAAAAAAACTCAACATTGAAGAAATTTGGAATTAGTGACATCTTGAAAGTTATTTTAATTATTGCACATACAGTTAATTTATGTATATTTAATTATACTTTCCTTTGACATTAGTATTTTGTTTTTATTGGTTCCTGTTTTTTAAAACTCAAATTTTCTTCCTTTTTTTATTATTATTATATTTATGATGAGTATATATTTTCAATTAATCTAAGATTCACAACTTTTTATCAACTAACCTTTCCTAGGTATGATATGTATTCAGGAAATCTAAATTTCAACAAACCTTTCCTAGGTATGATATGTTTACCATTAAAAGTTTCTTTAAAATCTTTATCATTAAAATATTTTCAATTGTAATATGTTTACCATAAAGTTTCTGTAAGTCTTTTTTATCTACAAACCTTTCCTAGCTATGATATTTATTCAGAAAATCTAAATTTCATGACTCGAGATTTTCAATTCCTAAAAGAAAAAGATTCCACAAAAATGATTAGTTTACACTAAATTTTGCATTTCAAACTCAACATTATTTTTTTTACCTCTCTTTGTAATAAATCTGCCCAAAATAATGAAACATATTTTGAAAATCTTAACTTTCTTTTTCTTCTTAGCTCTCATTTCTGGTATTTCTACCTAAAATTATTTTTATTATATGATATTTTACCAAATTTACAGATTTTATTATGATATTTGCAATGCTATAAATTATTTCTAGTATATAATAACTAACTTAGCCCTAACTTAAACGTTGTAGAAATGACATCTTCAAGTTTTGGAAAGGTAGAAAGTCGAAGTTTGATGCAGAAAGAGTTCGTCTTGCATATGATCCATGAAGAATCCTCTTTTGATGTCACACCTCCACAAGAACCGCCATGCCCAATTGACTGCCGTTTTACTTGCAAAACCTATTTTCTAATTGCCGAAGTATGTAAATGCACATGTTAAATTTCTCTAGTATATTTAATATCCGTCTTATTATATATGTGCTTTCATTTAATCAGAAATGAAAAACTATTTATAATTTGCAATGAACTCGTAAATCAAATTAACGGCTAAAAGACTAAAAAGGTGTATGATCATGAACTTGTTTCTTACAACAAAACGAATCATGATTATGGTTTATGTCTCGTAAAAAATTTGACGGTTTGGCCTGGTATAGTCTATGATCTTACGATGAAACAACAAAAATACAGAGAAGAAATAAACAAATTTTATTAGAGATACTACGTATAAAACGTTGAGTAATTATTCTATTTTGTATTCATCTTGATGAAATGTTTTGTAACATTTTTAATTTTCAAATAGAAAAGACTAGGGAAGATTGTTAATATGCAAAAAAGGGATTTAAATGATGAAAAAAGGCTAGAAGGAAATAACAATTTGAAAAAGATCATACATATTTTGTTTTCTAATAATATTACAAAATATTTAAGATATCTTCATAAAAATTGAAAGATCCTTCTTAAATAGGTTAAGGAAAGACTAAAAGTATTTATGAATACTTTTTGGAAAAACAAGTTGTAGTGCTTTTAGAAATATATAGTTTTTTGTATTTTTGGGTATTCATAATAAATCAATACCTCAAAAATAGAGTTGAGGCTCTCTAGTGATGATAAGTGGCATGTTTTTATATCTAGTTAGTTTGAGTTTGAGGAGTCTTGACTACCAAAAAAAATTGTTGTCTCTTAGCTCCAAAGTAGGTTCTGTAAGCATGCTCTCCAATGTCCTAGTTTGAGATAAGTTTTGCATATTTGCACCTGAGACATGTGGAAATTGGAAAATTACTGATTCTTTGCTTATATGGCTGAATGTTTTTACTTTTTAGAGTTAACTGAATTTGCCAACCAAAACAGCCTTAAAATTATTATAAAACCACACCATTAAAGTCTCCCAGACTTAGATTAGCTTTCGTCTTTGAACACATCTATTTCAAGACCTATAAAGGATAACTATATGGAGAATATCAGAATGGGGGTGAATGCATGCAGCGTTAGACACATTTAGACCTTTAAGCATCACTTTCAATCATAGTATTCAATCAATTTACCAGATCATTATCCTGAACTTACCCTAAAAACGACTGATGACAAAAAGAGTTGGTTGTCTTTGAAAGTTTAATTCAAGCATCTACACCATCTCCAACATGTATCGTAGCTTACTTTCTTTTTCTTATCTCACTCATTCCTCTCTAGGCTACACTTTTTGTTTACAGGGCTCATTTTTCATCTCCTTGTTTGCTATGTTTCTTCATCCTCTTTTTGTTACATTTACATTTATGTATAGCACCTTTCTGTCGATTACCCGTCAATTCAAAGTAAAACAGGCTATGCTTATCTCTCCTACGCAATGCAAGCACATGTGCATGTGTCCCTTAGTTTTTTTTTATTTTATAAAATGTGTCCCTTAATTTCGTACTTATCTTTACTGGTTTAATCATACACCTTTTGTGGTTAAAATGCAGTTTATTTTTCTCTTTATTGGCTTTTTTTCTTCTGATGCAAGTTGCGATTTGTTATGGGAAATATTTCGTATCATTTTTAATTCATTGGTTTTCTAAAATTTACGTTTATACTTAGAAAATCTTCAAAAACATATTAATACCTGATTTTAATATGCATTCATAAAGAATTATATATTATCTCAAAATCCGTGATAAAATGAAAATATTTATATGAAAGCATATAACCTAGAGAAACAGGACTAAGTAAAGCAGAAAGACCAAGTTATATATTTTTGAGTTTTATTGACAATATGGTTCATTGATAAAATATTATTCTAATTTTATAAACAATATATGCTTCAAGTTTTGGTATAAGATATAATTTGATATGCCGTGAAACCATTTGAGAGGTAGTTTATTTGTTAATAATGCTTTGAGTTATAGATCCAGATCATTAAACTGCTAATCCGGTTAAATATCATATTTATTTATTTAATTTTCTGTGATTTCTCGGATCCCAAGATTTGTGTTAATTGATTTTTATTTTCTTTTTAATATTTTTGGATTTATATTTGGATTGACTTGTGACAAAACTTTTAATATTTTTCATCCTAGCATTAGCAACATAAGTTTCAAATTTTTAAGTTCCCTTTGATTTCCCGGATCCCAAGATTTGTGTTAATTGATTTTTATTTTCTTTTTAATATTTTTGGATTTATATTCGGATTGTCTTGTGACAAAAATTTTAATATTTTTTTATCCTAACTTGTTTTACATCTACAGATCTAAAGTGTATTTTACTCCTTGTGGATTCAATTCCATCATTGTACTACCACGCACAACCGTGCACTTGCAGGAACCATTGGTTTGGGTAAAATCTGATACCACATCATGTCGTTTGATTGATCAGATTTTGACAATGTGTAAAAATAATATTTCTTTAA
This sequence comes from Cardamine flexuosa, assembly GCA_963555745.1. Taxonomy (NCBI): domain Eukaryota; kingdom Viridiplantae; phylum Streptophyta; class Magnoliopsida; order Brassicales; family Brassicaceae; genus Cardamine; species Cardamine flexuosa. The sequence goes on along the minus strand of OY743214.1, from coordinate 24,071,706 downwards.
AATAAAAACTAAAAAAATGGGGAAAATAAATAAACAGTAAAAATAGATAATCTTTACTTTCATATTTTATATATTATTTCTTTAACTAAAATAAAAACAAAAAAGAGGAAACATAACTAAATAATGTCTTATTATTTAGTTTCCATTTTTACATATATAATTTCAAACATGTTTTAAAACAAATTTAGATGTTTGAAAATTCACCTCAAATAAATGTTTAAATTTTGTTAATTTAAAAAACATAATCAATTATGTTAAAAAAATTCGATAATATATTTTAAGAACATTATGTATATTTCCAAAAACTTTAAGATATTTTGGTTAAATATTGGAATTTTAGTTATTTGATATAAACATAACTGATATTTTTTGGCTTTATAATTGTAAAATATTTGAGTTATATCAAGTCTAAATATTATAAATATTTTTTATATATGATTGGATTTTGAGTATTATGGGTGTATCTATTCGGTTCATGGTTCGATTCATTTCAAGTTTGTTCTTTTGCATATAGGAGTCTAGGATCCATTTAGATTTATTTTGGGTTAGATTCAGTTTAGTTTTTTGGGTTTTTGATATTTTGTCCACACTTCCAACAGGGTTGTCGAAAAAAGAAACAACAACTGAAAACCAAAATTTTTTGGATATTATATAAAATTTTAATATGTTTACAATAAAGTTTTAGTATAAAAAGTTAATTAATTAATTTATGTCAACAACTAATTAGACTTTGGGATATATAATAGGATTTCGAGTTTTATGGATGTATCTATTCGGTTTACGGTTTGATTCAGTTCAACTTTGTTCTTTCACATATAAGAGTCTAGGATCCATTTAGATTTTTTTCAGGTTAGATTCGGTTTGGTTTTTCAGGTTTCTGATATTTTGTTCACGCTATCTAACACGATTGTCGAAAAAATAAACAACAATTGGGAACCAAAATATTTTCGATATTATATAGATTTTTAATATGTTTACAATAAAGTTTAATTAATATAGAAAATCAATTCATTTATTCATGTCAACAACTAAGTTTTTTGTAAATTAACTATTATCTCTAACAAAACATTATTTATATTTTTGTCCTAAAATTTTTAAGATATATCCTTAATAACAAATATTTAATTAAATAACTCTGTTTAATTTTAATTTGTTTTAAATTTTAAACACCCATCGGGCAGGTACTAATCTTGTTGTTTATAAAAGAAACTGATTTGGATTGATTGTTCTAAATAATTTGTCCCCAAAAATAACTCAACATTGAAGAAATTTGGAATTAGTGACATCTTGAAAGTTATTTTAAGTATTGCACATACAGTTAATTTATGTATATTTAATTATACTTTCCTTTGACATTTGTATTTTGTTTTTATTGGTTCCTGTTATTTAAAAATCAAATTTTCTTCCTTTCTTATTATTATTATATTTTTGATGAGTATATATTTTCAATTAATCTAAGATTCACAACTTTTTATCAACTAACCTTTCCTAGGTATGATATGTATTCAGAAAATCTAAATTTCAACAAACCTTTCATAGGTATGATATGTTTACCATTAAAAGTTTCTTTAAAATCTTTACCATTAAAATATTTTCAATTGTAATATGTTTACCATAAAGTTTCTTTAAGTCTTTTTATCTACAAACCTTTTCTAGCTATGATATTTATTCAGAAAATCTAAATTTCATTAGTCGAGATTTTCAATTCCTAAAAGAAAAAGATTCCACAAAAATGATTAGTTTACACTAAATTTTGCATTTCCCCAACATATATAATATTGAAACATAATGTGATAAGATATCAAACTCAACATTATTTTTTTTACCTCTCTTTGTAATAAACCTGCCCAAAATAATGAAACATATGTTTGGAGAATCACAGTAATACCCTAGCTTAAGTTAGTCAGAGAGGTGATTTGTACGTGGTACAACTATAAATAATAAGAGGGGAGAAAGGATTATGTGAGTGGCATAGACTTGGGTTTTGGAAACTTTTGTTTGTCGTGTGTTGCCTCATTTTGTACACGTACTTGTTGTCCAACACTTGGTCAAACTTGTGTTTGTCGTGTGTGGTTTGATAAGTTTTTTTTTTAACTATTTTTTTTCTTAAATCGAAACAATCTTCAGCAAACATATTGGATTTAGCAAAAGAAATAACAACCCAATTGCTTAATTAACTCATCTTTCTCCTAACTGTTCTCTTGTTTATAATGCAAAAGAAAATAAAGGGATATACTGGATTCTGTTAATGCGATGAAATTATATATCATCTTGAAAGTTGCAATATATTTGAACAAATTCAAATCAATAATACTCACAAAAATTTCCACAATCAATTAAGCGTGTGATTCAATAAAACACCCTTTTGTTTTGTTTTATTTGTAATTTTAGGGTTTAAAATTTGTTTCAATATAAGTATTTTTTTGCATTTTCAATGTGTTTTTTTGTCAAAAATTTTATTATTGCCTTTAATGTTTTAATTTAATGACCAATAAAAATTTGTTTACAATATATTAATAAGGAATAAAATAGATAAATGTATTGTTTTCTTAATTAATGTGCAAAAACTTTAAAGTACAAAGAAATAAATAAAAGGAGGGAGTATGTGGTTTCCAGCTATAAGAGCACTACATCTCTTTTCATTCAGAACACACAACAACAACAACAACAAAAACATGTCAAGTATGAGAGAAGATCGATACATTAATTATCCATTTAAATAATTTTGCAATAGAACTATTTTTTAAGCATTTAATTTATCTTAATGGATACAATTATAAAAAGACATGATACGTAAATTATCCTTTTAAATAAATTTTTGATACAAAATAACTTGGCAATACGATTATTTACTTAAGAATTATCTTACTAACTTAAATACTTAACTTATTCCAGCAGTAATTTATTGTTCAACATTTGACTAATTTTTTATACTACCAAATTCACCCAATTAAAAGAAGAATAAAATTCAGCAATATTTATCATCTTGTGTTAATTTTCCTCTTATTTTCAGCTGAATTCAACAAATCCTAACTCTACTAATTAACTTCACAACCATATGGTCTCGTCAATTCATGCTAAAAAGGCCCAAAGACTCCCCTTGACTTGAATGTGTTAGGTAAAGCTATGGCCCATTTATTATCATAGTTATCATTACTTGAATAAACACATTTATTAATGTAACATAATATAATTTATCCTCGGAAAAACAAAATGCTCTAGTTTATTAACAAAATAAGTAAGCATTAGATTCGGACCGCACTTACGTGTGGGGTTATATTTATAAGATAAATTTATTTAATATTTATTGTATTTTAATTTTATATATGTTTGTTATAAAATTTAGATCTCATAAATCAAATTTGGTTAAAGTTTAGAATAACTATGTGTGATTAATAGGTGTATCATGTATGAAAAATATGCATATTAATTTTGGAACGGAATAAAAACCTGTCAAATCCCATATCCATTGAGAAATTTCCATTTTATAATCAGTCTTTCTAATAAATTACTTGTTCGTAAATATTTATTTTGGGTAAGGGAACATGTAAGAAAATCATATTTGATATATGCATTTTCCGTTTGTAATAAAATTTATACAAATGTTTTTCATATAAAACTTAGAAATACTTATGTGTGAGACTAGGTGTATCATAAAAAAAAATTGGCATGTTCATTTCGAAAGAGAAAACTCATCCAATCCCATATTCGTTGGGAATTTTCTGTCTGATAAACATTTTTTTTAATTCATTACTTGTTTAAAAATATTTGTTTTGGGTAAAATATTTGGTAAGAAAATCATATATGGTACTTGCATTTCTTGTTAGTGATGAAAATTATATAAATGATTTTTCTCTTTCTAAAACAATTTCTAGATTTTGTCAAAAATACACGAATTTTCAAAATTAAATGTCCCGAAGATGACTTTTACCTAAATTTAGTGGGAGTTTAGAAATTAATTTTACATATCTTAATTACTAATGTGCGGGATTATATTTATAAAACAAACTTATTTAATATTTAAATTTAAGATATAATATAGTTGTAAATGTTATGTTATTTTTTATATTAATCAAAACATTTCTAATTGTTTGATTTGGAGTGTTAAATCGAATTTAGATTTGGTTTTAGGTTAGCTTATATAGTATATATTCTAGGCATATATATCGTGAAACGGAAAACCATGCCATTTTGAATCTATCATGGATTTTTTGTCCCGTAGCCATTTTTTTTTAATTACGTATTTGACAATATTTATTATAAGATATTAAGTAAGAATTTATATATGATACTCATATTCTCACTCTGAATAATTTATTTTTATAAAATTAATAAAAATTATTTGAAAAAATTATAGTTCTAAAAAATATGTAGATATTTTTATAAATTAGCCAAAATCTCTAAAATACTCGTCTTGAAGTGGATCTTTATCCGTTCCATAATCAATTTTTATCCAAATTCATGAGAATTTGAGAATTAAATATACCTATCTAAAAGTGAATCTTTACCCGTTCCATACTCAATTTGTTACCTATATTGTTACAAAACATTCTTGTCCCTTTTTAAAAATAAAAATAGTCTGAAAAGTATTATTTTGTATTACGTGAATTATTCATTTCTGTTCCATACCTGAATAATAATATAATATTAAAATGATTTCTTATATTTATATTTAAATTAATATTCCTATATTTTGGAGCGGAAAATTGTCTCGTCTCTTATCCATCATAAACCTTTTGCTTCACAATCAGTTATTTAAAAATAATTACTCATTTGACAATGTTTATTATAAGAAATTGGTTAAAAATTTTAGATATAATACTCGTATTTCTCCGTTTGAATATTTAATTTATATAAAACTAGTGGACATTATCTAAAAAATATAATTTAAAAAAACTTTCTAAATTTGTTTTTGAAAAACTATCCAAAAATTCCACTTTGAGATGGATACTTATCCATCTCCGTCACATATTCAACCCTTTTCAAAATTTGTGAGAATTTGAGAATTGAATTCACCTATCCAAAATTTTTGTTCCCTAAAACTATCAGTTAAATATACAATTTTGTTGAGTATGTTTGTACATATCGTACATGCTACTTTAAAAAAAAAATATTAAAAATATAAAATCAAAAAAAATATTGTTAGCAGTTCTGTAAATTCAAAATAATATTTTTTTAGCAAAATGCATATATACTTATTTATATATATTTTTTGTATTTTGTTTGAAACTATTTATATTAAAAGAAAAATAGATATATAGTGATAGTGAATTAGAAATAGACAACTTAATAAAATAAATAGATATATGGTATCTAATATTAATATTTAACATTAAGGAATTAAAATATGTATATATGTATATGCATAATGTAGAAGAATCATAATTTAAAATCTTAAAAAATCTTTCAAATGAAATAAATTAAAATAAGTAATATGGTATAATTAAATATCAAATATTAGTTTTTCAATTTTGATTGGTTAACAATTTTTTAAAAATATTTCCGTCCATAATTAATAAGAGAGAGAAAATGAGTTTAATTTTTTATTTATTTTGTATTTATTTGTTAATTAATATTTTTAAAAATCTTTAATTGTGTTTGGATACATAGATATAACATAAGATACAAATATATTTTTACCATTAATGAGATTTGTTTTTGTTCTTTGTTCTAATGGTATTTCATGTAATATTTTTAGAGCATAAATATTATTTTTAAAATATCTTTCCCTTTTAATAGTATAAATACATCACTCCTTGCATTCCATATCTTAATATTTCTATCTTGTGAGTCAGATGTAAGCTTTTCTAAATCTCTGATAAATTCTCTATACAAGACATGATCATCATGCATCATGGAGGTTACTTCAACTTTTTATTGCAGATTTTTCTCCAGCTTTCCACCAGCGTAATCCCAAACCTTGATAAAACCATCAGCAGACAAGAAAATTCAAGATACTATCCATACCATTTATTGATGACTAAGCTTAGTAGTAATGACCGATTAAACTGCTTGCGACACTTAAAGCTCCACTTATTATCTTGCTAAAAAGGTTCTCATATAGCGGTGTGGTCCTTTCGATAATGGTCTTCTGGATAAAATGATATAGCCACCTTCTTTTGGATTTTCATTTTTTGCTCCTCCCAGATTTTAATGATTTAATCCTTTCCTTTTTCCATTTTAGTAATTCTTTTGCGTTTATGTAATTTTCATAGAGGCTCTTTTTTTCTTATCCGTTTGTATAATTGATTTCCAAGTTTTTAGGATTATACATGATTTTTTGTTCAATTTTTTTAACTCATTTGACTAATTTTCTTCGATATAGTTTTATGATCATATAGATCATTTGTACTTAGATTTGGATATAATTATATTGATTCGTTGTACCTAAATGTCTTTTTTAATCTATTTGGATAGTTTATTTGTAAGTGTTTAGAGTTATATAACTACTAGATTATGACCCGTTCGATGGGCGGATTTTAAATTTTAAGTACTTTTATTCAATTAAATATTGATTATTAGTGATATATTTTTAATTGTTTTAGGGTTAGAAATAGAAACCATATTTTGTTAGAGAAAATAATTATTTACAAATTTTAGTTTTCTACATGAATAAATGAATTAACTTTCTCTGCTAAAATTTTATTATAAACATATTAAAAATCTATATAATATCCAAAATCTTTTGGTTCCCACTTGTAGTTTCTTTTTTCGACCACCATGTTAATAGCATGGACAAAAGATCTGAAACCCGAAAAACCAAACCGAATCCAACCCGAAAAGGGGATACTAACCCGAAAATAATCTAAAAAAAAACAAATCAAACCAAGAACTAAATAGATACCCGAAATACTCGAAATAAAAATTATATACTCAAAAATATTAATAATACTTAGATTTTATATAAATCAATTACCCTACCATTATAAATTTGAAAATATCAATAATTTTATATCAAATAACTAAAATATCCAAAATTAACAAAAATATATGAAAGTTCATGGTTATTAACTCTTTCTTAAATGAGATTTTCTCCCTACACACTTGATTTTGCTACACAACTTAACTCAATCTTCAATCATATTAAAATCTTACTCTAACCTCATGTATACACCATATAAATTAAAATAAGTCAAACTTTTATGTCAAAATCATATGCATTATATCAAACAAATATCCATATATAACTAATATTATAAAACAACTAAAATAAATAAATAAACACTATTAGTAATTTAGTAGAAAATATGAAACTTGGAAAACTAACATTGTAAACAAACTAAATTTAGGTTAAAGCACATAAATTGTTATTGGATTCTACACAATATTGAAATCTAAATATACAAATTTCAAAAAAGATTTAATAGAAATAATAAGATTGAATATAAATTAGAAAACATAGAAAGTTTAATCATCTTATTTATTTTTATTTCTTGCTCTCTTTTTGTTGGGGTTTTTTTTGTTGATTAACAAAAGTAATTGAGATAAATAGTTAATTAAATATACACAATGTTTTTAAAATATATATCATCTAAACTTTTAACCTAATTAATTATAAATTTAAATGAACGAATTTAAAATTTTATTTAAGGTTAAATTTTAAAACATCTAAATTTGTTTTAAAACATGTTCAAAGTTATATATGTAAAAATGGAAACTAAATATTATATATTTGATTATTTATTGATTTTCTTGTTTTTTCATTTTAATTAAAAAAATAATATGTAAAAATGGAAAGTAAAGATTATCTATATGATGATTATTATTATTATTTGTTGGTTTTCCTTTTTATTAAGGAAATAAGTTTTACATGTGTCATAATCTAATCGAATAATCGACATATGTCATGATCTCGTGAGTTATAATTTTGACACATGTCGAGCTTTCGTGAGTGTAACCAATCTTTATATAATAAGAAGATTTCATACTTGAATCTAATTCTGTAGATCTTTCTTATTTTATATAAGAAATTTTTTCCCATGTTTTTAAGTTTGATTTTATATTGCTTTAATATAAACTAGTGAAAAGACTCAAATAGCAATCAATTGGGAGTATTGCGTTTTTTGGCTCATACTATCCTAGTAACCTGATATGGTTTTTAAAAAGCCCATCTAAGACAAATTTATACCAAAAATTTGGTAGCAAAGCGAGATGTTAGTTTCTGTACCATGATTTAATTTGCAATGTGTGTCGCTAATTCTAATTTGTAATGTGTCTCTAATTTATACTGTGCGTGTCTCTCTTTTCGCATAAAGTGGCAACCCTCAAAATTACCTTATATTTATGTTCTAAACAAAAATTTATGTGAATTTCTACTTGATAAAATCCTAATGACATGGACTTCTCATTGAACACTATATTGGGCTTCTTATGGATTCACTAATATTCCACCGCGAACTTTCCATAAGGTGAAAATAATATATCTAAGGCCATGAATGTTAAATAGTTTTTAATTAGTTTTTAGATTGTAGATTTTGGTTTTTTGATTCTAGATTTTAGATTTTGGTTTTTGGATTTTGCAAAAGAGAAAAAGAACAAATAAATTGAAATGTTGAAAAATAATTCTCACGTTAAAACTCAAAACTCAAAAAAATGGTTTTTGGTTCTTGTTTAAAAAATTTCAAAAACTCATAGAATCTAAATTTCTTATTTTTTAGGAAATCTACTTTTTATATAATTTCATTGGATAATTAAGCGGTTTTTGGAGAAACAAAAACCAAAAACCCATTGTGGAAACTACCACCATTCAAGACCAAAGTCTAAAAGTGCAAATGGTTGGTATTAGATACTATATTGGAATTCTTATTGATCCATTAATAAATTGCACAAAATTTGGACTTGGACTTGAACTTGTATTTGGATAGATGGATCACGACCTAAGTTTAAAAGTGCAAAGTGCAAATGGTTGGTATTGGATATATATTGGAATTCTTATTGATCCATTAATAAGTTGCACAAAATTTGGACTTGGACTTGAACTTGTATTTGGATAGATGGATCACGGATATTTGGACTTGGAGGGGAGAATTCACAAACCCTTTTTGATGTGAGAATTTGGTGTTGAGGAAGGTATTGTTGATGAGGAAGGTCCCGAGGGTGCCAGAGGGAGAGCTGCTGATGTATAAGGAAGAGTAGTAGTATCTCTTTCTCTTTTATAGCTTTGAACTTTGGTAACTATAGGCTCCGAAAGTGTTGCAGCATTAGTGTTTTGTGAGCATGTCAAGATATGGAGACAAAAGTCTCCTGATTGAATAGGTAGAGTTTTCCAGAATTAGGATCTTTCATGAAGATCAGGTCTAGTGGTTCTAAGAACTCTGTCAACATCTAGATAGACATGTGTGTAGTAAATCTTGGGTTCATTTTTCATGCCAGTGACTGTCACAACATAACTTTTACCCTGATGTCAATGCATGTTAATGTTCTCCATTGCCTTGTTGTATCCACACCCTGAGGTGGTTACATGAAAAAAGCAGATCAGTAGCTCTACTACGATTATTTCCTATGATTTTTCTCTATAATTTTTTCATTTATTATATAATTATGTAACTCTACTATATATATGTTTAATCATCGTTATATGAAATAACACAATACAATATTCTTATAATCAATATGGTATCGGAGCCCCATTGATCTAACTATCGTCTCCGTTCTTGGGTTTAAGCGAAATGCTTTTTATTTCTTATTTTCTTATTTTTTTTAAAAAATGTCTATTCAAGCATAACATATGCCTCTAAATCTAAGTTAAATGGTTCCAACCATCAAATTATGTTTTTCTTATTGTTCTGTCTCAAGCCTACGTGCTTTCAAATCTTCGTTTTTGTAAATTTTATTTGTTACAAAAGCAAATCTTATGATCATGTGGTTTCAAATCAAGCTATACTGATTCTGATTTTCTTTTCTTTTATTCACAAACTCTAAGCCATCGTTGCTTCTATAAACTACTTCTCACTTTTTCGAGCTAATATGCTTCTATCAACAAGCCAACGTGCTTTATTGAACAAGCCAAAGTGCTTCTCCTTTTTTTTTTCTTTCTTAAAACGTAATTCAAACTTATAAGCATCTGAATCTATAAGTATATTTTGTTTTTATTCTGTTTTCCAAGCGATGGTGCTTCTTTTTCCAAACTTCTCAAGATATCACTATCATGAGATTCCATATTTCTGTTGCACCTTTGGCTCAGCCAACAACGACAACATCACCATCAAGAGCTATGGACCTCACCATCACCAACATTTACGTCTCCTAAGCTATATGCTTCCTAGCCTCTACATAGATGTGTTCTCCTAGGAACCTACGGTAGATCCGTCCAACGACATGATTAAGCACAATGTTTCTTCTTCCTTCCGATCAAATTTGTCAAAGATTCAATCTCAAGCCGTTGTTTCCGTATTTACTTCATCTCCACCTTTAGATTGAGGGGGCATATTAAGGATAACAATCATCTATCAAGATCCCTATGATTATTCTCTATGATTCTTTCATTTATTATATGACTATGTAACTCTACTATATATATATGTGTAATCATCATTATATGAAATAACACAATATAACACAATACAATATTCTTATAATCAATAGTTGCAATGTATTTGAACATATTCAAATCTATAATAGCTCCCAAATTTTTTCACAATCAATTAAACGAGATTCGATAAATTAGTTATGTGGTTTCCAGCTAAAAGAGCACTTCATCTCCTTTCGTTCAGAACACACACACAAAACATGTAAGTATGAGACAAAATACCTTAGTTATCCGTCTAAATAATTTTGCAATACAATTATCTATTTAAAATTTTAGTTTATTTTAATAAATATAAGACATGCCAAGTATGAGACAGAAAACAATATACGTAAATTATTTAAGTAACTTTTTAATTAAAAAAAGTCTGGCAATTCAGTTATTTACTTAAGAATTAGTATCTTACAAACTTAATTACATAACTTATTCCATCAATACTTCCATCCTTTAATGTTCAACAGTTGACTAATTTTCACCCAATTAAAAGAAGAAAGAAAAATCAGCAAGATTTATCTTCTTGTTAATTTTCCTCTTATTTTCAGCTGAATTCAACAAATCCTCCAACAATCCTAACTCTTCTAATTAACTTCACTACCAAATAAATGGTCTCGTCAATTCATAACCAAAACGGCCCAAAGACTCCCCTTGACTTGAATGTGTTAGGTAAAGCTATGGCCCATTTATTATCATAGTTATTATTACCATAATAAGTACATTCATTAATCTGACTTAATATTTGTAAATCAAATGATTTTATCCTCGGAAACAAAACAAAAAACAAAAGAAGATGCTTTTAATTTATTAACCAAAAAAAAAAAGTAGAAGAAGAAGAAGATGCTTTTCTTTTGGAACTTTATACAACGTTAGCTTTTTTTTTTTTTTTGACACATAGCAAAGAGACTCTGAAAAAAACTTTCTCAGCTCAGCCACCTCATTGCGTTATTTTCTCTCGTTTCCGCCGCCGTAGGGTTCCAAGTTCCGACCATTCAACTCTGCATTCTTTAACCAAAACCACCGACTTAAGTTCAAGTTTAAGTCGGATTTTCCCAGATCTCCATTACCGATTAATCGCATGTCTTAAACTCTTTCAAAAACTCAAAGAGTACAAAGAACAAATCTCCCAAAGCTACATTTCTCCGATGTAAGCTTCAATAACTTTTTTTTTCTTAACTGAGCTTTCGAAATATCAAAAATCATTATGACTTCTGATTTTTTTTTTTGTTATGGATGCTAATTTTTAAATTAGAGTTGGTATTTTTGAAACATTATAAAGAGTTTTAATTTTTTTTTCTGTTCTATTTTGTCTTGAAATTTATGTGTCGGCAAGCTTTACTTTACCTTGTTGTTTTTCCTAATTTGGTAAGCTACTTTTTTGACGATGCAAGCTCTGTGTTTTATTTTGCAGATTACCTTATCTTTTTTTCCTCATTCAGCAAAAATTGTTTCTTTCTTTTTCCCATTCTTTCAAAAAATTTTACTTCATTTTACAATGAAATGACTATCATGAAATTTATTAGGCTTTTTTTTCCCGGATCTGGTTTACTTAATTTGTTAATGCAAAAATGATAATTTTGTAACTCACAATGTTGAATAAATTTTTATAGACGGACTCCAACAATGGACAAACGAAGTTGGCCGTGGAAGAAGAAGTCATCTGAAAAATCAACTTTACTGATTGATTCTGCAGCTGATGCTTCTCATTCTCAGATTGAAAAGGTAACATTTTTATTTGCTACTACTAAAATTTTATTGAACATTTTTATATAAATTTTTATTTATTTATGGTAACAGGAGACAATCAAGAAACCAAAGTATGTGCAAATATCTGTGGAGCAGTATTCACATTTTACGAGTTTGGAAGAACAAATAAAGACTAATGATGTTCAAATCAAAACTTATGAGAGTCAAGTTGAGAGTTATGAGAAACAAGTTAAAGATTTTGAAGAACAGATTGATGCTTATGATGAGAAAGTTCATGAATGTGATGAACAAGTGGAGAAACTTAATGCAGATATCGAAGAATTAAACGAGAAACTCTCAGTTGCGAACGCGGAACTTGTTACTAAAGAAACTTTAGTGAAACAGCATTCTAAAGTTGCTGAAGATGCTGTTGCAGGTATGTAGTATATTAACATTTTCTTGTTACTATTAGTTTGTATAGTATATAGTTTTTATATATGTAAGTGTTTGTTGTTGTAGGTTGGGAAAAAGCTGATGCTGAAGCTTTGAAATTAAAGAATAGTTTAGAATCTGTTACTCTATTGAAACTCACAGCTGAAGATCGTGCAGCGCATTTAGATGGTGCGTTGAAAGAGTGTATGAGGCAAATACGGAACTTGAAGAAAGACCATGAAGTGAAGCTCCATGATGTTGCTTTAACCAAGACTAAGCAGATTGAGAAATTAATAATGGAGTTTGAGAAAAGGATCTCTGACTATGAGCAAGAGCTACTAAGGTCTGCTGCAGATAGCGATGCGTTATCAAGAACGTTACAAGAACGGTCCAACATGTTAGTTAAAATCAGTGAGGAGAAGTCACGTTGCGATGCTGAGATAGAGACGTTGAAGAGTAATTTAGAGATGTGTGAAAGAGAGATTAAGTCATTTAAGTATGAAGTCCATGTAGTTTCTAAAGAGCTTGAGATACGTAACGAAGAGAAGAATATGTGTATTAGGTCTGCGGAAGTTGCTAATAAGCAGCATTTGGAAGGTGTTAAGAAGATAGCTAAGCTTGAAGCTGAGTGTCAGAGATTAAGAAGTCTTGTGAGAAAGAAGCTTCCTGGTCCAGCTGCACTTGCTCAAATGAAGCTTGAAGTTGAGAACTTAGGCGGTGGTGGTGGTGGTGATTCCCGAGTTAAGAGGTCTCCTGTAAAGTCGTCTAGTCCGAGAGGATATTCGTCGTCTGGTTCTGAGTTTTCTAGTGATAGTTCTCAGAAATACCAAAAGGAGAATGAGTTTCTGACTGAGCGTTTGATTGCTATGGAGGAAGAGATGAAAATGTTGAAAGAAGCGTTAGCGAAGCGGAATAGTGAGTTGCTTGAGTCAAGGAATCTTTGTGCTCAGAGTAATAGTAAGCTTCAAAGCTTGGAAGCTCAACTGCAGCAAAATAGTACTCAAAATGTGAATACAAGCAATCCATCGAGTTCGATTTCTGTTTCTGAAGATGGGAATAATGATGATTCAGGAAGCTGTAGTGGATCTTTGTCAACAACTCAATCACAACAGACGAAGAAAGAGAAGGATACTGAAGCTGCAGAACTGGAGAGAGTTGAGAGTGTTAACAGTCATGTAGAGCTTATGGATGATTTTCTTGAAATGGAGAAGTTAGCTTGTTCAGGTGATGATCAAAAGTCAGTTCTTGAAGCTCATACTGAACTTGAGGAGTCTGATAGAGGTAGTAGTAGTACAGCAGTGATGGAATTCAGATCTAGATTATCAAAGGTTCTTGATTCTGTATCTACTGAAGCTGACTTACAAAAGATAGTTGGAGATATAAAATGCATTTTGCAAGATGTTGATACTTCTATGGACCAGGGCAAGCCTTCTGAGGCGCAACCAGATTTGACAAACGCGGTTTCTCGAATACATGATTTTGTGTTGTTGCTAAGAAATGAGGTAAAGGCAGGTCAGGAAACAGATATTGAAGGAAATGATTTTGTTGAAATTATCAAAAGCTTCTCTGTCACGTTCAACCATGTTTTAAGTGGTGATAAAAACATGGATGATTTCGTTTCGGATCTTGCTAATGTCTTCAACGAAGCCATGGAGCTAAAGGTAACTTTTAGGAATTTTGTTGAAACTTCCGAGGTTGAAACTCTGAGTCCAGATTGTGTAGATAAGGTTGCATTACCTGAGAGCAAGGTTGTTATAGATAATGAGATATATCAAAATGGATGTGTACACAACGAGCCAGAGATTCCTCCATGTGATGATGAATCAGACTCCAAATTACAGGAAATAGAAGAGCTGAAATCAGAAAAAGAAAAGATGGTGGTAGATATTGAAGAGCTGAAGCTACAGTTACAAGAATCTGAGAAGATGTTAGCTGACGTTAGATCACAGTTTGAGTCAGCTCAGAGGACAAACAGCATGGCGGATACACAGCTCAGGTGTATGACTGAGTCATATAGATCACTTGAAACACATGCAGCTGAATTAGAGATCGATGTTAACCAACTTAAGGAAAAGATACAGAAGTTGGAGAGCGAGCTTGAGGATGAAAAACGTAACCATCAAGAAGCTATTGTGAGGTGTCATGAACTCGAAGAACATATTCAAAGGTGAGTAAGTATCAACACTACAAGAATGTGGAAGAGCCTGAATGTTTACTAACTTTTTACGCTTTTCGCAGAAACAGAAAAACTTCTTTGGTTGCTGAAGATGATGATGAAGAAGCTGATATCAAAGCTAAACAGGTAACGTTACTTTTCACAATGCTGCTTAGACTCTTATTCAAATGCCAATCATATGAAAATATGTGTACAGGAGAGAGAGTTATCGGCAGCAGCAGAGAAGTTAGCGGAGTGTCAAGAAACGATATTTGTGTTAGGGAAGCAGCTGAAGTCATTTAGGCCGCAGCCTGAGAAAATGAGGTCACCACAAAGACAAAATGAGTCTTATTCTGATGAGGAACAACAACTAGGCATCACCACTACTACGACCTCAGTCCCTAAGAACTACACTGTAGTAGACGAAGGAGATTCAGCTGACACATGGTTTAACGAGGTACCTAGGTTTATGGAGTCACCAAAATGTCCTTCTGATTCAGAGACTAGTGATACGATGACATCACCATCAAGAGTAGGTACAAGGCTGTCAAGGTCAGGTTCATCTAACAATCCGACTCCAGAGAAAGCCTCTAGAGGGATAAGCAGGTTCTTCTCCTCTAAATAAAAGAGATGAAAAAGCTTTGTGTATGTGTGTACATGTTGATGCAATGTGATCAAAAATACTTTGGTGTGGGCTCTTTTTGTCAGTGTTTTTTTTTACATTACCTCCTTTATCCAACGACGTGTGCATTTTAATGTTGATGTTTTTTTTGTTATTTAATCAATTCAAGGATGTAACATGGCATTCATTTCAACAATAAATATGATGAGGTCTGGTTATAACTCAAATAGATGTTTGATGAGGGAATCTAGAGTATGGACGAAAGAGTTGTTTTAGATTTGCTACTTGAAGATGGTATTTCACTAAAATGATATTTAGAAAGTTCAAACCCTTACTAGAAGACTTGTTGTTGTCAAAATGAAGAAGAATCCCAAAGATCATGAAAATACCGAATTCAACAGACAACAATGTTGTGGAAAAAAATATATTTGATTCCTTTGTTTGAAAAAGTTGTGGAGGAATTTTGAAATGTTTTTGAAGGAGTTTTTAAAGGAATTTTTAAGAAGTTTTGAAGCATTTGGATCTCCCTCATAGCAGTGAATAATAAATGGAAACACTTTGTGGAGTGTCCGCTGGTTGTTTTGTTCATCAACCAAATTGAAAAAATTGACTTGATGGAAAAAACTTTATTTATAAACCGCGCATCAATTATCTTACTATATAAATTTGGGTTATAATTCACGAAATTGTGACACGTGTCACTAATCATTCAGATCTTGACACGTATCAAATTATAAAAAATTTATAAAAAAACAAGTTTAACTAAAAAGAAAATTCAGTAATTATGAATATATCGGATCATCAATTAAAATTCAAAAATCCTAACAAAAAAATGAGAAAGTGGAGTTTTAAAAAAAAAATAAAAAAAAAAATTCACAAAAATGTTAAATTATCTAATCAATAACTAAATTTAAAAAATACATTTAAAACAACAACAAAAAAAAGAAAAAAGTGTAGATTTTTTAAAAAGGAAAAATGAAAACCACAAAATTATTAATTTAACTAATCAATAATTAAAGTTAAGAAATATAATTTTATAAAATACCAAAACAAAATTTTTAGTCTAAATTTAGTTTATTTGTAATGTTAGTTTTCCAAGTTTCATGATTTTCTACTAAATTATTAATACTTTTTTTATTTATTTTAATTGTTTTATAATATTAATTATATGTGAATATTTGTATGATATAATGCATGTTATTTTGATATTAAAATATTGATTTTTATTAATTTATATGGAGTATACATGAGGTTAGAGTAAGATTTTAATATGATTGAAAATTGAGTTAAATTGTATACAAAATCAAGTGTATATGAAGAAAAGTCGATTTAACAAAGAGTTAATAACCTAGATCTTTGAGATATTTTGATTAATTTTAGGTATTTTAATTATTTGATGTAAAAATAATTGATATTTTTGGATTTATAATTGTTGGATAATTGAGTTATATCAAGTCTAAATATTATTAATATTTTTGGATATATAATTATATTTCAAGTATTTTAGGTATTCATTCGGTTCTCGGTTTGGTTCAGTTCATGTTTGGCCTTTAAGATATAAGAGTCAAAGATCCATATGGAATATTTTGGGTTAGTACCCTTTTCGGATTGGATTTGGTTTAATTTTTCGTGTCTGATATTTTGTCCACGCTATCTACCATGGTAGTCGGAAAAAAAAAACAACAAGTGAAAACCAAAAGCTTTTGGACATTATATAAATTTTTAATATTTTTATAAGAAAATTTTAGTATAGAAGATTAATTAATTATTCATGTAGAAAACTAAATTTTGTAAATAACTATGTTCTCTAACAAAACATGATTTCTATTTATTTTTCTTAAATAATTTAAGATATTATTATTAATAGCAAATATTTAATTGAATAAAAATAATTTCTTTTTGTTTAGTTTAAAATTTATAACTCTTCCATCGGGCGGGTCCTAATCTAGTTTTAATATAAATTTGTAACTTTTTTTTTATTATTTATAAATATATTTTTATTTTTTTCCGTAGAATAGAGATTTTTTGCAAACTACCTTATTTATGTTTTATATTTGAAAATACTCTCTTCATTTAATATTGTAAATCAGTAATTTTTTATATATGATATGACAGTTTACCCTTATTTAATTTACAAATCATTTATTTTTAATAAATAAAAAAGAATTTTCTAGATAATAAAATAATAATAATAATAATAATAATTATTATTATTATTATTATTATTATTACTATTATTTTTTAATTTTCTGAGATAAAGATATTTATTGATTTTATATAATAACTTATAGATAAGTTTTTATAAATTAATCATTAAACTTTAAATAAAAAATAAATAAATCTATATATTATAAAGTTTACCTCAGTTTTATATACACAATATATAAAGAGCCACAATTCTTTTCTTGAGTTCACGCTCCAACATAAAAAAAAAAAACTAAGCTGCAAGGTATCATTCTTCTTTTTCTGTTTTGTATGTGGTTTTAATAATCAAAACACATAAACAAGTTCAATTGAAAACTTTCCCTTTTTTACTTTAAGAACTCTCTCACATATTAGAAACCACATGTTTTGAACATTATGCTTTTTAGATCCATTGAACAGTTTATGAGTTCTTTGTTTTAAGTACTAGATTAAACAAATCATTATTTCGCATTAAAGCTTTACCTAAGTATTTATATTGTTAATCTCCAAGGATTGCTCTCTTAATATTTCAGATATCTTTAGTTACTAATAGCTTTATGATGAGTTTTTTTTTTTTTTTTTTTTTACATGTTGTTTAGTTCTAGATAACATACAAAGAAGAAAATTTGAAACATAAGAAGAAAACCGTCGGCACTGAAGTCTTAATAAAATAATACTTTGACAAGTGTATCACTGAATTATATGAAAGTCTTAAAAATGGATCTGACATGAACACCAAGGTAAAAGTACTTATGATTTTGGTATACAAAAATATTTTATTTTTTATTTCTAAACTTTTATTCAAAATTTACATTCCATGATTTTTTTATATTTTTTGTAGACAAGGAAAAATGACTTGAAAACCACTTTCAATACAGTGGAATCTGATTCATCATATCAGTAGAAATTGTGAATGTAACATCAGCAAAAAAGAACCTCCATAGCACCAGAAAATGGGATAGGATCGATACAAAAACAAAAAGCAATTAATGGTTTGTTATTTGATATTGATGAGGGGATGAGAAAAAGGTTGTGAATCAATATGATGCTTTTGCTGCGGTAGATCAAAATAAAGTTGACTGGCTAGATGCGTCGATGAGATAGAAAGGTTTGTAGTTTCTGAAAATATTTTATTTGTATTAGGCTTTGTTCAATAGTTCTTTGATCATGTATCTTTATTTATTGCAGAAATGTATCTGTCAACTTGTGAACCATTAAGACAGACAAACAGTTTTTTCACGAGGTCCACAAATTTGGGTAAGTGAAGATGTAAGTTAGTTAGCTAACTATATCTCTATGTTTAGGCACTTTTAACGTGTTTTGTAAGGCTCCATGAACAGCCTCAATATTATCAATAGTGAAAATAATTGTTGTATGTAAGACAAGCTATATATTTTTGTTTAATGGCAGCATATTGATGTTGGAATGTCTTCTCGGAAGGAAGTTAACAAAAATCTCTTGTTCGTTTAACAGTGAAAGACTGATTTTTTGGATACTCCATTTACAGTTTTGGTATCCAAAAGCTACCAAAAGTTTTTAAAAACCCCTAAAATTTTTGATTGGAGCTATAAATTTACGAAGTACTATAATAGTGTTTTACCAAAGTGTGAAAAAACAAACAAAGAACAAACAAGAAGTTTGGAGTTGATGATGTAGCCAACGCTATCCAGTGAACATTTTTAATGTTCAACACCACATAGACATCATCAACATCAACTCCAAACTTCTTGTTTGTTCTTTCACACTTTGGTAAAACATCATTATAGTACTGAGTGAATTTATAGCTCCAATCTAAAGACTTTTGGTAGTTTTTGGATACCAAGACTGTAAATGGAGTATCCAAAAAAGTCAGTCTTTCACTGTGAAAAGGACAAGGGGTTTTTGTTAACTTCCGAGGAGAGACATTCCAACATCGATATGCTGCCATTAAACAAAAATATATAGTTTAGCTTACGTATAATAATAATTTTCATTTTTGATAATATTTGAGGGTGATCATGGAGCCTTAACAAAGCACGTAAAAAGTGCATAAACATAGAGATATATTTAGCTAACTTACATCTTCACTTAACCAAATTTGTGATTCAATGACCTCGTGAAAAAACTGTTTGTCTGCCTTAATGGTGCATAAGTTGACAGTTATATTTCTGCAAATAGGTAAAATACATGATCAAATGACTATTGAAAAAAACATAAATAGGATAGTTTGCAAAAATTCTCATATTAATATTTTTTGTTTTGTTTAATAAATTAGATAATAAATTAATCAGAATAAAAAATAATTTCTAACTAAATAAAAACCAATACAATTTTCAATCCTATGTATAATTAATTTCCATCACAGAAATAAATATCCTCATTACAATATAAACTTGAAGAGAATGTGATTCTAATCCTATTTATTGTTCACGCTTTAATTTTCTGTGTTCATTTTTCCAAATACATATATTTTTAAAATTTATTTATTTAGTTTCTGTAAAAAGTTTTATTTTATTTATATGTGCTTTCAACTTCATAAATTTGTAAGATGTTAGTATTGTTGTTTGTTTAATGTAAATAACTAAATATACCCATTTTATTCTTTTGTAAGTAGTTCTAATATTGAAGAAGATATATATTATATGATATAGTTATCCAACACTTATCTTAGACCTGTATATCTTGAGACGGAAACCCGTCTTGTCCAATACTCGTATTTGTAAAATGCTCGTGTACGGTGTACTGGTAATTATGGCAACTCAGGTTCTGGAATCACTGTTAAATCCGGTGTTCCAACTCGAGCTGAGATCACAGTTTCTGCAAATGCCAAAAGGTAAAATCTTTTGCACCATAGACAAAAAAAAAACACGATCCTGGTAAACTTTATAATTAGTTTGTATAATTTTGGATTTTAAAATTTGCAGCGCGAGCTGTGTGATGTTGATCAAAGGCAAGGATATAGTTGAAGTTGTTTTCATGTTGGATACTATTCTTCACACCAAGCTTACCTATACAAAACCGGAATCTAAAAGTTCAAAAATTATAATTGTTCAAGAATGTATTTTATAATGGTCGGAATCATATGGCTGTTACGATATAAATGAAAAAAAAAACTAATAAGATGGCTGAACTGATGATGATGTTTTTGTTTCTCTATTATAAGTGTCAACAAAAAAATTAGACTCATAACATTGCATAATAAGTAAAAATGATTTAAAAAAAATATATATGGAATGATTTAAAATCTCTATATAATTTTGGGTCGTTTGAAGGAAATGTCACTAATGTAAAACTAACTATAACATCATTTTGTAAGAAATGATGCTATTTAAGTATTTAGCAAAATTTACCAGAAATGATGCTAAATTTGAATTGTTGAGTCACTTTTTTTAAGTGATGCTAATTTTGTTTAGCTTCACTGATTTTAGTATCATTTTAAAAAGTGATACAATAATTCTTACATCATTTAAAAACTGACACTAAGTTTAAAAATAAATGATGCTAAAACTAAAAGTTTTTGTAGAGATCGTTAGGGATTAAGGCTATACCAGATTTCAAAGTTTTGAATGAGCCACTTCTTTAGTCCTTTTTCAAGGTCTCTATGATTTCAGAATGTTTTCTATATTATTCTTCAACTCTGTTAAGCCAATCAACTCCGTTATCAAAATAAAAATAAAATGAACCTGGATTAACCGAACCAGTATTTCAGTTTAACCAAAAAAATCAAAAAACAGAACCAAATCGGATAACATCACACAACATATGATAACAGCATCAAGTTGACTTTCAAGTTTCACAACACACTCTGGTTCCTGAATTCTAATTAAAAGTAGAGAGAGAAGAGTTAAAGTCTCATGGAAGACAAACAAGAAACAGACAACATAAGTAAAAATTGGTCCAAACACATCTTCATTGAGTCTGTTTTGTGACAACGAGATGCATCTCGTCTGGTTTGATGAGTGTGAGCTTAAGAGTATCTCCAATAGCTATTGGGTACTCTCTAGCCAAGCTTCTCCAGCCAGCAGAGAACATTGGAGTAGTTTCAACGGTCGACTCTGGATTTGATTTAATAGCCGACAAGTAATTCACATTCCATGACTTCTCCATATCCTCATGATGAATCTTGAACGTTGTGTTCACCTCTGGCATATGAACTCTCGCATAAGATCTCTTGATCCCCTGAAAAAAGTCAAAAATAAAAACAGAATGTTTTGATTTCACACATATCAACTGTTTTTGGAAAACAAAGGTCTTGAGTTACTCTTTAGGTCTTACCAAGTGAAGGAGGTATGCTTTTGTTATAACGATTTTGAGTTCTGAGCTAGTAGACAAAGATGCGCCTGCGTTGTCTCTCCCAACACTAAACGGTTTCTTGGTCTTCTTCTTGGTCCTGTGGGATTCTTCAGCTTTCTTCTTACCAGATTCGAAAAGCTTCCTCTTGTTGCTTCTTCCTCCATTTGTTTCAGCTCTTGTTGGGACAGCTTGACTCATCACTGTTACTTCTTCCTCCCTGACAACATTGTTGATACCCCCCTCTCTTAGTTCTGTCTTAACACGACCTGTTTCATTCATCATCATCATCAAAAGTAAAAGAATCAGTTTAATGTGATTTATCTATGTTCACTGTTTCATAATTCAGAAAGAGCAAAATCTTACTTGAAGAAGCTAAATAGGCATTGGATTGTGGAGCTTTGAGAATCTCCTTGCCGTCTTGTTTGTATATGTTCAAAGCAAAACTCATATCTCCTTCGTGAGTGAATGTAGCAGACTCATTGTTACCTAAATCATTGTCCTCACGAACTTCGCCCATCCAGACTTCTCCAAGAAAAAGAATCTTGGATTTTTGGATATCTCTATTTCCCAAGAGCTTTCCCAATTTGCTGTGATCTTCATGTTACCGGAGAGTTCATCGTCGGATAAGGTTCTTACAAAGTCATGAGGAAGTGCTCTCTTTGGTTATGCAAATAAAAGAAAGACACAATGTAAGAAAGAATCAGTCAACCAACAAAATAACAAAGCATAGATTTTCATTTTCAGGACAGAACTGAGGCAAACAACAAGATTCAACATTGTTCCAAAGAACCAAAAGTTTTAACCTTTCCAAACTTAAGCTAACAAGAAAGTGTATACAGATAGCTTTATAACATGAAGAGTTTTATAATAGTGAGGTGTTGAGATACATTGAGACAATTAACGAAATGTTCAACCATGTAAAGAATGCCAACAAGATTCTACCTTTAAGACGATACCCATTGTATCAAGAACCAAAAGTTTCAACCTTTCCAAACTCAAGCTAGCAAGAAACTTCATAACTTCAGAACATGAAGAGATTTAGAACAACAGTGAGGTTTTGAGATACAAAGACAGTTAACGAAAATGTTCAACCTTTTTAAAAACAGCTAATAAGATTTAACATTTAAGACCAAACCCATTTGTTACAGAGAACCAAAAATTTCAACCTTTTCAAATTTAAGCTAACAAGAAATTTCATAACTTTTGGAGACACATAAAGACTATTAACGAAAAGATTTCACCTTTCAAAGAAAGCAAACAAGATTCAACTTTAAGACAAGACCCATGGTTAGAGAATACAAAAAGTCTCAACCTTTTCAAACCAAAACTAACAAGAATTTGCATAACTTTAGAACTTGAAGAGAACAGATTACCATGTTTTCAGAGGAAAGATCAACTCTCTGGAAAATCTTGAAGAAGAACAGATCACGTTATCTTCTTTGCACCGACTGAAATCATTGTTGCTAGCCATTTTGGTTTTCTTTCTCTCTCACACACACTCTTTCGTTCTATCTCTCTCTCTCTCTCTGGTAATGAGAACTCGAAAAAGAGAGAGTAAAAATATCGAAGATAACGTGACTTTTGTGATTTTGCCTTCGCAGAGTAAGTCTTTGTGTCTGCAAAAGCAGAGTCCTTTCTGTGTTTTATTACTAAGTACATACATCACCATTTGACTACACGGTCATGGTCATGGTCATGGTCATGTCTTCAAAAATTAAATTTTTCTTCTTCACTCTTTTAATTCCTAAATATTGTATAGGGTCATTTAATCAAAAATACACATATAACAAAATAATTAGTTTTCTCACACCCATAATCCTGAAATTGATTCTCTCACATGAATTTGGGTGTGTGAGGACGTCTTTTACCCCTACATCATTCACACTCGGGGCAGGATGAAAACACGCATTATGGTGGGACAGTAACAAAAGCTTTAGCATTTTGGGTGGGTCGGTATTCATATTGTTAACGCTGTGTTGATATTAATATCCTTAGCTATTATAACTGTTAATAATTGCAAACGATAACATTAATGTGTCTAGAAACAGTAACATTCCATTGCAGTGTCAAGGCATAAACAACAGTTAATTTAGCATCTAAGTGCGATAAAATTAGTGAGATATTTGTGTTTGTTTTGATACTGTGCGTCGATAACATTTAAATGTTATCCTTAGCTGTTGTAACTGTTAATAACTGCAAACGATAACATTACTGTATCTGGAAACAGTAACATTCCGTTGCAGTGTCAACGCGTAGATAACATTTAATTTAGCGTCTAAGTGCGATAACATTGGTGAGATATTTGTTTTGTTTTGATAATGTGCGTCGATAACATTTTAATGTGATAACAGTTATTTTAATGTCTAAGTGCGATAACTTTTTTGAGATATTTGTTTTGATGCTGTACGTCGATAATATTGAAATGTGATAACAGTTAATTTAACGTGAAAGTGCGATAACATTGATGAGATATTTGTTTTGATACCGAGCATTAAATGCTGAGATTTTAATTTAGATACTATTGTAAACAGTAAAAAAAATGTCAAATCATGATCAATGCAAAAAGATGGGATTTAGTGAGATAAAGTTTTGATTATATTTAAATTAGCATGATGGGACGACATCCACCGGATCTTTAAAAGATGCATAGCAGTGGTAAGAGAAGCATTAAATGCTGATATTTTGGTAAAGATACGCTGCTAAACAGTAGAAAATGATTGTCAAATCGAGACCTATACATATAATTTGGTAAGAAAAAATTTGTAGAGATTGGGTGAGTTAAAGCTATCAGATTAGGGGTGGATTTACAGATAACATTCCTGCTTTCCGCCATTAAAAGCTTTGCGAAGAACTGGTGGATGTTGGTAGAAATTTAGGTAAGCATTTAATATGCCGAGACTTATAAATGTAGATGGAAAATTTTAATATTTACATTCTTGCAAATTGCTAGCGGATATCTTATTTTGTAACCGTTATGATGTTTCGATTGAAGCTAACAAGACTTCTGGTTCATGTCAGGTGTTATAATGCCGATGGTTGTTCGCTTTGTGAGCGGAGAATGGAAAAAGGACGAAGATGGCTGCTACGAACATGTAGCAGACTTGGCTGGGTACTGTTTTGGGATTCGGATAAAATAGACCGATGGATATTTGAAAGTGGTAGGGTTCGTTAAAACGGAACTACGCTTAGCGGTGCAAGATGATGTGGAGCTAACCTATCAGTGGCCCACGTGCATGCTGGGTCTGCAATGGAAAGAAGCACATCCGATCGATATCCTTGATGATGAAGATATGTCCATGTTTAGTGCGATAAGAGCCAATCTGGAAAAGGTATACATTTGGGTAAGGGTTCGCAGGGCGGGTATGGAGCGTAATGTTAACAGTTACCCTAGTCGAATGGATATGGGTTCAAGTTCCAGGCAGGTGTTTTAGGATAGGCGAGTCGTTAACACGCTCGCCGATATGGATGTCGATAACAACACATCTAGTCGTGCTACTGCTGGCGCTGGCGTCGCTAACACGGACAAGGAGAAAAGGCCAGAGGTAGCGGGTAACTTTGTACCTACATACCGCCTCCCTTCGCTATCACCAAGTGTGCTTGGCAGCAAGGCTGGTGCCGTCGAGATAACGTCAATGGCGAGTTTGCAAGTTAACGAAGGATTTCTGCACGCCAGTTTTGCTAACGACGCTTTTGCCGTATGGCGACAAAACCAAGCCCAAACTTTCGGGATGTGGCAAGACTGCGGTGCCCGGCCTGGAGAAGAGTGTTGCCAGCCAAATCTGAACCTTTTGCTGGACGCTAAAGAGGGAGACATAGTGTTAACCCAACCCCCCAGTGTTGAATCTGTCTTCAATGAAATCAAATAGCGGTTGCCCCCTGACGCAATCGACCAGCGCATCTTGGTCACGTGATGATATGCTAGAGGGAAATGTATCGAATAGTGAAATTAACATATCGGTTATTGTTTACGAAACAGTTTTCCGTGTCAGTTAACGTTAGCAACCGCTTGTGATGCTACCGTTAATTCTCAAATGCAGGTTGTGATGATGGCAAGGCGAGGCAGAGAAGAATACTTGCCAGATATCCTGCAGGTGTCGAAATTAGAGGAGATTACTTACGACATAGAGGTTTTGGAGGACAAGGGGCAAACACCCCCGCTGAGACCACCGTCCCACCAATGCTGCTGTGAGATACTCTTGTTCCAACGGTACTATATGACATGGATGTGCCAGCGTACTTTGATGACCCAGGGGAGGAAGGTATACGTTGTATTTGTTGGACGCTTTTATTTGTAGTCTCATTGGTAGTTACCAATACCGCGCTAACTAATTAGGCGATGTTACAGACAAATTGCAAAGGGCTCTTAGAGATGTTGACTATAAAGGAGACGACATATTTGTGGGGAGGCTTTTCAAATCTAAAGAGGAATGCAAGATAAAGTTGTCTATACACGCTATACATAGGAAATTTCACTTCAAACATGCAAGGTCTTTTGCAAATATGCTGATAGCGGTATGTGTTAGCGACTCGTGTCCGTGACGTGTGTATGCTGCTAAGATGTTGGCTAGCGAGAGATTTGAGATAAAGAATGCAGTTCTGCACCACACGTGTAACATGGATGCTCGGGGGAATTTCCACATACAAGCATCAACGGCGGTCATAGGGAATTTGATGAAAACCAAATATCTTGGGGTTGGAAAAGGACCACGGCCAAACGAACTACGCCGTATGCTCCGGCAAGAGTTTAGCCTGAATTTTTCGTACTGGAAAGCTTGGAGGGCCCGGGAGATTTCTATGGACAAGGCGTTGGGATCATCAATGGGAAGCTTTGCACTAATCCCGCCGTATTTCAAGTTGTTGTTAGAGACAAATCCCAACTCCATAGCGTATCTTGAAACTAAGCTAGACAACTGTGAGAATGAAAGGTTTAAGTATCTGTTCCTAGCGTTAGATGCATCTATCAGAGGATATCCTTACATTCGTAAGGTGATCGTTATCGATGGTACTCACCTACGGGGATGCTACGGAGGGTGTCTTGTTACCGCTAGCGCGCAAGACGCTAATTATTAGATTTTTCCGTTAGCTTTTGAGGTTGTGAATAGCAAAAATGATGACGCCTGGTCTTGGTTCCTGTGAAAGCTCACTGAAATAGTGCAGAATGAACCTGACATAGTTTTCGTCTCAGACAGGCACAACTCCATCTACCACAGCATCAGGAGGGTAAGTTTATTGATATGGGATACATATTAATGTTGCTTATACACACCGCACCTATGCTAAATTTATATAAATGGCAGGTTTACCCCATGTCTTTGCATGCCGCGTGTATTTACCATCTCCAAGAGAACATACTCGCTAAATTCAAGTCGAATCCGCTAATGATATTGGTTAAAGATGCAGCTAGAGGTTACCGTCAAGTAGACTGCAACAAGTTTTTTTGGAGAGATACGAGAAATAAAAAAAGGATGCTCTAACTATCTAGCAAACATAGGGTTCCAACACTGCGCGAGATCAAGTTTTGTGGGTGAGGGTTACAGCGTAATGACAAGCAACATCGCCGAGTCGTTAAACAATGTGTTAACGATGGCGCATGATTACCCGGTCATCTCCTTGCTCAAACTAATAAGAAATACCTTGGTTGCCTGGTTTGCTATGCGTAGAGAAGCTGTACAGGTGGATGAGAATCTCTTGCCGCCGAAGGTACAAGACATAGTGATAGATAATTTTGAGAAAGGGGCAGGTTTTAGCGTCAATAAGATTGCCGATGGGTAATACGAAGTTCATGATAAAGATAACGCAGCATTTTCCGTCAATCTGTTTGAATGGACATGAACTTGCCGGAAATTTCGGGTACTGACGATAGCTTGTGCCCACGCCATAGCTGCAGCAATAGTGGAAGGTGTTAGCGTCGAGGGGTTGGTAGGTCTGCATCACACAGTGCCGTATTTAAGGATAGCATACAAAGGCCTGATAATGCATGTTCCCGATATCGCTAACCTTGTGCCATCCGCTGATGATGTTGGTGGTGGTAACTTAGCGCCGCCGGCCGTAAGGATGCCACCAGGCAGGCCAAGGAATAGAAGAATCTTCTCGAGGGGGAGTTTAAGGTACATTACCCAATAGCTACTCGTGTAGGTTAAACATGTGAATGGGATACTAATTCGTTTGACCATCTCGTCTATGTAGAGGATAGCAAGGAAAAGGTGTACTCGGTGCAGGACCCTTGGCCACAACAAGGAAACTTGCCGTATGCCTCAGCCAGTAAGTATAAACTTAGATGACAAGAATATTTAAAACTTGCCGAATACCCAACTAACGTCTAAATGCTAACTTGTATCTTGCCTCCATTAGTAACAACTGACCAGGGGCCCTGAAAACATAAAAGATGGGGTTTTTTGAGGAGTTGTGAGATGTAGGCGCCAAGACATGGGGTGGAGAAGTCCAACTTTCAGATGGTTGGAAAATGAATAAATAAGAATGGCCTAGCTTCTTTTGGTGTATATAAAAAGCTAGATTGTGCCATGGTTATGTATAATTATGTTGTCTCCCCCATACTCTGTTAGCACAATGGCAGATCTTCAATAATATTTAAAGTATTTTTATGTTATCTAATGGTCTAAATATTTGTCGCTAATATTATCTTTATCAGGAAACTTTGTTACCTCGGTTGCTCTAACTGCTAAAAACATCGAGCTAATTCCTAATCGCTAATATTATCTTTATCAGGAAACTTTGTTACCAACCAATTGTTAATACTTAATGCTAACACAATCGAGCTAACATATATCTGGTACAGTGACAAACAAACGTTGTTACCAACATCGTCCTATTACGTAATTCTTAGTGCTAACAGAATCAGGATAATTTCTATCTGTAGCTTGATATTAACATTGTTACCACTTTCGTTAAATATCGTTATCAAATTGGAAATGATGGAATTCAATACTAACAACATTGTTACCTCTTTTGTTTAATATCGTTATAGTCTCTTCGATTTTATCTAATAATCCAAAAAAAAAACTATGAAGAAGCGAGAAACAGTAGTTTACTACTAAATTAAAGTTGATATTCGCAGGTAACATGACAAAGGTTTGAAACACATAAAACACAGAAATAGAAGAGTGATAACATGAGTGCAATAAAATAAGGGAAATTGAGTTAGCCAAGATTAGCGTGAATAATGGCAGAAACAAGTTTTTGGCCTCAACATCCAAACACCTTGTGTCAATGGTAATACAGTCCACGAGACCACCGCCGGCGTGCGCTTGGATAAGGAATATGGCCATTAGACTGGAATCAGGACCTGACGATATCTGGGGGATGGAAGACAACCTTTCGAGAATAAAAGGGGAGATGTAAGCTCCCTTCATGTCGGTGTTAGCAGTCGCCTGTTTGAGAAGGTAAGGTAGTATCGTTTTGATAGGCTGCATATCGGACATGATTCTGGAATCGCTCCGCAGTTGGACATTACAATCAAGCACAAAAATCTTGTCGGACGTTAAATCAAAGCACAGTGCGACCCAGTGCTTCTTGTCAAAGTTAAATGGGACATAGATCAAATATCCATCTCCAACACCTGCTACAGCTTCGACGAGAGCTGTTAGAAACTGAATTCATCCTTGTTAGGTGTTTTCGAGAATTTAGGATAGAGCCGGCAAAGCTGCGATATGAAGTGTGAATCCAAGACATTCACCCGGTGGTGTTCACTCCCTATTCCAACAGTCTTCAGTACGTATCTCGTGAATGCGATAAGCGCGTCCATAACCTGTTACTCATTTGATGTCAGCGTCTTTAATAATGGTTTGAGTTTAGAGTGTAGTGCATTACCTTGCTACCGATGATTTTCTTCCTCTCGATAATGTCGAAGATGTCTTGGTTAGAAAGAGCTAAGCCGGAACCGACAGGGACGGTGCTGTGGGATACAAAATAAATGTTAGCATGAAAATTACCCTAAATATTGTAAAAGGCTATCAAGCGAAATATTTTACCTGCTAACTTTCATCTTCTCTATGGATTTCTGATAACGCATCTCAGTTTCTTCGTCGTCAAAAGGTTCACATGGCTGGGGGGAGGCATACCCAATCAAAGACTTCATCTTCCTGTCACATTCATACAAGCCGTCGAGCCTGCTTGAGAAGGTGCGAGTCCTCATGTTACGCCTAGTAACATCATAGACGTGTGGAGGTGGTGTCAACTGTATCTGAACCCCGGAACCAGCCGGTAGAGCCGCCTTAGAGACTACATATGGGTAAACCTGTTTTCATGTTATATAGTCTCCCTCATAAACAAAAAAAGTATCGCTAACACCCTGTGATAACGCTACCTTGCCACCTTGCGTGCCCGCTAAGTTCTCAGGTAGCGATACCTCATCGGTAGCGTCTTTGCTGTTATCTTCGTTAGTAGCGTCTTCTCTGTCTGACCTAATTCCATCCTCATTAACGAGATTAGTATTGTCTTCTTCCCCTAACCCAGATTCATCCTCCGATGTCCCATTTTCTGAGTTGTCACCCTTTGGAGACCTTGTTAGGACCACCTGAAGCCACGCCTCGTTAACATGCGTATTAGCGATATTATCGACAAATGATATTATAACAAATACCTTGTTGACTTGATCCGTATCGCCCTCTTCCTCTGACCCAGTTAAATCCTCGGACGTCCCATCTTCTGAGTTGCCATCCTTCGGAAGCCGCGTAGGAACCACCTGAAGCCACTTCTTGTTAATATACTTGTTAACAAGGTTATCGATAAATAAGGTTATACCACATACCTTGTTGACTTGATTCGTATCATCCTCTTCCTTTGACCCAGTTACATCCTCAGACGTCCCATCTTCTGTAGGGACAACCTGAAGCCATGTCTTGTTAATATGTTAGTTACCGGAGTTATCGCTGATTAATGTAATAACAAATACCTTGCTAACTTGATTCGTATGTTCCTCTTTCTCTGACCCAGTTTGATCCTCCGACGTCCGATCTGGTGAGCTGTCGTCCTTCGGACCACCTGTTGGAACCACCTGTGGCTGGTCAAGACGCATATGTTACATATCAAATGCTAAAAAGTGATGCGTTAAGCAAAGGTGTTAATGTGATTTTTACCGAGTTGTTGGCTGGGTTGCCCATAGTCTGATTGGGTGATTTGTCATCCATGGGGTCGATTATGGTGTTATCCATCTGCAGCTCCGCCTGCACAGTCGATAATAAAAAAAATTAATATGATTATTAACGATGGATCGATAATAATAACTTATCAATGTGACTAAGCAAATCTTTGTGCTAATACATCGTTAGTATCATCTTCGTTATACGACTCAACCTCCTCATGTCGAATGCATATGTTAGTTATCGGTGATGTAAACTTAAACGCAGTTTCTATTGAATGAGATATGCTATGATTACCTCGCTGGTGCCGTCTTCGTCACCCGACTCTCCCTTTTCCTGTTCCACACATATGATAGTTATCCATACTCTGATATCTAGAATATTATCGCAGACTGGTTGAGATATCCAATACCTGAAGCGGTAAGCTATCCTCCTGACGACCCAATGGCGGATTAACGGTAGTAGTGGTTTGTCCCCCATGTTCCTGGTCCTCCGATAAAGCACCCGATGTATAATAAGCAAGAGCGTCTACAGCTTGGTCGACCGCTACTCTCTCGGCTTGTGTGGAGTAATCCGCCGTCTGTGTAGTAATGTTGGCAGCACTAGGGTGAGAATGCGGCTCATCTGGTGTGGGTTTAACGGTCCTCGGAGGGGATGGTTGGTGCGTAGGCATGGTGGTCCGAGTAGACTCGCCTTCGACGATGATGTTCTTGACAAACCAACCAATAATGTCATCTTTTAGATCGTTCTTAAGGGTAAGGAGCTTCGAGTCGAGCATCTCCGAGAGGGTGGAATTGGGAACATAACCACTTGGCTCAGCAGACGAGGACGGGGGTGAGGGAAGTGGTGGCCTAGCTGAGGGAAGCTTCCCCGCTCCCGACCGCCTGGCAGATTTAGCGCGAGACCGGGGCGCCGTATCCTTGTTCTGAACACCTCTCTTCCTCTTTTTTGTCACCCGAGGTACAACCGACGGGATGACACCACCTTTGAACATCTCATTGTTGAACCCATATCCTTCCTCGGCCAATCTGACAATTTTATCAACTGTTTCGTCCTCTACATCAGAAGGCTACGACAAATCTTCCTCAAACTCGATTTCTGGACATATTATTGGCTCTACCTCAACCTGTTAAAGTAAATGTTATTGTTAATAATGCTAATACAAAAATGAAAAAATTGGTTATCGCATGTGCGATAAAAAGGACTTAACCTCGCATCTGGCGTCGAGCTCTCTGGCTCTGAACAGTTTGAGGTAGTTAGCGGCGCACGGGCTTGACGTCCCATCCTCGGCCTCCAATCCAGACATGATGCAGGGTGGAGAAGAAAGTCCCTCCTGTATACTAGGGGCAGCTGTGAGGACAACAAGATGTAGAGCGTAAAGGAAACCTTGAACGGCAATGCTGGTGGTCGCCAGTTTGGCTACGTCCCTATCTTTAATTGACTTCATAATCATTTCGAAAGAGAGCCTGCCCCAAGGATACACAAGAAAAGAGTTGAGGTCTTCCACCATATCAGCGTGGTCCTTATTGATCTTCAGATACTGCATAGTGGGGACAAGAACACCATCAACAAGGGGTAAAGCTGCATAACGCAGCCTCATGATCTCGTCACCGGTGGTTTTCTCGCCTAGAATAGAAATTACTCTATCCACCGAGACATATTTCTTGCGGCCAAACAACGCTGGGTAATAAGAGCACCTCCAATGGGAGGTTCTAACTAAGGCTCTATCTAATAAAAAACAAAAAAAAAAAAAAAAGTTAGAGAGAAAGGGAGAGAGGGGTTCTAAAAATAGAACTTTGGAGCCTCATTTTTAGAGACTCACTATATATGTCACAATATGATTGGTTTATTTGTTAAAAACAAAATAAAATTTAATTAGTTAATATTGTTATAGTATAATATTATTAAATTAAAGTTAGAACCTTATTTTTTAGATATTCACCATTGGAGATGGTCTAAGGAACTTCTTTACCCGCCGTCCCTTTAGTTTTCCTCTCAGAGATTTGGGGATAGGGTGCACAAAACAAACCAGTTACAATCTTGAACTCTCGTAAGGAAAAACGACCAGGCGTGCCACCATACATGATCCATATCTCGTAAGGCTTCAAAAAAATCAACTGCCGGCTGAGTAGGAATATAACAAAACTGCCAGAAAAGGGGGGGGGGGTAAGCTAGGCATCTCTAAGAGTTTCCCCAACGGAGATTTCCTCAGCGAAGCTAACTCTGACTCCTCCAACGTGGCCATTATCTTTTTTATTGTGTGTTTTTTTTTGTAGACATTGGTCCTCTCCCCGAGAACTTCTTGCCCAGCAGCGATCATTCTTTCTGGTAATACAAGAGCCTCCATCTGCTAAAAAAATACAGAAATCAGTGCTAAACTGGTATGATAACTATGTATGCTGCCGCTAATAGTTGTAATCTAACTCTGTTGGACTGTAACTATGTTGGTTCTAACTATTCAACTGCTGACTCCTCCCTGTTACTCTCGCTGCTAACTATTTTGTGCTAACATCTAACTGCTTGATGTTACTTTATCGCCTTGATCTTTAATTCTTAATGCTAACATTGTGCGCTAACATCTCGCTGCTAATATGTTATTTATCGTTGCTTTCCCTGTGCTAATATGTGATCCCCGACTCGCTGTTGCTAATGTCTAATAACCTATGCTAACTTCATTACTTATTCCGATTAGTACCATTACCCAACTAATTGAAAACATCAATTCCCGATTCCTCTCAGATAACAATAGACACAAAGTAGACTAATTCGGTCCCTAGATCTATGGTGCTTAAGGTAATCATTGTCAAACCAGTATTCAACTCTAAAATTGGATTACTCTTGGCTAACCATAGAACAATATTACACTAATTGGAGCCATGGGGCTATGATCCTTTATGGTTCCCATCGTTAACAATTATCGTACCCGTATGAGAGAGTAGGGGAAAAAGAAAATTGGAACTAACCGTCGACGAAGAAGGACGCAAAGTTTCTTTCTCTTGTCTGCGGCTAATCTTAGACGTAGCCCCTGGAGATTGGGTCTTGTCGGTCATTTTTCTCTTTGCTGGAATCTGACTAGAACTCAGCGTGACAGTGGTGGGCTGCATCTCTTCTAATACTTGTTTCTTTCCGCGGCTGCTACGTCTACAACCTGAAATCGACATCAATGCGGTTGTGTAGAAAACGCAGGTTCGTGAGGGAGACAATGAACAGTGTTATTGGGGATGGTTTGATTTCACTAACCTCTCTCCCCGCTGCCTTTAAAACACATGAAAAGTCGTGAAAAGTGGAATAGGTAACTGACACAAGCAACTTGAACGCGCCTCGTTGTAGGGATAAAGTGGTAAAAAAAAGTTAACAGCTTTTGCTTTTATGTCAGTTAATTATTGAGAAATCCATTGTCATTCTTTGTAATTTTCTCTATTGTATATTGTACATTTCTCGCTTTCTTTTGCTTTTATGTTTGTCCAAAATAATCAGTATACAAGTTAAATCTTGTTTTGTTTCTAGTTCTCGAGTATTTGATATAAACTTCAATATATTTGTGGAAAACAGAAAAGGGAACACAACAAAACAAATGATAAAACCAAACTCTCTATAAATCATACCTTATACACGAATAGATCATACCTTATACACGAATACACTATATTTAAACAAACTATAGACTAAAAGACAGTAGAAACCCTTAAGAGCATCCCAATTAGTTATACTCTATTGTCAAATAATATGTACAATATTATTTGTTTTCTCTTTCTTCTTCTTTATAATAATTGAAAACTTTTTTCTCAATGTATATGTAATTTATTATAAATATATTTTGATAATCAGTAATAATACTTTTATTTCTGTTTTTGTTTTTATAAAAATATTTGCATCAACGATCATATAAGCTTTCATCAATTTTGTTGGAGTGATGGTTACTCAATCCAAAAACCGAGCCAAATCTTTATATAGATTAAATATATACTTTTTTACAAAAAAAATAATAATAATAACAATCACAATTTGTACTGTTTTTTGTTACTAATCATACTTTAATATTAACTAAATTCACAGTCTCTACAGTAAAATTGCTAAAACAAAAGTTTTTACATCCAAAAGCCTAAAATAACCTATTTTAAAAGTCTTTACCAATCAGCCCCTAATTCAACAAAAATATGTTATGTGTCCTCTACTCAACATGAATATGCTTCATGATATCAGACTCAGCGGTTTGATTAACACTAGTTCGATTAAAGTTGATTTCAACACACATGAAATTTCTATGTATTGCTGAAATAGTTTCTAAGTAATCAGCCCTTAAGAGTGTTGCTTGGGATCCAAGTAATCAAGATAACAATGTGGCCGTAAATGCCATCGAACTTGATATGATCTTCGGTATCGGACGTTCTTTGGATAAGTCGAAGTTTGTTTCAACTCCGTCCATGTGATCGTGTTCCCAACTGGCTTTCAGCCTTGATAATTAAACATAAGAAGATGAGAAAAGATTGAGACAATTAATTTTAAACTTGCAAACCTAGGAGGTTTCAAACATGTTTCTAGGAAAGTTGCTAAAGATATATATAATCTTAGCCCAGGAAATTAAGTACAAAATTAACTCTTTTTCTCTCGAGTAATGACGGTTTGAACTCGAACTAATTATCCGAATCAGAGTTTTGTTTCATAAATGTCAAACAGATGAATCCTGAAGCTTCATTATAATCACACAAGTGTGCAATGTGCAGAGTGTTATCGATTAGGTTTGACATCTAAAGGCCAAAATCATTTTTAAGTATTATTATATATTTTACTAGGGCACAAGCTTTTTATAACATAGTTGTTACACCCCTTGAACGACAGTAGAATGTTGCATTTTTTTTATCTTAAACAAGAGGAAAAACAAAACAAAACAAAAGGCCAAAAACTATTAGGATTCACCGATTCAGGCTCAAAAGGCGTAGTAAAGAGTAAAAAAGTAAATTTGTATTATTCATCTTCCCGCCCAGGAATTGGAATTTTGAGGTTTCAATAACTTAATTTTATTTATCCTCAGCTGCTAAAGTTGCTCCATAAATCAGTGAGGCTCACCTCTGCTTCTGACTCGAACCAATAATCTGCTTTTAACTGGCAAATACACAACCAAAACTCAAAACTTAATCGCAAAACACCAACACAAAACTGATACCAAAACCCAAATCTGTGAATATACTTACATCAGTATCTGAAGTTACTATTTTCATGGAAGGAGTGTCAATTCCAAATTGAGCGTTTTGAGTAGACTCTTGAGTAGACTTGTTGTCACTTGTTTCTCCACTGTCTCCTTTGTATTTGCTGTGAACCATGTTTGTTCCAAGATAAGTTTAGACAAGAACACAGAGATAGAGTGAAATAAAAAATGTTGCTAAGTACCTTAAAAGGTAGACATCAATCGGTCCCATCCTACTCCTAATCACCATCCGGTATTGTCTTTGAGGAAAACTCATCACCTATATCGTAAACAAAAGCAGTTGCATCACTCTGTGGACACATTATATTACAACTGTACACTAATATGAAAGGATGAAAAAAACCTCACCTCATCAGGATCTGGAACCTCGATGTAACTAGCTGTAGGAGCTTTAATAGCCAGTAGTGTTTGGTTCTGCATCAACAACTATTGGGTTAGTAAGTTAAATAGTTGACAAAAACATTAAGATGATTTTCAAGAACTAGTTGGGGAGGAGGACCTGGAAGCGTGGGAGGCTTGTTATATCTTCCTCCGTCATAAACATGTACCTGTTTATTTCGATCATTGATCTTTAGCAAAGTTCTCGGGTTAAAACATAAGATAAGACTCAAATAAACTGATGAATACCTTCTACAATATTCATTTTCCTCCAAGGATCTCAAAGCTTCTTTTCTTTCCCTAGAGATATGTAACATGATGGTAACATATTAAACCATGTGGGGAACAAACAGTGGATAAGTTCTTCAAATAAAATATACGAACATAAGCAACCAACCTTATAAGATCATCCAACCTGCTTTCCTCAGAGTGCATACTGTCTACTTCGAACTAAAAATGCATAAAGATGTTACTGGTTATTTAATGGCAGATTTGAGAATAAGTGTGTGAATCAACTATAATGTCAGACTGCTAATACAGAAAAATCAAGAACATCTCATAACCCCGGTGATTGCAGTAAAGCAAAGTGGTTATTTAGACTATGTGATTGTTTATTTCAATGTGGTAAGTTCTATGACAAAGTAATATGTGAAAATGAACCTTAAGCCTAGAAATTTGATCTCCCAGCTCCTTCTGCCCAAGATTCTCAGCACCCCTGCATCAAAGATCCAAACCCAAGGTCAGAAAAGCTTATTAAGCTGAATAAGTTTCAACATATCCAACTAAGAAACGATTAGTGTAATTACTTCCAACGGATATGGTTCTTTGTAGTTTTCTCTATCAATCCAATTCCTTCAAGGACATTTGTGATATCATATATCCTTCTTTTTTGTACCTGTTAAGAGTAATCATAACAACATGTGACGACACCTAATGAGTTTAGCTAGCAGCGATGTGTTATAAAAGGTGAGCTTTTGAGTCCAGAAATAAGCATACCTCCAAAACATCTGCACAATGGTTAAGATCAAGAGTTCCATCATCAGCTTCTTGGATCAAACGGACAAACTTCTTCGTCAACAAGCCTGCAAAAAACAAACGATATAATCAAAACCTTTAACTAATCCCCCAAAACCTGAGTCCTCTTCGCCACTTACCTAGAGAACTATCATAACGGCAGTTACTAGTAGTTGCAGTTAGACCACCACTGTGTACTTCTGCACAAAACAAAATCATTCACCACAATGCTAACACACAAAATCATTCACCGAAAAGATTGATAAGCAAGCGTGGATACCGCCGTTGGCCATTCGTTTCCCGGTCTTTGAGAGTTTAATAGCCTTTGATTTGTTGTATCCACCATGTTTACTATCTTGAGGAGACTCTTCTTGTTTCACTACTACGTTTGCTAAATCTTTGATTTCTCCAGACATATTCGAAACCGATCCAACCTGAATCCGATGATTTTTACAACACTTTTGCTGCACACAAAAAAAAGGGTTAAAACTCATTAGAGCGAGCGAGCGAGCTAACAATCACCACTCTAATCTTCAAACTCATCAAATTGTAGAATTGTAGATCAGTGAATACCAAATTTGATAATTTAAAGATCCAATTTGGATTATGTTTACCTTAATGACAAAAAAGTTCATTCAATTTCACGGCGAAATTTGGGGTTAACCGGAAAAATAAAAAAAAACCTAGCTCTCGGATTTAAGTCGGAATCGAAACATTGAAATCTAAGGAAAAAAGAGTCTTACAACTTTTTGAGTGATTTGATGAGAGTAAGAATCGTCCCAGTGAGGTTGAATAATCGGTGATTGTTGTTGTGAATTCGGAAGTGGTTGAGAAACTGAGAAAGGTCGATTCGTAGACGAAGGAGTTAGAGAAGAGTAACGAGGATCAGTGGATTGGAGTAGTTCGAAGCGAAAAGGAGATCGGTGATAAGAAAGAGTCGGATCTTCGCCGGAGTTTGATGTCGCGGCCATGTAACTGCGGTTTATCTCCGTTGAGGTGGAGATATCGGAATTGAAGTGATGTGTAAAGCGATTTCAGGGGTTGAGACTGTGAAGGTTTAGGTTTAGAGAGAGAGATTGAAGAAGAAGAGGGAAGATGGAGAGAGAAGGAGAGGAAACAGCGGGAAGAGGAAGAAGGGTAAAATGGAGATTTCGTTGTATTAAAAAGAATAATATATAAATAAATAAATAAAATAAAATTTATAAAAGAGCGGTGGGAGAGAGATTTGGTGTTGGAAGAGAGTTTCGAATTCTGTCTTAGCCCCGCCTAACTTCTTTCCTTTTGTTATTATTATACTTTTGACTATTATTTGGGCTTAGATTTGGCTCCAGACCCAAGTCTTTTATCTTTTTATAATCAGGCCATGGATGGTAAAGGCTTTTAAATGTGTTTCTAGATTTTGGGCTTTAGTTTTTAGTTTTAGCTTGTGGTATGGATTTTAGATTTTAAGACATATGTTCATATCTAACAAAAATAAATGAAGAAAAATAGAAGGAAAAATAAAAAATCTAATTCTGTTATAATATTAATTATCCAAACCGACTTAGTATATCGGACTTGAATAACTTGGTGACCACGTGTTCTACATGTATAAACATAGCGTGTTAGAGCATTTCTAATAGTAGTCTATTTTCGGAAATTTTTCTATTTTTAGAATAAAATCTTCTCTAATGGTTTTTTATATGTTACTCTAAAAATAGATAAATGAACAGTATTTCTCTAAATTTAGAGAAATACTATTTATTTCTCTATTTTTGGAGAAATACTTTTTATATTTACAATATGATCCTTTAATTTATATATGTATTTATTTTATATCTAAACAAAATTATATATTCATTTGTGTATTTATATACAACTATATTTAAATTTTGATTATCTCACTATTATAACATACAATCAAAACTTATATTAAATTATAATTAAAAATTACATGAGAGATGATAAATTAAAAAAAATGTGAATATGTCAAATTTTATAGAATTACATAAGAGATGATAAATCCAATAAAGATCCTTTAAAAATGTAATAGTTATCTTTTTAATTTTATGTAGTGTTATGAAATGTTTTTTGTATAACAAAATGTTTCACTTTAGTAAAATCAAATTTTTATTGAACTATTGTTATAAAACAAAATGAATGAGTCAAATTTGTAAAAGTTAGAAAGTAAAGTGTTTTAATATAAATGAGTTAACTAGATTATGACCCACACGTACGTGCGGAAAATGTTTATAAAATTT
This sequence comes from Cardamine flexuosa, assembly GCA_963555745.1. Taxonomy (NCBI): domain Eukaryota; kingdom Viridiplantae; phylum Streptophyta; class Magnoliopsida; order Brassicales; family Brassicaceae; genus Cardamine; species Cardamine flexuosa. Next base: position 24,031,900 of record OY743214.1, on the reverse strand, counting down.
GTTTTCATATATTTTTAAAATATACAAAATTTGAGTAGTTAAATTCATTTAGCATATTCTCATTAATTTAGATAAGAATCGACTGAGATGAGTTTTTTCAGAAATTATTGTATTTTTAAAAAACTTTTAGCGTATTTTAGAAAATATGATTAAAATTTTGATCATTTTCACTAATTTTGTAAACATAAAATACGAAAATAAGGGTCCCTTTTGAAACCCTTACCATTTTAACTAAAAATATTCAAAAATAATTATTTAAAAAAAATAGTTATATAACAGAATATTCTCAACGTACATGGGACGTAACGGATTTTCCATCTTAAAATGGACAATATTATTAGGACATAATTTGGTTATAAAAGTTAAGTTGTGTTACGTCTATTTAGTAACTTTCAAATATTTCTAACGGTGTTAAATCCGGATGTGTTTGGTTTGTTTGAGTTATTTTGATGTATAAAATATTTAAAATGTCAAATTGATTTATTCTAATACCAATATTATGGTTTCATAAATTAACTATATTTAGTAACATGAATTATTAAAAAAACTGATAAAATTTAGGGACACAAAATAACATACTTATAAAATAAATTATAATGTTATTTTTCTTGCATGCAAATGTGTTACAATTATTTTTGGTATTAATGAAATTCATAATTATGAATATGCGTGAAAATAATAATTTTTTGATTGTTTGATAATTAATTTAGAGAATTTGTTGAATGTTTAAAAGATTGCTTCTAAGAATATACTCCTAAAATAATTCGATAGATTATACATGATTTTTTTTTTTTTTTGGAAAACTGATTTACTATTTTGATTTGTTATATTGTATCTGAAATCTCGTTACTAAAATATAGGAGATATAGATTGGATTATGATTTGTTTATAATGTGTATTAGTTTATAATTGTTATTTATTGTGGATGTTGCTGTGAAGAATTTTTTTGAATTAAATCTGGATATTGTCGTTAATGCCCAACCAAAGTCTGAGTATTGATTGTCAGCATTCGCTCACGATCCGAATGTCCAGAACTTGGATCATAAATAGATTTTTCATCCGTGTACTTTGCTGTTATTTATGGATGATTTTGATTTTTTCTCATTTTAATTACACATAGAAACTTTGTATTGCTATGGCATTTGTATAGTTTCTAAATTAAAAGTTTTTTTTATATAATATTTAGTTTTTTTTTAATTATTAGTATAGATGATTTTATGATTTTAAGTAAGATTTTGGTATCGTCAATGTTTTTATATACATCAACACATAAGAAACAGTCATTCATTCCCTGAAAATAGATAGCTTGTAGGATAATCTTTAAAGAAAAAAAATAGAAAAAAAATAATGGGTAATGAAATAAAATAAAACTACATTTAACAAAAGAAAAAATACAGTAAAAATAAAACTAAATAACACCTCAAAGAAGAAGGTAAATATAAGAAAGAATGTGTTACTTGATAAGGTTGATGTCTTCCTCGAGGTTGAGTTTTTTTTGTAGAACTCATGTGTCTCTTGATAAATCATAAACCCGGATGAAATAGCAAATCTCACACAGAACTCTAGCTGATTTAAAATTAAAAAGAACTAAAGTTGAATGAATGATTTCCATATAAACCAAATGATATTTAAATATAATCAAAGAAAAAGATATACTTATTAGTTGGCCTCCAAGTCCAATTGTTGCATGTCATCATTTTTATTATAATTTCTCACGAGAAAGGATTCTATGTAGTAAATTTCACCTGGAAAAAAAAGAAGAAGAAAGAAACATAATAAAATGTAAGTAAAATCCTTAGAGGCAATCATATAACAACAAAATCGTAAAGCCAACTTTGCTAAGCCAAAAAAAAAACAAAACAAACTTAGGTTTCTTTTTTATATATTAGATAAATCGATTTCTAAATAAGGTGGCTAATGAGTTTTTTTTAAATATTTATAGGGAGAGATGGAGTTAATGAGAGACTAAAGTTTACCTATTTCAAATTTGAAAAATGAATTTAATATCTTAATAGATTCTTATTTAAGATTTTACATCAAGTTTGTTTGTTTAGATATTTTTGTTTTATAATATTTTTTTATAAGATTAGTAAAAAATATTAGAAGTTTTTGAATTCAATTTGAGAATACTGCTCCATAATTTCGGATTTGACATTAATTTGTTTTTTGAAATATATTATGAGATAATATGTTAATATTTTCATTTTAGAACTAATATTAAAATCATTGTGTTTGGTTGTTAAGATAGTAGATAATTAATATGTTTAAATTTTAGAGAATTAATTATAAACGTTGTTTGGATACATGAATTAGAGTAATATAGAATGACATTTTTGCCATTAATGAGAATTCATATTGTTCTATTTTCTAATGGCATTACATGTAAATGTTTACAAATCAATGTCTTTTTTATATTTGTGCTTCCCAATTAATAGTATAGATAGAATAAAAATATTATATATTTTAAATTCTATTTAAAAATGGGAAATAGAGACAACCATTGGAGCAAACCTCTCCTTTATTTTTGAAGATTTCTATTTTTAGAGAATAAAATAGAGTAAACCATTGGAGATGGTCTTAGTTATTGTAGTAGAGAGTACAACACACAACAACATCATCAATAATAAGAAAGTTTTCTCCTATGTTTCTTTATATAAAGTTCTATTATTTATTTTACAACACATTATTAGCACGAATAAGCTCTGAAACCAACTGAGCTTCCTCCAATCAAATCTTTGAGGTAATATTAAATATTTAAACTAATATTTAAATTAATATGTAAATTTATTTAAATATTTAAAAATATTTTTTTATAAGATGTAAGAAATAAATTAAATATTTTGTTTTATAAATTAAAATTATTTAATATATATAATATATATCATGAGACTATGCCTTTGCGGGGTTAGTCGTAATATATAGAAGGTTCTACCTCTATTATGACAAAATAAAATACTATGTCTTTTTATGATTAATAGTAATATAAGGGAGGTTCTGCCTATGTTACAATAAAATAAAAGGCTATAAATTATTTCCAAATTGATCACTGTATATGATAGACTCTGCCTCCACCCAGATCAATGAAATTGAAAATTAAGTCTTATTATATATATATGAAAGTCAAGCTTTTGAATTTTTCTATAGAAGACTTATGCCCCATGAATTCTTATATACAAATATATGAGTATTAATTTATTTATTTAAGTATTCAATATAATTTAAATAATAAATATATGTATTACATCAAGTATAAAGACAAAAAACTAGTCTTTAAAATTTAGTTATTTCTCATATTGAGAATTTATTAGGCATTTTTCAATATAAGATTAGACAATGCAAAAATAATTAGAAAGTCTAGATGAGCTAGTCACTCGACTTCCAAAAGCATAAATTTAGTAATTGATCATGCTTTATATCTTCAAAAGTCTCAAAAGAACTTGTTGAAGTGTCAAAGACATGTTGTCTTATTGATAATCATATAGAGACTACAAACAAGAATGACATTATATATATTTGTATCACATCAGAAAGGAAATATATATTGGAAAAAGTTCCTAATATTATCCTTTGTATTATATTGTACAACATATATATGATGGCATCATATGTTACAGCAAACTCGATGTTTACATGTACATTTGAAAGACTTGGACATCTTGGTTCAGTGTTGATGCAAAAAAAAATTATGCAAATTGCTAAAAGTCATTCACTGAAAACTATAAGAGTTTTCAATCTAATGAGTTTTCAAGTATTACATATTTTTAAAGAAAACTCATAATTCGGCCATAACCAGCCAAAATGGGAATGAATATCTAGTATTCTTATAGAGAATACATAATGATGTATGTGGATATATTTATCTTTTATGCAGGCTATTCTGATTATTTATAGTAGTAATTGACATATCTAATAGATGGTCACATGTGTTTCTATTGACAACATGAAATACGGCTTACGCAAGATTCATTTCTCAACTAGTAATGTTGGAAACACAACTCCCTGATTATGCCAGAAATAAAGTAAGGTGATGTGATGTTTTATGCATCACGTTTTACCCAACATCTTAACTCCGTAAGTGCACGGTTGTGTGCGGCAGTATAACGGTGGGATCGATCCACAAAGAGTAAAGAGCACTATAGATCCGTAAATCTAAACAAAGCTAGGATCTAAATATGGAAAGTTGTCAGAAATATCAAATCCAAATAAAATCTTTAAATAAAGAAAAAAATCAATTTAAAACAAATGTTGGGATTTGAAAAAGTCTAATTTCAGTATGTAACCATACTTATTCCATCGCAGAGATTTAAATAAATAAAAAAGATATCTAACCGGATTAGCAATTAAATGATCTAGATCTCGAACACAAAACACTGTACCAAAATAGATCTTTTATTAAAAAGAAATATTATTCTAATAAATCTTTTAATTAAAAGGATATTATTCTAATAAATCTTTTAATTAAAAGCAAATATTATTATACCATAAATCCGCTAGGACCCTATGATAGCATATTTTGAGCAAGTTTGAAAGAGTTCACTTGTAGATCCAGCTTCAACTTGGAAATCTCGAAATCAAGCCTACAAACTATAGACTCCGGGTAGAATAGCCAACGTTAGTTGTACTATAAAACCCTATGAATCATTTGATAGATTTGTCAACCTAACAAAAGCATTGTTTCATAGAAGTAGAGATCAATTAACCATAATTCTAATCTATAACAATAACCTAGTTAAACATTAAATCCCTTTGAATAAATCTCATCTCTCAACATGCAGATCTACTCAACCATGGTAATGGGTTGATAGCTCATGATGTTGTATGGTTGAAAATGCAAAGAAAGAGACGAATACAGAATGTAAATCTTGAAATTGCAATGAAAATACTTTAGATCTGAGAAAAACCAATGTAAAAGTTTACAGATCTGAAATAAGAAATAAAAATGACAGAGTAACAGTAAAATCCAAAGTCACCTCATAGATTCTTTTGACTGACCGATCTGCTTCAGCATCGGTCAATCCTTTTCATGCTTGGAAAATCCTCTTCAGGATCGATAGATCCAGGATGTCTCCAAAATCTAAAATTGTTCCATTTTGCACATTTTAGCTCCAAGGAATTGAAAACCTGAAAAGACGCTAAAATCGGCCAAAAGAACACAAAATCTAACTTCTAGACTCAATAAGACAAGTAAAACAATAGTAAAAACGGGTCAAAATAGACATTCATCACACCCCCAGACTTGTATCCTTGCTTGTCCTCAAGTAAGAAACAAGACAATGAGACAAAGTTCAGAAGTGGAAGTTTGAAAAACGGGAACTTACGCTTAGCTTTAGAAATCCATCATGTTGATCATGTAAACCAAAAAGAAACCTTGTGAAAGGTTAATCGAACTTTAGCAGTACAACATGTAATTTACCATAAGCATAGCAAACATTACTGTACTCTAGCATCCGAGATCCAACGGAACTTCTGAAATCTCCATTATTGGCCATTTAACATTTATTAAGTGTTGCGTGCAGTCTCACAAAGGGAGTCGAAATCGCTAAGGCCTAGTAACGGGGGACCATTTTAAGGGTGATGGTTAGGCATGATAGATGAACTATGGTGCAAGCCAATGCACAAAATCACAGTGAGACGGAAACCAAAGATGGTGCACAACCTCCTGAACCTTGGATCCCAAGCAAGCTTCTATATAATGATCCTAATAGAGTTGCTATTGGTGCTAAAATAAATAACATAAACAAATAGCTAACTAAATAAATAAAAGTTTTTATTCTAGTTCCTTCAGACTTCTTTCCCTTCTCTTTCTTTTTGTTTTTTTGTTTTTTGAAAGAGAGTCTCGGGTAGAGACGGGATCGATCGATCAAGATAGGATCGATCGATCCCAGAGCACCTTTTCTGAGAAGGGGAAGTTGGAACCAGTTTTAATCATGTACATCAATCCTACTAAAAACTGCACCAATAGTCAACTCAAACTAATATAGATGAAGTATTGATACTAGAAAGCTTACTCGGAAATCTTTAGAACATTTGGTTGTACCGGCTCTCATACTCTGTAGTTTTTGCACTTGGTTGCACATGCTCCTAATGTTGCGAAAGAGGACAGGGTTCTGAATGGAAAAAGGTGTAAGGGTGTGGAACCAAACTAAAAATGAGCTTGGCCATCTGGAGCTCCAATAAGAATGGGGTGAACTCCAGATATATATGATCCTTTTGAGATATCGAACCCCTAAGTGAGAAGATTAGTCCAACTTAAAAGTTCAAATAGATAGAGCCAACGCTCGATCAATCAGATTTCCAAAGGATAAGTCGCTTCGGGTAAAGTTAATCCACTGATGGTGTTTCCAATTTTCTTGAACTAAGTCCAATAAATGTCAACATAAAATGGAAACCAAGAAAATGATAAAATCTCATTTTTTGACTCAATAAAATGACTCAAGAAGAATGAAAAAAACGTTTTATTTTTTTTTGAAAAAGTTTGAAAAAAAATTTGGGACAAGTAAACAAAAGAAAACACAGTGTTAGTAACATATGAAAGCAGTCACCCCTTCCCGCAGACTTAAATCACTACGTCCCGCAGTGATATAAAATCACAGAAAATGGGTGCTGCGAAAAAACACTGGAGATAATGAATTGTGAACAAGAAAGCAAACCATTAACCGTTGAAGGAGTTTTACGACCAAAAGGGAGCATTGGTATGTACATGAACCGGTTTTCAGTTTTTCTCATCTCAGGGATCGATCGATCTGGATAGGATCGGTCGATCCCAGCATACTGAAACTTCTTGAAATTTGCATCTTCTGCGTTTTGCACCTGTTTTCAGTCAGCTTAACACAAAAACATCATCATATCTTATTTTGGAAAATAAATAAATTAATTAAAATAACTGAAGAGAAATAAAATAAAATAGTTTTATAAATTCAAAAACAAAAATAAATTAAAAGAACATGTTGGATTGCCTCCCATCCAGCGCTTATTTTTGCAAAATCACTAGCTTGACTTAGTTTTATTTCAATTGGGTTTTGGGTTCATTGGAAGAATGGTATCTTCCTCATTCTTCACAGTGGGAGTTTGGCCAAGTGCAATCAGGTATTTCTTGATAGTCTCAGTGGGAAAGCATATGACCTTGTCCGGTTACTAGGATTGTTTGTCCTAAGATTAGATCTGATCCATCACAGTTCATATCCAGCACAAAATGTCTATCAAAACATAGCTTCCACCCACAAGAATTGGTATGTTGGATTGGATCCCTACAGGGTTTTGGAGTGGTCCATCAACCAATTATATTTGGAACTTGGTTGGTACCATGTTGTTTAGACAAAATACCCTTGCATTCTTGAGTAATATGAAATTTATTCTAGCTCCAGTGTCTATCAAGCAGTTCCTTAAAAGAGTCTTTCCAATTGTGACGGGTATATGGAGTTCACCTGGATCATCCCTTTTTAGGGGGGAGTTTATCCTGCCTCTTTTTGTTTAGGTAATCCTGGAGGTACTCAGTTGCGCCCTGAAGTGTAACCCTGCCGGCAAGGATATCCAAAGTAAAATCTGCCATCATAGGTAACACACACTTAATCTCCTCAAAGGGTAACCTTGCTCCCCACTCGCCAACTATCTCATCAACCTTGCCCTCTGTAAGAGGATCCATCTTCTTAGGTGTTGTTTTTTATGCCTCTCCCTGATTCTAAACTCTTTTAAAGTTTTGTTTTTAGGACGTTTATAAAGCTGCGTCCGAGGGGATCGATCGATCTCAACCAGGATCGATCGATCATCCCTAATTTTTAAATCATTATCGGGGAAGTGGGTTCGATCAATCTCATCATGCGGGTCAATCCTAAAAGGGTCTGGGTCGATCTTCCCACCGAGAAAACAGTGGCTCTCATCTTCGGATCGACCGATCTCGAGGGAATTTTGCCCTTTGATTTCTAAAATTCTCTCAGTTGTGGAAACTTCCGGGATCTCGCTCACTGAGTGAACAACATCAATAGCATCAAAATTGTCAATTACGAATGTTTGACCATTGACGGTAGGTTGCATATCGATGGTCTCAACGTAAAGTTTCACAACTGTTTTTTTGAGACGGATTTTTATCCTTCTTTTTGGCACATTAATGGATACTCTAGCTGTAGCTAAGAAAGGACGTCCAAAGATAAGGTCAGTACCATTATCGTCTAAATCTAAAACCATAAAATAAGCGAGTATGTACACGAGCCTACCAACATCGAGATATAAATCAAGACTCTGTGTGGTCTCCGAGTTGTTCCATCAGCCATGGTTATTTTCTTGGTGATTTGTTGCATAGTTAGCAGTCTAAGCTTATGTGAAATAGAGAGTGGTAGTACATTGATGCTCGATCCCAAATCCACCAAGCTGTTTTTGAAACAAGTATCTCCAATGGTGCATGACAGGATGAATTTCCCGGGGTCTCATAGTTTCTTTGGAAGTTTTTTTGTGCATTTGCTCATCGCAATTTTCCCTTAGGAATTTGACGGTCTTCCATGGTGGATTTCCCAGTGAAAATTTTCTTTAATTGATCTTTCACCAAGTGAATCATTGAGTAGACCTCTGGAAATGGTAGTCTAACTGTCATCTCTTTAGCTATATTTTCACATTTCCACTTATCAATTTCGTGGTAGCTTGATTAATGGGTTCGGTCGGGAAATCCTGGTCTTTTAACACAAGGGATTGATCAATTTCATTGGGGATCGATTGCTCCTGATCAATTTCCATCTCTCCGAGACTAGCGTAATAATGCTTTGCTTCATCTATCTCATCATCCATGGAGTGTTCACTTCTATTTTCCGACGTTTCAGGTTCTCCAGGAATTGTCAGCTCTCTGTTCTAAAAGCTATCTTATATGTCATCATTGAAGAAATCGTCTTCTTCATCATCAGAAAGATCAATGATTATCGTATCTCCTACAACAGGATAGCTTTTGGGGACAGCGTATTTTCCGCTTTTGAGTTCAACGAAGTGTAGAGATTCATTGGGGTTGTTTTTAGGTTTCCCTGGGAAAGTTCTGGTTGGGGCCATATTTTTCTCAGAAGTTTGAGCAACTTGGTTTTCTAAAACTCTTACGTGACTTCCTAAGGCATCAAGTTTCCCATTGAGATTCTCATAAACTTTATCAACCTTAGCGTTGATATCCCCAACGAATTTCTTCTGACCTTCCATGATTTACTGGAATAGAGAATCAATTATATCTATTGAACCAACGTTTTCGGGTTTAGAATTGAATCCCATTTTACTATAACCGGCATTGTTTTGGAAGTTTCCTTGGTTTTGAGTACTCTGAGATGGATAAAACTGATCTCCATGGTTCTCAACATTAGTACTGTGGTATGACATGTTTGGATGGTTCCTAAAGTTCGGGTTAAAACCCTGATTTTGGTAGATTCCCTGTCCACCGAGAAAGTTGATCTCCTCAGTCTGATCCTCCTCATCATTGAACTCATCACTTTCCAAGAGATTAACAGATCTCTTTTGGGCTCTCATCAAAATTTCTACCTTAGCATTGAGCTCCTCTATGATCTTATCATTCACTCGAGTGGGGTTGACTCTCCTATCATACTCAGAAGATTTGTTAGAGTTGCTTGCTGACAGATGTTGCTCATGAAGTCTCCCGTACTGGCTGTGTCCATAGCCATTTGAAACTTCATTTCAACTCCATTGTAGAAAAAGTTCATTATGTCCGACTCAGTGTAGCTTCGAGGGGGACAGTCCCTTAGATATTCCTTATAGCGTTCCCAAGCTTCATAGACGAACTCGGTACCAGCTTGGCGGAATGTGGCTATTTTATTTTTTAGCGCTGCGGATCTAGCTTTGGTGAAGAACTGCTGAATGAAAGCAGCTCGGCATTCACCCCAGCTTGTGATAGATCCAGGACTCCAAGATTTCAGCCATCTATGAGCCTTATCAGCAAGGGAAAAAGAAAATAGTCTACAACGGAGGTAGTCTTGGGAGACTCCGTTGGCTTTGGTGGTACTACAGATCTCCTCAAAGATATCAATATGGTTCATTGGATTCTCAATAGATAGTCCATGGAATTGATTCTGTTTAACCAGGGTGATTATTTAAGGTTTAATCTCATAATCTTGCCTTTGGATAGGAGGGGGAATAATAGCAGATCGGTTCATATAGTAGGCGTGTGGGGCATCTCGAGACAAAAAGGATCGAACGATCAAAGAAGGATCGATCGATCTTGCACAAAGTAAGATCGGTCGATCATGCAAGAAATAGGATCGATCGATCTTATGGAGATCGGTCGATCTCGGAGATGTAAATAAAAAAATGCAGAAAATAAAATATTGTAAACTAGGTTTAAAAACTTAAATCTAAATGCTATAATTACTCCCCGGCAACGGCGCCAAAAACTTGATGTGATATTTTATGCATCAGGTTTTACCCAAAATCTAAACTCTGCAAGTGCACGGTTGTACGCGGCAATATAATAGTGGGATCGATTCACAGAGAGTAAAGAGCACTATATATCCGTAGATCTAAACAAAGCTATGATGCAAATATGGAAAGTTGTCACAAAAATCAAATCCGAATAAAATCTTTAAATAAGGAAATAAATCAATTTAAAACAAATGTTGAGATTTTGGAAATCGCAGGGATTTAAATCAATAAATAGGATATCTAACCGGATTAGTAATTAAATGATCTAGATCTAGAACACAAACATTGTACCAAAATAGATATTTTATTAAAAGAAAATATTATTCTAATAAATCTTTTAATTAAAAGCAAATATTATTATACCATAAATCCGCTAGGACCCTATGATAGCATATTTTGAGCAAATTTGATAGAGGTCACTTGTAGATCTAGCTTCAACTTGGAAATCTGGAAATCAAGCCTACAAACTATAGACTCCGGGTAGAATAGCCAATTCTAGTTGTACTATAAAACCCTAAGAATCATTTGATAGATTCGTCAACCTAACAAAAGCATTTGTTCATAGAAGTAGAGATCAATTAACCATAATTCTAATCTATAACAATAACCTAATTAAACATTAAATCCCTATGAATAAATCTCATTTTCCAACATGCAGATCTACTCAACCATGGTAATGGGCTGATAGATCATGATGTTGTATGGTTGAAAATGCAAAGAAAGAGATGAAGACAGAATGTAAATCTTGAAAATGCAATGAAAATACTTTAGATCTGAGAAAAATCAATGTAAAAGTTTACAGATCTGAAATAAAAATAAAAGTAGCAGAGTAACAGTAAAAATCGTGCTACTCTTTTTTATCTTTCCAACTTAAAAAATGGCGGATCCAGTTCTTCAACCTCCAGAAAAACCACATTTTTCTTATACTTTTTTCACCGGCTTCAACTCACACCACCTTGTAAGTTTTTCCCCTTCTTCTTCTCTTTATATCTCTGTATCTTGTTCTTTGTTATTTCATTAGTTTGTCTCTTTCTTGCAGAACATTCCGGTTAAGTTCTTGTCATCATACATAAAAGGAAGAAACCAAGGCAACACCATAGAGCTAAGATCTGACTCTTCTGAAAGAATTTGGGAAGTTACATTAGAAGGCCAGAGACTCACCGTCGGTTGGATAGAATACGGAACCGTACATGATTTTCGAACCAGTGATGTACTAACATTCAGACATGAAGGTGGTTTGGTGTTCCACATTCAGAACAACAACATAAGTTTGGTTTCCCTTGGAAATAACATTTTAGATTTTTATGAAGATTAGAATGTTAACTCCTTGTCATTCAGGAAAATTGTCGACAGAGCAAAAAACAAAAAAGGACTTGTTTGGTTGGTAAAAGGTTTATATAGGGTTTGTATAGGGTTTATGACTTTATATATCATGAAGGGCTTATAGAGGGTTAGGGTTTGAATAGGGCTGGACTTCAAAGGGTTTATTAAGGGCTGGGTTTTTAAACCTTATTTTTAACATCTTTATCCCTATACACCGCTTTTGCCGAATAATGTGACATTGTGTCTTGTTTTTTCATCTTCCATGACACCGGTGACTGTCCCAACAATACTACATATGATGACAAAAAAAAATTCTTGAAATTAAACATGATTGCCAATCAGAATCATTGTAAGCCTGCACTTGTAAGTCACTATCTCGTCGCAGCAAAATACCTTGCCCGGGACAGCTTTTTAAATATCTCAAAACTTGCATAACCACATCCAAAAAAGAAGATGCTTCAGGAAGTAATTTATCTAAGAACCTTCTGCAACTTCTTTCGCAACTTCAATCTTGTTAGCAAAGTTGTTTGCTACAGCTTCATATGGCTGTGTCTCAAATGTTAGAGTCTCCATGACAGCTTTCAAATCATGTAAACTTTTTTCTAAGCTTCTCACCTCAACTTGAATTTTCTTAACAACCATTTCAACATCATTGATCTGTTCAACCAAAGAAATATCAGTTGATTTGAACAAGTGAATATTATCGTACAACAAATTACAACATAATTAATCAAATTATCATATTGTATATTACTTTTACAGAATTGAATGGTCACATTACCTCTATTAAGCCATAAGGACAACAATAGAATAGAGACCCAGATTCTTCTATGTATTCGCGGTCTGGATCATAGACCTTGCACCACATGTGAAATTATTTGGTATTCCTTTCCTCCTTACAGCTCCAAATATGTTATTGGTAACTCCTTCACATGTGCAATTCCTATCTGCAACCAAAACACAGCAATAATCATTGTTTAGAAGATTGAAACTTTACCCATTTGATATGTTGCTTTGTTTATTTATTTGTATAGTCTAGCTTCATGTTTGTATGTTATGCTGATCAAACCAAATTAAGTGATCTAGCTAGTGTTTTTGCCAGTAGTGTATTACTCTTGGAATGATCATATTTTATTATGTTTTTGATTGAAACAGTGAGACCATCAAATTTTGGAATGTCACTTTCTTGAGGAATGGCAACACATCAAGATATTTCAAGGAGGGATTAAAGGTGTATCATAAAGCCCTAAGTGACAGTGTTCTAGGAATTGGTGAGCTTGCGAAGGATGTAATCTTTGGTGGTCAGTTTGATCAGGTAATGTGGGTGATTGGTCTTGTGACATTTTATAATAAAATATCCCTAGAAAATAAGTAGTGATTAATTTTCAGGTGCGAGTTCAAATTCGAGTAGGTGATTTTGATGCGTGCAAGGCAAAGGTAATTGTTTTTTATATAAATGTATCATAATCTTAATTATATGAGTGAGTGTGACTTTGCTCATGGTTGTTGTAGATGAAGATAATTTTTGATGCAATCAACCAAGTTGTAGGCATCTATGTTATTATGACTATGACCGTAGGTGCAAGGGACGGATACAATACTGTGCCAATTGACATTGGAGGTCCTAGCCTGTATGCAGAAGTTAGATTCCGTGAAACACTCACACCGCCACTCACACCACCAGAGCTTGCAAATGTATATGCAATGCTTATCAACCTCCATTGTTTTGTGGCTTTTCAAGAATATGAGTATACTCTTATTGAAGTATTGTACTAGAGGAATTAGTTATCCTAATTAGTTATCTTACCTTGTTTTGTGGAGACTTATGTAAGGCTACATTAATTTCAGTTTACAAACCTTGTTTTGTGAAGACTTTTGAAATGCTACGTTAATTTCAGTTTACATGAAATGTATGATTATGCTTGCTAAGGATGGTGATGCGGTTGGCATTTTCAGTTTCAGAGCTGATTGTATGATCATATGAGATTCCCAAATATTCGATATTCTGGTATGCTTTGATATCATAGAGAACTTAACCTACCATCTTGTTTTCTTGTATTTACCTCCAGAGAGATTATGAGAACTTCCCATGACTATTTGTCTTATAATGGTCTTCGAACTTTTGCCTACATGATCTGTCTTTTTCTCTCTTTCATTTGAGTTATTGTTTATATGTTTTGTGTAGACTAGCTCTAAGTTATTTGTCTGTGTTATGCTACTGATCAATCCAAGTTGACCGATATAGCTAGTGTTTTTGCTAATACTGTATTACGCTTGAACTGATCGTATTTTATTAATATTTGTGATTAAAACAGTGATACCGTCAACTTTGAGAATGTTGTGTTATTTTGGAATGACAAAAAAATCTGGATATTTCAAGAAGGGATTAGAGGTGTATCGTTAAATCACAAGTGACAGTGTTCTGGAAATTTGTGAGCTTGTGAGGGATACAATTCTTGGTGGCCAGTTTGATCAGGTAAGGTGGATGAATGGTCTTGTCATCTTTTATAATCAAACATCTCCCATAATATAAATAATAATTAATATTCAGGTGCGAGTTCATATTCCAGCAAATGATTTTATTGCATGCAAATCAAATGTAATTATTTTTTATAAATGTAATCAAATCTTAATATGATATGAGTGAGTGTGATTTAGTTTATTGTTATTGCAGATGAAGATGATTTTTAATGCAACCAACCAAGTTAAAGGCATCTATGTTGTGACTCGATGGAAGGGGCACTGGATGAAAACAACAATGTTCAATTCCATTTATATGCATCAAACAAAATATATATTCATGGTGTTTGTAAATATCCAAAAATAAAACGTACTTTGGTATTAAAATAGTGATGAATTACTTTATACGCCCACAACAACACTTTTCACAATGTTTGTCTTATTAATTTACTACCAAATGAAAAAATTAGCTATGTCTATATCATTGGCAAAGTGTCAAATCTTAAATTTGTAAGACCAAATATAAATGGAGGTTAAAGGTAGACAAATCATCTTTCATATGGACTTTTTGTTAAATAACCTATTGAATTTTAAAATCTCTTACATAAGTTGTGACATGGGTTAAATATAACCCAAGAATTACTCTCTCAAATTAAGAGATCAATTGCAGTACTTAGAGATTGAATCCACAAGGACTCTGAAAACTCACACAATAGATGTATCAGATTCAAGTTAAGCTAGACAATAAATAAGAAATTAAATAAAAGCAATGTAAATAAAGTAAATAGATGATAGAATGTAATTCAAGTGATTAAAAGTACTAGACCTAGGAAAAATCAATTAGGAATACTCTGGAATGTGAATTGGGCAGTTCAATAATTAGGTTGCAGGTGTATGTTCTGTTCTTAAACTCATAACACTAATATGATATCTGCGATGACATCTATCCTTTAAACGGAAGCAAACCAAATCTCTTTGCAAAATACCAATAAATAGAGTCTCTATGATGAACTAGTATGATATGTTCACAAAATTTCTAAACTAACTCTCGCTGCGAAAAGGCTGTTTGCTCTTCTAAGATTGGGTCAGGATATCAATAGCACTCTCGCGCCTACCAAGATTCCTATGATACCAGAATTAAGGTGATCAGTCTTAATCCTAGTGTAATTAACAAATCTAGATGAAGAACATTATAGATAACCTAATAGATTTATGCCCAATTCAACAAACCATTATAAACTCTTGATAAACTCTTGATAAACCCTAGATCTAACAAGGTGACTACTCAGACATGGAAGAGATGACACAATTCATAGCCTGAATAATACTCATGATATAAAAAATAAGAAACAAAGGAGTTCAGAATCTTCTCTCTACAAAAGTTGAGTTCTGATTCTTCTCTCCAACAAAACTTGCTTAGAACTTCTAATGAAAAGTTACACAATGAAAACTTAGTCTCTAGGACTGCTAAAACATAAGTTTAACCTAAAACACGAACTAGGCCTTAATTATAAACATTAGAAACTTATGGGGGAAAGTTGTAATTCTTGAAACTTGATAAATCTCGAAGGCGTCATTCACGTTGTGTGTGTGCCGACCGACACAGGTAATGTCTGTCGGTCGACATGGACAGCAATGTTCGTCTCCAAGTTGTTTTGCTCAGCTACAAGCCTCCAAAAGCTTCAAAGTACTCATCAAGGTCTATCTCGTATTTGTACCTAATAACACTCAATATATTGTACAAAAGACTCTAAAACCAATACATATATCATGTCATAAAATCATAAAATCATAAAATCTATGATATATCAAATTGTTATTTTCAGTTTTGTTAGTTAATTAGTTAATCTTCATAAAGATAATCAAAATTCAAAATTTGCAAGTTTAATAACTAACGCAAAAGTAAAAATATCAAAATTTGGTGAGAGAAGATTTGTGGAGCCAAAATTGAAAATGTTATGATGGGAGTGAGGAAATATATAAATTTTGTCACTTCATCTGATATGCTTTCTTAAACATAATCAAAACACAAATTGTTTTCAAGTTCAATTAAGTTTCTTAAAACACTTAGTCATATCTTTTAAATTTTAAATAGATGGTAAAACACCAGTCCAACAAGCTAATTTTGTACATTGAATCTCTTACCGTATCTACTATTTAATGACTTGAGTTATATGTGTATTAAACTATTTTTGATAGTTGAATTTATTTTTGATAACATACTCTAAATAGTTATTGTTTGGTCACTTTATTTGTCAATTTCAAAATAAAATTTGTATCTAAGAGGACCAGACTCAAAGATATGGTATCATACCTTGAGTATAACAAAGTAATTATGAGCTGGTTCATAATTTTTTTCGGTCTGAAACTAGTTGAGATTAAAATTTGAGATCAAGAACTCAATTTCTATCTTAAAAGAATTTCATAGAAACCAGGTGATGATCACCACTTAATCTTTAACATATTTAAAACAAATATAAGTTTTCCTTAAATATTAATATTTGTTAAAAGTAAGTTTTGAGATCCGGATCAGTTTAGCTAGTTGAATCGGTCTGATCTGTCTGATCGGTCAAATCGGTTTGATCTGTCTGATCGGTTGACTTAGGTTCCTATCTTATTTAATTTTTATGTTAAATGATAATCTAAAAATTAGAAGATTTATAAAAACTCGATATTATTCCATCATCCGATCGGTTCAACCGGTCCAGTGGGTTATGGATCAAGAAAATTTTTTAAAATATTTAATTTTTTATTTTAAAAAAGTTTTAATTTTTTATTTTAAAACAGTTATGGGTCAAGAAAACTTTTTAAAATAATATTTTATATTTACTTTTATAGTGTTTTAAGTTTTTTTTTTAAGCCAAAAATCTTTCAAGAATATTAATTATGCCCCCCCCCCCCCTTCGCCCACCCTACATAAAATTAATCTCTAACTCATTGCATTAATATAGATCCATAATGAAGTTTAGTTTAAAGTTCAAACGACGACGCTTTGAGTAATCAAATGCCAAAATTATGTATTTCACTACAGACCTACAGTATTTTGTTATTCTCACCACCATAGTCGTTGTTAAAACGTACAAAGAAGTCGTACATAACTTCCTTTTGGGCGTGGAAGGAAGTGGACACATGTGAAAATGCATGTAAATTAGTGGCCGGCATGTGTGCGTATAATTGTACAATATATTACAAAATAAACACAAGTATATACGTAAAAAGGTATCTGCGGTGAGAGAGTAGATGACAAGCGAATAAAGGTAAGACATGTGAGAAGAGGCCATGTTTTGCGGCATAATCACGAGGGCCACTACCTAGCTTTATACTCTCGATGTCTATGTGCCGATGTCTTGGCTTCTCCTACTTGAACTTTAGCTTCTAACGCACCTTCGTCTCCGAGTATCTTATACTACTTTTTTCCTTTATTACCAATGAGTTTTAGGTGTTAACACTTTGGAACATTATGTATTTTTGGGCACAAAACTATAGTTGGTAAATAAATTTAATAGTCTTTTTTCTTCTTCTCGTCGAGATTTAAATTCGAGATTATGATACACATTCTTGAAAAATAAAAAATTAAAGTGATACACATACCCCATCTTGAATATTATATGATCAATTAATTCGTATGCAACTAACCAAATATTTAGTGGCAGAACAAAGGGAATTGGTTTTTCTGTACGACCTGTTCATTTCCTTTTCGGAAAAATTATTTTTAAATTAGAATATATAAAATCTGATTATTGTGGAATTTTAAAGATCAAGGTTCAGAACTCCCATAGTTTATTAAAAAAGATTAAAAAAAAAATACTTTGTTAATTGCTAATAGATAACCATTTACGTTTAATTTACCCAAAATATTACTGAGCAGAATTGAACAACGGTTTCATATCAAATCGAACTGGTAGTAAGAACTAAGAATATCTTAAACCAATGAGCATTCAAGATTTATTTATAGAGAAATATATTCTTACTATTTTATAGAATTTTAATTTGGGTAGTGAGAACGTAATTACATTACACCAGTTTACTCATATATACAATAAATGTTCTCCATATTTTTTTATGACAAATGTACTCTAGAGTCAAGCTAGTTGGCCAAAAACGTTTATCCTCTTCATTTTAATAAAGTAACTTTACATTGGTTTGCAAATGACGAATTGTCTCATAAGATAGGGATATGATTAAGATGCTGACTTGACTTTGCATTAAAACTAAAGTACTGTTCCGTATATGTTCTGACTTCCGAGTCCTGACTCTATGGTTTCTTTCCCTTCAAGTCCTTTTACAATTGTTATTAAACTTAATTTATTATGCAAAAAAAAAAAAATATATTATGCATATCTATGTATGGAAAAATAGGATAAAATTTTATTTACTGTTGTTTTAAAATATATATACATTTTAGTTTTAACTAACACAAAAATATTTATCAATTTATAATATAAATTTTTTAACTCACATCCATGTATGATATATTCTAAAAAAAACTAATACGAAAAAGTATAAATTTGAAATGAGAGTGACGAAGAAAAAAAAATGAGAGTTTGGAACGGGATAAAAAAAATTACATTCCGTGTTGGCAATGTATATATGTTTAATTAACTTGATATGAATATTTTCGCATTGTCTAATTGAATAATATTAAAATATATATTTATAATCATTTTTAAGTATATAAGTTTATTCCGTGAAACATTGAAATCTGTTTGTTCTTTCACTCCAAACATGATTTGAAGAAATACTTTATAGGGTAGTGCAATGTTTTAAAAAATAACAATTCTCAAAAATACCATAAAGTTCCTTTCTTAAAACTAATTTCGTTGATATATTTTAAGAAAATTTCTAAAGTAGTTGTATATTATGAACTGAAACTTATACTTCTATTGTATTTTAGAGAGTTACTTAACATAACATTAGTCCTAAACTCCTAAGAATATGGAAAAAGAAAAAGACAAACAGAACGGTGGCCAACTCCACTACATTGCTAATGATACAGTTCTATATAATCAAGAATCCAATATGTTTGTAGTTGATATCACCTACTCCAATAAAAATAAATTAAATTGTTATTTTAATGACAAGAGTATATATTTTGCCATTATACACCAAAATCTAAATCTGGATCTGTGTCACCCCCGTTTTGTATGGTTGGATGCAAGTAAAACTATCAAATGTTTTATGCACTTCTGAATATTATATAAAGTTGGTACTCTAACTCTGTCTCAGTGTACGTTAAACTCTCTATATATATGTATGGATTAGTTTATATGGATAGTTTTGATCCCCCTCGATATCAATTTCAGTCTTCTCGGATCCCTTCCCACCAAAAACACAAGCAAAACAACAAAGATTCTCTCTCTTCTCTATATTCTATATATTAGAGAAACCATAATCTAATTTTTCACTTTCTTTCATGGCTCCTCTTCCTTTCTTACCGGACCAATCTCAGTCGCAAACGCGTTTATCTTCAGACACAAAGAAGAAGAACACAAAGAAGAAAACGTCTCAACCTCCACCTCAAACGCAAACGCAAAAGCTCAAGCACAAGACAGTAACATCATCATCATCTTCGTCTTCATGGAACCAAATAAAGAATCTCTTGAGTTGCAAACAAATCGAAGGGTCACGAGTGCACGAACCATCAAAGATTACGTCATTTTCTTGTGGCTCATCTTTATGTAAGTTTAGTGATGTTATTTACGGTAATGCCCGTGTGATTCACCGCTCCGATCATTCCCCTGAGAGTAGTAATCTTGGTCAAGAAGCCGGGTTGTTGACCCGAAAACCCATCAACCGTGGATCTTCTTCTTCTTCGGTTAGATCCAACGGTTGTGGTGCTTACACGTCATATTCATCTTCAAAAGCTATGCCCTTCAGAAAATTCTCCGGCTGCTATGAGTGTCACATGATTGTTGATCCTAGCAGGTTCCATAACTTTTTATTCTGTAATAATTATTATGTGACTTTTTCTCAAATAATCGCATCTAATAATTTTGAAAGTTGATAATATAATTAGGTATCCTATAGCACCAAGAATATGTGCATGTCCACAATGTGGAGAGGTATTCCATAAGCTTGAAACCTTGGAGCTTCATCAAGCAGTTCGTCACGCTGGTATAATTAATTTCCATTTAATTTATCTCTTTTTATTTTTATATAAAATTTATAATTACTCTTTTACATCTGATCTACCATAAAATTGCACACATTTAGGAATAATTATAACCATTATACTATTATGGATCAGACATATAGAAAGGTTAATTTAACACAAGCCAGCTTTTATTAAAAATAAAAGTTATTTCGTCGTTTGGATTTTTCTTTTGATTAGTTTCGAGAAGATTAAAATATTAGTTCGGTCTGTCTTTTGTTTTTGTTTCTTTTCTCGTAATTGAGGCCATAAATCTGGCATGTCATGTCGTTGTTTTGGATATGTATGTACATCAGCTTATGTATATTATAGCTACATGCATGGTACTAAGATTTAGAATATTCTATGTCGTAATCAATATTAGCCGACAAACCGCATCATTTCACACCATTATTGTCATTAGTTTATCATTCTACGGTACTAGTTTTTTTTTTTTTTTTTTTTTTGTGTGTATGCGGCTTTTATATATACTGTACTATTTAAAACGACAATATATATATAGTATAGTATTTTCATAAAATATTTTTTGGGTATTTTCTTTTTTTGAAGTGAGTAAAACGTACCAGCAAAAAAGCATAGTGTAGTTTCAATTCTAGAGTGTATCAATCTTTATAATTAAGCTTTGTTAATTTAATGGAAATTTTAGAAGTTAAAAAAAGTAATATAATTGGTATTTGCAAAATACAAATCTATATGCAAAATTTAGTTTGAACCAATCAGATAGTAGATTTTAGACCAATCTAACAAAATATAGTATACAAATTGAATTACAGGTTAGTTGCAAAGATTTTCTCCTTACCGGAGCGAAACAATATTAATTAAAGTGAATACTAAACAAAATTGAAATAAACCAAACCAAATAGAAAATATAAATAGGCATTTAGTCTTTTAGTACATGGTTTTCTTTTATCATATGGAAATTTACATCGGCCATGTTATATAATATTACGTATAAAAAACGTTTTGTAGTTTATCCAAATAAAAAAAACGTTTTGTAAATTTTGTAAGCAAGTATTTTGTGATGATCTATGAATCTTAGATTCCTTCTACTAGTGGTGGTAGACTTAAGGATATCCATCTCTATATCGACAAAATAAAGTGCAAAGATCTTTTTGTAATATTGTAAATTTTGATAACAGTGTCGGAGTTAGGACCAGAGGATTCAGGGAGAAACATAGTGGACATCATCTTCAAATCTAGCTGGTTACGAAAAGACAGTCCCATCTACAAGATCGAACGGATATTAAAAGTCCACAACACTCAGCGTACGATCCAACGGTTTGAAGATTGTCGTGACGCAGTCAAGTCACGTGCACATGCCTCCACAAGAAAAGAGCCAAGATCCGCCGCTGACGGCAATGAGCTCCTCCGGTTCCATTGCACCACCGTTTCTTGCTCCCTCGGCTCCCGCGGTTCGACCTCTCTCTGCTCAGCCATCCCTGGCTGTCGCGTCTGCACCATTATCCGCCACGGCTTTCACGCCAAAACTGTGCGTTTAGGCAGTGTAGCCAATGAGATCAAAGGTGTGAGGACCACTGCGAGTAGTGGAAGAGCGCACGATGCATCGAGGTGCTTTGACCAGCGGAGGGCGATGCTAGTGTGTCGCGTGATAGCTGGAAGAGTGAGGCGCGTGCAGAGCGACGCGTCGGGAGATGAAAGTGGTTCTGGCTCCTATGATTCTGTCGCTGGTGCCGCTGGGGTTTACACAACCCTTGACGACTTGGTTGTATTTAATCCCAAAGCTATACTGCCTTGCTTTGTAGTAATCTACAAAGTGTCCGAGCCTTAGAAAAATGCACTTTCTAAATGTTTGTGTTACTATATTTGGATTTGTAGGTTTTGTGGAATTTGTGAAGAAGCCACGGATGGATTGTAATATTTAGGAAAAAAAAAGTAGCATATTAATTGTGTAGAATTGTGGTGGTGTGGGCTAGTCAAGACTCAAGAGTGAAAGACTAGTGTCTCCCTTTTCTTTTCATTATATGATTTCGATTCTATGTACATTAGTTGTTTCTTCAAATTATAACATTCTCTCACGTTGATTCTTTTTTCCTTTTTGGTAAGAATACAATATGCTTTATTATTTAAACACATATCCTCAACTAAATAGAAGGATAAACAAAGGGTGCATGGCTTTATGTTTCCCAATAGAGAAAGAGTAAAGTTGCATAAAAAAGGGAAATGTGTTTAATAAAATATCTAGAAGGAGAGGAGTGAGTGATATCTGCAGGCCGGTTTTCTATTAGAGTGGCTGATTAAATTTATTCATAGGGGAGAGTCACGCTCTTGTGACTTGTGGTAGTTTCAACTGAAGACTTAATTGTTTTGAACTAAGATCTTTTAATCAACATTATTTACATTAGCAGATGGGAAACGATCAAATCAAACTATGTCATTGTGTGTATTTTGTTGAATTATGAACTTGAGTATAAAAGTGTGGACTCACGATGATAGTGTTCAATACCAAACTTAAGTTTTGTTTTTGTATATTATAGGATGTTGGTTTAAAAACTAGATAATTATGCGCGAGGATAATAGTGTAAAATGTGTTTTTTTTTCCTTTCAAATAATCGATATTGTAGTTTAAATGTTAACTTAATTTTTAAAGATTTTTTAAACTTAAATGGGTACATATTAATTTTAGTTTCGAGCGACATTACTTTTTCTTATTTTTGTAAAAAGTAGATTATCCTTATTACACAGTTTTTGTTTTATTTTAAATCTTTAGTTAATTAACTAGTTTAGTAAATATAGACCATGAGAAGACCTTTTCTTTGTTATAAATATATATATATACCTTTATATTTATATTTATATTTATATTCGGAAAGTGATTTAGTATAGTGAAGTTATTGCTTGACAACATATATAGATAACACAAATTTAGTAAAATTTTCTTCAAAAAAATATTTATTTTATAAATATTAAAAGTCTTCAAAAAATACTCATATATACCTAAGTAAAAATAAATAAATAAATAAATATATATATATATATATATATATATATATATTTTACAAGATTTTCTTATGATATTATGATTCAAACATTATCCATAGTAAATAAGAAAATTTTATCCTACTTAGGGTTATTAGATTCTCTCTCGTATTTTTTTATTTTCTAAAAACGTAATAGATATAGTTCCTCCTTGTTTAAAATAAAAACTGTTTCTTCTAGTTGACAATTAAAAAAACAAAACAAAAACTGCTGCTTCTCCTAAACAGCTAAACCAAACAGCCAACAGGAAAGAAATAATCAAATATAAGTCTACCAACTAGCAACTAGTTGAGAGAGACATCCAGAGTTGACTTTGAAATCTTAAAATCCTTACAAATCCAAAACCAAATTTGGACAATGTCACTCACGTTTGCTTCTCCTACTATTACACCAACCATTAGATCTTGCAACTTCTCATCTCGCCGTACCAATAACAACATCGTGATGTCCGCCGTCCGACCAAAATCAGCTTCTCTCTGTCCTATACTAACCAAGTTTCAAAAAGACTGCGCCACTCCTACACCGTATCTACGTGACGTAGCCAACGCCATTGTTGATGACATGCAAGCCGGTCTAGCTGTTGAAGGAGGAGGAGAACTCGATATGATCTTGACTTATGTTGACGCTTTGCCTTCTGGGTAATTTATTTATTTATTTTTCTTCAATGGACTATAATTAAAATATGTTTTGTGTTTTTAAAATGATCAAAGTTTGAGTTATTAGGAGGATTTTTTTTTTTTTCATTAATTGATGTAGGAATGAGGAAGGGTTGTTCTATGCATTGGATTTAGGAGGTACGAATTTTCGGGTTCGTAGGGTGGAATTAGGAGGAATGGAAGAACGTGTTGTAGCTACCGAATCTGAACCAATATCGATTCCTAAGGATGTTATGGTTGGGACAAGTGAGGTAAATGAATATTCAAAATCAAGAAGTGTTAATTTTTTTTTATTGGATGGTTCTTGATTGAATGTTTTTAGGAGCTTTTCGGGTTCATTGCGACGAAGCTTGCAAGCTTTGTTGCAAAGGAGAAGCCGGGGCGGTTTCCGTTGGAACATGGGAAGAAAAGGGAGATTGGATTTACTTTTTCATTCCCTGTGAAGCAAACATCCATTGATTCAGGAACATTAATTAAGTGGACTAAAGGCTTTAAGGTGTCTGGAATGGTGAGTTAAATGTTAGGGATAATTTTTTTTTTGTCCCAAGTTGTAAAATTTAGTAACACTTTAAATGTTGTTGTAGGAAGGGAAAAATGTGGTTGCTTGTTTAAATGAAGCTATGGAAGCACATGGGCTCAAAATGCGAGTTTCGGCTCTCGTATGTTTATTTTAACTCACATATAATAGATGGAATTAAACTCTTGTCTTGTGAATATTGTAAGTTTGATGATGTTTTGTGTGTTTAAGGTGAATGATGGAGTGGGAACATTAGCTGGAGCAAGGTATTGGGACGAGGATGTGATGGTTGGTGTGATTCTTGGCACTGGGACTAATGCTTGTTATGTAGAGCAGAAACATAACATTCCTAAACTTCAAAGCAAATCTTCTTCTGGAACAACGGTAATATTGATTTTTATATATGTACTGAGGTTCATAGTTGTTCACATGCTTAAAACTGACTTGATTTGGAATCAGGTCATAAACACGGAGTGGGGAGGGTACTCTAAGATTCTTCCGCGAACTGTTTTTGACCAAGAGATGGATGAGAAAAGCTTGAATCCTGGTGAACATGTAATAGAATTTTTATCCTTTCTTTTATAACATTTTGGTTTTTTTTCTTTTCTTCTGATGTCACAAGTTTAACAATTGTTTACTGTGTTTGTGTTTGGATGAAGTTATATGAGAAGATGATCTCAGGGATGTACCTTGGTGAAATTGTAAGGAGGGTTTTGCTCCAAATGTGTAAAACTAGTGACTTGTTTGGACAATTCGTTCCTGAAAAACTCTCCGAGTCTTTTGCACTCAGGTATTTCTTTTCACTACTATCTTCCTCCAAGTCTAGATTTGGTTTGTGGTTTAAAGAGTAATAGATTTAGTTAGGGATGTGTAGTTCAGTTTATGGTTTGGTTCCAGCTTGGAATTCGGTTTCATTCGGTTTGATGCAAGTTTGGTTTTGAATTTCTTCTCTTGGTTTTAGATAACCGAAAATAGTAAACTTTAGTGTATGTTTGCTTATTTAGTTCACTTGAATAAACTATACAAGAATCAGTTTGGTTAAGTTTCGATTTAATTGGTTCAGTTACGATTCAGATTTTTTTTCCGAGATTTAAACCAAGAAACCAATATGGTCATAAATACATTTCGATACAGATATTTAGGTTCAGCTTTGGTTTGATTTGGTTTATATGCTCATACCTAGTTTCAGTACCCTAAAGAATAGTATATCTCAAAGTAACTGTGGGGTTTTAGAGAGGGCATTTGAAACTTGATCAGCTAATAAGATGTTGTAAATTCCTAACTGACAGTTAATTTTATTTTTTCAAAATTTGTATAGGACCGAGCATCTATGCCAAATCCAAGAGGACAATACAGATGATCTTCAGAATGTTGGATCAATCCTATACAAAATTTTAGAGGTAAGTTAAAGAAATTAAAGAATCACATCCATAAAATGAATAAACTGTACCAACCCGATCGATATATTGGAAACAGCTAGAGACGAATCTAAATGCGAGGAAAATAGTGGTGGAAGTGTGTGACACAGTAGTAAAACGCGGAGGGCGACTAGCAGGAGCTGGTATAGTGGCAGTTCTAGAGAAGATTGAAAAAGACACCAAAAGAATGAGTTCAGGTAAAAAAACTGTTGTGGCTATGGATGGTGCACTCTATGAGAAGTATCCGCAGTATCGGCACTATATGCAAGACGTACTAGTCGAGCTTCTTGGCCAGAATTTTGCAAGTCACGTTGTGATCAAACATACTAAAGATGTGTCTGGTATTGGTGCTGCTCTTTTGGCCGCTACTAACTCCATTAACTAGTGATTGAAGTTGAACATCTACTTCATGAGTACATTGTGCAATTTGTTTGTGTACATTATAAAATTTGATATCTAATTAAATCATATTTATTATTTTTAATCATTATACTTTACTTCTTATTTTTGTTTGATTC
Organism: Cardamine flexuosa; assembly: GCA_963555745.1. NCBI lineage: Eukaryota > Viridiplantae > Streptophyta > Magnoliopsida > Brassicales > Brassicaceae > Cardamine > Cardamine flexuosa. The sequence goes on along the minus strand of OY743214.1, from coordinate 24,005,465 downwards.
TATTTTTGTGAAAATTTTAAATCTATCACGCATCATCAACATAAATTTTAAAAAACTAACTAACTGTATTTCGCATGTTATAATTCAAGTTTTTTTACCATTACAATATATTAATTTTTAATAATCCTACCGTTTCATATTATTTAGCATAATATTTATACTAGATTACAACTCGTCCGTTGTGCGAGTTTTATTTATTTAATTTGGATAAATTTTTTATTTTGGTTCTGATTATAAAATTTGAGAGAAATTGGGATGAAAAATATTTCAGCTGGGCCCATAATAAGTAGTATTTTTTGTTGTTCTTTTTCTTTTTCATGTTTTCTTTTCTACCTTAAGTATAATTAGTTATCATTATCAATATTATTTTCAGAAGTAAAATAAAAATCCATGATTTCAAATTCTTCTGTAAAAAATGTTAAAAATTAAAAATCCAATGTTAAAAGTTGTATATAAAAAGTATGAATCCATGATTTCTTGTACTTTTTAGTTAATTAACTAACTAAATAATACTATTGGTTAACAACATTATTTTTAATAAATAGTTGATCATTCGGTTAATCAAACTGATAACCAAACCCATTTCAAAAAATTATTAATCAGTTCATTCTTCTTAAGTGATTGGTTAACCTAAGCTCCAAATATCTATAAGTATGATGAGAGTATGAGACTGTCATGAAAAATAATAATTTCTTAGTTTATCAAGTTTAGAGTGAAGAAACATGATTATAATGATTTGTTATAAGCTCAAAAGGTATTAATACTAAAATTAAGCTGCACAAGCTCTGAACATGTGGCACTAATAAATATTCACCGTTAATGAGTTGGGTTTTTGAGACATTATGTACATGAACCATGTGCCAGGTATATGATGATGTAAACAAAATCTCGTTTTAACATGATATTTTATGAAAATATAGAATTTAATAAAAGTAAATGATAGCAAGAAAATATTTTTTCCCCTACTTACATTCTTTCTTTTTCAAAAATTAGATTCTTATACTTTTATATTTCATAAGTCCAACAAATATATCCTACTACAAAAGGTAAGATGTTTTTAAAAGTTTCTAAATAATTAAAACTAAAGATGAAAACGAAAATCTAAAATTTTATAAACATTTTGTTTTATTTTTTTCTAGAAAAATTAAGTATATTTATAAAATATTAAAACGAAAATAAAAATATTAATATTAATGGTTATTACAAGAATTCCCTTTAGTAGTCCTTTCAAATGAAAATGAAAAATTCAAAATAAAATGTCCTTCACCTGATGGCAAATACAAGAAGAATTCGGCAACACAAAAGCGGACCCTAGCCCGCGGGGCTAGAGTGGACTCAGCAGTCAGCCTTCAGTGAATTTTTAACATGAAATTGATATTTTGTTTAAGTCAGAAACATTTTATATAACACTGATAAAAAAGAAAATATATTTTAAATATTTTATATAAAAAATATAATTAAGAAATTAATTATATATTATTTTTTGAAAATATAAAATTTAATAAAAAGAAAGGATAATAAGAAAGTATTTTCTTTTAAACTTTATTCTCAACCTAATTTTTTATTTTCTTCATAACATGATTATCATCAAAGATACAATGAATGATGATGTTCAAAATAATGACCAGCATGCACCAAACAGACTGAAAATGATAAAGTTTGTCAAAAAATTTAATGAACAATGAAATAAAATTGTTGATTCTTAATATTTTTGAAATTAAATAGAAAAGAAGAAAAAAGTAATAACACATTGTCAAATCCTAAAAGCCAAAAGATTATAAGGTTTTACCTCTAAATAACAAAGGTATACTCAAAATATAATTCTAATAGGATGAAAAACCAAATTCATCAAAATATGTTTTAAAAACTTAGAAATATTAGTCGTTAAATGATAATAAAATAATTCAATACAAAGATCTCAAAAAAAAAAAAAAGAGGAGAAGAAAAAATTAGATATATATATACATATATCACATTATTTAGTTAGAAACCAAAAAAATATGGGTTTGAAAACCAATCTAATTTATATTTTGAGGGATTATTTTTCATTTTTCATGTTGCTTTTATTGTTTTAAATTTCACAGGTTTTGATGTCAAAAATAAAATAAAAATTTCACAGGTTTTAGAATATCTTTTATGAACCCGCATGTATGTTAGTCCTTATCTAGTATATATGAGTTTATTTTATTTTCACGTCATATTAATAATATCAATCTTGGTAGATAAATAGGAAATCATATTTTCTAAGCGAAAATTCTATACGAATTAATAATTTTGGATAAAAATGTAACACATGTTTGCTAAATAAAATATCAATGTTATAGTGTTATATCATGAAATTTCAAATTTTTTTTTTAAATGTTATTTATCAAATTTTACGATTTGTAAAACAAAGTTAAATTTCACAAAACTTACTCGGGGTATATAACATTAACATAAACTCCTTCACCGTAATTTGATTTTTGCTTAAAACAAAATCATTGGCGAGTGGACTATCCTGAGCTGAGCTTTGGCCCAATTGAAAACTTGGTAGACCGAAAACTCGAGCCCGAATTCTATTGGTTAAAAAAGAGTTTAATTTCATAAATATTCTCCAAAACTATTTTCATAAAAACTCGATAGTTTTCGCTTGACTTGAAAAAAAAAACAAATAGGAAGGTCTTGTTTTCGCCACCGTGAAAATTCAAAAGTAATATCCGAAAGAAGAAATCAATCGTCTGAGAAAAGCTGCGAATTCTCAATTAGATTCCCCAAGAAAATGGTAAATGCTTCTTCGTCTCTTTCCCACTTTGTTTTTTTTTTTTTTAAATCTCTAACTCTCAATTCTGATCCATCTCTTTCTCTATTTCCAGATCCGATTCATATTATTGCAGAACAGACAAGGCAAGACTCGTCTTGCTAAATACTATGTTCCTCTCGAAGAATCTGAGAAACACAAAGTCGAATACGAGGTTACTAATTTGAAATTATTAATTTCATCCCATCTTCCTTTTTTTTTTCATCTTTTAAGTTTTGTGTTTCTGATTCTTAGTTTTTCATCACCAGGTTCATAGGTTAGTGGTGAATCGCGACGCAAAGTTCACAAACTTCGTTGAGGTTGTGTAATTTTCAATTCTCAAATTTTATCATATTCCTAATTCAATTTGAGGCTCTTCATAACACTAATTTTGAAGACCATTATTATCACAGCTGAAGTATTAAGATTAGATAATTCGAATTAAAAAGTTGAATTTTGTTACTTTGTATATTTAGTCTATGTCATGGTCAATATCAGAGAACTCAATAACCTTAATGAGACATGAAAAATGTGATTTAGAATTCAATATTATGAGTATGTCAATGTATAAAATGATGAATCTTTGTTATGTGAATGTTTTCAGTTTAGAACACACAAGGTAATATACAGGCGTTACGCTGGATTGTTTTTCTCGGTGTGCGTGGATATAACCGATAACGAATTAGCTTACTTGGAGAGTATCCATTTGTTTGTGGAGATTTTGGATCATTTCTTCAGCAATGTCTGTGAGTTAGATTTGGTGTTTAATTTCCACAAGGTACTAAATATTTCCTTTATAATATCGTTTTCTTTAACCCTTAAGTTTAGCTTATGATATGATTTACAACCACTGGTTTGTGTTCATACTCTAAGAATTGCTACTATGGTTTTAATTAAAAAGGTGTACTTGATACTCGATGAGTTCATTCTTGCTGGAGAGCTTCAAGAAACAAGCAAAAGGGTTTGTGAATTAATTTTTTTGTCTTTCACTTAAATGTATCATAGTCTCTCAAAGTGCTAAGCTTTTGATGTTTGGGGAATAACTTATACCTTGCAGGCGATTATCGAAAGGATGTCGGAACTCGAGAAGCTAGAGTGATGAAGGGTTTTTTTCAAGAACCACTTGCTTACTTGGTTAATGTGTGCTTGTTTTGAAGATTTGCAATGCTTTCTTGAGTTGAAGACCAGTGGTGGTGTTAAAGATGGTGAAGGATTTAATATGATTCAGCGGAGATCATTCATTCGAAATCTGTTTTATCTTTGAGATTTTTTTCATTTCAACTAGTGAGGTTACTGTTTATTTCCTAGACATTGAATTCTGTATAAAAAAAATGTTTGTTTCGCATAACTTTGGTATCACACATTTAGAATCTCAGAGGATACTAAACTAATAGTAACTGTCGAATGATCAACGAAACTTGTGAGATTATGTGAACACATTCCAAGTTTCTTTCGTGAATCAGTTTCTCGGATTAGTGTTTAAACCATTTGCTCCTATCTCAGCCAGTGAATTTTAAATCAATTTTGAACATCTCTTAACCTAATAAGTTCTCATATTCAACAGAAGAAGGTTAGATAAGCACAAAACTGTAACACAAACATCAAATTTGACAAAGGTTTCAAGATCACATAATCAGCTAACATATTGCAACATCCATGGAAAAAGAAACAAAGACAACAAATGATAAACTGAAATCAAGTCAAATCTTCGTCTTCTTTGGCTTCACTGGACATACTACAGGTGAGACATCCTCATCTTCTTCTTCTTCATCAGACAAGATTTGGTCAGGAACATCAGACAAGATTTGGTCAGGAACATCATCATCTGGAACATTATGCTTTGTAATAAACTCTTTCAGTATCTTCATACTTTGTTCTTTCATTGAAACCAATTGGTCCAATACAGTATCGCCCTTGTTTGAATCAATGGTGTAGCTCTCTGTTCCAAGCTGGAACTTGACTTTAACCCTAGGGACTGAATCGTGACTCTCAATCTCCATAATCAAAGCCTGAAATTTCAATTTAAAGTATTCGATCTCAAATCAACACTAAAGAATTTTATAACCCTAATGAATTTAGGTTCGATACCTGAAGTCAATCCCGGTGGAAGAAGGAAGGAAACAAATTGTCGATGAAGCCGACAATGACCGATTAGGGTGACAAATAAATTTTTTAACCTAGTTTTGAAATTAATGTTTAATACTCATTTATTATGCATAATTCTCATAAATCTTAGCTGAAAAGATTGTTGTGAACTGGGCTTTTCTGTTAATTTCAAACATTATCTATATATAACAACAAATCCCAAAATTAAATTGTATTTTTCTTAAGGAAAATGATTATCATTACACGAACTATTGAACTACAAATTTCCAATTAAAAAATATAACTTCATATGCACCAACAAATACAGTAAAACTTATATAAATGAATATCGCCAAATTAATATTTACTATAAATTAATAATAAAAATTCTGATTTTAAATTGGATCAGGGGGTATATTGGAATGAGTATTTAGAGAGATTTGAATTTAAATGATAAATCATGTATTATTGAAACATGAATTTTAAAATATTTTTTAAAATCCAATGTTATTGGATTAATGATTTTAAATTATATACTCAAATCTACTGTTATTGAAAACATGATTATGATTTGATTTAAAAGTTTCAGTTGAGATTTGAGGGGATTTCTTAGTTAAAAATACAAAAATCTAAATCTCATGGTTTTAGGTGAGATTTCAGAAAATTTAATAACAAAATTTCTGATTCACCTAAATTTAACTAAATCATCTCAAAACTCATTAAAACTCAAAACACTTCAAATATTCATTTCAATACACTCCTAGTGTTTAGCACAATCTTCAAGAACTCTTTTCTGAATTTACGTTGTAAACAATTTTTTTTCAGTGTGGGCAACTAATTCTGGAGTGAACTTCTAATTATATTAATGTTTGGTTGGAAAAAAAATATTGAATCAATGTCATCCTTTATATAATAAAGCACATGTCACCTGACCAACCAAAATCTGCCACATAGGAATTCATTTTTCTAATATAAATTACATAAAATTGAGAGACAAAAAGTCAAAATAAAAAATATATAACTAACAAAAAAAAACTGCACACCACTCCTTTTATTTAGGTGAAACTGTGAAAAGGATTGAGAGACAAAAATATTATTAATAATTAATAGGAAAAACACATATGTTATTTCTTTTTACTGTTTTGGTAAAAATTTTATTTTGTTCTCATTAATTTATCTCTAAATAAATTAAAAAAACAGTAGAAAACATGTATCCTAATATGAGTTATATAAATTTTATCATTTATAGTATTTACTTCCAAATATTATTTACATTAATTTTTTGCCCTTATGTTTATAGTTTAATATAGAGATCAGTCAAAGTTATATTTTCATTTTATAAAATTTTAATTTTAGTAAAAGCAAACAGTACATGTACGTAGCACGGAAGGTAAGATAAAATAATAAGAAAATATTATTTTCAGAAAATTCTATATAAATTTATGGTCTCAACAATATCATAAATATAATCACAAACTTATAAAATATAGCTAAGATAATTTAGTGAAATATGACTATATTGTTGTTTGGTTACTTATAAAGTTTCAATTTTGTTGAAACTAATCTTTAATTTTTCTTTCTACATAAAAGAACTGTTGATATTATCTTTAAAATTACATTAAAATTATTAAATATTCTAAATGAAACTAATCACAACCCCTATTAGATGCTTGGCTTACTATATACTCCCTTTATTTCACAATAGATGATGTTTTATCTACTTTATTTTATTTCATAAAACTTGATTTCTTAATATTTTTCTTTTATTTTTATTAATAAATTGTAAATATTAAGATGTAGTGATTGAAAATAATTATATTTACTATATTACTATTGGTTAATAATTATTAAAATAATTGTTGGTGAGAGAAAATAATATATTTGAAAAATAATGATTATTTTCTTAATTTGTGTAAAATATCCTTAACATCATTTATTCAGAAACAAGGGAAGTATATATTAGATTTTGGATTTGACTTAGCATTTTAAAATAATTTATTTTGACTTTTCTTATTTTATTTTAAAATTATTTTATAAATTTATAAATTTGGTTATTATATTTATTTAGTATTAGCTCACAAGCTGACTAATTTAGCTCGTGAATATAATAATCTTAGTTTGAGTTCAGAAATATAAGTTCATATTTTGTACGGTTGGTTCTTTAGTTTTTCTCGATATTCATACCTCAAAGGCAAAACGAAACAATCTTCTTATCAATATTCTATCAACAATATTAGTTTTTTTATAGTGTATTTATTTTGATTTTTTAAAAGAATTTCTTAAAATTGATAAAAAAATTTTATATTGGTTCATTGGGTCAACTTGCATTTACTGATGGAGCTAAACTGATGGAGCTAAGATATGACCAATATAAGAAATTCTTTTTTACATGAATCAATTGGGTCAATTTGCATTTTCTGATGGAGCTAATATATGATCAATAAAAAAATAATACTGAAAACAAACAAACTCACCATGTTGTGGAGTTCTTATTCGATGCCTTATTTTTCAATGTGTTATAGTGCTTCAACAAGCGTATTACTATTTTTATCATTGCAAGCATGTCTGGATCAATATGTCTACTTAGACACCAAACCCAAAGTGGAATGTATATATCTTCTCAACTACGGATAACCCTTATAACACTGGTTAGATAAGAAGAAGCGTATGCCTAACAAATAATGTGGTTGAGCTAATCTCTAATATAACCAACCATCACTTTCTATGAAAAGCTCTCCAAATATATGAATGCCTACAGAAAATATATAACAAAAATTTCAAATATTTTAGAAAATTATGAACATGTTAAAGTGTAAGAGTAAGATTGTATACCGATCTTGCTCTTTTCAGCACAAAAGAAAAAGAAGCAATTAGACTATTATCTGAAAAGCGAAAGGACCTCTTCGGGCTGTGTTTTTTGCTTGTCGAATATACCAACCATACATGAGTAATTTCATATGTTGAGGCTCTATTATACTCAATCCCTAGGGGCTTCAAATATTTTTGCTGGAAGCTTTTTTAAATCATCAATCTTTGTGTTTATATCCTCATCCATATTGTTTACTTTTTCTTTAAATCAGGTTGACGTTTTCGGGGGAGTAAAACAAAAAAAAGGATCAAAGACAAATATTTATAGAGTCAATGGAGTAAATTGGCTAGAATGATCTGAAGAAATTATCAAAGCATTGATAATCGGGAACTGCAATGTTCCATTTACGCGTTTTTTTTATGGAATTACCCTTTCCTTCTCGTCATAGCAAGCATAAATACACTTTCACATGAATCCATATATATTTATATATATACTGAATATATATATATATATATATATCTGCTTTTAAATTTTTTATTTTCAAAGGTAAAGAAGCGGGCTCTTCGTTTCTTCTCGTATTCTGCTTTTCTATTTTCTTTTTATCTTTTCATAAAAAATCTGAAACAACAATATAAAAACATTAAAAAAGAAAGGATTTTAGCTAAAATTAAAATAAAAACTTACAATTGGGTTAATTCCCACTAAGTACACTTTTTTAACATTGTTAGCTTGACGTTTGGTTCATTTTTATGCGAAATGAAATGAGTCCTCTATCCTTAGACAAATATTTTAATTCTTCTCTACGCCTGGTGGCTTCCTTGTTGGATCATTGCCTCTTCTCATACGTTGAGACATTGGTATGGAAGTCATGGATTCGTAGAAGACTTCTCTATCGATGTTGGCAAAAGAAATCCTCTCATAATGTTGATGCATGAACCAGAGTCATACAATGCATCTTTGAATTTGACTTCTCTTATAGAACTATTTATAAAGAATCGCCTAGGGCTGTCAATGTGTAACGTTTTCAAGTCTTCTGGCTCCAAAGCTTTCAAGAACAAGTTCCTTATGTTTTCTGTCAGCTCCTTGCTATCATTGAAGAAGCAGTTTATGTTGTAATCAATCCAAGCATTTATGAAAGAAATATCTGGTTGTAAAGCTTTGACGACTTATGCGTCTTCTACGCCATAGGTTCTTCAGATTTGCTGGGACATCAGGGAAAAGAGATAGTCTCACACTTCTAAAGTTTTCTTCAACATATTCTTTTCTGATGTAACTCTCCATAAAGAAATGCTTAAGTGGAATCTTTGCCATACTTCTTCGAATGGAATGTGAAGTGGAATTGCCTTTTACCAAAACACGAAACTTGTCTCTTGGAGGATCATCGAACCGTGAGACGGTTTTTATCTCAGCAAGGTTGGCGGATTTTTTTTCTTCATCCTCAAGAGGATCATTTTCATATTCCTCTTCAACTTTGTTATAACGGATGTGAGTAAGATAACATAAGCGTAAAGAATACAACACAAAATTAACATGGTTCACCAACGATCTTGTTGGCTACATCCACGGGCAAAGAGGCAGAATTATTTACTGGAAAAAGTACAGAGTTTCAGAATACATTAAAAGCTAGGGTTAAGAGAGTATTAACAGTAAAACCCTAATTAACAGATCTCTAATTAATCCTCAGCGGACTGGGCCTATTGTATGGACCCAACATAACCCTGATTAACCTCAACGTATTGAGCGTAATATTATAGGCCCAATCTATTCAAGTCATATCTAACAAATCTCCACCTTGACTTGAATCCTTCAAACAGATGTACCAGATGCACTGTTTACAGTGCCCGATATACCAGACTTCTCCATCAGACAGTTGTACCAGACTTCACCAACATACTGTTGTACCATCAGACAGTTGTGCAATGTCAGATGTACCAGACTTCTTTAGGTGACAAACGTACCAGAATTCTCTTTTTCCTCAGATGTCCCATCAGGGACTTGTTTCTTCTTCAGAAACATATTGCCTCTCTAGAGACCAGATATCATGTTTTGGCCAGTTGCTTCATCAAGAACCCGCTTGCCTCAATGATGCATGATGTCTCATCAAAATACTTTCTGTCCCGCTATGGAACTTTGTGCCTTACCTGAATCTTGATGTTTCACCAAAAGCCTGATGCTTCATCAGAAACCTGATGTTTCACCAGAAGTCTGATGCTTCACCAGAAACCAGATGCTTCGTCAAGGCAGAATGCCCCACTGGGATCAGATGTTCCATCAGGAACTTGCTTCTTCTTCAGAAGCCTGATGTCCCTTTAAAGGTCGGATGTCCCATCAAGGACCATAACACTTTATTAGAAATCAAAATACTTTTCCCTTGGGCCAGATGTTCTTCTTGAGCCAGATGCTTCATTAGAAGCCAAAATAACTTTCCTTGGGCCAGATGCTCCATCGAGCCAGAATAAATTTCTTCGGGCGATCCTCATCTCGAGCCAGGTGTTTCATCAGAGGCCAGACACACACAAAAAACCTGCTGATTGTTCTGAAACTAGAATGCCTCTCTAAGGCCAGATACTTGATCACAAGCCAGAATGCTCTATCTTGGGCTAGATGCTATTTCAAGAGCCTGATGCCTCTTCAGAGGCCTGATGCTTTGCCAAATTACCAGAATACCCTTCCTTGAACTAGATACTCCGTCATGAGCCTGATCCCTCTTCAGAGGCCTGATGTCTATTCAAGGACCCGATGCCCTACCAGGAAACTGCTGCTCCATCTTGAGCCTGATGTCCCTTCACGGACCTGATGCCCCTTCACGGACCTGATGCTCTGCATGTAGCCTGATGCTCCACCTGGAGCCTGATGTCCTTTCACGGACCTGGTGCTTCTTCAGGAGCCAGATGCTCCATCAGGAGCTTGATGTTCCACCTGAAGCCAGATGCCTCTACAGAGGCCTGATGCCCTTTCAAGGGTCTGCTCGCCCTTCAGGGCGACTAACAGATTGAAATATTCAACAAGTCTAAACACTATTTAAACTTGCTATGAGGATTTAACTTAGTGAATATACCTTCAGGGTTATCAAAAATACCAATCCCTTATTTGTTCACTTGAATCCTCTTTTCGCTTCTCAAATTAGTAGATGAATACTCCTTATCCATCTCTTCTGATCTCTGCAATGCAAACCACACCATATCCTCATAATCATATCTCTGAGTTGATCCAACTCCAATCCTCCCTGTACAATTTTGAGCGATACTTTGGTGTGTATCTTCAGATGGTGTAACCTCTGGTTGGTTAGGTTGTAGCAGACATGTTTCTGTCTGTAGCTCTTGACTTTGTTTGTCAAAACTATGATTCTCTGTTGGAGGCCATTTTTCAGCATACGTATTGCAGTTGATACTTGTGTGCGGTACACAATTGACCAAGTAACAAACCATGCTTACCGCTTCCACCCACAACCTCCTGTCTAACCCAGCATTGAAGAGCATACACCTTGCTCTCTATAACAATGTCTGATTCATCCGTTCAGTTACACCATTATGGTGTGATGTATTCCTGGCTGTGTGATGTCGGACAACCCCTTCATCCTTACACAACTGGTTGAACTCTGATTAATAAAACTTCATGGAAGACCAGCAAGAAGAGTTTCGTGCTACGTTGCAGAATTTCACCATTAGTCTACATGAGGTGCTTCAACATGCCGTTGAAAATGCATTAACAGCCGTGTTGCAGAATCAATACGAACAACAAAATAAACCTTGGCATCACATGCGACGTGATGGTGATGATGACTTAGAAGAAGAGGAACAGGGTAATTTTTCGCAACTCCGTCTATTCAATAACGTCCGCGCAATGGTAATCGACAGCTTCGTGCTTGTGTGGATAATGATCTTGTCTCCAATAATCGATGGGAATCGGGCTTCAAAACTGACATTCCAGAGTTCAAAGGCATTATCAAACCAGAAGAATTCATTGATTGGTTAAGCATGGTAGAAGAAGTTCTTGAGTTTAAGAAGGTTCCTGAAGAGATGCGTGTTCCATTTGTAGCAACGCGATTCAAGAACCGGGCCTCCGCTTGGTGGTCACAGACAAAGGAAGTCCGACGTCGTGAGGGGAATGCAAAAATTGAGTCATGGGAAAAATTAAAAAAATTGAAGGGGTTCGATGATCAGTTCATTCAAGATAAATTCATATAAATCCATGTCTACTCCTAAGTATTTGACTATGAAACACAAATGATCAAGTAACCTATAATTAATTGAGTTAACCAGCTAAAATCCTTATACTGCGTTATTCAACTTCCGCAGGCAACGATGCATATATCAAAGCATTAATATCAAATTCAATTATTGTCCATAAAATTCTATAACTAAGTGGTTTGTGCATGTTATGACGTGATACTCATCCAAACAAGGTTCTAGTAAATTAAGTAAGTGGATAGCAAAACCTAAATGCTTAGAATCAGTTACTAGTTTATAACACTAGCTACATGCATTAAGAGAAGCTCAAGAACGAAAGAACAGTGTAAACAAATATGCAAAGACAATGAACTCGCCATTTAAACTCAATAGATCATCTCCCCCCCCCCCCCCCCCCCGGTTTGATTAACCCTTTAAACCCAACAAGTAAACTACTCAATCATACTTAAAGGAATCATTAAAGCAAGATTTAAGTAATTCAAAAACATATATTGCATAAAATAGAAGATAAAGGTTCAGAGCTTACTTCTTATAAATTGAGTTCAAAGAGGTAAGAACTTCTCCTTTAAGGTCAAAGTAACAAAAGAAAGAACAAAGGTTTGGTGATCTTCAAGAGCTTGGACGAGCAAGAGCGCTTGGCGGCTTATCTGGTCATCTCTAGGTTTTCTATAGTGAGGCACTCCTAGGAAGTTGAAGACACAATTTGCACAGTGGTAGCACACGAAACCATAATGATAAAATTTAGTATTTCTAAGCCTTGGGGTTCAAGAAGTCGGTTTTAGGGTTTAGGAGGCAAAACTCGTCATTTTGGTAAGTGTAGAGGCAAGGGCTTCAATCTCGGTCACATGGGTTTAGACCAAGGCTGGCAAGAAAGGTGACCTCGGTCACGGGCCTTGTGTCTAAGGTCTCCAATGGGCTTCACCTCGGGTGCAGGCCTTGTGTCCGAGATCGACATGTATTCACTCTTTGGGTTGTATCTTCCAAACGGGTAAATGAATTGCTTAGTTTCTTGTCTGAGGTGAATCTTGACGCTTCTATCTTTTGATAGAAACCATGATTTATGGATTTGGTCCACATGAAAGTTTTCAATGAATGCCAAACTTCTCAGGTCTCACACTGCCTTGAACGGGTTTTGCTTGCTGTTTGATCACGATAATAACCTATTTAGCTTTGGAAATATACCAAACTCTTCATAAAACCATTAGAAAAAATAGTAAAAATGGGTAAAAATATGATGTTATCATTCACCTAAATGCCTTAACATCAACTTTCTTTGGGTAAGTATACTAAGCCTATAATTTACTGATTCTGATAACCTAATCAACGTTAATTGTATCAGGTCATTCTACAGATCAATCGCTAGATTTGTCAACCTAACTCATGCATATAGATCATAAAATATAGAGAACTAATTCAAATAAATCCTAATCTATAACGACTCATAATCAATCATCAAAACCCGTTGAATAAATCCCTACACCCAACTTGTGGATTACTCAGACATAGATGAAATCATAAAAACTGAATTCAATGATTGCATAAATGATATATATATATCATGGTTTTTTTGGCTTTTAGCCATGATATAAGTACAATTGGTTTTAGAGTCTTTTTGTTATCATTTGAGTCTTATTAGGTATAAATGCAAGATGGACCTTGTTGATACACTTTGGAGCTTTTGGAGGCTTGTAGCTAAGCAAAACGACTTTGAGACGGATCTTGGTGTTCATGTCGATCGACACCCATCATTGGTGTCGGTCGACATATGTGGCGACATAAGGAGACCTTCGAGTTTATCAAGTTTCAAGAATTGTAGCTTTGCCCCCAAGAGTTTTAATCATTTGTAATTCAAGTCTTTTTTGTATTTTAGGTTATAACTATGTTTTAGGAGTCTGAGAAGACTAAGTTTTGGTTTTTACCAAGTTTATTGAAAGATTTTGGATCTAGAGAGCTTTGGAGAAAAGAATTAGTACTCGCCTTATAGAGAGAAGATTCTGAAACCCTGTTATTCTTTTGATTTATTTATGAGTATTACTCAGACTATGACTTGTGTTGCATTGATTATGTCTGAGTAATCTTCCTGTTAGATCTAGGGTTTTTAAAGGTTTATGATGAATTGTTGAATTAGGCGTAAACATATTAGGATATTCATAATTATTCTTCATCTAGATTTGAACCTACACTAGTTCTGACTTGATTACTTAGAATATAGCATCTAAGGATAATCGATATAAGCAAGAGTGTTATTGATATTTTGAATTAATCTTAGATGAGCAAAATAGCCTATTCACGAAGAGATTTGGTTTAGGGGTTTTGTGAACATATCATACTTGATATTAATACATACTTCATTCATTAAAATTCGCAAAGATATTTGGTTTTCCGTGATTTAAGTGTAGTTATCACTACAACAAGAGTGAGTGATCATATAATTGTGTTATGAGTTTAAGAACTGGTCATATATTGCATCCTATTTCGAACCGTCCCGTTCGTAATTCAGAGTATTCCCTATTGAATTATATAGGTCTAGCTTCTTCTCATATTGAACTTACACCCCATCATCATTTTTAATTCTTTTATTGTTTAAGTTAATTCAAATCTATTTTATCTATTGTGTGAAACTCAGTGTCTTTGTGAATTTCGACCCCTAAGTACTATATTGATCTTTTTATTTGAGAAAGTAGCTTAAATTTGAGCATATAAATAAATATCAAAATAATTATAACATGGTTCAAAACAAATTCTGAAGAGTAAGAGAGAACCCCTTTAAGAACCTCCCACTGCACATGCTGTAAGAGACTTTTTTTCCCTAAAACTATGAAAATAAAGAGAAAATGTTGTAGAAAAACAAGTAACTGCTCTGGGGCAAGCATCCTTATTTAAAAGTAAAGAAGACGGAAACTCTAATAAAAATAGGAAAATAATATATTATTTTCTATGGATTGATCGATATCCTTAAGATCCCTATCTTCCTCGGCCTAATTCTTGCATCACCATAATGACCTATCTTCAATAAAACGAGCATAACTATTGAACAAATAATAAGAATGACATGAGATCGCTACCAAATGAAAGCTAACTCCCAAGTATATCTTGCATCCAAAACTTATCTCAATCCGATATCGGAAAGATCTGCAATGGATGCCAAATTTTTGAGACTTCTGAATTATTTTGCATCTCTAAATCCATACTTTCATCATAAAACACTGTTTTTCTCCGATCACTTGTAAATTTGTAAAACTACTAAAAAAAACAAAAAGAGACAAAACTACGACTCATCATATGTTATTTGAAATCGTCTACCTTTGACCAAGAAGTACAAATATTTTCAATAACCAAAAATGTAGAGGAACTTATTTTATATAGAAGAAATAATTTAACATGTCAACACAATCTCAAATTAAAAAATTATTAAAGTTTAGGGTCAGATTTTATATTATGGGAAACATATACAGTACATAATGTGGAAGAGTTCTCAAATATATGCATACGGCCAAGGCCAACAGACACAGTTCTTAGTAATTTATTTACAATACAAATATTTTCAATATTTAACAAATTAAAGGAATTGATATATAGAAAAGAAATAAATATTAAAAACTCTCTAAATTGAAAAATAATTAAATTTAGAGTCAAAATTTATATTCTGGAAAACATATTACAGAATATTGGGCCCACACACATTTCTTTCTAAATTATTTACAATACATAATAATTATTATCTAGAAATATTAACTGAGAGTCCAATTTTATATATTTAAAAGAACGCACGTATGGACAATACACTTCGTCCTTAGTAAGTTATTTACGATACAAAAAAAATCAAAAATAAAAATAAAATAAAGTAATTTATTATATAAAAACTAATTTAAAATGTAAGCATAATTTCCAATGAAAAAAGCATTAAAGTTTATACTCAAAATATAGACCCAAATTTTATAGTATTTAAAACATATTAATTATGAAGATTTTATGCATATATATATATGGCCTACACACTATGTTCTTCATAGATTATATTCATATAACAAACAAAAGCAAGGTTAATCCTGTTTTAAATAAGATTTTGTAGGAATATATCTAGAAGACGAGTTGTTGTATTCTCTAAGAACCACAAATAATGACAACAAAAAAGTTTTCACCTTTTTTATTAGCTTCGTGGATGATGTTTGCTTTCATTCTTGTGCCTATGATTTCAGGTAACATATTTATTTGTTTAAGTGTGCATTATGTAAAACAGAAAATGTTGATTTTTTAAGATTGAAATTTCTCGCGATAAAAAAATTTAATGTTATAACCGTTCGTGTGCACTTAAGATCTTATTATTTTTGTGTAAAAACTGTTGTTATTATGTTATTCAGCTTTCATGCCATATAAACCCTACGTAACACCAGTTTGAAGGGATGTACTGGGGGAGCAGAATGCAATACAAGATGCAGGAAAATGGGGTTGCCCAAAGGAGGAGATTGTCTAGGAGATCAATATGGCTTTGATTGTTGTTGTATAGCCGGTTATAAATCTCAAAATGATTCTCCGAAATCTAGCCTTCCAAATTATTGATCAATTCCTTATTTTATAAGTACTCCCAATCAAAATTTGAATAAAACATATATTTAATATATTCTAAACTGTCAACGATTTGTTCCTGCTTCATTGATCCAAGAGAAGAGAAATAAAGGTATCAATTGGTCGAACATTCCTCTTACCATAACGACAATGGGAGTGAAAACGAACAATAGCAATAAGACTAGTACTACTTGTTTGAAGTCTAAGGCATGACTACAAAATAAAAAAAGTTAACTGATGTTTAAAGGTCTAAAGCATGACTCTTGTTGGATGTGATCAAGTCTTCATCTTTTTTTATTATCTTAAAAGAGTAATATATTTATATAGTTAAATAACTGATTTATTATAAACTATTCGTATCACACCGAAAGGATACGAATAGAAATTGTTAACTGCAAAACAGTTACAAGTGTGTGTATGTGTCTCTACATTGGGTTGTCTTCTAGAGACGTGTACCTTAGTCAAAGTGTGTCATGTAAACCTATAAATACAGTTTATGTATCTAATAAAAGTGTGGTTTTTCGTTCACAAAACAATAGAGAGAATACGTTGAGTGACGAACAAGAAACAGAGAGTAAGACAAAACAGAGTAAAATCTGTGTTGTCCGATCCTTAACAACTTTGAGAGTGCAAAGTTCTACAACTCTTATTCTTATCCACCAACAGATAATACAACTAATATAGAAGTTTATTTGGCTTAAAACTCAATGAGAGAGCAAAAAATAGAGAAGGAGATGTATCATCAAAGCTACTTGTAACAAGTAGCTTCCATTACCACCCATCGTACTGTTCCCTCTTGACTGCCTTGTGTTTATAATGTCGTTGTTTTGATCTCTTCTTGTCACATTCAACGAGCCTGCAAAGTCATATTTTCGTTTTGATTAAAGGCTATATCATACTGAAATCTATCAAAACACATTCAAACTCACAGTTATATTCTGCCCATCCAATCCGTTGGTGATCAAGATGGTAAACAAACATTTTGTCTCTAAGAGCCACTTCTGCAAAATAAAATCAGGCAGTAACTTTATTAATATTCACTGCTTCACTTTCATTTTATTAATATGGTCAGGTTATTACCTCCAATAATTGTTACACGACGACTCCTCACACGCCGGAAAGCAATGCACCATATTACATTTACTAACTGAGGATAGCAACAAATAAACAGAGATAAATATCATCGTTTTTGCAGTAAACATGTTTAACAGATGAATAAGCTTACACAATCAGGAAGAATCTGAAAAAGATATATCTGGGGTTTTATGACCATAGATGCGCCACCGACGAAGCCCAAATTAACATGAGGAAACATGTCAGCGACACTGCCACATTGTTCAATTTTTTTAGCAGTTAAATATTATAGACATGAGAACTATTGTATACACACACAACATAAAATTTATTTATTTATTATATACACTAACACTTGATGGGAACTTATCACAGATGTGATGTTGTAGCACTGAAAACCCTCATAGGGAATGGGGCCCCCATATAGTGAAACAGCATTTGAAATCTGAAGATTGAAACGCTTTAATAGTCGATCTTTTTCCCCAAAGGTTAAAAAAGATGTATCTTAAATTGGATGAAAAAAAAAACTCACATCTTGCATGAGTGGATCATAAGCTTCACTTGGAAAATGAACAACTGTTCCTGAATCAATGATCGTTCCATAACCATTGGCTACTGAGAAAACAGAGGGATCAATCTGTAGTATCTGATCATTCACAGCAACACTCTTCAAATTCACGTTATAATGTGTCCTGAAAATATATTTTGTACTATATCAAAACTTAGGTTAGACATTCTATTTTACTATTATCATATGATATATAGTTAATTGAGAAGTAGAGTAGAAAAGGTGAGAACTCACTGCGATCTAACAAGAGGTGTGTAGACGGTATTTGGTATTTTGTTTTCACCTAAAAACACATTACACCCCCACCGTCTTGATCTCCACTGAGACAGAGCGAGAAAACTTGCGGTGCAAGTTTCTGACTAGAAAGCTGTGAAACTACCGACAAACGACCCTTGCCTAACCCAATGATGCCATGTATTGTTGTCTCTGGCAGTGATAGAAGTCCAGCCTGTAAGTTGCTACACCTAAAGAATCAACAGAAAATCATGGAAAAGCCATATACAAACATTAGAAACAAAGTAGAACAGTCGAACATGATAAACACAAAACATTCTATAATTTTATCTATAGTAAGTATATATATATATATAACAGTAAAGCTTTTGATCAAGTAAAAAGATAAGCTTACCCGAAAAAAAAGGGAGCAGAGGAATTTATCGTCAAGTTACTTGAAAAAACAGTCTCGAAGGAAATAAGATCCGAAATATAATATCCGGATGTGATACTTCCGTCACCATACTCCAACTTATAGGAGCAGCTTTCAAGGGGAGAACAACTTGACTTCTTCTTTAGATTTGAGGAACACCTCTTGTCTGAACATGGAAGTTTTATAGCTGAGGATGACGCTCCAGGATCAAAGAAAGTTACATTCTGGAAAGCCATATAACAAACCAATTAGCACGAAGAATATGTAGGGGAAAGTTAAAATATATGAAAGAAATTGTTATAAACAGATATACCTCGAGTAGACTAGTTTTAGGGCAGCCGATGCATGAAATGCAGCTAACCCATAAAACGTCACTTCCCGTATCGATTACAACATTAAACTCTCTTGGTGGTGTCCCAAGTTTTAATGTTGTGTAGTAAAGCCTGTCATGCAAGCAAACCAAAAGTTGAGGGAAAAGATTTTTAGAAATGGAATCAACTCAAGAAACATAATAAGGAAGTATAGAGGATCCTACGCTGAGAGAAGTCGATTAGCGTTTCTTTCAACGGGAAAACTGAAAGCTCCGCGGACAGGAGACTGTAACAGCCTTCCATGCCGAGCAGAATCAAAATCCCTAAGTCGTGTAAGATCGATTTCATGCCGAGGAATCGTCCTTTTCAACGTAAGAACCGTCCCCTCGTAGCCGCATACCATTCTTGTTGCAGTAAGAACAAACATGGTAGCCATGACTAACCTGTAGAGAACAACCAAATTAGAATCAACATAATCTCAAAACAATAAAAAGCAGCACCAGATAAATATTTCCTTCTGTTGTTCTATTCTGTTCTGTGTTTCAATAAAAATTTAAAGATGAAAAAGCATACATATATCTTTTCTTCTTTTCACCATATAAGCTATGCAAGAAGTCTGTTATGTGTTTCATTACAAATTTAAACAATAAAATGAGCAGAAAGTCTGTAAAAGAATGATACGGTATATTGTATGGTTTTCTAATGATACGCTTTAAGAGTTTAAGCTACACAATAGAGTTCTCATATTTCATTTTTATTTTGGCTTTTCATGTTAAAAGAGTTCTCATATTTGCAAGCACAAAAGTATATGAATCGCATTCAAGAGGTCACATGTCTATAAATTCAACGTTTCATGAGATGGTATGATACATGTACTACGGGTTGAGTATACCCTATTATTCAGGGTTATGTAGATGAGTACGTAATTCTGCTTAAATAAAAAAAAGATAGGTTTGGCATGCATCAGAGAAACACACTACGGAACAGAGACTTAGACTATTCAAACACGGTGTGAGAATCCTTGTCTCTAATACATATCTCATTATACCTTGCCACATTGTTCAGATAATTAAATGCAGACAAAACTACCCAGTAGACCAACAGGAACATCACGAGCTGATCGATCCTAGAAGCAGTTGTATCAGTTAAAAATGACAATGTTTTTCCACAAGAAAAAACTATCAGAAACATCCAATAATATCTTACCAACTTATAAATAGATAGTTAACATGTTAACATCAAAGGTAATAAATAGTTTTAAGGCCTTAAGCTTATTTTTGTATGATTGAAACAGTAAAAAAACCAGAAAAAAAAAAAAAAACTACCAGTAGACCAACAAGAACATCACGAGGATCAATCCTAGAACACACATTAAGCAGTTGTATCAGTTAAAGACAAAACTTTCCACAGTTATTTATTACCGTTGATGTTAAGGGACATCAAGAAGTAATTACCTAAATAATATCACGGCTTGGATTGATTTGAGAATTGAAATCGATTTGAGGAATTTGAAAATGGGTGTTGCAATTTGCAGAGTTTCATAAACTTGGACTGGAAACAAAGGGTTACTAAATAAGTATTACCATCTTCTCCCGCATATGCACTCTATCTTTCTGCTATTACAAGAGCGAATCTTTCTTTAGTCTTTATATCACAACTTTGTTTTTATTAGGAAACACAAATCACTTTTTAACTATCAAGTTGTATAACACATTTATTCTTTGGGGCAAAATGACCACACAAAAAAAAAGATCACTCAATTTTTCTTGTTCTCATAGGAGAGTTTGTTATTTTACCAGCAACACTCACATACATATCTGAAACTAATCTGACAAAAGCCAAGTAAAGAATGATCATCGTTTCGTTTGGTATGTAGGATGGTTGCAAAGGAGAAGCTTCCGGTCTTGTTAGCTTTCCAGCATTTGACCATCCGATCCTAAAACAAAAACCAGAAACAGAAGAAGAAGATGAGAATCAACATTCTCTAACTTGCAGCACCAGATCTCGTATGCTTCTTCCTGTAGATTGCTGCCAAAACTAAACTTATTGAAGAGATTTTTGTGAATCTCCCAAAAATTCAAAATATACCACAAGATTTTTTTTATAAATTATGAATGAGTTGGTGACATTTGTTATTGTTAAATTTTGAAATATTTTCGAGTGGTACATGTGTTTTTGCCATCCAATAAAAACAGTTTTATCATAACAGGATCATTATATAATAAGCATTAAGCCAAAAAAAAATATTAAACTGGTTCTCATTGAATAACAAGAGAGTGGCATGATGAAACAGTGTACTCATCATCCCAATCTATGAACCCACCACACTCTTATGAAAAATCTAATCTAACTAAACTAGTTCCTCGTTAATTTCCTCCAGCAATCGCCAATTTAGCAATGTCGTATCTTCTGTGCTTGTCTATTAAGTTCCTGAAACTATATGTCTAGTTTTTCAAACATTTGGTTCACTCTGCTTGGTGGATGATACAATTATATAAGCCACCAATTCACACCAAATCCACACTTTATTCAACTCCCACAACCAAATACAAATCCAATCAAGTTCATAAAACAAGAGAAACTCAGATTTACCTTAGAAAGAAGATGATTCGTCACAGAGTGTGAATCAGTTCGTCTTTTTAACATTTTGAAAACCGTACATTTAGTATAATAAGTACTAAGAATTGTTATACAACTACTCAAGAATGTATATAACCTATGAATGCATGAGCATACTACTCAAGAAAACTTTGGAACTAACCTTCTCCACGTGGCCTTATTCATATTTTTATCTCCAATTGGTTAAGACTGATCTTACCTGAACATAAAAAAAAAAAACCATTATATGTTAAATTTTTTGTTGATAGATTTTAATTTTAAACAAACCATTAAAGTCCAACTGTAGCTATTATCCGTCCAACAACTACTGTACATAGCAACCTACAATTTGATATAGGAAGAAGTCACTAAAACTTCACTTTGTATTTAATAAGAGAAATCACAAGAATTGAGTTTCAACAATGAAGATCCTCTAGAGATCACATCGTTTCAATCTCAAATCCAATTGCCAAAGATAGCAAAAATAGAATAATTTCTCTATTCCGTAAAACGAAATATTTTTATCCTTCTTATATTTCTTCTACAACGGTCAACACGTCATTTCTGCTGGTTTCTTCTAATCATCTCTTGTTATTCTTCCACGTCATATCTCTTTTCTCCACATCAGCTCTTCACTCGTTTCTCTATATCAAATCTCTCCCGCTGAGAAAACCTTAACCTCAAGGTTTAAAAGATGGAAAACGCTTGTTTACATCAAACAAATAATCCCAAGTAGCTTCTTCCACAGCCTGGTTTGTCCATTTGATAAGAACCATTGTGGCCGCCTTACCCTGTCGATTCACCATCTTACGCTCAAGGATGCGTTCAGTTTCTTTGATCAACGCATCATATTGAACAGAGGGAAGTTCAGTAGAAGCAGAGACAGGACCCATCGATGCCTTCAACTGAGAAATGTGAAAAACAGGATGTATTTTGGAGGTTGATGGTAAGTCCAACCTGTAAGCTACTGCCCCACACTTGTCCAAAACCTTATAAGGACCATAATATTTAGGAGCAAGCTTTTGTGTAGATCGCAGAACTACAGACTGCTGCCTATACGGCTGTAACTTAACATACACCACATCTCCAATATCAAAGTGCCTCTCCGAACGGTGTAAATCAGCATTCTGGATCATTCTATGCTGAGCCCTCAACAAATGAAATTTAAGAAGCAACAACATGTTCTCCCTATCTTGAAGACATTGAGCAACCGTAGCAACTTTGGATTCACTCCACAAGTGAGGACAGTCGCTGCACATACAACGCAAATATGTCTCCAAACAACGGTTGACCACCTCAGTTTGGCCATCGGACTGAGGGTGATAAGCACTCGAGTACTTTAAGGACACACCCTGTAACGAGAACAATTCAGTCCAAAACTCGCTCATAAAGACGGTGTCACGCTCACTCACAATAGACTGTGGAAATCCATACAACTTAAACACCGTATCCATAAAATCTTGAGCCACGGAGATCGCTGTATAAGGATGGGCCAGTGCCATAAAATGAGCAGCCTTGCTTAAATGATCCACAACCACAAAGATGACCGTTTTGCCAAAAGAAAATGGCAAACCATCAATAAAATCCATTGAAAGATCTGTCCAAATCGTTTCTGGTATGGTAAGAGGTTGAATCAGACCAGGGGACGCCGCTGTATCATATTTGTTTCACTGACATACACTACAACATAGTATATAGCTGTGAATATCCTTGGCCATACCCTTCCAATAGAATAACCCCTTAACACGTTGAAAGGTCGCATCACGTCCAGAATGACCTCCCAAACCCGAGCAATGTAACCACTGAAGGATATCATCCTTTAAGGCATTATCAGCAGGCACCACAATTTTACTTTTCCTGCGCAAAACTCCTTGTACCCAAGAAAAATGCTTCTTACTCGCCGAATCTTTCTTCAATTGATCGATCAAACTGCGTAACAAGGCATCCGTATCATAACTTGCTTGAATTCTTTGCATTGAATCACAATCCAAGACAGACATAGCCATATGTAATACCGTGGACCCTTCTACCCGCGATAAAGCATTTGCAGCCACGTTATCCTTCCCCTGCCTATATTGTATTTCATAGCTAAATTCCAACAGTTTAGGCAACCATTGTTGTTGGATAGGTGTATTCAACCTCTGTTCCAAGAGATACTTTAAACTGCGTTGGTCAGTCTTGATTATAAAGTGGTTTGGCAACAAGTAATGACGCCACTTCTGTACTGTAAACACTACTGCCAGCAACTCTTTCTCGTAAATAGAAAGATGTAGTTGTTTACCACGCAAATGCCTGCTTATGTAAGCTAATGGATGACCATCTTGCATCAATACTGCACCTATCCCATCTCCGCAAGCATCTGTCTCAACCACAAATGATCGATCACATAACGCTTTCTTCAAACGGACAAAAGCTTGATTCGCTGCTTCAGACCATGTAAATGAATCCTTCTTGGTCAAATCATGAAGAGGCCTTGCAATAACGCCAAAGTCTCGTACAAACTTCCTGTAATACCCTGCTAATCCCAGGAATCCTCGTACTTGCTTCACTGTCTTAGGAACAGGCCACTCTCGTACTGCCAACAATTTCTGAGGATCAGTAGATACTCCTTTGGCTTCGATAAAGTGTCCCAAATACTCCACACGTTCCACTGCAAACGCACATTTGCTCTTCTTAGCATATAAGTTGTTTCTTTGCATTACTTGAAACACCTCCCGCAAATGCTTAATGTGCATTTCTTCGTTTGGACTGTAAATGAGGATGCCATCAAAGAAAATGAGAACAAATTTTCTGAGAAAAACCCGGAAGACCTCATTCATCAAACTCTGAAACGTCGCCGGTGCGTTAGTTAAGCCAAAAGGCATGACTAAATATTCATAATGCCCGCTATGTGTTTTGAAAGCCGTCTTGTACATATCAGTAGGCTCCATCCTAACCTGATGATAACCGGCTCACAAATCTATTTTAGAATAGATAACTGAACCTCCCAGCTCATCCATTAAATAGTCTATTAGAGGTATAGGAAACCTGTCCTTGACAGTCGTTCCATTTAAACCCCTGTAATCAACGCATAAACGCCAACTCCCATCCTTCTTTTTGACAAGAACCACAGGTGATGCATAAGGACTACTACTAGCCTGAATAATACCACCAGCAAGTATTTCCTGTACTATCTTATCAATTTTGTTCTTTTGATGAACGGCATACCTGTAAGGTCGCATGTTGACTGGGTTAGAACCTTCCATCAATGGAATTTTATGATTATGGTTCAATCGAAATGGTGGCAGGGTCTTCGGTTCTTCAAAAATGTCGGTATATTCCTCCACCAATCTCACGATGCTCACATTATCAAACGCCACACTTGTTTGAATCTCCACAGAGCATAACATAGCATTAGTCTCCTCTGGAACTTGTTGGACACACAACATAGACAATTGAGCTTCGCCTTCCTTCAATTTATTAATCTTTGTTGACTTAACTTCCTGAATCATTTCCTCCTTCAATCCATAAAGCAATATTGTTTGTGACCCCCACTTAAAACTCATTTCCAATGTATCAAAATTCCAATTTATAGAACCCAAAGTCTTCAACCATTGTATTCCCAATACTACATCACAACCCCCCAACGGAATCACAATCATGTCAGCTTCAAACTGAGTATTTTGAAAAGCCCAGTGAAACTTCTCAACTTTACCATTCACTCCCACATATCGTCCATCAGCCACCCTTACTCGTGTTAATCCCGAAGGTATCAACGAAATCTTCAGCCTCTCTGCTGTTTTAGGATCCATAAAATTGTGTGTTGAACCCGAATCAAGCAAAATAACAAATCCCTGTTTCCCATATGAGCCTTTCACTCTCATAGTCCACTAATCTGATATTCTTTCTACTGCATTTACGGAGACTTGAGCTCTTTCCTGAATCATATCATAATTCATTTCCTCTTCCATGGAATACTCCGTTACCTCCTCATCCTCCTCTTCCACATCCATCATAAACAACTGTTTCTTCTTATGAGTTAAGTAGTGCTCAGGTGTATACTTCTCATCACAAAAGAAACAAAGGCCATGTGATCTCTTCTTAATCATCTCTTCCTTTGATAAAAACTTGCGTGGTAGCAGAGAGTCATCCTTGGATTTATACATAGAGTCTGTTGCCCCTTGTTTTGGAAAGTCTTATATTCTTTGAGAACTCCCTGGTTTAGAATAACCTCCACCATTCTTGTTTCCAAAACCATTACCAACAAGACTACCACCTTGACCACTCCATTTAGCACCAAATCCTGCATTAGATACTACTCCATTACCCTTCTTAGGATGCGCCCTTTCATACAATTGTCCGAGCGTTAAACACTGACGGACCAACTGTGGACGAAACATCCGAACATGCATTTGCGTATCAACTCTTAATCCCGCCAAATAAGAACGCACCAAGAAATCCTCCGACTGTCTCAGTCTTACTAGTATCAGCTCAAACTTCTCGTGATATTTCACAATTCCGTCTGTTTCTTGTAACGCCTTCAACTCCGCTACCGGATCATCCCACACTTCGTCAAATCTCTCCTGTAACAATGATTTATATGTAAACCAATCTTCTAACATGTGCCTTTCTTCCTCAGAATCATATAATGCCTGATGCCAAGCTGCAGCCGCACCATCATAATGAATCGAACACATACTCACTTTGAATTCATCGGGAGTATAATCCAAATAAAAAAATTGTTCCACCTTAAACAGCCAATCCTTAATTCCATCACCGTTAAATCTAGGGAAATCCAGTTTAGCCAACCTAGTCACACCAGAGTAAGGAATCTGTGTACCGGTACGAGCCTTGCGTGGACCCACCGGTTGAAAATACTCTAGCTCTGATTTGTTCTTCACTCCTGGATTTTGACTATGCGGCAATTGCGAGCTGTTAATCACCACACCTTCAATTTTTCCAGCAAGTATCTGAATCGCAGCTAACATTTCCTTCGAATTCTTCTCTATCTTCAAATTCTGATCGGCGATCACCTTAATAATCCACGAATTTGAGTTTTCATCACCGTCACGGACTGCTGCTTCCTTCGCCTGAGTTTTCGAATGCGTTTCCGTCATTGTTACCAAAGATCGAGAAAGCTCTGATACCTTTGATAAAGGAAGAACTCACTAAAACTTCACTTTGTATTTAATAAGAGAAATCACAAGAATTGAGTTTCAACAATGAAGATCCTCGAGAGATCACACCGTTTCAACCTCAAATCCAATTGCCAAAGATAGCAAAAATAGAATAATTTCTCTACTCCGTAAAACTAAATATTTTTATCCTCCTTATATTTCTTCTACAACGGTCAACACGTCATTTCCGCTGGTTTCTTCCAATCATCTCTCGTTATTCTTCCACGTCATATCTCTTTTCTCCACATCAGCTCTTCACTCGTTTCTCTATATCACAATTCCACATGTTCTCTATGAAATTCCATAACATAACGAGCAGGGGAGTCCAATCACAATCACAGTACCAGAATCGAGCTGAGAACTCAATACAACTATCAAAATAACCTAAAATTCCCATGCCCTTTCTTCTCCCTAAAATCAATCAGAAAATTAAGGTTGCATAAATAGATGGCATTGAGGACAACTTGTGGTGGTGATTCAATGGTGATGATGGCAGAGATGTGAGAGTTTTACGGTGTGAAGGGAAGAGAGTGAAACAAATGGCGTTGAAGACGAGTTGTGGTGGTGAATCGGTGCGGCGGTGGTGGTGAATCAATGATAGCAAGCTCAGGCGAGGATGCCAGAGAAATGAAGGCGTCAAGGAAGAGAAAGAAAGGTGGATGATAGATATTCGATGATGAAGGCGTCAAGCAAGAGAGTGAAAAGTGGCCCAAAAAGATATTCGACCTTTATTTAGTTTATTATTAAATTTATCTTAGAAATTCATTAATGTCTTAAAAACCAAGAAGAGTTACTTAAATTACAAAATAATCATGACCCTAAAAAAAAAAAAGCCATTAACTTAACCTATCAACACTGAGCCCAATTATAAGAATGAAAAGAGAAAAAGCTGAATTAAGGATGGTGTATTGAACTGAATATTTGAAGAAATTTTAGTTTTAGTGAGTTTTTAAAGGATTTGGTAAAGTTTTAGTGATTTATGAATTTTATTATTAAATTTTTTGAAATCTCACCTAAAACCATGGGATTTGGTTCTTTGTATTCTTAACTAAGAAATCTCATCAAATCTCATCTGAAACTTTTAAATTAAATCTTAATCATGTTTTCAATAACAGTGGATTTGAGTGTATAATTTTAACTCATCAATTCAATAACACTGGATTTTGAAAGATATTTTAAAATTCATGTTTCAATAACACATAATTTGTTATTTAAACTCAAATCCCATCAAATACTCATTTCAATACACCCTCCTAAATCACATCTATTCGCTTCTTTCCTCTTTTTTCGTTTGTTCTTCCCCTTCTCTTCACCTTAACATTCATTTTCAATACCTCCATTCAACCACCTCGAAAATCCTCGTTTCTCAACTCGAAATCTCTATTACTCCTCCATCTTTGCTTCTCTCTCATATCATTTGTTGAGTCTTTTTCTCATAATGAAGGTCGAAATAGTAGCAGTTTTTTGTTCCAGTTATACTCTGTTCTTCATCAGCCACCATTTTATAAATTATCGTTCATCATCTCCTCTCTAACCGTTACCTTTCAATTTAAAAAATATAGGATTTACAATATTTGATTTTGTTGGGAATTTGTTTAGGGTTTTATGGGTTAGAAATGGTTCCCATTAGAAATCTCCAGATCATCACCAGTATAACTCATCCATCTCCAGATCATTTGCCTTCTTCATTTGAACCTGAGCCAGAGAAGAGGAAGTTCACTAGGACCAAAATGCATCCACATAAGAAGTATTGGCGCCAACAGAAGAGAACTTTGTTACCATCAAGATTTCAGAAATCTCTGAAAGAGAAGAAGAACAAGAAGGACCAGAAGAACAAGGAGGAGCTGAAATTTTCTTCCCTTTGTTGATGTTGTATGGAGCTTTGATGATATTGTTGTTTTGTTTTTTCTTTTGTTGAATGTGGAACTCATATGTTTGAGACCACTTAGATTACTAATCTTTTTGGCTTTGTTAAATGTGGAACTTAGGTTATTGATCATAGGCCTAAGACTATTTTGGTACAATTGTTTCCATATTGTACAACTGGTATAACTAGGTTGTTAATTTTATTATTAATATTAAATATTTAATTTAGTATTAGTTTAAATTATTAATTTTAATTTCAATGATTAAAATTTCTATGTATATGTAAATTTCAAATTAATTAAACCAGTCATTTGAAATTAAAGACCAAGAAAAATGCCTAGGATCTGACAAAACCAGCCATTGAAGGTATTTTGGATCTCACAAAAAAGTACAACAGAAAATACCTATGATCCAACAAAAATATACCCAATTTTTGAGTACCATACTATAAATTAGTTGTACTATGAAGAATTAAAGTTTAATTAGTTATACCATACTATAAATTAGTTTATTGTAGTTGTACATATCACATAAGATCTATAAAGTATATTTACTATAGTTTCACATAAACAAAAATGTAGAAGGACAAATTTTCATTTTTTTGGTAATTTCAAATGTTTCACATCTATAAAAACCTTAAGAGTATAAGAAAGTTCTTAATAAAATATGATGTCATGTGACCAATAACCAAAAAAATGATTTTTCTCTTTCTTATTTAGATATTATTTGATGAGTTTGTACTTTCACTAATTTTGACTATTGTTTTTACATGTTTTATTGAGTCTAGAGTTAGGTTTTGTGTCATTCTGACCAGTTTTGGTGTCTTTTCAGGTTTACAGTTCACTGGAGCTAAAATGGGCGAAATGGAGCAAATTTAGACGTTATTTACACTTCATTGGATTTTGGAGATACTTTGGATCGACCGATCCTGAAAAGGATCGACCAAGCACAAAGAGGATCAACCGATCCCGAAGCAGATCGGTCAGTCAAAGGAATCTATGAGGTGACACGAATCAAAGGAAGGATGGATCGACCGATCCCGATCGCAGATATTCTCCAAATCGCACATTAACTCTGATTTCTGACTTAGAAGACTCCCTATATAAAGGGATAATTTTCTGAGCGGCCAAGAAGCCCTAGACACGATTTTTCTCAGTTACTTTGTATTTCATTTTCATTTTCAGATCTGTAAACTTTTACATTAGTTTTCTCAGATCTATACTATTTTTCATTACATTTTCAGATCTACATTCTGTCTTTATCTCTTTCTTTGCATTTCATACCATACAACATCACGATCTATCAACCCATTGCCATGGTTGAGTAGATCTGCATGTTGGGAGATGAGATTTATTCAAATGGATTTAATGTTTAATTAGGTTATTGTTATAGATTAGGTTTATGGTTAGTAAATCTCTACTTCTATGAAACAAATGTTTTTGTTAGGTTGACGTATCTATCAAATGATTCATAGGGTTTTATAATACAGCTAGTATTGGTTATTTTACCCGGAATCTGTAGTTTGTAAGCTTGATTTCCAGTTTTCCAAGAGTTGAGGCTGGATCTACAAGTAAACTCTATCAAACTTGCTAATATATGCTAGCATAGGGTCCTAGCGGATTTATGCTATAATAATATTCCTTTTTGAAAAAAATTTATTTGGTTACAGTGTTTGAGTTCTAGATTTAGATCATTAAATTGCTAATACGGTTAGATATCATTTTTATTTGATTAAATCCCTGCGATTTTCCAGATCCCAACATTTGTTTTAAATTAATTTTGTTTTATTTAATTATTTTTGGATTTTATTCGAATTTTTCTGTGACAAAACTTCCCATATATTTTTCATCCTAACTCTGTTTAGATCTACATATTTAAAGTGCTATTTACTCTCTGTGGATTCGATCAGACCACTATACTTTTGGATCATTTCATCAGTTTTCACTGAAAATCTAATAACTACTTTTTCTGGTTTCTCACTTTTTCAACTTGATTTCTATTTTTCATTTATAAATGTTTTATTTTTATAGCAAAATCCAAAATTTAAAATCCAAAATCTAAAAACCATAAGCCAAAAACTATTTAAAAACCTATAATGGTCTAAATTGTATGTTATAAACCCTAGATACATCGAATCACGTAACCTAAAGATACCTATAAAATATCTTGCTCTTGGTGCGTTTCTTCTCTGTCTAGTGGTACAAACTCCGATCAAGCATACTCTGATCGTTTCTCTTACTGTTGGTGTAGTGCCAATTTTGTCTCTTTTGGTTTTCCGGCCCTCTTCTGATTTCTATCACTCCTTTCTACTCATTGATTTTAGATCTTGTGAACAAATTAGGGTTTAGATCAAAGATGGAGCAACAAGAAGAGAAGAAGAGAAAAGTCTACAGAAAAAGAAGAACTCTATCAAAATCATATTCGTCCTTTCCTCAGGATCTAACCTCAGAGATACTCTTAAGGCTACCTACAAAATCTGTTGTGAGGTTTCGTTGCGTGTCGAAGCTTTGGTTATCAATCACCACTGATTCATATTTCATAAACTCGTTCGAAACTCGGGCTTTAACACTACGACCGAGTCTTCTAGTTTGCTTCAAAGAAGGTGAAAAGTTGTTTGTTTCCTCGATTCCACAGCATCAGCATAATTTGAACGGGCCTACTTCTTCTTCTGCGCCTATTTACCGTTATCATATGGAATTCCCAGATATTGATAACTATAGTTGCTTCAAGTTCCCCCCTACGGAATATGTACACGGCTTAATCGTCTTTCAAAAATCAGCAACGCCTATTGTTTGGAACCCTAACAAGAAACAGTTTGTAACCTTACCCAAACCTAGAAACAGCTGGAATAAAATAAGTATCTTTTTAGGATACGATCCAGTCGAAGGTAAACACAAAGTAATGTGCTTACCTTACAAAAGAAGTAGCGATGTGTACCGAGTTTTAACATTGGGAACAGCTGAAGAATCATGGAGAACGGTCAAAACCAACCATAAGCATCGTTCTGGCAATCAAACTAACGGCCGATGTATCAAAGGGGTTATATATTATCTAGCCTATATTTTTCAGAGGCGTGTTTGGGTTCTAATGAGCTTTGATGTCAGAAATGAAAATTTTGGTATGATAGAATTACCATCAGATATTTATATGGGTATGCTGATAAACTATGAGGGGAGGTTAGCATATTTTGATACAGGCATGATGAGTTCCTTAATGTGGATTTTGGAGGATGCAGAGAAGCATAAATGGTTACGTAAACATTTTCTTGTACGTTTTGATGACTATGATAAGAGTTCAGGATTCTATTACCATCTAAAAGGTTACACTCTTGCTGGTGAGCTTATTTTTGTACCATCCATCTTTCGCAAATCGTATTCTATTATATTTTATGATCCGGTCAGAAAACTCTCCAGAAGATTTTCGCTTCAAGGAATCGTGGACGACGAATCTAGGCCTAATAAGGGGGTTGAAGCCGGACTTATGATTCCGTTCCATACTTTCCCAAATTACGTTTGAGTGTCTCATGCCTTTGTAACAACTTCTTCGGTTTTTTTTGTTCCCTTTAGGAGGACACTTATTATTGTGTTCTTATAATTTCTCATTCCTTACTTTCATTCTGTCTCATTTAACTACCAATTCCTTGTAATTTAAAAGTGAAAAAAAAAATTAAAAACATCAACCACCGCTATACTTTGACTATAACTTTTAGTTTTGTTTTTTTTATCAACTGCTATACTTTATTGAATAATAGAAAGAGTAATCGCAATGCAAAGCTTCAGAAGGATAGAAGTAAAAGGATGAGTCATGGGGTGTTCGATGCTCTGATGAACTCTCCAGTTTGGTTTTAAAACATTAATTAAGATTAAACAAGTCTTATGTTAAAATATTTATGCAGAATCGTTTAACTCCAAACATAAAAACAGTTGGATGATGTAAAGATTAAACACGGTTAATGATAATCCCAGCATAAAAACAAACCAAATCCAAAGTCAGTAAACATTACCAAACCATACACAATGAAAACGCATTACACAATACAAATACAATAAGTGGTTATTGTAGAGATTACTTGATTTAGTAGAGATACTAAGCAGAAGTTTTCTGACAAACAGCAAAGCTTCCTGGGTTTATTGTTATGCTCTTTGTACAATTATCTGTTTTGTAGATTCCCACCAATCTATCTGCTAACTCAAACATGTTGTTCCTCAAACTGCACCATTTTCACATATATTAATTAGACCTAATATGATTCTTCTCATGTCAACTAAGAGATTGATTGAACTGACCTGATGATAATGAACTGAGCATCTTTAGTACGGTCCTTGACGTAATGTCCAACGATTGATACGTTTTTGAAGTCTGTTGTGAAACTTTTTAGTGATTAAAATGAAGTTTGGGAGATGAAAAATGACAATGGAAGGAATGTGGAGAGTTATAGTTACCGAGAGCAGCGTCGATTTCATCCATGACGTAAAGCGGAGTAGGTTTGTAGTGATGGAGCGCAAAGACTAGTGCGAGTGAGCTAAGTGTCTGTAAGTAAAAGAGATAGAGATAAGTCTTTATAAGAGAGTTTCAGTGTGTAAAAGATGTTTGGTTTTGTGAAAAGACCTTTTCGCCACCGGACAAGTTAGCAATGTTCTTCCAGCTTTTCTTGGGAGGTCTCACACTGAAAACTACACCTTCTGAGAATGGGTCAAGCGAGTCTACGAGCTCGAGTTCTGCATCACCACCGAGAGTGATCATCTGCAGCATCATATTGGTATAATTTATCAGGCAAACAGATTTGAAACCAGCATTCAATTCATAGAAGTTCTTTGCCGAGGTTATGGAGTTGTAAGCAATGTTCAAAAGTTAAAAACTAACCTGATACATTTCTTTGAGCTTTAATGATATCGTGTTGAATCCTGCCATAAACTCATCCAACCTGAAATGAAGTTGTAGTCGTACAAGTTCAGATTAGCTTCATGAGATCAAGGACAAAAAGGGAAACAGGTATAAATACGAAAGTGTGGAGTACCTTCTCTTTCTTAAGTCATCATACTGCTTCCTTATGTCATCACGCTCTTGGGTCACAGTGTTAAGTTCGTCTACCCGTCCATTGTAAAGTTCGACTTTGCTCCGATACCTTTTAAGTGTAAATAGAGCAAACAATCAAGAAAGCTAAAGAAACATATGTCAATTGTAAGTAAGAAAAAAGACAACAATGAGACTCTTACTCAGCGATTGAGTCAAGGTTTGGATTCAACTCTTTTAGTTGAGCCTCTAGTAAGGCAACCATTTCAAGAGCTCTCTTCAGATCACAGGCTTCATTCAAATTATTATCCATCAACGTTGCTTGAAGCTTATCCGGATCAACAAGATCTTTCTGAATTCTGCAATGGAGCATGATGAAAATTAGATGTAACTGAGGTAAGTATCATGGAATGAAAGGGTTTATCATACGTACTGTTCCATATGCTTTGTGAGTGCAGTCTGCAAGTCTTTGAGTTTCTTCTTGTATCCTTTCTCTCTCATTTCTAATTCATTGTATTTCTTTTTCATGTCTTGGACTTTGAATTCTGCATCTACCTGAATTCGGGTTAAAGTTTAGATGATGAAAAGTAAACCACGTAAAGAAACACAGAAAACCAGCAAGAAAGAAAAAGAATTTAGTTGTTTTGTTACCCCAGATGCCTTCAACTCATCCACAGACTTTTTCAGCTTCTCAAAATTGGACTTTGATTCGGTCAGCACATCTTTATGCTCATCAATCAACTAAGCAACAAAAAAAAAAAGACTGCTTTATGACTCTTCTCCAAATAATATCTAGATAACAGAGATAAGGACAGTTAAAAACCTTCTGTGTTTCTTTATAAGTCTCTTGGATCGCGAAGGCCTTCTGTTCTATAGTTTTGAAAGTCATATGCAACTTTTCCTTCTCACCCTCTAACCTTTCTTTCTCTCGAGTCCCCTCTTCAATCCCCTTTGTCAGCTTCTTTACCAGTTTCTGGTTTGTTTCTATTTGAACATTACACCGATTGATCTCTGTATTACTTTTGTCGATATCCTAAACATGTTCATTATATATTAGGGCACACTTAAGTGTGAGTTCACTAACAGTATGCTAAGAGCAAAGGCAAACTTACAGTCTGAATCTTCTCAACCTTTGCCTTTTGTCCTTTCAATTTTTCCCCACCAGCGTTCTCTATGTTGGTTTGCAGCTCCAAAGCCTAAAATAAGAGATCACTTCAGTTCTATATTACAGGATAAGAAAAACAAAGGAACAACTCCATAGATTATGCATTTACTGATCTAAGCTCCCAAGAAAAAGCAGTCAAGATTATAAACACGGATGTGACACTTTTCAAAATATAGAATAGAATTACTGATGTTACGCACTTTATCCTTCAGCTGTTTAGAACCCTTCTCAAGTTTTCCAATCTCTTTTTCTTCATTGGAGATGATTTTCTTGAGCTCTTTAAGCCTGTCTAACTCATCTGTCTTTGGCTGAGATGCTGCTTCCAGGGAAGCTAGTTGTTTTTCAAGGTAATTATGCTCTGAATTGAGACTTTCGATCTAAAAGATGGAAGAAAGAAACGTCGGATTACATTTAAGGCAAGTTGATCATATGTCTCAAGAGGAGGGTTAGATTTATAAAATCCCAGAAGACAATACCTCTCTTTGGCTTTTCGCCAGTTCCATCTCCAAGCGAGAAATTTCGTTTTCTGCAGCTCGATATTGTCTCACAGCATTCCCAATCTTTTCACGGATGTTGCTTAACATGTCAACAATTTTGGAGAGCTCGTTTTCTACATTAGCAACAGCTTCGCTAGACACACCAGTGGTTCGAATGGAGGTTCCCATTCTTCCCCCACGTGGCTTGCCTCCTCCTCCACTCATTGTACCAGATTTTTCAAAGAGAGCGCCGTCAAGAGTCACAACTCTTCGAAATTCTCTGTTCCCACCATATGCAATTCGTGTTGCCTAATAAGCAAGACAAATTGTAATTAACAGCTCAGTTTTGAATCCACAAAAACTTTGTGTCTTAAGAGGTAATACTAATCTTGGGTATAACTAGTTTAGCTGAGCTTAGGTGAACTCTATAACTCTGATCAGATCAAACATAATATACCTGATCAAGATCTTTCGCCACAACAGTGTTTCCCAAAGCTGCATAGAATGCAAGTTTTATCCTTTCATCCTTAACTCTGACCAGATCAAAGAGGCGTGGAATATCTTCCGGTGCTTTCACTTTCTCCTGCAGTCTATGTATATGATCTGTTTGTTTTTCCTGCAAAGACAAATGTTGTACAAGTATTATTCACAAGAGTATGAAGTGTTGGATTCAGTTCCCTTGAGAATTTACTAAGAGTTGCTACATATTGCATTTGATTTGTTGATTCAAAATCCACCTTAATACGCTCCTAACTTCTTACTTAGATATATTTATTTACTAAGACCAACTTAGTATCACAAATCTAAAGACTTTGGGTGACTATCCTTCTATTTAAGTTAGCAAATTTAATGAAAATGGCCAGTTTGGTAAGATTAAAAGCACATAAACAGAAAGCGGTTAGCAATACCAATATCATAAATGTTGCAACACCAAGATTTCCCTTTCGCAGCAGCTCAACACATGCTTGTGCTGCAGAAGTTGTTTCCACAACAATGTAATCAAGGCCAGCGCAAGCAGTTGATATGGCGACATCATATTTTGCTGCAAAGGACAGCCAATGTCAAATATTGTTAACTTTGCTGTATTTAAGTTTAAAATCATTTAGACTAGCATCTGCGGATTTACATCTAAATAGCATTTGACATGAAAAAAACTGTCTATTATAATTTCACCCCTCATACTACAAGGAGAAGATAACAGTTTGCAATATTAAAGGACAGAGCAATGTTTCTATTAGCTTATAGACAAATATACTTACCATCAATGGCACCTAAGTCCCCCATCCTTCCATATATTCCTTCAATTTGATTGTTCTCCTTCGCTCTTAAAACTGCCTTCAAAACATCACCCTGACTCTTCTCAGAATTCATTGCTGATCTGAGCTCAGCAACTTTTTCTCTGGCTGCCTGCTCTTGTGGAATAAGTGTCTCTTGTTCTTTAAGTGATTCCTGCAGAAGTTAAGATGCATACTCTCAGTTTCACCATCTAAAATGCATGTATTACAGTGCTGTCCTGATACATGTATTAAAAGTACCTGTTCCACTTTCTGAGCTTCTATTGCTTCAAGTTTCTTCTTCTCTACATCAGCTTTCAGAGAGGTAGTTGCTACAGCTTTTTCTTCCTTTCTTTTTGATATATCAGAGAGCTGTTTCTGAGCATCTGTGAAGGCTTTCAGAGCAGCTTCATGCTAGAATAACAAAGTGGTAATGTTCAAACACGATATATAAAAAATAGTCCAACAGTATTTTGAAATATTCAGAAAGCAGCTCCAGAAGGCATATAAAGATTTGAATATGGCAAACGGATTCTTTAAGAAACCAGGTGGAGTAAACCAATATAAACCTCTAAGGAAATTTTTTTGAATATGAGCCAATTTATTTTGACAAGCAAAAGTTTTTAACTCCAACCAAATCGTTATAACTATATGAGGATGTACCTTCTTACTCAAGAGTTCACTTTCGGATGATGCGACATCAAGCTTTCCCCTGTGCACAATTAGATCTTTTTCCCAAGGTTCCAATTCAGCACGAATTTTTGTAAGCTCAGTCCGGTAACCTTCAGTTTCAACTGTAACAAAATTGACAGAAATTTTCAACTGAACGAGCTTACTCTTGACCAAGAAGCAAACCATGTTTAACAAGTTGCCAATTCCAAGTCCTTTTTATTGCAATGCTGTTAAAGAAGATGCCAGGGTAACAAGGACATCCTAAACCATAACATACATTTAGCTTTCTCTTTGATTTCCTCCAATGCCTTCTCCTCGTCTAGCAAGACCTTCTGAAGCTTTGGTATATTTTCTTGAAGTTTAGGTATTAGATTTCTCGAGTCCTCACACTCCTTTGTCATATCACTGATTTTGGATGAATCCTGCATAAAAACACAGGTAAAGTATATGCAAGCATAACAAGTTTAACTATCCTTATATAACTACCAACCTTTTCAAGTTTCTCCTCAAGTTTTTTTATTTTTTGCTTCACATGCTTCAAATCCTCCCTATGCTTTACGTCCTGCCGTTCAAAGTCTTTGAACTTCTCCTTACAGCCTTTAAGTTCATTATCAAGACCCTAATCATTGCAAAGGAAGGCTTAGCAGAGGAAAAAAATTAATTTAGGCACATCAGCCATGAGCATGAGTGCAGAACACATTCGGATTTCAGACATACCTCTTGTGTCTTCTTATGTTTTTCATGCACAGACTCAAGTTCTTTTAACTCTTTATTACTCTCATCCATTTTCGCTCTGAAACAGAAATGTTACTAATGAGTTCATAAAATTTCTTTGATATTTCAAGGAAAATTTAGTAGCACTTACCGGTCATCTTTGAGATTATTTTCCAAACTCTGCATGCTTTCTTTCTGTTCAGTAATTTTAGCTAAAGTATCTTCATATGCCATTTTTGTAGCCTTTTCTTGCCATTTTAGATATGATAGTTCTTTCAGCATGTAGGTCTCTGCCTCATCCTTCACACCCTGTTAAAAAAAACACATTAACAACAAAGCTCACATACAGAGACCAAGTGACATACAAAGAAGGGAAACCGTCAACAAACCTCTAAATTATCTCTTTCTTTCTCTGCTAATTTCACCATTTGTACAACTCCAGAACGCTTTTCATTAAGGGTTTCAAGCCTAAATTTCAGAGAGGAAACTATCATCCAACAAATCAAAGACCACTTGCATCAAAATAGCAAATATGCATATGCAACTAAGAAAGTACATGAGTTTGCATTTTCTATCCAAGAAATGCCACTAAAACTCAATTCTTGGGCATTTGTTATATCAAAAGAACTAGTAGAACGTTAGGATCACTCACTGCTTATTTAGTTCATCTATCTTCTCGACATACTTATTCGTTCCTATAATATCCTCAAGATACTCAAGAAAACCTTCATCGTGGGGACCTTGTGCTTTGGGCTTCATCAGTGATATCTGTTCTACCTCCCCCTGTCAACATTCATTATACAATATTAGAAGGGGACAAATGTAAATTCAACAACAAATAGATCAGCGTCTCTCTGAAGTAAGAAACCTGAAGAATCAAGAAACGGTTGTTGTCAAGATCTACTCCTTTCCCCTTCAGTTTTTTGGTAACTTCAGTGAAATTGCTCGACCTTTCATTAATATAATACTTGGAAGAATTATCTCGAAATGCAACCCGAGTAATCATGAAATCACTTCCAGGAACAGTTTCATAGGTTCCATCTTCCTGTATTAGTTCAAAATAACAACTCAACATGACTAGAATAGAAAGCTTTATCAAAACTACAATAAAAGTAAAAGCAAACAACAACTTTACCAAATCGATAATCTCTTCAAACTGTACAGAAACACCAGCATTTTCCAAGTTTTGGTGATTAGTCGAGTTGTGAATTAGTTCTGAGACTTTGTTAAGCCGCATCTGATAACAAAGAAACATATGAATTACTCAGTGAAAGCAAACACTAAGAGAGAAAAAAGCACTAAGAGTCACACACTTACCTGCTTAGCTCGTTTCCCAAATACAAACAACATTGCATCTATCACATTGCTCTTTCCACTTCCATTAGGTCCAACTACCGCAGAGAAACTCTGAAATTATCAAATTTCGAATTCTCCAGTTTAGTGAAAACAACAACAGACATACAAAATCAACTGAAATTTCATGAATTAAAGATCCAATTCAACCTAATTAGCTTCCAATTCTGGGAAATGAAAAAAAGGGGAAAGTGAAACCCTAACCTTGTGGAAAGGTCCGACGCGTTGTTCACCAGCGTATGATTTGAAGTTTTTCATCACAAGCTCTTTGATGTATAGTCGCGGAGTTCCAGATTTCTTCTGGGTAGGCTCAGACTCAGACTCGCCGCGAAAGTCGCCCATTGGCTCTTCTTCTTCCATCGCCATCACTTACTCCGGTCAACTCGGTGTTGACACCTGCTTCAGTTCCGTGAAATCTCTTCGGTTTTGATTTCTTCTCGTCGGTCACTTCCCGGTGACTCGCTCAATTTGAATCGCCGGAGGGAGATAAAGAAATTGGCTTCCCAACAAATAAACGAAATTAATATTTGATTTTCTTTTCTTTTCTATTTTTTTATTGCTTTTGAAGGTAGATAGATTTA
Source organism: Cardamine flexuosa (assembly GCA_963555745.1). Taxonomy (NCBI): domain Eukaryota; kingdom Viridiplantae; phylum Streptophyta; class Magnoliopsida; order Brassicales; family Brassicaceae; genus Cardamine; species Cardamine flexuosa. Next base: position 23,965,569 of record OY743214.1, on the reverse strand, counting down.
GCGGGAAACGAAATAATTTTGAATGAAAAGTGAACAGTAGTAAATGGGCCCCCAAAAGCCCATAGTTGTAGTCTCACGTTTTTCATTTGTATAACCAATCTTCAAGCTGGTCTGTATAAAGAGTGATAACGTGGTTTATGTAAATTACGGTAACCATTTACACGTCTTTAAACCGTCTCTAACAGATTATTTTACTCTATTTAGGAAGTAGACTTTTCTTTATCTGATTACTTCATTTATTATTCCAAAAAATAATATTTTAAACATATTATTTTTTGTTCAATTATTAATTTTTATTATAACCTTATGGTTTTGAAATTATAAATTCTACCAATTTATTAAAACTAAACAATAAATAACAAATTATAATATTATTTAAATTGAAAATTTGTTATAAAACACTGTCAATTCTTTTCTTAAAAGAGCTAAAACATCATTTTTGTATGTTGTTGGATTAAAATTAGTTTAAAAAAAAAATTATTTAAGTACAAAATATTTAAAAAAAAATTAAGAGATTAATTTGTAAATAAATAAATTCACTTCCGAAATAGAGATCTCTTCTTAATGCATTATTTCTTAATTAATCTTCTGAGACAACAGAGTAGACCGAGTTTTAACCATCAATAAGTCATATTCTTTCTCATTTTCCTCTAATGAATATACTTTTGTAGTTAGGGTTTCCAATTAGTCAAATTTGACGAAAATAAAGAGGTGCACGTGACTTTGGCATGGGTTTACATTAAGTTTAAGGTGCCAATATCTTTATTCTTTACATGTTTCCTTGGAGTATTTTACCCTAGTTATAGAACAAAGCTGGTTGCTTGATAACTTTGGGTTTCTTATTCAGCTGCTTGGAAATCTCTTGTAGAGATTCAACGTTCTAATACAGCACTAGATTTATACCCATAATACACCGCGGATTAATTATTTTAGTATAAATTATAATATACTAATACTTTAATATTTAATAATATTTTTCTTTTGTTTTTATAATTTTAGTTTAGTTTTGATATTTATAAATATTGTTTCTTTATTTACTATACTTTTTAGTTTTGTTTATTTATTGTATTTTAAACGTGAAATTATTTTATTTTCGTGTAGTAATAGCAAATTGTGTAATTTGAATCAAACCTACACCACATAAATTATGTTATTTATTTTTGCTAAACTAATTTAGAGCAAATCCTACCGAACCAGATATTAAATTATCAAAAAAAAAAATTGAAAATCATAACTAAATAAAAACCAATACAATTATCAATGTTATGCATAATTAGTTTTCCTGCTAAAACTGATCTGGCTCCCGCCAAAAAACATATATGTTTCCCACCAAAAAACATATAGTATAAATTTATCATTGTTCATCAGATTAAATAATTTGAAAATTTTCTGTAAAAAACATATATGTTTCCCACCAAAAAACTTAATCTCGTAATTTTCTTAACAAATTAAAAATCCATTTTGCCAAAATGAAAAATTTATAATTTTCTTCTAAAAATTAATCCTTTTTGCGCCAAATAAAATTTGACTCTGTAATTTTATTGACAAACTTCATATCCATAATTTTCTACCAAAATAAATAATTTGCAAATTTTTTCCCAAAACGAATCTGTAATTTTCCTGCCAAAATATGTATTGAAATCACAACATATTTTAAAATAGATATATTTATTAATAATATGCATTATATTATATATTATATAATAATTCAAAATAATTGAAAACGGAGATGTCATTTTCCTATCAAAAACAGATATGTCATTTTCCCAGCAAAAAAATCGATTCTAATCACAACAGATATAGAGAAAAGTTAAATTTTTATTAATTATATGCATTATATAGTAATTTAAAATAATTTGAAAATAAGATTAAATAAAACTTAAATGAGAGTCATAATTATTTTTCCAATAAAATGATTTAAGTTAGGTAGATATATTTTAGGTAAATTAAAATCAATATTAGTTTCCGTAATATTGATATTTTATTCTGTTTGGATACACTTATAATATTAATGCTGATTTTTTTTTAATGAGTGTTTGGAAATATCTCTTAGATTGGCTCTTTTTTAATAGTGTAGTAGATTAATTATATGCATTATATAGTAATTTAAAATAATTTGAAAATAAGATCAAATAAAAGTTAAATGAGAGTCATAATTATTTTTCCAATACAATGATTTAAGTTAGGTAGATATATTTTAGGTAAATTAAAATCAATGTTAGTTTCTATAATATTGATATTTTAATCTGTTTGGATACACTTATAATACTAAGCTGATTTATTTTATTTTTAAATGGGTGATTGGAAACACCTCTTATATTGACTTTTTTAGTGTGGGTAGCAGATTAATGCTGGTTTATTTTATTTTTAAATAGCTGTTTGGAAACACCTCTTAGATTGATTTTTTTTAATAGTGTAACAGATAGATAGATAAATAATTTGCAATTTTTTTGCCAAAATGAATCTGTAATTTTTCTTCCAAAATATGTATTGAAATCATAACATATGTAGAAAACAGATATATTTATTAATAATATGCATTATACTATATAATAATTCAAAATAATTTAAAAAATGGATATGTCATTTTTTTAGCAAAATCAGATATGTTATTTTCCTAACAAAAACGGATATGTCATTTTTCTAGCAAAAGAATCGATTATAATCACAACAAATGTAGAAAAAAGTTTAAATTTTTATTAATTATATGCATTATATAGTAATTCAAAATAATTTGAAAATAAGATCAAATAAAACTTAAATGAGAATCATAATTATTTTTTTAATATAATGATTTAACTTAGGTAGATATATTTTAGGCAAATTAAAATTAATGTTAATTTCTATAATATGATATTTTAATATGTTTGGATACACTTATAATATTAATGCTGGTATATTTTATTTTAAATAGGTGTGTGGAAACACTCTTAGATTGATTATTTTTTACTAGTTAGTAGATATGTGTTTCAAATCTCAATACACCTGTGTGAAGATAAGTTACCCAATCTGTAGAGATAAGTTTATCCAATACATTTAATATTGGGATATTTTATACCAAAAACAAAAAAAGAAGAAGTTTATCTCATACATGTCATGGAATTTTTGATGGTTTAGTTACGTTATATATTAACACTAATATGTGGGTAACAATAGTTTCAACTCACCAGCACTCATCTTTAACAAAAAACAGAACTTGAGTTCCTCAATTCCTCTTTGTGTATTTCCAATGGAATCACACACTACCGTACCGAGCCACCACAAGACCAAGTCCGAGCCAACAGAGTTCGAGAAGAATCAGAAACGGTACCAAGACCTGATTGCTACCTTTCCTCATGCGAAAGGCTGGAGACCAAAAGGTCCGTTGATAGAGTACAGTGGTTGCTGGTTCGTACAGCCTCTTCTGGAAGGTTGCCTTCACGCGCAAGAGTTCTTCCAAGCACGATCCATTGACTTCCTTGTTTGTAGCTCCGCAAAGACAGGTACCACCTGGCTCAAGGCTTTAACTTTCGCTATCGTCAATCGAGATCGCTTCGACGATTCCTCTAACCCTCTCCTAAAATGTAACCCTCATGAGCTTGTTCCTTTCATTGAGAACGAGTTTGCTTTCTTCCCTCAAATTGATGCTATCAAAAACAAAGGAAACACTTTGTTTTCGACTCATATCCCGCACGGGTTATTACCGAAATCTATTGCGAAATCGGGTTGTAAGATGGTTTACATCTGGAGAGACCCAAAGGACACTTTCATCTCCATGTGGACTTTCTTCCAAAAGCAAAGGTCAGACTTTGGCCCTCTCATTACTCTCGAGGAGTCTTTTGATATGTTTTTTCGTGGTGTTTCTGTGTACGGTTCTTATTTAGATCATGTCTTGGGGTACTGGAAAGCTTACCAAGAGAATCCAGACCAGATTTTGTTCCTCAAGTACGAGACAATGAGAGCTAACCCTTTACCGTATGTGAAGAGATTGGCTGAGTTTATGGGTTATGGATTCACAGCTGAGGAAGAGAAGGAAGGGGTTGTTGAGAAAGTTGTGAATCTTTGCAGTTTTGAGACGTTAAAGAGTCTTGAAGTCAATGAAGGGGAGAAAATTAGAGAAGACATTCCTTTGGTTCTTTGGTCGAATAGTGCGTATTTCAGGAAGGGAAAGGTCGGAGATTGGCACAACTACCTGACTCCGAAGATGGCAGCTCGAATCGATGGACTGATGCATGAGAAATTTAAGGGCTCTGGTTTGCTTGAACATGATAATTGACAGGGTCGTGTTCTGGGCGATGACTGATTCTTATATGCTTCTTTTTCTAAGTTTGATTCTATATCTGTTAAGTTATTTGTTGGCAATAATAAAATATTGTTTCTGTTTTCACCACATGTACTGTTTCTAGGAATTGGTTATGTAGGCATTATTCATCTTTGAATGTGTGGGCAAAGTCTTGATTCTTTGCAATTTGTTTCAATCTTGTTTCTAGTCATAATATACACAGCGATGAGTAGGCCTGAAAAAAAAGAACCGACAAAATACTCGAATGGGTCTTGAATTTTTATATTCAAAAAGCCGAACCAAACCGAACCAAAAATCGAAAGGTATCCAAAATACCCGGAATAATCATTTTTAAATTTGATATAACCCAATGACTAAAAATATAATTATAAACTCAAAATTATCAATTATTTTTAGACAAAAATGACCAAAAAAAAAAACAAAACAATTGAATATTCCCAAATTTTTAGATATATATTTTTGAAAATTAACGAAATTTTATTCAAATTTAACCAAGTTTTTAGCTTTTCTCTGATATTTTGGATACCCGAACACGGATGAAACCGAACCAAAAATTATAAATACTCTAATGGATATTAAATCTCTAAACCCAAAAACCAAAAAATCGAACAGAATCCCAACCGATACTCGAACGCCCAGGCCTAGCGATGAGGTAGCTCTGTATACAACTTTTTCGGATAGGCAAATTATTCAAGCAATTAGGATTAAATCAAACATCTTTTCTTTTGTTATAAATACATTATTCGCTTGGATTTGAAATTGAAATTGAAATTGGAAATTTCTAGATACATTTGTCCGTCCTGATTTCAGAATATTTATTTTAGAAAATTAAACATTGAATGTTACTAGAAGATATATTATCATAAAAAGGTGTCATTCTCATAAATAGCACAAAATCAAGTTTTTGTTTTATAAATATCACACATTTTCAACAAAACTAACATTTTTACTAGAGGACAATTTTCTTATATAATACAAATCTCTAAATCATATTTCTCACCTTCTAAAAATTATACCCTAAATCCTAAAATATTTAATCCAAAATTCTTTTAAAATTTTTTGCACTTTATAAGATGATATTTTTGTCCTAAATAAAAATATGAGCTAAATTTGTCAAAAAACTTTATTTATTACAATTTTAGGGAATTTCTTATAATTATTATCGTCTATGGTATGGACGATCACGTAAATCAGTAAACCGAATGGTGGCGAGAGAAGAAAACACAAAGTCATGGTGCACATAAACCCAACCAATAAAAGCCCAGCCCAAACCAGATTTATAAATGTACCTTCTTCCTAGGTATTTTATTACAAACTTATTGCTTGCTCTTAAATCTTCCCGGAAATAAACCATCGATTGTTTTCTATCTTCTCCATGGCCAGTTCTAGCAATTTATTGGGTTTGTTTTGGGTGACTTCCTCTTCTCTAATGTTCTTAACAGAAGAGGTTGATTTGAACTTACGCTTTTGCTGCTCTTCTTTCAGGTAAGCGAAAGCCAGAAGATGATTTGGAGACCAAACCAATTCTGAAGAAACATAAGGAAAAGTCCGAGGAGAAGGTAACCTAAAATGGTCGGAATCCTCTTGTTCTTTGAGAACAACTTTATTTACACTTGTGTTCAAATTTCTACTTGTATCAGGCTGATAGTCTCCAGCAGATAAAAGGAAGTGTCGAGTTGTTGGAGACAAAGTCTGATCATGCTAATTTAATCTCAGTGAAGGTATATATAATTTTTGAAAATTTAAATACTCTATGCTTCAATTAAGCATCTTGTTCTTATTATCTCCAAAATGCCTTTTTTTTTTTGTATTGTTTTCAGGAAGCTGCCATAAGAAAAAAGACGGTCTTTGTTTCCCGTCTCTCTCGCCAAACTAAAATATCAGATATGTTAGTAGCAACTGATGTTTTATCTCCCGTCTTATCTCTCAAGTTTTTCATGACTGGTATTGTTTTTCATGACTGATATTGTATCCTCAACTTTTTTTGATACAGCATTGATTTCTTCACGGATGTTGGAGAAGTTGTTCTTGTTCAATTTCTTGTAAGCAAGATGCGCAGGCCTACGCGTTGGGCCTATGTTGAGTTTGCTTCTGCTAACCAAGCAAAGAAGGTCAGACTATATAGTTTATAGTAATGATCGAAAAAGTATTTTTACTAGTCACTTGAAAAGATGAAATTTATACAAGTAGTTTGCTGATTAACTCTTTTATACTGTAGGCTTTGGAAAAGAAGAACGGTGAATATTTGCTCGATGAGAAGATTGGTCTTGATGTGACTGAGCCACCATCTCCATACATTCGACAACCCAAGTAAATTGATTTTTCATTATTGCAAGAGTTTTGATGTCATTAAAAAGACTAACCATATTATTTTGTTAATTAGGTATTGCATATATCACAAGGTTTGGTAAGGGATTTAACTATTCGCATCTTGAGTTTGTTATCATTGGGTTAAGTTTTTGGTATACATGCATGTAGCTAATCACAAGGGTTTTGATATTCCAGGCACAAAGAAGACTACCTTCCGATAGAGGATGATGATGAGACACCAAAATCGGTACATGTTCTTATTAACTCTTGCCACAAATTAAGTGGGAATAAGATTCCTCTCTTTTGAGATGAAACTGCAAATGAGGCTTCCTTTCGTTGTTATGTCCTTTTTTCCTTTAAGAGTCATGCTAACTAACACACTTGGCTGTTAAATTCAGTGAGTAGTCTTTATTGCCAATCTCTCTCCCCAGACTAAAATAAAAAATGTGTATGTAGCACCTTAAATTTTCACTTTGGCTCACGAATCAACTTTTTTCATGACTGATATATTATTATCTTTTACCTTTACAGCTTCTTTTTCTTCAGATATGTTGGAGAAGTTGTTAATATTCGACTTATTGTAAACCACGAGGGTAAGCATGTGGGTTATGGCTTTGTTGAGTTTGCTTCTTGTTACCTAGCAAAGAAGGTGAGACTATAGTTTTGTTGAAATAATGAAAAAAGTATTAAATTATCTTGAAACGTAGTGTATACTTTCGATGAAAATTATTAAAAATAGTTATTTGAAAAGTACGATTTATACTTTAGGCGCTGAAAGAGAAGAACGGTGAATATTTGCAAGATCATAAGATTTTTCTTCACGTCGTGGCTGAGACAGTTCCATACCCTACACGACCCAAGTAAACTGATTTTTCATGTTTCTAACACCGGTTCTACTTATTGCTAGAGTTTTGATGCCATTACAGAAGACTAATAACATTATTATTTTTTGTTAATTAGGTACAACCTTGCGGAGATGCTTTGGTAAGGGATTTAACTATTTTCTTTTTTGGTAGACATGGAGAGATCACTAGGGTTTTTGATGATTTTTCAGTTACGGAGAGTACCTTCGACGAGAAAGTCTTGTGATAGAAGAAGATGAGGTACATGTTCTTATTATCTTCAAAAGAAACGCTTAAGTGTTTAATAACACAACTGTTGCAACAAAGTCGAAAGATGACTTATTATGGGGATTAATCTTTAGATGAAGCTACTTTTTGTTGTTCTTAGATTCGTGCTAACACACTTTGCTCTTAAATTCAGGCAGTTGCATCGTCTAGGGAAAATACGATCTCTGTTGGCAATCTCTCTCCCCAAACTGAAATATCACATATGTAAGCAGCCCCTTTAATATCATCTTTCGTTCTTGGAGCAAGTTTTTCATGACTAATAATATTTTACCCTCTATTTTTTTACAGCATCAATTTTTTCAAAGATGTTGGAGAAGTTGTTCATATTCGGCTTATTGTAGGCCACAACTGCAAGCATATGAGCTATGGATTTGTTGAGTTTGCTTCTTCTAACAATGCAACGAAGGTGAGAGTAATGATTAAAAGTATTTTACTAGTTATTTGGAAAGAAGTGAATACATATAATGAAAATTATAAAAGAGTCTCAGCATTAGTGAGACACCTCATAGAATCTCTCAAATATACAATATTTATATAAATTAATTATTTATTTAAGTGTTAAACAAAAATAAAAAATTAAAACCAATTAAGTGATAACCGATCATGTCCAGTGGTTAAAACCAATTAACTCTCACTAATATAATATTATTCTTTTTTTATTACTTTTTAGTTTGAAATATTTTCTTTTGATCTTCATTGGTGAGAAACTCAATGGATTACCTCTCTCTTCTATTTTTTATTATTTTTTATTTTTTTATTGTTGAGAACCCTGTTAACAGACTCACAATGCTGATGCTCAAGTAGTTATTTAAAAGTATGAATGCTGATTAAATCTCTGTAGGCAATGGAGAAGAAGAACGGTGAATATTTGCATGATCAGAAGATTGTTCTTGATGTGCCCAAGACAAATCCATACCCTCCAGTATCCAAGTAAATTGATTTTCCATGTTATGGAGATTTGTTTTTGTAACTTATTAATAGAGTTTTGATGCCATTACAGAAGACTTAATGCTATTATTTTTGTTAATTAGGTATTGCATAGATCACATGGTTTGGTAAGGAATTTAGCTATCTGCATCTCGAAGGTTTTTTTGTATACATGGAGAGATGACAAAGGTTTTGATATTCCAGGTACGAAGGTTACCTTCAACCAGAAAACCTTTTGATAGAAGAAGGTGAGGCAGTGGAAGGACTTGATGAAACTCCTGTTTTTGTTGAGGTACCTCTTCTTGTGTTACCACTTGCCACAAAGTCCAAAGATAACTTATTGTTGTTATGCAATTGAAGTCCTTTTCTCCTTAGCTAACACACTTGGCTGTTAAATTCAGGAAGTCGCGAGAAGAAAGAAGACCCTCTTTGTTCACAATACCTGTCATTCAATTTTCATATCAACTCTGTAAGTAGCAGAACATTAACTTTCCTCTTTTGTCCTTAGGAGCAAGTTTTTTTTCTGACTGATATTTTTACAGCGTCAGGCTTTTCAAAGATGTTGAAGAAGTTGTTGGTGTTCGATTTATTGTAAACCACGAGGGTAAGCATGTGGGCTATTGCTTTGTTGAGTTTGCTTCTTCTAACGAGGCAAAGAAGGTGAGACTATAGTTTTCTAGTAACGTTGATAAAAAGTATTGAACTAATTTGAAAAGTAGTGTATACTTGAAAAATATACAAAGTAGTTATTTGAAAGTACGATTCCTGATTACATATTTTATACTGTAGGCCCTGCGAAAGAATAATGGTGAAAGATTGTGCGCCTCTCCAATTTTTCACATCATTCCACGAAAATCCCTTATGAGAATCCCCAAACATATCAATGGAAAACAAAGACATGAATAAAATAGATATCATAAAAGTACAAAGTAAATAGAAGAGGTTTGAAATCTTCTCTTGGAAGTACAAGGTAAGATCAGCCTCTAGCTATGTGTTCTTGCTCCAAAGTAAGTATGAAAGATAATAGATGAGATAATCCAAAAATAAAGTCTATAAACCCTAAAAATATCCCTAAACACGAACTGGGGTCATATTGTAAATATATGAAAATTCTGAGAAAAGTTGCAAATCTCTTAACTTGTTGTCTTTTTGTGAAAATGGAAATTCGGACTGTGTGTTGGTCAACACCAAAAGTTGTATAGACCAACACGATTATCTTCAAAAACGCCAACTTCTACTTCTCAGCTACAATGCTCCATGAATGCTCCAAAACGTCCAAATAATCCCCAAACATGTGTAAACCTGTAAAAGACTCAATAGGGACTCAAAAAACACACACAAGACTCAATTATACACATATATCATGGCCTAAAAACTGGTAAAACCATGATATATCAATTCCCCCAAACTTACTTTTTGTTTGCCCTCAAGCAAACAAGAGACTGAATACAAGGAAGAAGTTTGAAAACATTCGAAACTCATCACGTCTTTGGAAAACCTCAAATCGCATTCACTGTAGTAAGCCACTAGAAATTCTTACCTGACAAGATCCAGACCACCATGTACTTCATCGCTAACACTCACAACATTCTAAATTCCCACCACAAATTTACTCAACTTAATCCAATAAACAATCTTCATTGCTGTATTCTACTCATGTTTGGTTTCAATGTCAATGATCTTCTAGATTTATAACCGTACTTCACTACAATAAATCAGCCATTACTGACTTTATTTGGTACTTTCTCTCCCCAGACTTATTATTCATTCACTATATATTTTTTTTTTTTAACTCAGAAATAAATTTATAACTTCAAGGGTTAAAAACAAATGGTCATTGAAAGTTTCTTCCTACCGTTTACAACCCTTGTGTGATCCTTTCATTAGAATAAACAAATGGTCATCAGAAGTTTCTTACTACCGTTTACTCTAGTGACAATCATCTCACAGTTATAAGTTTAAAATTAGGGACAAGGGAGATGAGTACCACATCATATTAAACAGGCTGAAAACATTGAGCTTTTCCGAAAAATCAAACCCACCAGACATCAATACCATCGACAAAATATAATACTTAGCTCAGATCTAGGACGTCGGAAATATGGGGGTTTCAAGCTATCTGGTCGGTCATTGAATTTTCCATTAGTCTCTGATTCAGGTCAGGCTAGAATCAAATGGTCACTTGGGCTACTGAAGGTGTGGTTGTTTCCTCGGTAATAATCATTGTCTCTGGACTAAACGTTGACTCAATAAAACAAATTTTTGAAAACAAATTTTGACTCTAAGAAAATAAAAGATGTTGTCAGCAATTACCTCCCCCAGACTTGAGCAACACTGTCCCTAGTGTTATAAAAGTATAGGTTTGGTGAAAAGAAATAATGAACTGAAAACAAATAGAGAAAAGATTGATGAAATCGTACCTGTGTTGACCAACACAAAACTTTGATCAAACGTGTCTGTCATGTCCACTGAAATACACAGGAGGTGTATCTCGACATGAGACAGTTCTGAGTAGAAATTTTCTGTTAGTAGGTTGCATCATGTTTGGGCACAAATCTCAACCTGCAAATAACAAAAATCAGAACTTAGAACAAGAACATAACATGATTCCAAATTTTCAATTCTCAAACTAGAAAAACAGATTCAAAAGAAGAGATGTAAAGAAAAGAAAAAGAAAAATCAGAAATCATCAAGGTAGGATAACCAATCCTCCTCGGAATCCTTAGCAAAGGCGGTGGTAGCGGAGGTGTTATTGTGCATGTTGCGGAGGTGGACGGTGCTGCTAGATGTTTGCGTGATTGCCTTTGATGAATGATTTCCGAAATTCCCTACAACAGACTAAAAAAATACCAAAATCCAAAAAGAAAAGAAAAGAAGACACTGAAAAACATATATATATATATAGACTCACCAATGGGTTGCCTCCCATTAAGCGCTAATTTAATGTCCTTAGCTTGACGTGGATGTGTCTAGGCGACGGGTACATTGGTTAGAGACACAATGTGTCCCGATGGAATCTCAGCATGTGCCCAGTAATGCTTCACCCTTTGTCCATTGACAGTGAACTCTTCTCCTTTAGCATTAGTTATAACAACAGCTCCATATGGACGAATCTCCTTGATAGTGAAAGGACCTGACCAACGAGAACACAACTTTCCAGGAAATAATTGCAAGCGAGAGTTATACAAGAGTACCAGATCATTCGGTTTGAACTCTCTGGAGATGATCCGTTTATCATGATAGGCTTTGGTGCGCTCCTTGTATAACTTAGAGTTCTCGTAAGCGTGACATCTAATCTCATTGAGTTCATTCAATTGAATCATTCGCCTCTCCACAGCCGACTTAATATCGAAATTCATCATCTTTACTGCCCAGGCTGCCTTATGTTCTAACTCAACTGGAAGGTGACACACCTTACCATAGAGTAGATGAAACGGAGTAGTGCCCAGCGGCGTTTTAAATGTGATTCTATAGGCCCAAAGTGCATCATCAAGCTTAGCAGACCAATCTTTTCTCGTTTTGCCCACAGCTTTCTCTATATCTCCTTGATTTGTCTATTAGAAACCTCCACTTGTCCACTAGTTTGAGGGTGATAAGGAGTAGCCACGCGATGATGAACACCATGCTTCCTAAGCAATTTCTCGAAAACCTTGTTGATAAAGTGAGAACCACCATCACTTATCACAATCCTAGGCACTCCAAATCTTGGAAAAATTATGGTCTTAAACAGCTTAAGAACCACAGAAGAGTCATTGGTCGGACTAGCAATAGCCTCCACCCACTTGGATAAATAGTCCACAGCAACCAAAATATACCTATTCCCATAAGAAGAAGGAAACGGTCCCATAAAATCTATGCCCCAACAATCAAAAACTTATACTTCTAAGATGAAGCTCTGGGGCATCTCGTGCCTCTTACTAATTTTCCCTCTCCGTTGACAAACATCACAGCGGGTAATGAATGCATGAACATCACGGAACATAGTATGCCACCAATAATGGTTGTCTAGCAAATGCCACTGCTGCTCAAGAACTCTCTCTAAGCAAAGCTCTGGTGGTAGAAGATAGTCTACTTTCTCCACGAGCTGATTTAAATATAAGCACTCATCAGTTTTCGGTTCATGGAACTTTAGCGGGGGCTAAGGAAGGAGAATGCTTGAAACCAGGTCCTGCAAAGGTGGTGGACGAATCTGTAGTCACATTGTTGAAGAATAAGGAGATTGCGGTGGAGGAGCTTGGAGAGTCTGTCTCAGATGTTCCAGTATTAGAGAAAGAAGAGGGTGAGATATTAGTAGGGACGCCTTTGAGTAGTTCAGTCCAGGAAACAGAGGGGAATTGGACAAAGGTTTCTCATTCGGGGGGCTCTAAATTAAAAAAGAATGGTAGAACTTCAGAGTTAATTTATGGTCAAGTTCGTTTCACCGTCTAGATTTGATATACTCAAAGATAAGGATGCGAATGGAGCGAGTTTGGAAGGTAAATACATAAGTGGGGATAGTTCTCTTGATTCTGCTACTATTTTAGCAAAATCTCAGGAAAATATTTCTCAAACGGAGTTCCCAGCTCTGCGTGCTGTGCTTCCTTGAACTTCTAAAACGGCACAAAAATTTGTCTTATAGACAACTCAGAAACCGCAAGAGCCTCAATCTTGCAATGTCGACAAAAAGAATACTAAAATCAAATATTGATGTCTGGTTTCTTCTTGGGTTGTATGGAGTGAGAAAGTAAAACTGCAGGTTGTTTTCAAAAGTGGTAAGATGATAACATGTTCAATGCAGATTGAGAACACAGACGAATAATTCTGGTGCTCATTTATTTATGCTTCAAATTTAGCAGAGGAGCGCAAGGAGCTATGGCAGGAAATTCAAGCCCAACAAGATCTATCTACGTTCAGAGGGAAGCCTTGGCTATTGTTCTGGGATTTTAGTGAAACCTTACACTTAGATGAACATTCACCTTCTGATATTTCTCCAATGGTTACTTCTGGTATGCTTTGTGAAGTGGTCAGGTACTGTTCTTTATCTGAGCTAAAAACTCTAGCCCCAAAATTCACATGGTGTAACAAGAGAGAAGATGGGTTGATTTGTAAGAAGTTAGATAGAGTTTTGAGGAATGACGCATGATTATAGATATATCCCCAGTCGGGTGGTTGTTTAGACCATTTGCGTGGACAGTTCTTGTTGACATCGAAAATTCAAAAGAAGAAGGGGCCATTAAAATTTACGAATGTTATTGCTTCCCACCCAGAATTTCTACCGTATGATGGACACCTATTGGACCAATTCGGTTGCTATATTTCACTCCACATCTTTATTATATCACTTTACTAAGAAATTAAATGAGCTTAAGCCAACCCTGCGAGCTTTAAGTAGAAACAAATTATCGGATCTTTCTCGAAAGGCTAAAGAGGCTTATCATTTTTTATGTGCATGCCAAGTGAACTCTCTCACAGTACACAGCCGCAAGATGTTGTAGCAGATGCAAGAGCTTTTGAGAGATGGGAAAGAGTAGCTGGAATGGGAGAAGCTTATCTCAAACAGAAATCAAAACTCCATTGGCTGAAAGTAGGGGATTAGAATAATAAGTTCTTTTACAATACGGTTAAGGAGAGACACGCAATGAATATGATTCATGAGATTCTTGATCCTAAAGGTCTCAGACTTACGGACATGGAGGACATTAAGGCAGAGGCAGTTCAGTTTTTATTTTTGAACTATTGACGAGGGAACCAGGGGACTACTGATGCGTTCCTTGTTGGCCCTAAAAACGCAAGTCAAGGAATGGATAATATCAAGAAGGCAATGGACTACCAAGGAACAAAAAGAAGCCGAAAACTGAATCTTGGAATAAAAAGAAACCGGAAACTGAATCTTGGAACAAAAAGAAACAAAAAACTGAATCTTGGAACAAAAAGAAACCCAAAACTGAAGCATGGAAGTCAAGAAGCATTGCAACTAATGCATAGAGTCCACAAGAAGGTGTGTCAAGGATTGCAAAGGAGTCGCCAAGGATCCATGGGTTTCTTCCTGGTCAAAGCATTTCGTCAAGATTTGCGAGTGTCCTTATCACCAAGGGATATTCAAGAGGATCACTTGGACCTTAAGGGTTGTATTCATGCCACATTGGTTGTGATACATGTCCAAGTTGGCTAAGGCATTGGCCATATGATCCACTAGCACTCTTATTCCCTTAGTTCGGTTTTGTCCCAATGGGTTTTCCGAACAAGGTTTTTAATGAGGCTTGTGGCTCATATGCTTATCTTTGCCAACCCTTAGTCTGATCCATTGCATGGCCCGTCTTCATCTTTTGGCGTGGCCCATGATCTCTTATCTCTCTATCTTAAGTTTGAATTTGTTTTATTGCATGGTCTTTGAGTGTTCAGGAGGCATGTCTCGTAACTCTCTTTGCCTTTATCACTTTGTCTATTCTCCTTCTTGCCTCCTCTCCTTTATATTGAGGCTAAGACTCATTGTAATCTTTATCTATCTTTTAATCAAAAACCCTTTTCAAATTATTGATCATTATTCATCCAATTTATTTTATTGCATGGTCTTTGAGTGTTCACGAGGCATGTCTCGTAACTCTCTTTGCCTTTATCACTTTGTCTCTTCTCCTTCTCGCCTCCTCTCCTTTATATTGAGGCTGAGACTCATTGTAATCTTTATCTATCTTTTAATCAAAAACCCTTTTCAAATTATAGATCATTGTTCATTCTTTTTCGTGTGATTCGAACTAGGAAAACTCTTAGGTCATTTCCTGTGATTCGATTGACCAACCCGTCTCATCAAAAGGCTATTCCGCATCCTTTTGTGGTGACATTCGATCCATTAAACCACAAGGTGCTTGTTAATGAGGTCTTGCAACCCCTCACATTGAACTCACTATCTCGTTATCGGAATTGGGAAGTGTTTCCTCACGAGGAACACATCAATTACACAAGTTGTTCAGTTGATTTTTTGCAGAACCTGGTGGGATTTAGATGTGATGAGGAGCAGCAAAATCAGTTAGTATCTGAAGTTACAGAAGCTGAAATAAAAATAATAATTTTCTGTATACCTATGAATAAGTCCCCGGGACCAGATGGATATACAGCTGAATTGTTTTGGAAAGCTTTGACAATAGTAGGGAAAGATCTCACTGCTGCTATCCAATCTTTTTTCATTTATGGGTTCCTACCTAAGGGTCTAAACACTACTATTCTTGCTCTCATTCCAAAGATAATTATGGCTCGAGAAATGACGAACTACCGCCCTATCTCTTTATGCGATATTGTCTATAAAGTTATTTCAAAGATCATTGCAAACATGCTCAAAGTTATTCTACCTGATTTTATAGCCCCAAACCAATCTGCGTTCATAAAAGACCATCTCCTCAGGGAAAACTTACTGTTAGCAACAGAGTTAGTAAAGGATTATCACAAGGAAGGGATAACTGCTAGGTGTTCAATGAAAATTGACATTTCCAAAGCTTTTGTGTCAGTTCAATGGCCATTTGTATTGAATATTCTTCAGGCGCTGAAATTTTCCTGAACGATTCATACATTGGATCAATCTTTGTATATCTATGACCTCCTTCTCGTTGCAAGTTCACGGCAAGATAGCTGGTTTTTTTCAGAAGTAAATGAGGACTACATCAGGGTTGCTCTCTTTCTCCTTAAATGTTTTTGATATGTATGAATGTTCTATCAATGTTACTGGATCGAGCTGTGCAGGAGAGAAAGTTTGGTTTCCATCCTTGCTGTAAGAATATGCATCTCTCTCATCTTTGTTTTGCAGATGATATAATGTTTTTTTCAGATGGTAAATCGTGCTCTTGGAAGGGATTTTAAGGTGTTTAAGAGGTTTTCAGAGATCTCAGGGCTCCATGTAAGCTTATAAAATCAAGCATTGTTTTATAAGGTATCTTGGCTGATTTACGGTCTGTGTTAATGAATCATTTTCCCTTTGACTCGGGCACTTTACCGGTTCGATACTTGGGATTGCCATTATTAACCAAGAGGATGACTTTAGGGGACTGTCTTCCCCTTATAGAGACGATCGCACAAGGACAGGATTATGGAGAAATTTATTTTTATCATATGCTGGAAGGTTGCAACTACTCACCTCAGTAATTGCTAGTCTTACTAATTTCTGGATATCCTCATCTCGCCTGGCAAGTGCGTGTATTAAGGAAATATAAAAAATATGTGTGGCTTTTATTTCGTTGAGATCTGATAATAATTCTTGAAAAGCAAAAGTGTCTTGGTCAGATGTTTATCCCAAAGTCTCAGGTGGATTGGGCTTAAAATATCTACTCGAAGCAAACAAAGTGAGCTGTTTTAAGCTTATATGGCGACTTGTTTCCCGGAAAAGTTCTTTATGGGTGAACTGGGTAAAACGGGAATATGATTCGTTCTGCCTCATTCTGGTTGATCAAGGAGACCACATGCTTAGGTTCTTGGATGTGGAAGAAACTTATCAACTATAGAGCGCAGGAAAAAAAATACAGCATGATGGAGATAAAAAGTGGAGTTCAAACCTCTTTCGGGGTTGGTCATTGGAGTGGCATTGGTCGTATACATGAATTACTTGGACATAGGGGTTTCATTGACATGTGACTTCCGAGAGAAGCTTCAGTGGCATATGCTATTGTGCATCAACTGTGGAGGCATCGCTCTGAAATGCTGTATTAAGTGGAAGAGGAGATAAACAAAGTTCAAAACCGAGGAGATGGTATTGATGTTGCCCTTTGGCGAGGTGCTGATGGGAAGTTCAAACCAAAATTTTCAAAAAATGAAACTTGGCAACAGGTTCGCATGTTAGGAAATTACATGATGGGTCTAAAGGAATTTGTTTCTCTGGTTCCACACCCAAATATTCATTTATATTATGGCTCACAAGCCTCAATCGTTTAACTACGGGCGATCAAATGCTGTCTTGGAATACATGAGCTAACCCGTCTTGTATTTTCTGCAATCATTCACTGAAACTCGAGATAATTTTTTTTCACATGGTCTCTCACTTCACATATCTTAGCGAAATGTCTCCTTCAACGCCATTATACTATGGATTTTGTCCAGCTGCTCTCTCTTGATGCAGGACAAACATTCAAAGCTTCTACAAGAATTCTTCTCTGCTATGTGCTGCAGGTCACAGTCCATACTATATGGCTGGAACGTAATAGGCAGAGGCATGGTGAGCCCCCTCGCCCTCCTCCTCAGCTTATTACATTCATTGACTGTATTCTCCGTAATAGAATATCTTCACTCTTGAAGCCAAGTTCGTCCAAGCTGAGATGGCCTTACCATTTGGTTTGGTTCTAGAGGCTAATTTATCTTACTATCTCTAACTGAATTGTGGTTCTAGATTCTTAGCTTCATTTTAAACCTTATAAAAACGGATGCATACAATGTACAAAAGGTTTTTTGGTTGAATAAATTTTATATTCATTCAAAAAAAAAAAAACTTGAAAAACACTATTTCACTTTCTCCTCTCTCTCTCTCTCTCTCATGAAGAAATAGTGTGCCATAAGTGGACTATATCCACAAAAAAACCATCGATCTATGGAGATAAACCAGTAAAAGTTCATGTTGAAGACGATAAGCGACCACAATATCACTGGAAAGGTTGTAGCCCAAACCAGAGAGATATGTTCGATTATTGATATATCATGTATTTTATGGTTTTATGACATGATATATGCATTGGTTTTAGAGTTTTTTGTATATATATTGAGTGTTATTAGGTACAAACATGAATTTGACTTTGATGAGCACTTTGGAGCTTTTGGAGGCTTGTAGCTGAGCAAAACAACAAGGAGACAATTATTACTGTCCATGTCGACTGACAGGCCATTCCTGTGTCGGTCGACACAACCACGACGTGATTGACGCCTTCGATTTTTATCAAGTTTCAAGATTTGCAAATTTACCCCAGAAGTTTCTAAAGTTTATATTTCATGCCTACTCGTGTTTTTAGGTTAACTATGTTTTAGAAGTCCCAAAGACTAAGTTTTGTCATTCTCTAAGTTTTAATTATTCAAGTTTCATTGCAAGTTTCAAGCAAGTTCTGGAGAGAAGATTCAGATCTCAAACTTTGTAGAGAGAAGAATTCTGAACTCCCTTTGTTACTTATTTTATTTCATGAGTATTATTCAGACAATGATTTGCGTTTTCTTTTCTATGTCTGAGTAGTCACCTTGTTAGATCTAGGGTTTCATAAGGTTTATGATGGTTTGTTTAATTGGGCATAGACATGTTAGGTTATCTATAATGTTCTTCATCTAGATGTGATTATCACATTAGTCTTAAGACTGATCACTTTAATATCCTGGTATCATAGGAATGTTGGTAGGTACGAGAGTGCTATTGATATCCTGACCTAATCTTAGATGAGCAAACAGCCTTTTCGCAGCGAGAGTTGGTTTAGGAATTTTGTAAACATATCGTACCCGCTAATCATAGAGACTCTATTTATTGGTATTTCGCAAAGAGATTTGGTTGTTTTATGTTTAGAGGATAGATGTCGTCGCAGCGAGAGTTGGATGAGATATCATATTAGTGTTACAAGTTTAAGAACCGAACAAACAATTTATTAGAACTGCCCACTTCACACTCCTGATTATTCCCGATGATTATCCCTAGGTCTAGCGTTTTTAGTCACTTGAATTCAATCCCGTTCATCTTGTTTACTTTTAATTACATTGCTTTATTTATTTACTATTTATTGATCTAGCTTAACTCGAACCTGTGTTTATATTGTGTGAGTTTTCAGAGTCCTTGTGGATTCGACCCCTAAGTACTGCAATTGATCTCTTAATTTGAGAGAGTAGTTCTAGGGTTACTTTTGACCCCTGTCAAATTTTGGCGCCGTTGCCGGGGACTCTAAATTCACCATTAGATTTCAGTTAGAGTCTAGTCTAGATTTTACTTTTATTTTGTTACTTACATCTCTATTTTCTTTAATCTCAGGTGCATGAATCTTAGGAGCAACAAGAATAAAGAACTAGTTGTTACTGAGGAGATTAAGAAGTTAGAGAGAGCAAATCGCAGAGCATAGAGAAAATCAGAGATGGTTAAAACTATTGTGCTTGAGAGAGATGCTACTGGGATCTTACGTGATAAAGAGGGGAACCGGTTCAATGATCAATGTCAGAGACTTGATGCTGAAGGGAACCCCATTGTCGAAACCGTCGATGATACTATTGATGTCGACCGACACGTTGATGTGCCTGTCGGTTGACACGCTGCCGAAGGATGTGGCCGCGCTGATTTGGATGCTCAGGTTGAAGCTGTGGGAAGAACACTGGCTGAACACAACAGACCCAATAAGTTCTACACTAATAGGTTTGCTATATATCCTCCTGCTTTTCAGAGGAATAATTTTTAGTTGAAACCCCAATACTATACTCTGGTGGGGCAACACACTTTCCATGCTCATCCTGCTGAACATCCTATGAACCACATAGATGAGTTTGAAGACTTGGCTTCGAGTATTAAGCCAATGGAGTGTCTGAAGACTATCTAATCTGCAAGCTCTTCCCATACTCTCTTGTTGGGGAAGCAGCTCACTGGCTGAAGCAATTACAGCCAGGATCTTTGACCACTTAGAAGGACATCAAGACAGCTTTTCTGAATAACTTCTATGATGATGCTAAGACATATGACTTGAGAGATTTGATCATTTAGTTCACTCAGGGACCTGCAGAGACTCTTAAAGCTGCTTAGTTGAGATTCAAGGGGTACCAAAGAGATTGTCCACACCATGGTATTGATGAAGTCCAGCTCATAAGGACTTTCTTTTGCAGAATTGATTGGAGGTATCAGGTTGCTTTGGATGCTGCTAGTAATGGTAACTTCAATACTAGAACACCAGTGGAAGCTATTGAGTTGATTGAGAACTTGGTATCTAGTAATAGTTTCAAGAATGCTGATTATGAGAGGAAGAAGTTAGCTGCTGGATTGAACAATAGTCAGATGGCTGAAGTCAAAGCAAAGCTTAATATTGTGCACAACCTTCTACTGAACAAGAAATTGGTTCACTTTGCTCAAGGGTTGAAGTTTTTGAAGCTGAGGATGAAGCTAATGAAGAGGATGTGAACTATGTGAATGGTTCCGGTTTCAGTGACCAAAGGTTTAGAAATTCTCAAGGCAACTTCAGAGGCTATAACAATCAGAGGAACAACTATGGGAACAACCAGAACTCCTCTGGATTTACGCCCAAGCCTGTAGTTCAGGAAGCTCAGTGAAACAACTGCAGTTTCACCAGGAACTATGGAAGTTCCCACTACCATAATCCACCTGCTAAGACCCCGGATTCTGAGATGAAAGATCTACTTGATCAAATTCTAGAGGGACAACAAAAAATGACCGTAGACTTGATGCTCTCTATGCTAATCTGAATGGGAAGTATGAGACATTGAATTACCATATCAAGAGATTGGATTCCCAGTTTGCTCAATCTGCAGAGAACACTAAACGCCCTGATGGCATCTTACCTGGAAGAACTGATACAAATCCTAAGTATCAGTGTGGTGCTGTTATGTCCTGGGGAGATATGATCAAGAGATAGGTCAAAGAAGAGAGTCTAGAGAAGTCTGAAGCTCAGGAAAAAGTTGGAACTCTTATCACGGAGCTCATGTCGATTGACATATGTATCCCATGTTGGTCGACACCATCCCAATTTTCAGAAAGTTTGATGCAAGTCACGACTAAGGACGGTCCTGGCTCCACCCAAATCGATCGACAGGCAGCTGGCCATGTCGGTCGACATGCTCAGCTATCTGATGGAATATATCCGAAAATTGCCTAAGTTGGAGGATCCTGGTAGCTTTGTTGTGCCTTGTTCCATTGTTGGGGTTAGATTCACTGATTCACTTTGTGATATTGGGTCTAGTATCAATCTTATGTCCAATGACATTGCAACAAGGTTGGGAATCAGCAATATGAAGAGATCTTCAATAGAAATTACATTGGCTGATGGTTCACTGAAGAAATCCATGGGTTTTGATGAGAATCTGCAAGTTCAGGTTGGTGATTGTCTCCTTCCTTGTGACTTCCTTGTTGTTGAGATGGATATTGGTTCCGATATGCCTTTGATTTTGGGAAAGCCATTCCTTGTTACTGCTGGAGCTGTCTTTGATTTGCTGAGTAGCATAATTTCTCTGAGACATGTTGATCCTGATGTGTTCTATGATGCTATATGGAAGGCTATGTAATGTGGACCCCTCAGGTTGTTGCTGAAGATGTTGACAAGGTTTGTCACCAAGAGGTGAATGAGATTCAATCTAAGGAGTTCATTGCAAAGAATTTGAAAGCTGCGGTTAAAAAGAAGAAACCGCAGAGAAAAACAGTGACCCAAGAGCCTCTTGTGACTTTGACTCCTGTGAGACAAGTTGATGATACCATTAAGTACAAGCTTCAGTATGGAAGTGGTTCAAGACCATTTGCCAAGATTAGAGCTATCATCACTCCTGAGTTTAAGGCTAAAGGACAAGCTGTGCTGGATGAGATGATGCATAGGGTTCTGAAACCCAAGATGCTTGACTTGAGTGAGGATGATCAAGGTTCAAAGACTTCGTCTTCACCACTTTTGGATCCATCCGGAGAATCTCTATCCATCTGATTTCTAACAAAGTCAAGCTAATGACTAAAAATAAGCGCTTGGTGGGAGGCAACCCACCGGTAAGTCTGTAAATACGTTTTTATGTGTCTTGTTACTGATTTTTCTTTGTTTTTGTTTTGTCTCAGAAACTAGACGTGCTTAATGACAAATTTGGAAGGATTGCTCATGGATTGGAGAAAATTTTGATAATTTTTCGACCAAGGAACACAAGGTTTGTGTCCGTGTTGGTCGACATGTACACCTTGTGTTGGTCAAAACGGACCCAAGGTTAGTATATATACCTAATTTTCTTTTTTTCTTGACTTCTTCCTTTCCAAAAACTCGTAGAACCGCCGCCTATATCACTCCAGATCGCGTTTTTGCTATTCTTCATCAATTCATTCGATTTTTCCTTCTAAACTCAAGAAATTTATACTCTTTGCATTCCTATATCATCCATTCTACCCGAATCAAAGGTATGTTATTCAAATCTCCATTCTTAATTCCGAAACTTTCAAGGTTTAATTCTCACTTTTATAATCTGGTTTTGCTCTTAATACTTTCTAATCTTAGTTGATTATGACGAATTAGAAGGATTTAAGTGTAGATTTATGTTGCATTATATTGAATTGATAGGAAAGTCATGAATTCCTATTGATAAAAGCTTAAATTATTTTAAACTTGAAATTGGAATTTAAGTTGCTTAAAGTGAATGATCAATAGTGATGTAGTGGTATCAATAATCTATTATGTTAATCTCGTGATAAAGTGCCAATT
The DNA here is from genome assembly GCA_963555745.1 of Cardamine flexuosa. Lineage (NCBI taxonomy): Eukaryota > Viridiplantae > Streptophyta > Magnoliopsida > Brassicales > Brassicaceae > Cardamine > Cardamine flexuosa. The sequence goes on along the minus strand of OY743214.1, from coordinate 23,942,563 downwards.
CAAATGCAATTTGATTAAGATTTCCAATTTTTCATTCGGAAACAACATGCAATTGGCACCGTGTCGATCGACATGGTTTGGTCGTGTCGGTCGACACAGTGCTGGATTTTCGTACTATATGCTAATTTTTGATATGTTTCTGTTTCAGGAGATGACTTCTAGAGGGACACGTCAGAGAACAGCCGGAGCTTCAAGTTCTAACCCTACACGTTAGTATCATCCACCTTGGCCTCGAGAAGCAGGCACAGCCATTCCATCTTATCTCGAGTTTGATGGACCTCTACGGAAAGAGGTTAAGAAGCCATCTTGTACTCGTAGGCCTATGCTTGAGCATTGGGATGATTATGATACATTGTTTTACAATGCATGGTTAGAAGTGGCTATTCAGCCAACCCGGATTATGAGCTCACTTGCCATGCGCCGTATGGAGATTACAGATGAGTGTCTCTATGCATTAGATGAGATTGGATTGGGTAGTATGTGCATCGTGCATCATGACCTATACCCAGATTTGGTGCGCCAGTGCAGGTTTATTACCGGAATGAGAGGGTGAGGAGAGCGCAGGATGGTATCCTGACCTTTATGGCCAATGGAGTACGCCACAGGGTTGCTCTTTTGGCCTTATGCGATATATTTGGATTTGATAGGTTGAAGTCTCTCACGACTTTGGAGGTGGTCAGTTAGACATCAATGATTTCTGGTTGCAGTTTGTGAATGAGGTTTATGACCCAACAAAGTCGAAGCATTCTGATATCAGACATCTGGTTATTCGGTATGTAGTTCGGGCCATCTCGAACACTATCCTGTGTAAGATGGAGCCAGGAAAGATGAGGCAGTCTGAGTTGTTGCTGGTGTCTTATGCCATACATGATTTGTTCTCTGGTGGATAGCAGGAGTTGAATGATGATGTCAACCTTGGTGCAAATTTTGCACACCATCTGGTGAGTCTCAAGATGAAACCTTTCACGGGTAATGCAGGGGGGGAAGATTGAGAATGTTGGTAGTCTCCTCACCCCTATCTTCAAGTATTGTGGCATCAACATCAACACCTATGAGGCGATTACAGATGTCAGTCTTATGGATGGGGATTTTCTCAAGAGTGCTGGTTGGATTACGCGTGACTGGACTTGGTGCTATCGCAGTGAGAATGTGGACTATACCATCAAGCTCCCCCAGCGCGAACTTGTGAGCATCACAGGCAGTCAGGCTCAACTTCTCTTCCAGCCGCATCACACGCTGCGCCGCCTTGCACTTCAGACCTGCCGTCACAGAGGCGCCTCCTCTTAGTCCATCCCTACAGCACCCAAAGATGATCCGATCCCAGACTCGTCTACACGTCAGTTCGGACTTCCCGCTACACATCTTATTCCTAAGGAGAATGCTGTTTTTCAGAGGTACGTAGCGGATAGTTTCCAGAGTGTCTGGAACACAATTGCTTCCTTGTCTTGCTGTGGATGTGTTCGTCGCACCGATGCAGCTTTTGCTCAGCCCAAGCCTATCCCGATCCCCACTCCATCTCCGTCTTCAGACCCCACTACGGAAGAGGATTAGTTCTTTCTTTTTCTTTTTCTTTGAGACATTTTTTTTTTTCTAGTTTTTGATTTTGTTTTGTTTCTGTTTTTTTGTTTCTAACTCCTATTGAATGTTGTTGAACCTATTATGTCATTCTTTATTTTGCTATTTGACATATTTTAAACTCTTAATCAGGATCTAATGTCAGAAAACGAGTTGATTGATCAGTTGAATGGTGTCAGAACTTCAGAAACACATAATCTTGCTCGTGTCGACCAACACGACAGATGTGTGTTGGTCGACACACACACACACCATCACATGTCACGTTTTTTAAAACATAACAGTTCAATTTCTATTCAATATTTTTCTTTTTTATCACCTTTCTTAAGCTTAATTTCACTGGGGACAGTGTAGTTTAAGTCTGGGGGATGTAGTTACTAACTCTATTTATTCTTTTGAGAGTCAGTCCCAATTTTTCTTTTGAAATTCAAAACCTTTGTTTTATTGAGTCAAAACTTGTCCAGAAACAATGATGATACCGAGGAATCAACCACACTTTACAGTAAGCTCTCATGTGACCATTTGATTCTATCCTGACCTGAATCCGAGACTAATGGGAAACTCAATGGCCAGTCAGATTTCTTAAGATCCCCCATGTTTCCAATGTCCTAGACCCGAGCTAAGTATTTTATTTTATTGATGGAATTGATATCTGTTGGGTTTGATTTTTCGTATAAGCTTGACACTCTGGCCTGTTTGATTTAAATGTGGCACTCCTCTCCCTTTTCCCTAATTCTGAATTTATAACGGTGAGATGATTGTCATTAGGGTAAATGGTAGGAAGAAACTTCTGATGACCATTTGTTTACTCTCATGAAAAGATCACATAGGGATTATAAACGGTAGGAAGCAACTTCCGATGACCATTTATTTATAATCTCCGAAGTTATGGATTTAATCCTTATAGGAAAAAAAATATATAATAAAAAAAAAAAATAATAATAAGTCTGGGGGAGTTTAAAGAGTACCAATAAAGTTGATAATGGCTGGCTTGTTATAGTGAAATACGGTTATAAATCTAGAAGATCCTTGACATTGAAACTGTTGGTAGGATAGAAAAACAGCGATGAAGGTGGTTTTTTGGATTATGTTGAGTAAATTGTGGTGGAAATTAGGAATGCTTGAGTGCCTGCGATGAAGTACATGGTGGTCTGGATCTTGTTAAGTAAGGATTTCTAGTGGTTCACTATAGTGAATGTGATTGTGGTGTTCTTATGAAGTTATGAGTTTCGCGATTTTCAAACTTCTTCCTTGATTTAGTTTTCTGTTTGCTTGAGGGCAAACAAAAGCTAAGTATGGGGGAGTTGATATATCATGTATTTTATAGTTTTATGACATGATCTATGCATTGGTTTTAGAGTCTTTTGTATATATATTGAGTCTTATTAGGTACAAACACGGATTTGACTTTGATGAGCACTTTGGAGCTTTTGGAGGCTTATAGCTGAGCAAAAAAACAAGGGGACGATTATTGCTGTCCATGTCGACCGACAGGCCATTCCTGTGTCGGTCGACACAACCATGACGTGAATGACTCAAGTTTCAAGATTTGCAACTTTGCCCCAGAAGTTTCTAAAGTTTATATTTCATGCCTACTCGTGTTTTTAGGTTAACTATGTTTTAGAAGTCCCAAAGACTAAGTTTTGTCATTCTCTAAGTTTTAATTATTCAAGTTTCATTGTTAGTTTCAAGCAAGTTCTGGAGAGAAGATTCAGATCTCAAACTTTGTAGAGAGAAGAATTCTGAACTCCCTTTGTTACTTATTTTATTTCATGAGTATTATTGAAACAATGATTTGTGTTTTCTCTTCTATGTCTGAGTAGTCAGCTTGTTAAGTCTACGGTTTCAAAAGGTGTATGATGGTTTGTTGAATTGGGCATAGACATGTTAGGTTATCTATAATGTTTTTCATCTAGGTTTGATTATCACACTAGTCTTAAGACTGATCACCTTAATCCTGGTATCATAGGAATGTTGGTAGGCGCGAGAGTGCTATTGATATCCTGACCCAATCTTAGATGAGCAAACAGTCTTTTTGCAGCGAGAGTTGGTTTAGGAATTTTGTAAACATATCGTACCCGCTAATCATAGAGACTCTATTTATTGGTATTTTGCAAAGAGATTTGGTTTACTTATGTTTAGAGGATAGATGTCGTCGCAGCGAGAGTTGGATGAGATATCATATTAGTGTTACAAGTTTAAGAACCGAACAAACAATTTAGTCTTGATTATAGAACTGCCCACTTCACACTCCTGATTATTCCGGATGATTATCCCTAGGTCTAGCGTTATTAATCACTTGAATTCAATCCCGTTCATTTTGTTTACTTTTAATTGCATTGCTTTATTTATTTACTATTTATTGATCTAGCTTAAATCGAACCTGTGTTTCTATTGTGTGAGTTATCAGAGTCCTTGTGGATTCGATCCCTAAGTACTGCAATCGATCTTTTTATTTGGGAGAGTAGTTCTAGGGTTACTTTGACCCCGGTCAATTATGTTGGTACAGATTTTAGAAACATACCTTAAACGACCCAAGGCGATTCAAACCGATCAAAACCAGGGCCCAATTAAGTCAGCCCAAGGCGATTCACACCGATCAAAACCAGTCTCCAGAGGATTTAATCAAGTTAACCGGGCTCAAGGGCGTAAACTAGATAAAAGAAGAGGAATCGGGAAGGAAAAGGAAAATCCCATTAAGGAGTCCCAAACCGCATTGACACCGACTTAAGATCCCTATAAATAGAGTAACTTTCCAAGCATTCAGGGGTATCCAGAAATCTTGGAAAAGACTGAAGAACGCAACACTGCTATTTTAGTCTTATTTCCTCTTTTAACCTTGAAAACCTAATTATCCTTGTAATTTTCGATCAAAATGAAACTTATCAATAAAGAAATCAACTTAAAACCCTAATTGAATTCTAAGGCTCAACAGATCATGACATGCATTCTCGATCAATATATGACAATCTAGAGGATATATATACAGTAAACCTATCTAAATTAATAATGTTGGGACCATGATATTTTAATAATTTATAGTGATATTAATTTATCTGCACATTAATAAATATTATTTTATAGTATAAAATAATATTTATTAATTTATAGAGAGTTTTATTTAAACTTAATTAATCTAAGGTGTACCGTGGGTTCAACCCTAGTTCACACTTAAATTAAGAGACGATGATATAAATGATCTAAAGTGTTGGCAGGATTTTCTTCTCTTCTGGTTATATGTGTCTCCCAAAGATACTATAAGGCAAAAAACCTCTCATATGGGTCTTTATATATATATGCACATATTCATACCATACACTAAACCTACTTGTTCGAAAGGTTTAAATTATTTATGTGCATAAACACACTGTATTTGTTTCTTATGTTTCTACATTTCATAGATCAAGATATTTTAGTCAGTCGATGCTGAAGCTCCACATTTGCCCTCCAATTTTTCAAACTGGTCTCTAAAGTATCATATGTTACACAAAAAACAGTGCTAATATCATCCTCACCAAGACAGCAACATGTAGCTTCGTTTTTACTATTATCAATATGTACTCTCACATATATAATTAAATATAAGTAATCACTCTCATATGCTTTACGCAAGCATATAAAATCAACTAATATGAAAGATTGTATTTTGAACAAACAATAATAATATGAGATTGTATATAAATTGCACTAGAAAAATTTGGATTTTATGATTCATTGTTTTTACAAATACGAAAGTAGAATTTAGGGGGGGAAAGAAGAATAAGTAGAATTAGGCTACCAGGGGCACACATACTTTAAATATTATGGAGAACTCCAATATCTTTTAACTTTTATCATGATTAAAACTGCAAACTACTGATGTAATATATACTAGCTGATTTCCCTGCACGTAACGAGCGGAAATAAAGGATTTCATTGATAAAAATTAGAGATAACCCATGTAAATTCAATTAATAATAACATAAGATAAAAATAAAAATTCAAAATCAATTCAAAAACATTGATCGATAGATAAAAATAACTAACATAAAGTAGATTTATATTCTCATACAACTAATAAATATTTAAAAAAATATATTTGTATACAACAGTTAAAGTTGTTTTCTTGGTAAAAAAAACAACATTAGATAATGTTTGACCTTGACTCTTTTTCATGGTTATAGTTAAAGCAACAACAACTGAAAACTGTCTACTTCTCATTCGGAACATGAACTTTCCTTTGGGTGATATTACAAACATTCTAGGAATTAAGACATGACTCCCAACATTGTTACCATTTTTAATTTTAGCATGAATAACATGGTTTGCCAACTGAACAACTTGCAACCTCATAGTATTGCATGAACCAATCTTAGAATCAATATTCATAATTATCATGATATGAGTTCCTTTCTTCAATAATAACTTCTGGTTTGGCAAACCCGACGACTTGATACCATTTAAATATTTTGGAGAATACATAATAACACTATGTGGACTCGCATCAGATACTTCAATACTATTAGAAATATGATAGACATTGTCTTCACTGATTTCAATTTCAGACAAGTAACTGTTACCATTTCTGAAAACATCTAACATCGTAAATAATAATGCTTTTGTAGTCGCTGGCAAAATAAATAAAAATAAATAATAATGCTTTTGTAGTCATTATAAATCAGCTAGATTGTATGTGTAAGACTGAGAGGTTTGATCAATAATGCCTTCGGCTGGAAGTGGCATTCCTACATTCGGATACGGAATAGAAATAATATATAATGCTGTACCAGTAAAATATTTATAAACATAATTTACCTTGATTCCATGTAGCATCTGTTCACATTTTAGTAATTTCATCATATAGAAGTTTTCAAGAAGCATCTCATACTCTCTTATGGTCAACTACATTGTTTGTGATAATAACAAATAATTTTCTCAAATACAGTAAAACCTCTATAAATTAATAATATTAGGACCAATGTATTTTATAAAATTTTATTAATTTATGGTGATTATTAATTTATAGAGATGATATTTGAGACAAAATATCAATTTGGGACCAAAATATTTTTATTAATTTAACGAGGTATTAATTTGTCGAGTATTAATTTATAGAGGTTTAACTGTAGTCTCTTATACCCATAAACTTGCTTCTATAAATTTACCTTTAAATAAAATAAATATATTCTATTATATTGAATATAGCATGTGTAAATATTTCTAACTTAAATGTTAACTTTAATTCTCACCTCTATTAGGTAGGTCCTCTTCATTGATTCAGTTATGTCATTGAAGAGGACCTAAATGAAAGTCGGCCACAATCAAAGTGATATAATAAAGTAACAACTTTGAAGAAAAGGAGAACACGAACATGAGCACGATTCAACCAAAACTTTGACATTATTTAGTTTAAGGAGAGTAAAAGATTTTGTCGATGGTGCCGAGTTTCAAAAAAGTTTTTGAAACATGAATCGATGGTGACTAATAACCAAATCTTTGATACACAACAAAACCTTACTACATCTTTCTCAGGAAGCTTTAAAAGTATCTCCAAGGTTAGATCTTGAGGCAAGGACGAAGCTGATTTTGATCAAGTTTTTGTTTGTTTGTTTGTTTGGCATATTTTACTCTTTTCGTTGCACCATCTTTGGTCAAAATCTTAATTTTCTTCAGGCTGCATTACTTTCGACCCATCCATTATACATATATACATGTCATATGCTTTAGGATTCTTACAACTTGTTGTAAGGAATAAAAGATAATTTCAGTTTAAAACAAAAGTGAAAAAGAAACAGTGGCGATTGATTTAAGAGATTATAGAAACGAACTGCAAACACTACAATTTTTGTTGGCATTTTTAATATCATTTATTTCTTTTTCTAAATATTTTTTTTAATTTTAAATTTTTATTGGGCTTTATTGTGCTTGGGCTTGTTGGACCCATTGTTTTATGTAGTTAGTAGATTTAGGGTTAGAGATTTATGATGAAGTATTTAGAGTTAAAGCTAGCTGAGTCTATAAATAGTGTATAGCCGTCAGAGATAGAAAAATATACCCTAGCCGTCACCCTCTTTGTTTCTTCTTGTTGGAGACCGACAGTTGGTGGCTCATTTAGCCCCACTGCCAGTCTCCCCTTTTCTTTTACTTTTCCTTCATTTCATTTTTCAAATCTGTAGATGTGTGATTTGGTACGCTACCAGATCAGAAGGTCAACAAAGTGTTTCTGTCAGTCAAGTCGATATAATTTCCTGTCTTTACAACGCTTTCTTTTGGGTTTCATTGTTAGATTGGTTTGTCAGTACAATAAATGTTGCTCCATTGGGTGAGTTTCTATCTTTTTTTTTTCTTTTTTTTTCTTTTCTCTTTTTATGAGATCTATTCTAGATTTAGTTTGTTCATTAGTTCGAGATCTATTCTGAAATTAAAGGTTTGTTGGGAATCTATGGGTGTTTTCTAAATTTTGATTAAAATTGAGATATATGCTCTTTGTTTTACAAGCTTTTGCTTGTTGAATCATATCATATCCCCTATTGGTGGGTATGGTGTTTCTTCTTAAAAGAATTTCATAGGTAAATGAATTTATTAATGTCGTATCAAGTGGATTCTACTTGCAAATCTATGTCTAGATTTTTATTTGGTGGTTTCCCGTTTTGTAGAAGAGGATATCTGAAGTAAACATTAAAATTGCTCACCTAGACTGTTTTGGATAATAAACACTAATGATTCATTCGTACCAATAATCAGCTGTTAGATTTGAGTGCATAGAATGATTGAATTTTGAGTAAACAATGGGATTTCATAAACTCTCTAGCGGTGACATGAAGTAAATTTCTTTGTAAGATTTTGATCAAGTTACCATGTGTAACTTGCAGTTTTTTGCAATTTAATTAGCTCTGAATGCAAGTTTTTTTGTTTAAATTTATGTGAATACAAGTTGGGTCGTCATTTTTCATAACTCTTTGGAGTCTAAGCAAGAAGCCAATGCTGAGTGAAAAACAAGTTAGTACCTCTAGATCAATATTCTTAAAATATTCTCTTTAACATATATATCCTTTATTATATAAAGCACATGTCACCTGACCAATAAGAATCTGCCACATAGATTTTGTTTTTAAATTTTAATCTCAAAAATATAACAAAAAATAGATAAAAGCTGAAAAAAACAAAAAACAAAAAAAAACAAAAAAAATCCATTTTTCCCTCTTTGTTCCTCCTAAATTTTCTCCACTACATCATGTTGAAGTAAAAACTGTTCCATGATCTAAAACTCCAATTTTTCTTATTTATAACTCCTACTCAATTTCAGTTTTCTCCATATTTGTTTTTACTTTCACAATTTTACTTTGTTTCTACCTCTTCAATATCAAATCTTTAATCTTTAATTGAGAAGTACAACAAAGACAACAAGGAGGAGAAGAAAAAGCTAATTACCCTAGCTGTTGCTTACAGAATAAATTCCTCTTTTTTTCATTCCAACTTCAAAGTATGTTCTTTATTTTGGATTCAAGAGAATGAAGGTGCTAATATTCAGATCATTTACTCAATTTATTGTTTGAATCTCTCTTTTTTAGTTTTCCTTATATTTATGTTTTGATTTCAAATGTTAAACTAAATTTTGGAAAACTGTATTAAATAATATTTTAAGTAAATAATATATATTTAATCAAAGATTTCTAGAAATATTTTCATTTAAAAAATATAAGTGTTAAATTTCAAAATTTTAAAACACAAACTGGACTTGACATCATGTTCTAATAATTTCTTGATCTGTTAGATGTGTTAGATGTGTTATAAGTTATGTAAATTTATCAGTTATATTTATTTTTCTTTTTTTTTGGGGTCAACACAATTATATTTATTTAAAAGGAAAATAATTTTATAAAATCTTTAGTTAAATAAATATTATTAACTGAAAGTATTATTATAAATTTTAAAAATGATTTATCTTATTAATTAAGCACAAGTCATCTGACAAATGATTAGTTGATACATATATTATGCTTTTTAATGAATTAGATTTATGAATATATATTTAAATGCAACAGTTCATTTATAATCCAAATTAGAATGTCAAAACAAAAAGAATAGTGGATTTCATGTGTCTCCTAACTGTCCTCATTCTCTTAAGACTCGAATATAAATGAGCTCTTTCCATAGCTATTTTGTTGATGAGGTTACTTGAAAACCGTTTACTCTCTCTTTCACATTTTCTACTTAACCAACAAAACACAATAATCCAAAGAGATGTAAATCTATTTTTTCCCGTACGTAGTACGGGTTTTTATATTAGTTTTAGATAAATGAAATGCTCATTTATGAAAAAAATATTGCGCCAAAATTATTTTAAATTTTTAAAAAGTTTCAGTATTTGTCTAAATTTAAAAATATTTATGAAAACTCTGTGAGTTTTGTGTTACTACTGGATAAATATAGTTCTTCAAGATTTTATTCTATACAAATAAAATATATCTTTAAATAAAAACCATGCTGTCAAACATGCCTACGACATATGAATATAAATTTCAAGATAAGTTACAGTAAAACATCCATAAATATTACTATATGTACTTCCCAAAAGGAAATACTTTAATTTTCAAAATGAATTCTTAATTGTTGTTAATGTTGTTTTATTTATCCTCAAAGAACTCCCTAATAAAATATTTCAATCCTTATTTCTAATTTCGAATAAAGAAAAAATAGAAATTTTTGCATAGAGTATTATAGATGATTAGTCAGTCTAAAGTTGAGTTTGGGTCTTTCAAAAAATTAAAGTGCATAATTTTTACTGAATGTACATCTGCTAAAGGAGAGAAAGATGTACAATCCTAAAAATTACCCAAGAAATAAAACTAGATATGAGTATCTGACAATATTCTAAGGAATCACTTGCTTCCATAGCTTATCAAGGTCATCAAAAGCTTGCTACTGCATTATTACCAAATGACATTAGAATGCATTGAGTTAATAAAATTCCAAATTTTATTATGCTAGTTACAAAGATAACCTCAGTCACATCTCTACCAGTTCATTCTTCTTGAAAGATAGTGCTCACTCCTTTCAGGCTGTATTTTTTAGATTATAATTTAATGAATACTAAAGATTGTATAGTGTAAATTATAAAGTTGAAAGTTTAAATTACATGAAGTTGCAAAGAGAATAATATGCTTAAAACTTACTTTATTGAATTAGATTGAAATACAAAATTGAAATAATGCTAGAATACAGTACTTATATAATCCAGATCATTAATATATTTATAGAAATATATTTTTCCATGAATGTTATTTTTCTTAATTTAATGATGATGATGGATTTATGAATTTACTTCAAGATCTTTATGGTAAAAGATTTCATATAAAAGAAATTTACATAAACAATCCTAAAGTATATTTAAGCACATAATAAATCCATCAGTATCATGAAATTAAGAAACAATTTACACACATGGAAAAAATATATTTCCATAAATATGTTTAGTATTTAGGATTAGGTTAATATATAAAGTACTATATATATTACAAAAATAATGTAAAGTACTTATATACAATGATTGAATAAGTACATCTAAATTATATAAATATATATTTCTACAATCAAAGAAGAAAATAAAACTTACCAACATAGCAAAAGCTCAAAAGGATAAAATCTCAAGTTTCAAGACTCCACAAATAAGAAAAAGACTCATTTTTCAACTAAACTTTCAAAAGCAATCAAGGTATTCTAAAGTACCTTAGAGGAATTTAAAAAAAAAAAAAAAATTTAAGCCTTGAATGTCAACCATGTATTGTTTGCGATGGACCAACGATCTTTACTCTCTTTTTTGTTCAAGTTTTTGAACACTTTGGTGGCGATAGAAGTGAGAAATTTTATTTCCAACACTGCAAAAGAACAAGAAAAAAATTCATCTAGAAATACAGAGAAAAAAAATTTTCTACCATCGAAATCAACAATCTCTTATTTTACTCAATAGACACCAACTTAGATATATAGTTTATGAAAAATACATCTATACATATATATATAATTTTGAGGTTAGTGGATGGGAGAAGACTCACAATAACACAAATGAAAACCATATCTAGATTTTCTATAAACACAAACATGATCTGCTAGCTATACAAACTATGTCTACTAAATCAGTATAAATGTGCAGATGTATTGTGTCATCATTTATATTATCAAGTTGGTGTATACTTAATCAAATAAGAGATTGTTTATTTCGATGACATAAATTTTATTCTTTTATTTTTTTTTCAAAGGAAGTTTGTTCTTGTTCCTTTTCAGCATGGGAATAAATCACTTACTTCTATCGCCACCAAAGTGTTCAACAAATTGAACAAGAGAACAATGAAGATTGGTGATGCATCTCATATGCGACATTGTATGGGCTTCTGATGGAAAAGTGTATTGGCTTCAGCCCAAAACATTTCAGTTAACAAAAAATATCATTTATATCATTAAAACAGCATTTCAATTAGCTAATTTAACTCACTAACAGCTTAACTTGGTGAATACATTGCTCATTGAAATCTTAAGCAGAAGCATTACAAGTGTTTTGTTTTCCCAATCACACATTAATTAGAATTTTACTCTTTGGTAGCTTAAACAGGAGGATAAATGTTTACAGACAAAAAAAATCACCAAAACCAATCTTAGAGATCCGAGCTAAACAGTCGGCCTTTCAATTAGAAGTATGATCAATGAGAGAAAGAGAAAAAATATAGGAAAAGAAAGAGGAAGCAGAACAATCTTAGAAAGAAGATAAGAGAAGCGAACCAATCATTTTGAAAATGCACGATTGAGACGAACTATGTAGAATCTGATTTGAGATCTTGGAGAACTATCATTCTTGCTATGATCATTTTCATTGCCCAAATTAATGCTTTAATCTCCTAGTCATGTGATGAAGTGCTTCTAAAATGATTCATGTAAATTCAATTAATAATAACCCAAAATATTAATAAAAATTCAAAGTGAAATAACAAAATTTGATAAATAGATAAAAATAACTAACATAAAGTAGATTTAAATTCACATACAACTAATAAAATTTTTAAAATTTATCTTTGTATACAATATTTCAAGTTTTTTTCTTGGTAAGAACAAAACAACAATAGATCATGTCTGACCTTGACTCTATTTTATGGTTATAGTGAAAGCAACAACAACTGAAAACTGTCTACTTCTCATTCGGAACATGTTTCCTTTGGGTGACATTACACACATTCTAGGAATCAAGGCATTACTCCCAACATTGTTACCACATATAATTTTAGAATGAATCACATGGTTTGCCAACTGAACAACTTGCAACCTCGTAGTATTGCATCAACTAAACTTAGAATCAATATTCATAAATATCATGATAGGAGTTCAATTCTTCAATACTAACTTCTGGTTTGGCAAACCTGACAGCTTGATACCATTTAATATTTTTGGAGAATACATAATAACACCATGTGGACTCGCATCAGGTACTTCAATACTATTAGAAATGAGATAGACAGTTTCTTCACCGATTTAATTTTCAGACAAGTAACTGTTAACATTTCTGGATACATCAAACATGGTAAACAATAATGCTTTTGTAGTCACTGGCAAAATAAATAAAAATAAATAATAATGCTTTTGTAGTCATTAAAAATTGGCTAGCTTGTATGCGCGAGACAAAAATAGTTGATGTTTACTATGACAAAAATGCATAGTTAGTCTTACGTTAAGAGCATCTGTAGTGGGAATCTCTCACCAAAGTCTCTCATCTTTAAAAGAATTAAGAAAATAATAAATATTGTTATTTTATTATCACACTCTCTCAAAAAAGGTGAGATAGTCATTTTGAGAATTTCTCTCAACTTTTTTAGAGACTCTCATAATAAAATAACATTATTTCTTATTTTATTATTTCTTTTGTAGATGAGAAACTCTTGTGAAAAACTCCCATTGCACATGCTCTTAACCTTCCTGAATTTACAAACTATATTCGCAAATTCGAATATGTAGACTCCAAGAGAGACATCCAACGAAAGGTTGTCTCTTTGACGTTTTTTCCCATGATTCTCCTACGTGGCGTTGGTTGGCCGGCAGACCAGCAGCCGTTTTTCATAATTATGAAATGTGGTATGTACTCTCTCTTTAACCTTTTTTTTCTCTTTTACTTCTTTTTTTTTTTCCAAAACTTGATGTGAATTTGTTAGTATGTGTTCATGTTCCTCTTTAAAACTGGTAGATTATGTTCAAAAGTTTCCTTAATGTGATATGTTTAACTACAGCAATTGAATTTATGGTATTGCTTTAATCAAAGAGGATGGCATATGATGTTTTGCTTAATCATTATGTTTCTTGATCTTATTAGCTTTTGAATTTCATGGTTATGAATTTTAGTTTTATAGCTATTAATGGTATACTGTTTAAGACTTTGTTAAGACATTTGTTGAATGTTCATGATCCTATTATCAGATTTATGAATTCCTCTCACACTTTCTTGAAACTCATTTGACATTCTTATGAGTTTTGTTTATGAATTCTGCTCATAATGTCATGCAACTCTATTAAAGCACATTAGCACACATGAAACTGGGAGAAGAATTCGTAAAGATATATCATAATAGCTTCCAAGAGATGGAGAACATGAACATGAGCACGATTCAACCAACAACTTGTCAATATTTTGTTTAAGGACAGAAAGAGATTTTGTCGTCGGTGCCGAGTTTCAGAAAAGTTTTTGAAACATTGATCGAAGGAGACTGATAACCAAAGCTTTTACACAACAAAAAAACCTTACAATATCTTTCTCAGGAAGCCGTAAAAGTATCTTTGAGGTTAGATCTTGAGGCAGGGACGAATCTGATTTGGATTGAGGTTTTTGTTTGTTTGTATGGCATATTTTACTCTTTTCGTTGCAACACCTTTGGTCAAAATCCTAATTTTTTCTGGCTGCATTACTTTCAACCCATCCATTATACATATATACATGTCACATTCTTTAGGGTTTTTACAACTTATTGTAAGGAGTAAATGATAATTTCAGTTTTTTTTAAAGTGAAAATAAACTGTGGCACTTGATTTTATGAGATTATAAAAACAATCGGATTAGACGACATTTTTTGTTGGGATTTTCTTATATCATTTAATTATTTTTCTAAGAATTTGTTTTGAATTTAAAACATTTAATGGGCCATATTGTGTGTGGGCTTGTTGGACCTAATGTTTTATGTAGTTAGTAGATTTAGTGTTAGAGATTTTTGATAAAATATTTAGGGTTAAAGCTAGCTGAGTATATAAATAGTGCAGAGCTGTCAGAGATAAAAAAAAATATACCCTAGCCGTCACCCTTTTTGTTTCAAGGTTTGTTGGGAATATATGGGTGTTTTCTAAATTTTGATGAAAATTTGAGATATATGCTCTTTTGTTTTACAATCTTTTGCTTGTTGAATCATATTATATCCCCTATTAGTGGGTATGGTGTTTCTTCTTAAAAGAATTTCATAGGTAAATGAATTTATTAATGTTGTGTCAAGTGGATTCTATTTGCAAATCTATGTCCAGATTTTTATTTGGTGGTATCCCGTTTTGTAGAAGAGGCAATTTTTTTCTTCGAAGCTCCATATGTTTTTGAGCTTTCATCTTAAGATACCTAATGGTATCATGATTTGATGGCTTGTTTAACAGTCTTTGTATCATGTCCTCATTGTTTAATGAGAAAACTTGCGTAAACAAAAACCTAGACCCATCATTGATGAAGTATTGTTTGATTTAGGGGACATGGCAACGACATGAGAAAGGCCGAGAAAGCAGCTTTAATTGTATGATTCTCATACTGGAAACTATTTTGATGCAACATACCATATTGGCATTGAAGCTGAACGTCATGGATGTGCAGCATCTATTGTCTCCACCGACAAACTTTTGACTTGGTATGTATTTAGCAAATCATGAATTTTTAAAGCTTGTTACATTGTTTTCAAGATTATCTCCTTTGTTTGTATGATGCTTGATATCTGAAGTAAACATTAAAATTGCTCACCTAGACTGTTTTGGATAGCAAAAACTGATGATTCATTTGTACCAATAATCAGCTGTTAGATTTGAGTGCTTAGAATGACTGAATTTTGAGTAAACAATGGGTTTTCATAAACTCTCTAGCGGTGACATGAAGTAAATTTCTTTGTAAGATTTTGATCAAGTTACCATGTGTAACTTGCAGTTTTTTGCAATTTAATTAGCTCTGAATGCAAGTTGTTTTGTTTAAATTTATGTGAATACAAGTTGGGTCGTCATTTTTCATAACTCTTTAGAGTCTAAGCAAGGAGCCAATGCTGAGTGAAAAACAAGTTAGTACCTCTAGATCAATATTCTTAAAATATTCTGTTTAACATACATATTTTAGATAAATGGAATGCTCATTTATGAAAAAACTATTGCGCCAAAATTATTTTAAATTTTTATAAAGTTTCAGTATTTGTCTAAAGTTAAAAAATATTTATGAAAACTCTGTGAGTTTTGTGTTACTACTGGATAAATCTAGTTCTTCAAGATTTTATTCTATATAAATAAAATATATCTTTAAATAAAAATCAAAATGTCAAACATGCCTACCACATATGAATGAAAATTTCAAGATAAGTTACAATAAAACATCCAGAAATATTACTATATGTATTTCCCAAAAATAAATACTTTAATTTTCAAAATGAAATCCTAATTGTTGTTAATGTTGTTTTATTTATCCTCAAAGAACTCCCTAATAAAATATTTTTATCCCTATTTCTAATTGCGAATAAAGAAAAAATATAAAATTTTGCATAGAGTTTTATAGATGATTAGTCAGTCGAAATCTGAGTTTGGGACTTTCAGAAAAGTTAAAGTCCATAAGTTTTAGTTTGGGACTTTCAGAAAAGTTAAAGTCCATAAGTTTTAGTTTGGGACTTTCAGAAAAGTTAAAGTCCATAAGTTTTACTGAATGTACATCTGCTAAAGGAGAGAACGATGTACAATCCTTAAAATTAACCGAGAAATAAAACTAGATCACTTGCTTCCATAGCTTATCGAGGTTATCAAAAGCTTGCTACTGCATTATTACGAAATGATCTTAGGATGCATTGAGTTAATAAAAATCCATATTTTATTATGCTAGTTACAAAAGATATCCTCAGTCACATCTCTACCAGTTCATTCTTCTTGAAAGATAGGGCTCACTCCTTCCAGGCTGTATTTTTTAAATTATAATTGAATGAATACTAACGATTGTAAAATGTAAATTATAAAGCTGAAAGTTTAAATTACAAGAAGTTGCAAAGAGAATAATATTCTTAAAACTTACTTTATTGAATTTGATTAAAATACGAAATTGAAATCATGCTAGAATACAGTACTCATATAGTACTTATATAATCCAAATCATTAATATATTTATAGAAATATATTTTTCCATGTATGTTATTTTTCTTAATTTAATGATGATGATGGATTTATGAATTTACTTCATGATCTTTTAGGTAAAGATTTCATTTAAAAGAAATTTACCAAAACAATCCTAAAGTAAATTTAAGCACAGAATAAATCCATCAATATCATGAAATTAAGAAACAACTTACACACATGGAAAAATATATTTCCATAAATATGTTTAGTATTTAGGATTAGAGTAATATATAAAGTACTATATATATATATATATATATATATTAAACTCATAATGTAAATTACTTATATACAATGCTCGAATAAATACATCTAAATTATATAAATATATATTTCTACAATCAAAGAAGAAAATAAAACTTACCAACATAGCAAAAGCTCAATAGGATAAAATCTCAAGTCTCAAGACTCCACAAATAAGAAAAATACTCATTTTCAACAAAACTTTCAAAAGCAATCAAGGTATTCTAAAGTACCTTAAAGGAACTTTTTTATTTATTTTTAAAATTTTAAGCCTTGAATGTCAACCATGTCTTCTTTGCGATGGACCAACGATCTTTACTCTCTTTTTCTTCAAGTTTTTGAACACTTTGGTGGCGACAGAAGTGAGCAATTTTATTTCTGACACTGCAAAAGAACAAGAAAAAAATTCATCTAGAAATACAGAGAAATAAAATTTTCTACCATCGAAATCAACAATCTCTTATTTTATTCAATAGACACCAAATTTGAATATATAGTTTATGAAAAATACATATATACATATATATATTGATTAACATACACATATTTTATATCTAGCTTATAATGTGTGTGTGTATATAGAAAATTTGGAGATTACTTTTGATCTGTGTTTTGGTGATTCTTCTCACATCTATTAAAATCAATATCCTCTTAGGATTTTTGCCTGCAATTTTAAAGAGAACAGTAAACTCAAAAACTGCAGACTCAATTCCTAATAGAATTTTGAGGTTAGTGGATGGGAGAAGACTCACAATAACACAAATGAAAACCATATCTAGATTTTCTATAAACACAAACATGATCTGCTAGCTATACAAACTATGTCTACTAAATCAGTATAAATGCGCAGATGTATTGTGTCATCATTTATATTATCAAGTTGGTGTATACTTAATCAAATAAGAGATTGTTTATTCCGATGACATAAATGAAAACAAAATCACTTACTTCTATCGCCACCAAAGTGTTCAACAAATTGAACAAGAGAACAATGAAGATTGGTGATGCATCTCATATGCGACATTGTATGGGCTTCTGATGGAAAAGTGTATTGGCTTCAGCCCAAAACATTTCAGTTAACAAAAAATATCATTTATATCATTAAAACAGCATTTCAGTTAGCTAATTTAACTCACTAACAGCTTAACTTGGTGAATACATTGCTCATTGAAATTGTAAGCAGAAGCATTACAAGTGTTTTGTTTTCCCAATCACACATTAATTAGAATTTTACTCTTTGGTAGCTTAAACAGGAGGATAAATGTTTACAGACAAAAAAATCACCAAAACCAATCTTAGAGATCCGAGCTAAACAGTCGGCCTTTCAATTAGAAGTATGATCAATGAGAGAAAGAGAAACAAATAGGAAAATAAACTGGAAGCTGAACAATCTTTGAAAGAATATAAGAGAAGCGAACCAGTCATTTTGAAAATGCACAATTGAGTCGAAATATGTAGAATCTGATTTGAGAGCTTTGAAATCTATCCTTCTTGCTATGATAATTTTCATTGCCCTTTAATGCTTCAATCTCCGAGTCAAGTGATGAAGTGCTTCTACAATGACCCATGTAAATTCAATTAATAATAACCTAAGATACTAATAAAAATTCAAAATTAAATAAAAAAGGTTGACTGATAGATAAAAATAACTAACATAAAGTAGATTTATGTTCACATACAACTAATAAATGTTTTAAAAGTTATCTTTGTATACAACATTTAAAGTTTTTTTCTTGGTAAGAACAAAACAACAATAGATCATGTCTGACCGTGACTCTATTGTATGGTTATAGTGAAAGCAACAACAACTGAAAACTGTCTACTTCTCATTCGGAACATGTTTCCTTTGGGTGACATGACACACATTCTAGGAATCAAGGCATTACTCCCAACATTGTTACCACATATAATTTTAGAATGAATCACATGGTTTTCCAACGGAACAGCTTGCAACCTCGTAGTATTGCATCAACTAAACTTAGAATCAATATTCATAAATATCATGATAGAGTTCCTTTCTTCAATACTACCTTCTGGTTTGGCAAACCCGACACTTTGATACCATTTAATATTTTTGGAGAATAAATAATAACACCATGTGGACTCGCATCAGGTACTTCAATACTATTAGAAATGACATAGATAGTTTCTTCAACGATTTAATTTTCAGACAAGTAACTGTTACACTACAAAAAAATCTACATTGATAGCACCCTGGGATAGCTCGTTTTACTAAATTGCTATTGTAGATGAGTTCAGAAGTTTTGTAACTATATAATAGCATTTGAGAAATGCTAAGAAATTTTTTCACTAAGCGGGAATATAATTTCACTTATACTGCCACACACTTAGCAAAAATTTAGACTTTTTTGCTCTGAAACTTTATTTTCCCTCTTTCTCGACAAACCCTAAGACATACATTTATCGACAAACAATTATATTCCCGTCCCACTGCCACCAATTGAAGTCGCCACCGATCTAAACCTCCCCAGCCTAAGTCCGCCACAGCCACTGAAATTGTTGCTGGCCCTAATTTCAGCAATACCTATCGAGATTGAGCTCAAATCGAAGGTTCGTCTTCCCCAATTTATTTCTTCTATTATGTTTACTCTCAAATCTCAATCTGAGTTGTCGTCTTTTAGCTTTACTTTATTTTCTGCTCCATTGTTTATCCTCATATCTCAGTTCTAGCTGTCACTTTATATATCAATCTCTTTTTTTAATTCTATTTAAGGGTTTATTCGAATTGATATTTCAAAGTTTTTTTCTTCTTGCATGTCGATTTTCTTTGCAAATATAGAACAATTTTTTCACATTAAACGAACTTATGCTTCATTTGTACTCACTCTGTATATCTAATTTTATTTTGCAAGTGTTGATGAGTTCGATAATGGGAAATTGAAGTTTTTCTTTGGCTTTTACCACACGACAGGTTTAGTACCATCTTTTCTTTGTCTCTTATCATGATTCCTTGTTCGAGTACATTACTGTGAGTTCACTTTTTGTATTGTGATTGTTTAGAGTGAGTTATTATAGGAGATTGATTTATTTGGTAATTGGAATGAATATTAACTGATTTTGTGTTAGGGAAGACTCTTTCATTAACTATGTTATTGTGATTTACTCAAGTTTTATTTACACTTATAACATATAATGGTGCACAAGGATTGGGTCCATCTTCGCAGGTAAGGATTACAAATATATAGGTTAGGGTCTAGTTTGGGTTTGGAGGCTTTACTTGTTTTATCTTTTATTATCTAATGAAGAGCTGATCCTGCTTATGAGAGAGGGGATAGAAATTGTGTACGGGATGTGGCTGCAGCGTTTGGAGACGTTGATATGATTATATGTCCTTACATTGACTGTCGTAATATGGATCGTCTCTCAGCCAGTGTTGTAGTTGAACATCTTGTAATAAAGGGAATGGATGAAGGTTACAAGATGCGGTCTGATTGGTATCATCATGGAGAATTGACGTCAGAGGTTGAAGGTGTAAGAAATTTCAGCCAGTGGAATGACAAAGTTTTAGGGTTATATCAAGCCGCTGATTATTTGGATAAAGATTTTGCAAATAAGCATGACTTGGGTGAGATTGCAGAGGGTGAGGACAAGAAAGAAGATGAGTTTCTTGCAAAGCTTGTAGATGCTGAAACGCCATTATATCCAAGTTGTTTAAACCATACCAAGTTTTCAGCTATTGTATCACTGTACAGACTTAAGACACAGAATGGCTGGTATGACAAGAGCTTCAGTGATCTGCTAGAGACATTGCCTGAGATGTTGCCAGAGGATAATGTGCTTCACACATCACTGTACGAGGTGAATAAATTTTTGAAAACCTTTGATATGGGTTATCAGAAGATTCATGCATGTGTCAATGACTGTTGCCTATTCAGGAAGAAGTACAAGAAAGCTTGAGAAATGTCTCAAATGCAAGGCTCCAAGATGGAAGACTAATATGCACACTGGTGAAGTAAAGAAAGGTGTCCCCCAGAAAGTATTACGGCACTTTCTGATAATCCCACGGCTGAAGCAAATGTTTAGGTCTGCGGAAATGGCTAAGGATTTGAGGTGGCATTTTAGTAACAAGAGCAGCGATGGAAAACTTCGTCACCGTGTTGATTCAGTCACATGGGATCAGATGAACTACAAATACTCTTCCTTTGCATCTGAAGAAAGGAACATCAGTCTTGGACTTTCCACAGATGGATTTAATCCATTCAACATGAAGAATTCCAAGTATAGTTGCTGGCCTGTTTTGTTAGTCAACTACAATTTGCCACCTGACCTATGCATGCAGGAGGAAAACATCATGCTTTCATTGTTGATTCCGGGTCCACAACAGCCTGGTAATAGTATTGATGTCTACTTAGAACCCCTCATAGAGGATCTAAACCATCTGTGGAACAATGGAGAGCTAACATATGACGCCTATAGTAAATAAACTTTTACACTTAAGGCAATGCTGCTTTGGACGATTAGTGACTTTTCAGCATATGGGAATCTTGCAGGCTGCAAAGTAAAAGGAAAGATGGGCAGTCCTTTATGTGGAAAAAAAACAGATAGTATGTTGATGTATTGCATATTTTTGGATTTTCTAGGTTGTTTTTAAAGAGATTTTAGAGTCTTTTCGGTGTTTTCAGAGTCTTATCAGGGTGAAACACGTTTGGATGGAGTTTAATGCGCATGGAGCAAGGATGAACACACAACAGCTTGAATTTGGGCATTTTGGAGCATTTTTATGTCCCAGATCGATCGTTTGGCAGCCAAGTTTATGCTCCGTCCCAGATCGATTGTGTCCACCAGATCAATCGATGACCCTCCAGATCGATGGATCCAGGCCTGGATCGATCGATCCAAACCCGCTGCCAAACGAACGCTCTGTTTCAGATCGATCTATCCGACACCAAACAATCGATCCACTCCTGGATCGATCAATCCATTCCTGGATCGATCGATCCAGAATTATTTACCCAAAACGCAAAAATGGGAAATTTCGGTTTAATTCCCTTTTTCGGTTCAGCTTCGACCAAGAACGTGTTTTAGACTTATATTTTTTTTTTCAGCCAATTTGGGGGATTACGCTTTAATTTACATCAGACTTCTAACTTTGGAATTTGTAAGCTTTTGGGAGAAGAAATCTCTGACTCTACATCTTTGAGTAGATTTCTGAACCCTTTTGGAGTTTTATTCTAGTGATTATGAATTCCTTTTCATCTATTTGCTGTATTTTTATTTCCATGTCTGAGTAATTTCATAGTTAGGTTTAGGGTTTCAAAGGAATTTATGAATCATTGAATCAGATATAGATAGGGTTTTATTTAGGGTTCTTTATCTATTGTTGATCTTACTGCTGAAATTGAATTGATCACTTAGTTTCTGATATTAGGCTTTTTAATGCATCAAAAGTGTTTGATTAAATGCCTGAAAGAACATAGATGAGTGGATTGTCCTTAGCCAACGAAAGCTGATGTTAAGGCATTTCATGAACATATTAAACCCGCTCTTTAATGCTTGTTTACAACTCTAGGATCAAACAACAGTTTAGATACTTAGGTTGGTAGATAAAGTGACTGATACTACGACAGTAGATTAGTTAAATATTTATGTTTGAGTTCTAGACGGTTCTTGTTTAGCCCTGAATAATTATCTGGTTCATGATCTCTGAATTCCCGCGAATATCCCTTGACCTAGCGCTTTTTTATTCATAATTTACACAGTCTTTATTTGCTATTTCCGTGTTACATCAAACCAACAACCAATTTTATTGTCTTAGTTTAGTTTCATTCTCAAGAATTGTAGTGAGACACTTGGTACTTGTGGATTCGACCCCATCTATACTACTGTGATTGTCTGTGCACTTGCAGTCTTTTATTTGGGTTAAAACTCTGTGTATCAAGTTTTTGGCACCGTTGCCGGGGACCAATTGTGTTACCTTCAGTTTTAGGATTGAAGTTTAGTCTAAGATTGACTAATTAAGTTTTCTTGCTTGTGTGTTACATGTGTATGCAGAGGAGAAGTCAAGGTTCTCACAATCTCCTACAACTCACTAATCAAGAGCTAGCAAGGACAGAACGTACTTACAACCGAACTAAGAAGAAGAAGTCGGAACAAGCCACTATGGGCGACAATATCGACAATCAAGCAATGGCTGATGCCCAAGCTCAGATTCTTAACATGAAGCAACAGTTGGATCAGTTGATACTGCAGCAGCAACGTCAACAAGAGATTCAGCAGCAACGTGATATTGGGGATACTGATTCTCCTCATCCTTTCTACCAGAATAGATCTGCTATAGTTCCACCAGTGATTGCAAGACAGGACTATGAGATTAAATTTCAGCTGATTGCATTGGTGAAGCAGCACTTGTTCCATGGTTTACCTGCTGAGAATCCTATAGATCACGTAGAGAATTTTGAGGAGATTTGTAGTACCACTAAGTCAAATGGAGTCCCTGCAGACTACATCAAGTGCAAGATTTTCCACTTCTCTTTGGCTGATAAAGCACACAGATGGCTTAGGTCCTTACCTGCAAATTCATTGAATGGTTGGACAGAAACCAGAGATGCCTTCTTGGACCACTTCTACACCAAAGCTAAGACAGCTTCATTGAGGAGTAGGATCACCACTTTAAAACAACACTCAGGAGAGTCTTTCTGTGAAGCTTGGGAGAGGTTCAAAGAGTACTGCAGAGAATGTCCTCATCATTCTTATCCTGATGAGCAGATTTTTCACATCTTCTATGATGGTGTTGACTGGGATCACAAGAATACGCTCAATGCTGCAAGCAATGGGGATTTCATGACTCAAAGTATAGCTGGAGCAAATAGATTGATTGAGAACCTGGCTGCAAGTTCCAGCAATCGCTGTCCTGAGTATGATCGGTCTAGAGGAGTCAGCAGTGTGGACGCTCAGAAGATTGATGATTTGAATGCTAAAGTGAGCCTTTTGTTGAAGGCAAATCAGAAGAGTGTTCAGCTGGTTGAAGATGGATCAGATGTTGTGTTTTGTCAAGAGACTGGTGAAGAAGATTCTGATGAGTTTCAAGAGGTAAACTATGTGAATGGGCAAGGTTTTGTGCAAAATATGGGGTTTAACCAAAACTACAGGAACCACCCAAACCTCTCCTACAGAAGTACCAATGTTGAAAATCCGCAGGATCAAGTCTACCCTCAGCAGGGAGCCACTTTTGGTCAAAATTTTCAAGGGAAGCAGTTGGTGCAAAATCTGGGCGTGCAAAACGCGGGCATGCAAAATCCGGGCTTCCAGAAAAAATTTCCTCAGAATTTTCAAGGTAAAACAGTTCGTGCAGAATCATGGCCAAAACGTTTTTCAGGGAAATTTTCAGCAAAGACAGCCATTCAACAACTTTCAGCCAGCGCCTGCAAGTTTTTCAAATAATTCTCAAGATGAACTTAAAGCTCTTTTGCAACAGCTCCTGGTACAGCAACAGAAGTCATCAAATGAGATTAATCTGAAGGTGGGCAACATGAACAATGATCTCAACAGTAAGTATGAAGCTGTCTCCACCCACATGAGGCTGATAGATACTCAAGTTTCTCAAACTGCTGATGCAATGAAAAGACAACAAGGAGTCCTTCCCGCAAAGGGGGAACAAAATCCTAAGAAGGAGTATGTTCAATACATTGCGCTAAGGAGTGGGAAAGTGTTAGAGCCTGTAGTGCGGAGTGAGAAGAATGCAGAGGTAGTAATTGATCTGGAAGAGACTGAGGAACAAGAAACTGAGGAGACTGAATTTCAACCAGAGAAGCTAGACACACCACCGCCTGCGCGGGTCTATGCTTCTAAGGTTCCATATCCTACCCGCCCTAAGAAGTCACGCAAAGACTTAGAAGCAGCTAAATGCAAAGCAATGCTTGATGATCTCATGGTGAGGATACCTCTTGTTGATGTTATTCAAATGATGCCTGCTATGAAGAAGTACATGAAGAGTTTGGTAACAAGCAAGATCTCAGCTGGAGATGACTATGTGAAAGTTACCAAAGAATGTAGTGCTGTTTTTCAAAACAAGGTACTCAAGAAACTTGGAGATCCTAGGCGTTTTGTTTTGTCAGTGAAGATTGGTGATATGAACTTTGCTTGTTCTCTGTGTGATTTGGGGTCCAGTGTCAATCTGATGCCTTTGTCTGTGGCTAGAAGACTTGGTTTCACTAAATTCAAGTCCACCAAAATCTCTTTGGTGTTTGCTGATCGCTCTGTGAAGTTGCCAGTTGGTGTTCTTGAGGATTTACATGTACAGATAGGAAATGTACTCATCCCTGCTGATTTTGTGATTCTGAAACTGGATGAAGAACCCAAAGATCCTCTCTTTTTAGGTAGACCATTCTTATGCACTGCAGGAGCTCTGATTGATGTGCAGAATGGAAGTATTGATCTCCGCCTGGGAGATATTATCATGAAGTTTGAGATGGATAAGATGATTCACTGGAAATCTCTAATGAGATGGCTGAAGAGATTATAGTTGATGATCCATTGGGATTTGTTTTTACAAAAGCTGAGAGTGAGTATGGGTTTTTGAGTGAGGATACAATTGGGTATGCCAATATGTTGGATTCAAGTGACTCTATAGGAAAGATGGTTTCCTATATGAACTTCGAGAGTACCTCGGAGAAGTCTCCACCGGCCCTATCTCCTGCGCCTCCTACTAATCCATGGAGTGAGATGTAAGCTCCAAAGGTAGAGCTCAAAACACTTCCAGCTGGGCTAAGGTACGCATTTCTTGGTCCTAACTCTACTTACCCTGTCATCATCAATTCCGCCTTGAACAATGCTGAGATTGCTTTACTACTTTGTGAACTTAGAAAGTACCGTAGAGAAATAGGCTATTCACTTAATGATATTCCAGAAATTTCACCTGATCTTTGTATGCATAGGATACATCTAGAAGAGGAATCAATGACTTCTGTAGAACATCAAAGGTGGTTAAACCCAAATTTGAAAGATGTTGTTAAGAAAGAGATAATGAAACTTCCAGAGGCGGGGATTATATATGCTATCTCAGATAGTACTTGGGTGAGCCCTGTCCATGTTGTACCAAAGAAAGGTGGTGTAACAGTTGTTAAGAATGATAGGAATGAGTTGATCCCAACTAGAATTGTTAAAGGGCATAGGATGTGTATAGACTATAGAAAATTGAATGCTGCAACCCGTAAAGATCATTTTCTTTTGCCTTTTATTAATCAAATGCTTGAGAGATTGGCTAACCACCCATATTACTGCTTCCTAGATGGGTATTCTGGTTTCTTTCAGATTATCATTCATCCAAAAGATCAGGAGAAAACCACATTCACATGTTTTTACGGCACATTTGCCTACCGCCGGATGCCTTTCGGTTTGTGTAATGCTCCAGCGACATTCCAGCGATGCATGATGTCTATTTTTACTGATCTGATTGAAAATATAATGAAGGTTTTCGTGGATGATTTTTCTGTATATGGTTTATCTTTCTCTGTTTGTTTGACTAATCTTTGCAGGGTACTAAAGAGATGTGAAGAGAAGCATCTTGTGCTGAATTGGGAGAAGCGTCATTTCATGGTTAGACATGGGATTGTTTTAGGACACAAAATCTCAGAACAAGGCATTGAAGTGGACAGAGCAAAGATTGATGTGATGACAAGTTTTCAACCACCAAATTCTGTCAAGGGTGTTAGGAGCTTTCTGGGACATGCGGGTTTCTACAGGAGGTTCATCAACGATTTCTCCAAGTTAGCTAGGCCATTGACACAGCTGTTGTGTAAGGATGTGAAGTTCAACTTTGATGACGCTTGAGGCTTTCCACACCATTAAGGGAGCACTTGTGAGTGCACCAATTGTCTAACCACCAGACTGGGAGCTGCCCGTTGAGGTGATGACTGATGCCAGTGACTATGCAGTGGGAGCTGTTCTGGGACAGAGAAAAGATAAAAATCTTCATGTGATCTATTATGCTAGCAGGACACTTGATGATGCACAATGCAAGTATGCTACTACTGAGAAAGAACTGCTGGCTATTGTATTTGCTTTTGAGAAGTTCAAGTTCTATCTTGTGGGGTCTAAGGTGATTGTGCATACAGACCATGCAGCTTTGAGGTACCTTCTAACCAAAAAGGATGCAAAACCCAGACTACTGCGATGGATACTCATGTTACAGCAATATGACCTAGAGATTAAGGACAAGAAAGGGATTGAAAATGGTGTTGCTGATCATTTGTCTAGACTGAGAATAGAGGAAAGGGTTCCCTTGGATGACAACCTACCAGAGGAAAACGTGTATGCCATTAGCATAGGGACTGCAACCGACTGCTATGCATCTGCTGTATCTTCTGCGCCTCTTGCGATGCCATGGTTTGGTGAGATTGCTAACTACTTAGCTACAAAGCAAGAACCGGAGAATTTTTTTGGATACAGGAAGAAGAAGTTCTTGAGAGATATAAGACACTACTTCTGGGACGAGCCATATTTGTATAAGCATTGTTCAGATGGTATTTACCGGCGCTGCATTTCAGAGGAAGAGGTTTCAGGTATTCTTTTTCACTGTCATGGTTCAACATATGTTGGGCACTTTGCTACTTTTAAGACTGTGTCCAAGGCTTTGCAAGCAGGTTTCTGGTGGCCAACTATGTTCAGAGATGCCCATGCTTTTGTGTCAAAGTGTGATTCATGTCAAAGGCAGGGAAATATTAGCAAGAGAAATAAGATGCCTCAGAATTTTATCTTAGAAGTTGAGTTGTTTGATGTGTGGGGAATTGATTTTATGGGACCATTTCCATCATCTTATGGGAATGAGTATATCCTTGTGGCAGTAGACTATGTGTCTAAATGGGTAGAAGCAATGGCTTCACCAACTAATGATGCCAAGGTTGTCTTGAAGATGTTCAAAACTGTGATTTTCCCAAGGTTTGGAGTGCCTAGAGCTGTTATTAGTGATGGTGGTTCTCACTTCATTAACAAGTGCATTGAAAGTCTGCTAAGGACGCATGGAGTCAAGCACAAGGTCGCCACTCCTTACCACCCTCAGACAAGTGGGCAGGTAGAGATCTCCAACAGGAAAATCAAGAACATTCTGCAGAAAACAGTGAACACAACGCGGAAGGATTGGTCAGTCAAACTAGATGATGCTCTTTGGACATATAGGACCGCATACAAGACGCCATTAGGGACAACCCCTTTCCACCTTGTCTATGGGAAATCATTCCACCTTCCTGTGGAGGTAGAGTACAAGGCTGCTTGGGCTGTGAAGATGATGAACTTTGACATTAAACCGCCTTCTGAGAGAAGATTGATACAACTGAATGAACTGGATGAGATCCGCCACATGGCATATGAGAATTCCATAATCTACAAAGAGAGGACTAAGGCTTATCATGACAAGAAGATCATCCATAGGAACTTTGCTGCCAATGATCAGGTTCTGCTTTTCAACTCCCGTTTAAAACTTTTTCCTGGAAAGTAAAGATCAAGATGGTCGGGTCCTTTCACCATAAAGGAGGTGAGACCATATGGTGCTGTAGTGTTGATGGACACCACAGGAGGTGAATTTGTAGTTAATGGTCAATGCCTTAAGCCGTATCTTGCGGAAGCTGAAATCGCTGAAGGAGACTCTGTTCTTCTCGGTGATCCATCTCAAGCCTAAAGGGCATCCAAGTCAAGCTAAAGACTTAAAATAAGCGCTTGGTGGGAGGCAACCCACCAGTAAGTATACATATTTTCGTTCTTATTTTTCCTTTTATTACTGATCCTATATTTTTCTATTTTTGAAAAAAAAAAGGTGTCAGATCGATCGATCGGTTGCTGGACCGATCGATCCAGAAGAGCCAAATCCTACGGATCGACCTAGATCGATCGATCATGGCGAGATCGATCAATCAGTCGCCGGACTGATTGATCCAGTACCAGGCCATGAGAACGGTTTGTTTCAGATCGATCGAGCAGACGAAGAACGATCGATCCAGCCTCAGATTGATCGATCCAGGCCCATGTACGACACGATTTCCCAATTTTTGGTTTGTTCCGGTTTTCACTTAAATTGAACCAAAAAAACCAAAAATTGGGAAATCGTTTTTAAAAAAAAAACGTGTTTTTTTGATTTCACTTAAATTGAACCAAAAAAACACGTTTTTTATATCCCTATCCCGATCTTTCAGATCAAACCCGAAAATTTTCGTTTCTCTCCTTCTTCTCCACAAAATCGCGATTTTAGTTGTTCTTGAGCAAAAATTTTTGCAAACCCATAACTTCTTCAATTCTCAACGGATTTCAACGTTTCTTGGGTCTAAATTCAATAAATTTTCGTCCTCTATCTGTTTCTGCCATTCATATACTCGATCTGCAAAGGTATGAAGCTCTATCTCCACTTTTAGATTCCGAAAAATCAAGTTCAAATTTGGCAAAATTAGGTTGTTAGATTGATCTTTAATTGATTTCATACCTTGATTATGATTTCTGGGTTAGCATAGCACGAACCCATGCCTTGATTGCTTGATTTGTGTGCTTGGAATTGAATTTGTGAATTAATGAGATAGTTGAAATTTTTCTCTAATTTAGGACGAAAATTGCAATAAATTAGTTGAGATGTGTACTTAATTTTGATTCTTGTGTGGAATTGAGAACTTAAATTCAATTATGGTTGATTTTGGAATTTAATTATTTCATCAGAATTTTTTTATCATTGAATTGTGGAGATAATAATGTTTTTAAATTTGAATTTGCAGGTTATGGCTAGAAAGGGAGAAGATGATGTAAGAAGAAATCCATCACATGCACCACAAGCATCAAAGAAAAAGCAACCCAGCGGAAGGACAAGGAGATTGCAACTTCTCCGGAACACATTGAAGAAGAGGACCTACAAGATGCTACTCGGACCATAGCTCCATGGCCTAGACCGGACAAGACGCCGTTCATCTTTCCCGCGTGAGACCACGTACCAGATACCATTAAAAATCTGCTTGCTAGTATACGCTACAGAAGACGAGAGTTTGACGGTCCATGGGTTACGTTCAACAGTGTCTGCTACAACGGTCTTCTGAATGTCGACATAGTCCCCACAAAGTTTCTGTGTGCCTGGACACTTCAGAAGATGGGTATTTTCGAGGACGTATTGGTCATGTTGGGCAAGATGGGATCGGGCACTTTAGCTACCCAGTCATAACCCCTCTATCACGAGCTAGTTCGCCAGTTTCTAGCTTCTGTTGAGGTACAGTACGACCGCCCTTCTCGCTCTATTGCAAGTGAGGGTCGACTTTCATACATCTCCAGTGGTGTACTTTACGAGATCTCGATTCCCGACTTGTGTGCTCTCTATGGTTTTGACAGAGAGAAGGAGTGTACCACATTCCCTCCTTATTCATCTTTTCCCGAGTATTACAAGCTATGAAACGTCATTGGTGGCCAACGAGACTGCAACTCATGGGAGAACAAGACCTTGATCAGGAACCCTGTGGTTCGAGTGGTGGCAAAGATTTTAGGGCTTACATTGTTTGGAAAGGATAAGGCAGGAGCTTTGAGGGAGGATGAGTTTATGTTACTGCATTTTGGGCTGCCTCCATTTGCACGTGACGTCTACAAGACCGAGCCACCACCTGAGCTTCGCACCAACCTTGGTGCTATCTTTGCTTCTGTTCTAGTGCAGAAGAAGCTTCGCGGTATTGGTGATAAGACTAAGAAGATGGAGTTCGTCGGGAGTCTATTGACACCCATTTTCCGGTTCCTTCGCCTAGACCTCAGCACTACAGAGTGCAAGAATCAGATTGACCTATTAGATGAGGAGTATCTCAGGCGGTGTTTCATCCTGAAAACCAATTTCAGGTACATGTTCACTAACATGGAGGGAATCCCGCGACTCTGCCAGCTGCCACTCCCAGAGATGACTTCACTCACTTCGGTCCAGAACTTAGAGTTCGAGCTTGCACCTGAGCATCGGTGTCCTGTCACCGGCAGAGCCCTTTCCCAGCGCCAGAGGGGCAGTTCTTCACACGCTCCACCTGCACCGTCTCACCTGGAGGCCACTGGAGTGACATACTCTTTTCCGGACACGATGGAGCCACTGCTCCCACCCTACTCTGGTGAATTTGATTTACCTGCCTTACCCACAGATGCTACTGAGGATGCACACTGGGAATGGATGGTGGAGTCACAGAAGAGGCAAAGTTCGATGATGCAGAAGATATGGGGCGCACTCGCCAAGCTATAGTGCCTGCGCCTTCCTTCTTATTTCAGAGCACCAGAGACCACAGCGCCATCCGAGACCGAGGCTCACGAGGCTGACACTACCGCTGCTGACCCCGATGTTGCTGGACGCGCAACTACCGAAGATGATACTGGTGAGGATCCGATACACCGACATAGGCGTAGGCGATACATTGGCGAGGACCACAGCGGCACCTCCAGGAGCGACCAGTGATCACAGTATCTTCTTTCTATCCATTGTCTTATTTCATTTTCATTTTTTTATGCATTTGTCGTATCCTTCTTTGGATTTATTTTCACTCCGAGACGGTGTGAAATAAGTCTAGGGGAGGGTGCTTGTTGGACTAATGATTTTTCTCTGTTTTGTTTCTCTTGAGTCATTATGATGTACTTTTTATTCAGTTTTATCGAGTCAAACTTGTAGGAAATTATGACTCTATGATATGATGAAATTGGCTTTTTATATGCTTTGGTTCATTCTCTAAAGACGAGTTTTGCAGGATTCTCATCTAGACATTCATTGTAGAACCTTCTCCTAAGTTTCATCCTGCAGAGAACGCGGTTGGACCGGACGTCAACTCCACTTTACTTGGACCATAATCATGACTTCAATTATTTCTCATGAGAGACATTATATCGGCGAAACGAGCAGCACATTCAGGACTTCTTATTCACTTTACCACTCTTTGCTGATCCTGAATGGCCACTCATTTTTAGTGGTTTAACCTTTATACCATATATTTCTATTCAAGCCTTCACCACTCTTTTCTTTCTCATGCTTGTAGGCAGATATGCGCAGAAATGCGAGAGAGAAATTTCCGACACAGATCTCCAACCACTGAAGATGGCAGATGCAAAGAATTAAAGAAGAGATGGATGCAAATTGGCTTATATGTTATCTTGCTTGGAAAATTTAGAAAAGGTACTCATCTTGTGCTTGAGACTTGTAAAAAAAAAAAACGAAAGGAAAAGAAATAGCTACAAAAATTGTCTCATAGCATAGGTAATCCACGCAGGAAGAAGAAGAAAAAGGTTACGAAGCTGTTCAAAGACTCAAAGGCCCCACAAATATCTAAGTCTGGGGGAACCAAGAAGAAAAAAGAAGTAAAAGGAAGGTGTTTTGAAGAAGTGGTTGGAAGCTGTGAACATCAATGAGTTCATACTCTCTCACAGCCCTGTGACATAGCTGCACTTCAATCATGGTATATCCTAAACACTTTAACTCCACTCAAACACCAAATGCCTTTTTATAGGAAGCGCCGTCTACCCCGAGTGATGTCTTCTCCTGAGAAATCCACGCCACTTTTTAATATATGTAAGGAGTTGACTGAAGTGAAAACCAAAGTCTCTTGCAGGTTTGAGATGGATGGATCAGAGTTGGTAATGTTGTGGGTTTAAAGAGCAAATTTTTAACTGAGATTCTTGTACTAACGAGTCTGCAGGGCATCTATCTATAGCATTGCCTCTGATCATAGAAGAGTTTCATCAAACCAACAACCAATTTATTGTCTTAGCTTAGTTTCATTCTCAAGAATTGTAGTGTGACACTTGGTCCTTGTGGATTCGATCCCATCTATACTACTGTGATTGTATGTGCACTTGCAGTCTTTTATTTGGGTTAAAACTCTGTGTATCATATGTGGTTGAAGTTCAGCAGAAAACATGTCTATATGTGCCATAGAAAAGGTCTTCCACCAACAGATCGTTTAAGGGGGAAGAAGTCGTGGTTTGATGGTAAAGCTGAACAAGGGAAAAGGGGGAGAATATTAACTGGTCATGTAATTTCTCAAAACCTGAAAATTTTCAAAAATGACTTTGGAAATTTTAAAAAGTCTGCAAGTAAAAGAAAACGACCTGACTGTAATGGATTAGGCTCAGACAATGAAGATTTATCTAGTGAATCAGATGAAGAGGAAGAGGAAGAAGTAAATGTAGATGAGGAGTTATCAAGATGGAAGAAAAGGTCAATCTTTTTCAAGCTACCTTATTGGGAGGTATGTTCTACTGTTATTATATTCTTTAAATTTCTAAATAACATGTCTTCGCTTTCTTTAACTTTGGCTTTGTTTATTCTATGTAGGAACTTCCTGTAAGGCATAACTTAGATGTAATGCATGTGGAAAGAAATGTGGCTGCAAGTATTGTATCTAAATTATTGCATTGCGGAAAATCTAAGGATGGTCTTCAAGCTCGTAAAGATCTGGAGGAGCCTTGTATTAGGCATGAGTTGCACCCAATCACCCAATGAAAAAGAACATACCTTCCCGCAGCCCCTTGATCTTTATCCAAAACAGAGAATACAATATTTTGTTGGCGACTATCTGACTTCAAAGGCCCAGATGGATACTGCTCCAACATATCAAGAGGTGTAACAATGCATGACTGTAAGGTCACAGGTCTGAAATCACACGATTATCACGTCTTAATGCATCAACTTCTTCCAGTTGCACTGAGAGGTTTGTTACCTAAAGGTCTGAGGTTAGCAATTATGTGGTTATGTGCATTCTTCAACCACTTGTGTCAGCGAGTACTTGATAGGGAGCAGATTTTGGTAATTGAAGCTGAGATTGTTGAAACTCTGTGCATGTTTGAAAGATTTTTTCCTCCAAATTTCTTTGATATCATGGTGCACTTGACTGTACATCTAGGAAGGGAAGCCCGATTTGGTGGACCTTTCCATTTTAGATGGATGTACCCATTTGAAATGTATAACTTGTATTGTGTGCGAATTTATGTTCTTATTTGATGGCCTGATTTGTTGTTAATTTATCTTTTTTTATAGTTTCAGGTATATGAAAGTTTTGAAAGACTTTGTGAGAAACCCTGCAAGACCGGAGAGGTGTATTGCTGAATCCTATCTTGCTCAAGAATGCATTTAGTTTTGTAGTGAAATTTTGAAGAAGACTACACATGTACAAGGACAGTTAGATAGAAACACTGACTATGAAAACAACTCTATATTAGAGGGTCGTCCAATATCCGCATGCACTTCAATTAATCTTAGTGAAATAGAGAAGAAAATAACACAACTTGCTGTCATTCAAAATATGGCTGTGGTGGATCCTTATATCGAGTAAGTTCAATATTTTTCTAGCTCAGTAGACATGAATGTTTATATTTTATGATTAACACGCTAATGCTTTTTTCTTTAAATCTTCTCCTAGTAAGCACCTGCAGTATCTACAAGACTCCAATGCAAAATGTAGACGTGATGCATCAGTATTATGGAGTATGCATACTAAGAATTTTGCAAGTTGGCTAAAAGCACAAGCTAGTTATGATTTTTGTGAATTTTCTATTGTTTTTATTATGTGTATATCTATAGGTGTCTGACTTCCTTTTTTTATTGTGTTAGATACCTCTTGATTCAGAAGAACATGGAGAAACACTTAAATGGTTGGCATATGGTCCACGTAGTAGTGCATGGTCATATACAGGTTATATAGTTAATGGGCATCGGTTTCATACCAGCTCAGTTGATCGGAAAAGTCAGAATAGTGGGATTTTTTTATGAGGCTACTGCAATGTGTAGGTCTAGTGCAAAAGACACTTCACAAGTGGTTGATTTGGTATCATACTACGGTAGATTAACTGACAGTATATTGTTGGATTATAATGTCTTTTACATTCCTATATTCTGATGTCAGTGGGCAGTAAGGGGTAATGGACTGAAGGAAGAAGATGGTTTCACACTTGTAAATCTGAATCATAGTCAAGTATCATTTTCAATGTATCCATATATCTTAGCCTCTCAAGCAAAGCAAGTGTTTTACTTAAGGGAAGACGAGTCATCAAGTTGGAATGTTGTTATGAGAGGTCCTTCAAGAAGATATAATGAGAAGGTTTTAGAAGATGGAATTGCAGACATTGGGCCATTGCCATCAGCTGTTGACATGGATGAAGCTGATAATGCTAGAACTGATTTTGAAGGAATATATGTGTGATATGTAGCTTCTTATGATTTGTCATTCATTGTTTTAGAGTGTGATTGGTCACTGTGCTATGTTTGATTGTTAAAGTTGCTCTATCTGATGTATGGTCGTTAAAGTTACTCTGTCTGATGTTTGATTGTGTGTAACTGTCCTTTAAACTGTTTTAACTCTTTATTGTATCATGTGTTTCAGGTGAATTAAAATGGGACGTCCAAAAAAGCAACAAGGAAGAAAGCCGACAAGGAAACAAAAAGTCAAAGTACAAGAAAAGCATCATGTTGACGAACAGCCTCACCAACCACAAGTCCAAGTACAAGAATAGCATCCTTTAGAAGACCAGGGACATGTAGCAGATCAAGAGCATTTGGAAGAATCAGAGAATGTGAGGACGTCTGATAAAGGGCTAAATGAGGAGGAAGAACCTGAAGGTGAGATAGAATTATCTGAGTCTCCTGTAGTTGAGCCTACGCGTAAGAGAAAACGAGGACCAACAAGGATGAAAGACATCTCCAAAAATCCAAATATCAGAATAAAAGTAGACTTCACTAGCATGGGAGAACCTTATGGACCTGGGTCAGTTAAGTTATCATCCTACGTAGGCCCATTGGTAAGGGAACACGTTCCTTTTACAATTGATGGTTGGGCAAAAATCGGTGAAGATGTGAAGACACTTCTCTGGAAATCTGTCCAGATGACATTTATTTAATTGTTTTAGTAGTAAACTGCAAACTCAGTTACTATTGATTTTAATTTACTTATTTTTTGTGAGTGCAGGCAATGTTTGAACTCGATGAAGAGTACCAAAAGATTGCAGTGCTAAAACAGATGGGAGGTTTATGGAGGTCATCCAAATCACGCGTAGTTAGCCAGGTTAATAACACTGAAAATAACCAACAAAGGATGAATCTGCGACCCAAAAATATTTCTCCACTTGAATGGCGTAAATTTGTGAAGGTCAAAACAAACAAAGACTTTAAAGTATTACTTGTGTATTAAGTTTGTTTATTTATCATAAAGTAAATTACATTTTAACATTAATCTCTTAAGTTCTGAACAATAGCTATAAGGTCCGAAGGGCCAAACAGACTCCTCACACTTGTAGTCGCAAAGGAATGGTTAGACTAACCGAAGAGATGGTTATCATACTACAATTATGTTGTTTAATTTATTCATCAAACTTGAAAATACTTTGACTTTTGAATTATACTTGTTTTTTTCTATTAGAAAACAGAGGGTGCAGACCCTGAAGAGGTGTCAAGGTTAAAGGTGTGGGTCAGGTCAAGAACTAAAAAATATGGTACAGCAGTGAATGATGACGCAGCTGATATAATTGTGAGTTCTGTATAAATTTTTGTTATTTGGTTGTTCTGTTTTATATTGGCATTTGAATATGTATCTCATGATTTGCAGAGAAAGGCAGTTGAGATTGTCAATAATGATACCCCATCATCTACAACAAATGAAGGACAAGACACATGTAGCTAACTGTTAGGGCCTGATAATCCTGGTCGAATGAGGGCAATGGGTAGAAACATGACTATGACCAAATTAGCTTGTTTCAAAGTCAAAAACTCAGTTATGGCTGAAATTCACAGACTCAAGTTCATCTCCAACAAAAGGTGCTTCAGTTACAAGATGAAATTACCCTTATGAAGACACAGGTTAGACGATTTTCTATATATATAATAAGCTGCCGAATTATCTGATGATATATGTAACTAGAATTTTTATATGTTATAGAGGCAAGATCCTGAAGTTGGTGAAAACTCAGCTGCAAAAGTAAGTAAACATTTTTAGATACATGCCACTTTATTAGTTACAGTCTGACATTTTGGCTACTAAAATGTTACAGAGTGTGAACAGAAGATCACATCCTAAATGTGTCTTGATTGCTTGGACTGGTGGTGATGCAACCGTTGCCGAGGGGTGTATTATTTCTTCTGATCCGAATGACTTAGTGAATGACAGTCGCTTAGACCCTTCGGATGTAAAAGTCTTGGTTAGCACTGCTACCGATCCAGAAGCATTCCTTTGGAGACCTGCGACTAACATGTCCACAATTGAGGAAACTGTTGGACAGATGATTGCATGACCTTCCGCTAAGTGTATTAATCTAGAACATATGAACCAAACAGAAGACATTACACCACTGTTAAAGATTATTTATGCAATCTTATAGTTGTGTGGTGAAACATTTAGGACTATATATAGGCTTACACGGAATCATGATTAGTTAAAATAGTCAGATTGTTGTTTGAATGTTTTTGACAGGGGGCAAGAACAAATTCTTTGAACAAATGCAAACTACTGGTTTTGTCAACAGACGATGTCATGGTTGCTGAAAGACGTTGGCAGACACAAGAACCAAAAGCTTTGGTTAATGGCCTTCCTCTCGGACCACTAGCAGTTAAATTTTGTTGTTGATGTGGTACATCAGCCTGATACATTTATATGGAGGCCTACTATGGATACGGCATACCTGGAGGATTGTTTACTGTCTTTTGTATCATGGCCTCTCAGCAAAGTTGTCTTTGAAAACACCACAGATGCAACATGTCAGACATCTCCTGTTGAGAAGTCTCAAGCTACGTGATCTAAATCAGCGTTTTGTATAACTTCTGTTGAGAAGTCTCAAGCAACTGCTCCAAAATTACATGTAAGGAAAACTCAAGTAGCTTCAGAATCCCCTCTTCGCAGATCTCCGGTAAATATTTTGGATATGTTATGCAGTTGCTTCTAGTTTTTAATTGTCTTTATATTAAATTTTTTATATTTTTAAACATGCCAGCGTACAAATGGAGTTCAATTTGTTAAAGAAGGTCAGAAGTGCATGTTGATGGATATTAGCGGAAGGAAGGTGGTGGTTGCGGAAGGACGTGTTCATTCAACTGACCCTGATCAGAAGATCCATTTTGTTCGCTTGGGCCCTAATGCAGCTAGAGTTTGGGTAGATAAAGTGAAGGTAGATGATGCAGCAGTTTGGAGGCCATCATATGAAATAGAGTATATGAGAGATGCACTTGGTTCGTCTGTTCCATGGTCAATGGATAAATTGGTGATCTATTGAATATTCCAAACTGGGGTAAGTGTTATAATTAGTGCAATGATATTGCTTTGGTTTTGACATATTGAAAACTGATATCAGACATTGTTGGTTGTTGCAGGAATGAAGAAACTTTGGTCCAGATTAGCTAGTTTTAATTAGTTTAAGGCTAAGCCAATGAAATTATGACTTATCTTATGTATTTTGGATTCAGACTTGTGTTATGTATGTTGATTGAATACTTATGTTGTATAAGTTGGATTGATTCAAACTTATGAATGAATGAATGATTTTTATATAACTTGTGTAATGTAAGCGGAAATGGATGGTAATAGAAGAATAGATAGCTCTCTACATGTATATATATAATAGCAAAAAAAAATGTTTAAATTTTGTATAATAGCAAGTATTATTAGCCTTAAAATACTGTATTAAAGCGTATCTCAATGCTATAATCAAAATAAATATAGCAAATTTGAAAAGCTATATGTTGATACCAGATCCCACACCGAGGATCTATCGCCATTAAAGGTACATGACACATGTCAGTCAAGTCATCATGACAAGCAAGAGAGTCCGGTTCACAGGAGTAGACCTCAGGATAAAAGGAATGAATCAGCGAACTGATATAAAACCAAAGTAACGAGTTCAGAGAGGTTAGGAAACCATAGGAGACCAGAGAAAATAAGGAGTTTGCAGGAAGAATCTAATCATTAAGTCAAGGAGCGAAGTTATTTCAAAAATATCATATGTTACAACATTTAAGACCAAATCAAAACCGACATGTTAAATTAGATTTGTGTGATTTATTGTAATTTATTAATAGCATTAATAGTCAAAAACATGTATAAAGAGTGAGGGAGAGGCATTGTAAGAGGGGATATTCTTTTAGAGCCCGGGATATACAAAAAAACTATTGCAAAGCAAATATTACTTGTTGACTAACTTTTTAATTACTAAAATCATTTGGTGTGGATCTAGTATCCACATTTTACCGCTAGAAGGAGGGTATCTTGAAGCTAAGCAAAAAATATTTTGATAATCAAGCTAAGAGATCTTCACATACCGAACCATGGGTGACGTTGCTGATGTTTTGACAAAAATCAACGACAGTTTAAGAAGTTTGACCGCAAGTCTTGTCATCGTACAACAAGACATACAGCAGCTAAAGACTGGTCATGTAACTCTTACTGCTCGTGTAAATGCTTCAACTGCAGGTACTGGGCGCAGGAACTCTCACCAACGAGTTTTATTCCAAACACCTGTGGCAACCGCCTCTTTCAATCAGACCGCTGAGGCAACACCACAACCGGTGATGGGGAGGGACAAAATATAGAAAATCAGCAAATAAATGGTGAGGACACGACGTTCCAAACTACTGATGACGAGCTTGACTCCGTTTGCCGTGAAATGAGGGAAATGAAGTCAAATTTTCACCGGGCAACTAGTTAGGCCCTGGATATTGACAGGGTCATTGAAGAAACCAGGCGATCCCCTTTCAGGTCGCAAATCATGAACTTCAAGATCAAGGATGCTCAGAGGGTTAATCTACCAACATACGATGGACAAGGAGATCGGAATAGCCATTTGGCTGCTTTTCAAATTGCAGCCGGATGAATTGATCTGGAGCCTCATGAAGAGGACGCTGGTTATTGTAAGTTATTCTTAGAAAATCTTTCTGGGCAAGCATTACTTTGGTTTACTTGACTGGGTCCGGAGACAATCGACAGCTTCAACGAGCTGTCCTCTGCTTTCCTCATGCAATATTCCGTCCTAATGGAGAAGGGAAAGACTAATAGTGACCTATGGAACTTGTCACAAGATCCACTCCGGAAGCACATCGCCAAATTCAAAGAGCTGCTGGCAAAAATACCAGGAATTTCCCAAACCGCAGCACTGTCAGCACTCAAAAATGGACTTTGGCATGAAACAAGGTTCAGGGAGGAGTTAACAGTAAATCAACCATAAATGATTCAAGATGCTCTTTTCCGAGCTAATAGTTGGATAGAGGCGGAAGAAGAAAAAGCAAATTTTGCCAAGAAAGATTGTAACCCCAGACCAAGAGTAAACCCAACAGTAAGAAGATTTTAGCTAAGACAAAGTGGTGGAGTAAAACGTTTCGGGGGTAAAGGCCATGATTTTCTTCTTCCAGAACCTGGGTCCGACGTGAAGGATCAAATTGTGAAATCCATGGG
This sequence comes from Cardamine flexuosa, assembly GCA_963555745.1. Lineage (NCBI taxonomy): Eukaryota > Viridiplantae > Streptophyta > Magnoliopsida > Brassicales > Brassicaceae > Cardamine > Cardamine flexuosa. The sequence goes on along the minus strand of OY743214.1, from coordinate 23,901,992 downwards.
ATGAACGGACATTCAACAAAAGATTATAGTGTTCTAAACGGCATTTAGCCGAGCTCTGGTCATCTGGAGAACTCGTAAAATTTAACCTAGAATAGTTTGTACCAAGCTATAACAAGGATCGAGCAGATGATCGAGTATCCGAGCCAAACCCAAAAAAGCAAAAAGCATCAGATCATGCCGGACCATCGAAAGGACAATCGATGTAATTATATGAGGGTCCAAGCTATGTCATGATTCAGTTCGGGCAATCAAGAGACATAAGCGAGCAGCAGTCATGGCAGTAAATACAAAAGCTGAACCCTTCGAGTATAGTGCCACTTTGACGTTTGACGAGTCCGAGACTAGGAGTTTGGCTAAACCACACAATGATGCTTTAGTCATAACGCTTGATGTAGCAAACTACAAGGTGATAAGAATTTTGGTTGATACCAAAAGTTTGGTCGATTTCATTTTTCTGAGTACATTAAATCGAATGGGAATTAGCCGAGCTGAAATCATGGGGCACCAGCTCCACTAATAGCATTCAGAAGCAAAACTACTATGTCACTGGGAACCATAAAACTTCCTGTATTTGCATACGGGGTGTCAAAAATTGTAGAGTTCACAGTTTTTAACAGGCATGCCGCATATAATATAATATTGGGAACTCCATGGCTATATCAAATGAGGGCTGTACCATCTACTTATAATCAGTGTATAAAGTTTCCAACGCCAGATGTAGTGAAAAATCAAGGGTGATCAAGAGCTTTCAAGGACTTGCTATCTCGTGAACCATCGAATGAAGTTGCAATAGCAATTAATGAGCTTGACAGTGGTAAAAGAACCATACTTTCCTTGCAGACAGAAGTCTGACGATGTGACTCAAGAGGTTTCAATTGACAAAACAAACCCAGATCGGAAAATTAAGATTGGTTCGGGCTTAGGAGCTGATCTCCAGTCCGAGCTCATTGAGTTCTTATCACAAAAAAAAGATTCCTTTGCATGGTCAGTAGAAGATATGCCAGGTATTGACCAGAGTATAATATCACACAAGGTACAAGTAGATGAGAGTTTCAAACCGATAAAGCAAAAAAGGAGAAATCTCGGACCAGATTGAGCAAAAGCGGTTAATGATGAAGTAGAAAAATTGTTAAAAGCATGATCCATACAAGAAACTGGCTTGCTAATCCAGTCGTGGGTAAAGAAAAAAAATGGACAATAGAAAATATGTGTTGACTCCACATACATTTAATAAAGCTTGCCCAAAAGATAGTTTTCCTCTACCACATATTGATCGATTGGTGGAATCCACTACTGATTACGCACTCTTGAGCTTCATTGATGCTTTTTCAGGATATGAACAAATCAAGATGCATCCAGAAGATAAGGAATAAACGTCCTTCATAACTGATAGAGGTATATATTACTATATTGTGATGCCATTTGGTTTGAAGAATGCATGAGCAATTTATCAACGTCTCGTGAATCGGATATTTGCGGAGTATCTTGGTAAAACAATGGAGGTTTACATAGACGATATGTTGGTAAAATCTCTCTGGAAAACTGATCATCTAAAGCACCTTGCTGAATGTTTTGAAGTTTTGAATAAGTTCGGAATGAAACTAAACCCGGCAAAGTGCACGGTTGGGGTTCCATCTGGTGAATTCCTAGGTTACATTGTAACAAAAAGGGGAATTGAAGCCAATCCAACCCAAACAAACGCGTTTCTAACGATGCCACCACCAAGGAATCAAAAAGAAGTACAACGTTTAACAGGGAGAATCGCGGCACTTAACCGATTTATATCTCGTTCAACCGATAGGTGTCTCCCTTTTTACCAGTTACTAAAGAGAATTAGCACTTTGTGTGGGAAGATATGTGTGATGATGCTTTTAAACAGCTGAAATCATACCTAACTACCCCACCAGTCCTTTCTGAACCCAAATTCGGGGAAAGATTATTTTATATGTATCTGTTTCAGAGCATGCAGTTAGCGGAGTCATTGTCCGGGAAGACAGAGGAGAACATCGGCCAATTTATTATGTAAGTAAATATCTAATCAGCCCGGAAACTCATTATACCATGATGGAAAAACTAGCACTTGCAGTGGTAGTTTCGGCTTGGAAGTTAGGACCCTATTTCCAGTTGCATCCAATAGAAGTGTTGACTTCTCAACCATTGCGGACTATCCTACATAGTCCAAGTCAGTCCGGGCATTTAGCAAAGTGGGCGATCAAATTAAGCGAGTATGACATCGAGTACAAGAATCAAACTAGGGCCAAAGCTCAGGTGTTAGCCAACTTCCTAACCAAATTACCTATAAGTGGTACAGAAGTCAAGTCTAGCGATAAGGTATTGAAGCTCAACATTGATGGGTCTTCTTCAAAGCAAGGATCTGGGGTGGTAATTAGCCTAGTAACCCCTACTGGTGAAGTAATTGAGCAGTCATTCCACCTTGGATTTCCTGCTTCAAATAACGAGGCAGAGTATGAAGCGTTATTAGCCGGACTTTGCCTCACAAATAAAGTAGGGGCTCGAGAAATAATAGCATACAGCGATTCCCAACTAATCGTGAGTCAGTACAAAGGTTAATATGAAGCAAAAGATTCAAGGATGGAAGCATATTTGGAGCTTGTCAAGAAAGTCGCAAAATAGTTTGATACTTTTGACTTAGTTTGGATTCCACGAGGTGAGAACACTGTAGCTGATGCTCTTGCCGCATTAGCCTCCACATCAGATCCAGCCTTGAAAAGAATTACTCCAGTTGAATGCATTGAGTCTCAAAGTATTAACACAGAAAACAAAACTATGGCAATAACACGATCTCGTTCTCATGCCCAGACTTCCCCAAATCCTCTAACATGTGATCAGCTGTCGCAAGACAGACCCCCAAAACAATCACGAGGTCGCCCACCTAAGGTTTTAGATCGTACAATTACATCAGATAAAGATGAGGTACCGACGCCCAAAGTCGATCCGATTCCAACAATACAACCTGCTGAAGACACTCAAACACCTATGATTACCAAACCTGTCGACTCGATGGGCAAATCCGACGGAGTGCATGAGGATCAATGTAATGATGAATCTGAAGACAATGTATTTATGATCCCGAGAAATCAAGATGATATTCCCACTAACGATTGGGGGGCTGACTGAAGGACTCCTATAAAATATTATATCCGAACTGGTGTACTTCCAAAGGAAAAATGGGAAGCAAGGAAGTTAAGAATCATTAGTGTGAAGTATTACTTGATAAAGGATTCACTGTTCAAACAAGGTGCTAGCAATCCATATTTACTATGTATTTATGGCTCAGGAGTTGAGGTAGTTATGAGTGAAGTTCATGAAGGAGTTTGTGGAAATCATGCATCAGGACGATGGATGGATTTCAAAATCAAACGGTTAGGGTATTATTGGCCAACCATGATCTTGGATTGTGTTAAGTATTCCCAGCAATGCGTGAAATGTCAGCAGCACGCTCTGTTTATTCATCAACCTTCAGAACTTCTGTCATCAATCGCGGCTCCCTTCCCAGTTATGCGATGGTCAATGGATATTATCCGACCAATGCATAAGTCAACCCGAGGAGTGCAGTATCTTCTTGTCCTAACGGACTATTTTTCCAAGTGGTAAGAAGCAGAGGCTTAGATCACAATTAAGGATTCGGTGGTAAAGACGTTTTTGCGGAAACATATTATTTGTCGTTATAGAGTGCCTTCCAAAATCGTCACAGATTATGGTTCTCAGTTCATATCTAAAGACTTCAAGGACTTCGTCTCAGCGTGGGGGATAAAAATGAGTTACTCTACCCCACCGTATCCATAAGGGAACGGACAAGCAGAAGCTGTGAACAAAACTATACTGAGTAACTTGAAGAAGCAACTCGGTTCATACAATGGGGGTTGGTATGACGAGCTCCAACCGGTTTTGTGGGCATATCAAACTACTCCGCAGAGTGCTAGTGGAGAAACTTCTTTTTCATTAGTCTACGGAATGGAAGCTGTGGTCCCAGCCAAACTAAACGTTCCCGGACTCCGATTAACCAAGCTCCCTAATAATGAACCTCGTAACACACAAATGATGGAAGACGCATTGGACACTATTGATGAATGACGAGATCAAGCTTTAATCCGACTCCAGAATTATCAGTAAAAATTGCACGATACTATAACTCAAAATTAAAGACCCGCCCTCTCCAAGTTGGTGATCTAGTTTTGCGTAAAGTATTCAAAAATACTAAGGAGGTCGGAGCTGGGAAACGTGGTATCAACTGGGAGGGTCCATATCAAGTAACTGAAGTAGTTCGTAACAGTGTTTATAAGTTAGCAGATCAGGATGGAGTCCCAGTTCGGAGGCCATGGAATATTTTGAATTTAAAGACATTTTATTCATAAAGTATAATAATATTTTAATGAACTACGATTTGGCTTGATCCCAACATGGGTACGTAGGCAGCTCATTTTTGAGTGCAGCTGTTATTTAAAATAAAATAAAAAAGTAGCACAAAAGATTTTTTGGTTTTATTTTGCTTTGGTGTTCGAAGCAGCAAAGCATTTTGGAAGAGAAAGCAATGAGGAAGGGTCAAGCACGTTCAATCTTTTTGCAAAAGATCTCGGCTCCTTGCCCAGCTAGATCCACTATCCCACAAAGACTTGGTGGCATGTAGTGACCGAACTCTTCAAAATTGAGTTTGATCCAGTCTGATGGATGCGCTTCGAAGACACACATTTCCCAGGAAATCTTGAACTGTTTCTTCTCCATTTCCTGAATTCTTGACCTCAGAGTGCTCCTTTCCTGGTCAATCTCTTTGTGTTTATCAACTAACTGTTAAGAAAATGATTCAAGATTAGACGGTTGGGGCAAACGAGAAGTTCGAAGAAGACCAATTATGTACCTTTTCATAAACCTCATCGCTGTTTTTTGGTCATGAGGAGGAAGTTGTTTGATCAAGCCACAAGGAATGGTCATCGGAGTCCCCCATCCTAAGGGATGAGAAATAGAACCGTCTTTGGAGTTAAGTGTTGTGGTTGGATCATCATGGAAGCAGATTACATTTGTAACAGACATACCTGCATGTTTCGGACAATGATATTCGGAAGCCATTCTAAGATTAAAATTAAAGCAATGGAAGAAGCAAAGAATCTCAAGTGCAGGAGGAGTGAAGAATTCGAAGTTCGTGATCCTTCCATTTACATCAGCTGGGCCAAATGGGCTCCATCTTTTTTCTATCTCTAATTGGTCGCTTAATGTGGCCTTTGGTCCTAAATGATACTATTATCGTGGATTTTGCTGCTGGTTAGCACAATTGGGCCTCAGTACCCCTGAAATTGTTTTTCTCATGCATTTTAATTTATTCCTTTCTAAAAAAAAGTATATTGTATATTGTAAATTACTAGATCTTGAGAGATTCAATACTTATCTCAAGAGATACTGTCGTCTAGGGTTGTTTTCATAGACAATATGTTTTTCGCAGTCGACATAAGAAATAAAATCCTGTGCGGCAAGAATGGAGAAGAACGTAAAAGCTGGAAAAGGATCAAGACCCAAGTGAAAGATTTCTCGAACATATCTATGCCTTATATTTTGAAGGAGCAGTTTGGTGGATTAGTTTATCACAGTTAAGCACCGTTCAGTATACACCTTCAACTCCATTGAACTACTATGAGATTGATAGTTGCAAAGAAAAGAGACTCGTTGAGTATTGTGGAGATCTATGCGTTGTTCATTGTTTCTACAAGAATCTTGGGGTAGCGGGAACCGAGAGGACCATTGGTTTTAGGGTTTATAAGATGGATGAGGATTTGGCAAAATGGGTTAATGTTAGTTCCTTAGAAGACAAGGCACTCATTGTAGCTGTGGATAGTTGTTTTACGGTCGTCGCCTCCAAGTACTATGGATGTTTGGAAAATTCCATCTACTTCACTGATAATGATAGAGTTAAATTTAGGAGAGGAAAGAAAGTAAAAGACGTGATCAAGGTGTTCAAGCTTGAAGATGGGAGTATCATTGACATGACTGATTCTTCTAATTCTCAGAGTTGTTTTCACATGTTCTCTCCTCCTTTTCTCTGAAAATATTAGTGATCTTAAATTTGAGTCTTATGTATTGCTTATATTTTATCTCTTTCCTATGATTTTGAGAAAGTTTAGAAAGCCAAAAGAAAACAAACTAGACATGAAAAATAAAATAAAATAAAAACACTTAATAAAGAAACAAAAATCAAAATACAAATAATATAGCCTCAGTACTTGGATGGTTGGAGAATCCCATCTATTAATTCACATATTGGGAAGATGTTAACACTTTCATTGGTGTATCTCATTGAGATACTCCCTTACTAAAATAATTATAAAAAACAAAAACTAAGAGAGATATGAGGGAGAGTCTCTCATTTGAGATATTTTGGTCTCTAATTTAGATACCCACTTTATATATGTTATTTTTGTTAGCTTAATTTTTAATTTAAAATTTAAAAATAAACATATAACTAAATTAAATTAAAATATGGATATATTAATTTTTAGATACCCATTTTGGGTATCTAACTATTGGAAGTGCTCTATTGTGTTTAATTAAGCTTGATGATGGTTATGTCATTATCGAAAAGATTGATTTTTCAACTTCCTATCCATGTTATTTCCAAATGTTATCTGCTCTTTTTCTAAGAGAACTTAATTGTCTAGCTTATTTATTGAAGCTTTTTGAGTTTTTTTTGTATATATGGTACCGAATTATGCTTAGTACTATTGGTATTGACTTTGCATTCATCTTTTAATAAAGTGAACTCTGTTTCAAAAACCTTCATTTTGTTTCTGTTGTATTGATTAAAATCATTCAAGATATTTGATTGGGTACATTTAAAACAGCTTCACAATTCACACAACAACAACAAAATTAAATTGTACGTTTTGTTCCTAAAAATGTTGACTCAAAATAAAACAAGTTAACTCAAAATAGCGAAACATTAAACATTGTATCTAAATAGTATACAAAATTCGTTGACCTTTGACCCTTTTTTCGTTTTTACCAATAGTGTCGTGTTCTACTTGGATCATGTCTAAAAGAAGAAGTGATGGGGTGAGGGGTCCCAGATTCGGATTAGACCACTATTTTCTGGATATGAGACGAGCTATAACTATGATTTAGAGATAACTGCTTAATAAAATTTGGGGTTTGCAGTTTAGTTTTTTTAACTAAATTCAACTAATGGAAAAATCCCAAGTCTGACCAGTTAACTTGAAATCTCAATACTTACAACAGATGTCCGCTATAGCGTGAGCTAATTTCTGGCAGTTTCTTTTACCTCATGGACAAATTTAGTGTTTGAGAGCTTGACTTTTCATTCATACCTGACCTGATAAAACCAAAGTAAGTTATGATGTCTACTCTCTCCAAAAGTTGTTACTAATAATAAAAGCTTTTAAGGTATAGTTTATGAATAACCAAGTGATTCTCTGAAGTAGAAGCGGGTAAGAGAAATCTATGCCTCCACATTTTTACTTCTTAAGGAGATGATGAAAATAGGGTTGATGTGAGGGTAGAAGCGATCATGTGACCCACTATTCACTTCTAATAGCCTTTCTTCACAAACAAAAAGAAAATAATATGAAATCCAAAATAACCAAGGATTTAAGTCTGGGGAGACGAAAACATCATTGTTGTTGTCAGGTTTGTCTTTTTATGATATAGGATGACAGCTGAGTCTAGAAGGCTCTTGAACATTGAAATCAGAAATGAGACCCAGCGATGATTGGCTTACTAAAGGGATATGTTGTTAAGTTGTGGTGGGTATTGAGAAGATTGCGAGTGACTATGGTGAATGTACATGGTGGTTGGTCTCTAAATTGTTCTTGTACCACGTGGATTACTTGAAGACTGGTAAGAAAAATGTTCTAAAGAGTAGGTGAGTTTTGCGATTTTAAACCTCTTCCTTGATTCGATTTTCTGTTTGCTTGAGGGCAAGCAAAAACTAAGTCTGGGAGAGTTGATATATCATAGTTTTTATGGTTTTATGACATGATATATGTATTGATTTTAGAGTCTTCCTATTTTATTTGAGTCTTATTAGGTACAAATGCGAGATGGACCTTGTTGATACATTATGGAGCAATTATGGAGCATTGTAGCTGAAAAGTTGGGAAGTTACTGTTCATAAAGTACTGTTCATCAAGTTATTGTTCATCGGTACTGTTCATCGAGTTACTCTTTATGTCGACCGACACACGTGAACAGTGTCAGTCGACATGGTACTATTCACGCTGAAGAATTGCAGTTTTTGTTAATAAGTTTTCCTTATTTGCAATAAGTCCAAATTCGTGTTTTAACATATATATAATATTTTTAGGTCATTGTTTAGACATATGCTTTATTTTCTACAGTCACCTATTCAGAGATTTTTGGGAGAAAATTTTTAAACTCTTATCTCCTTTTGATGTATGTTATACAATTTATTGAGACAATGATTTGTGTTTCATCTATTATGTCTGAGTAGTTTACTTGTTAGATCTAGGGATTTCTAGGGTTTGATGGTTTGTTGAATTGGGCAATCATGTTAGATTTTCTATAATGTTCTTCATCTAGATTTGAATCTATACTAGTTCTAGGCTAGCCGCCAAAATCTAGAATCATTGGAATGTTAGTTCTATAAAAATAGTTCAATAAAATTAGGGGTGTCAAAATGGTTAAGATGAGTCAACTCAATCCATTACCCATTGGGTTGACAATTAAATGGATGATGGGTTAACCCAACCCATTTAACTAATTATTAGAAAATTAACTAATAATCATTATAAATTTATAATAAACAATAATAATCATCATCATCATCACCATAATCACCAGCACTGTCATCATCATTATCACTATCATTATCCTCATCATTACCATCACCATCAGCATCACCATCATCATCACCATCACCATCATCATCACCATCATCATCACCATCATCATCATCATCACCATCACCATCATCATCACCATTCACCATCATCATCAATTTATCATCATCACCATAACATTTTTGCCGAGAAAATGATGGTATCATTTTTGGCGGGAAATTATGAGACTGTTTTTGGCGGGAAATGACAAATTGTTTTTGGCAGACAAATATCAGGACCGTTTTTAGCGGGAAAATGTCGGGACCATTTTTGGCGAAAAAAATATCAGGACGTTTTTGGCGGGAAATGACATAACCGTTTTTGGGGGGAAAATGATGGGACCGTTTTTGGTGGGAAAATGATGGGATCGTTTTTGGCGGGATATGTCGGGACCGTTTTTGGCGAGAAAATGATGGATTGTTTTTGGCAGGAAAATGACAGGCCATTTTGAGCGGGAAAATGACGGGACCGTTTTTGGCGAGAAATGACAAAATTGATTTTTTGGCAGGAAAATGTTGGGATCATTATTGGCGGGAAAATGTCGGGACTGTTATTGGCGGGAAATGACAAAATCATTTTTGGTGGGAAAATATTGAGACTGTTTTTGGCGGAAAAATGACAAGACCTTTTTTGGCGGAAAAATGACAAAATCGTTTTTGGTGGGAAAATTTTCAATCCACTCTTTGTCTGGAAAATTGCATATATACATTTTGGTGGGAAAATTGTATATCCACATTTTGGCGGGAAAGTTGAAAGAGTGTTAAAATTGGTTAAGTTGGTTTAGTAGAATTTAAATTAGATTTGTTAAATTAGTTTGGTTAATATTAGTTAAATTGGTTAAGTGATTAAGATAAATGGTTAAATGGGTAACCCATTAACCTATCATAACCAACCCATTTAACACATTTAACCATTTAACCATGGACCCATTAGAACCATAAACCCTTTAGGGTCAAAAATGCTAACTCATTAAGGTAAATGAGTTAGGTTGGGTTGGGTAAGACCCATGACCCTTTACCCATTTTGACACCCCTAAATAAAATTATGATTTTCTCAAAATTAAACATTTTATTAGAAAAAGAACATTACATTACACCCCATAAAATTAAAAAGATAACTATTACTTTTTTTAGTTGAGTTCTTTTTAAAACATAATCATCTCTCATGTAATTTATACTTCTGATTTAATATATGTTATTGTTGCATGGTATAACAATTAGATAACCAAATTTAAATATAAATGTATATCAGTACATAAATGGATACAAATTTTTTTTAAAATATAAAATAATTAATATATTATATATAATTGATTATTATTTGAAGGATCATATTGTAAAAACAATATTTCTAAAATAAGGGGAATAAATAGTGTTTTTTTTTATTTTTAAAGTAAAATATAGAGCACCATTGGAAATAATTTTTCTCTTAAAATTGAGTATCATTGGAGATGATCTAAATTGATCAACAATATAATAAAGAAGTTTGTCTCTCCTAAGATGACACATCAGATTTTTTAGGTATTGTGAGCTTAACATGTCAATAAATAAAAGAATTTGAGCTTTCAATCAAATTATTTGATTTCTACACCTAATTAAACACATCATATTTTTTATGCCAAATTAATTAATGAAAAAACTATGTCAACCAATCAAATCATTTCAATTAACACATAAGATAATAATCATAATATTTATTTTTACCATGAGTAAATTAATTAAAATATTGTCTAAACTAATCATATCATTTTAATTATACACATCCTATAAGATTTATATTTTTACCGTCAATAATTTAATGAAATATTTTTTTGAAACAAATCAAATCATTATGATTATATATATCATATAATATTTATTTTTTACCATGAATAAAAATACATATGTTGATTACCTGATTTTTCAACCAACCTAATGAAGTCTCATGTCGTTGATTAGCATTGGTTTTAGGTTTTCTTAAGCAATTTTTTTTATTGGATTGAGAGTGCACAGCTTGGATTTCCTTCAATCTAAGTTTATTTTTTAAAAGAAGGTATTGGAATTCTCAGGCAGAGATTTGAGAATTAGGATTTTCGGATTTGAGGGGGGGGGGGAGGGTCTTTGATTATGATATACCCAAATTCTTTTGAAGATCTAGAGTTTTTTTTAATAATGTACATCCATGATTATCAACTCTAAGAATATTTCTTCATGAATGAAATTTTTAGGAATTCTTAATGAATACTTTTCAATGAATGAAATCTAAATAAATAAATAAACAGGACAACTTCTTTTCATGTTAGATATGAATAAGGAAACATGAGTAATGGAGATTGAAGATCTAGAGTTTTTTTAATAATGTACATCTATGATTATCAACTCTAAGAATATTTCTTCATGAATGAAACTTGTAGGAATTGTTAATGAATATTTTCAAATGAATGAAATCTAAATAAATAAATAAACATGACAATTTCTTTTCATGTTAGATACAAATAAGGAAGCATGAGTAATGAAGATTGATAAACCATTAATTATTTTTCTAATATTTTTATTTTCCTACATGAAAAAAAGATCACATGATATCTGATATACTAATATGTAATTAAAACGAAGAAAATAAAAAAAAACTCGGGGCGTAGCCCGGGTATTTATCTAGTTATAGAAACAATCAAAATTCCTGTGACTTTGATAAATAATACTTTTGAATGTTTTCAATATATTATTTTTAAATGTTTTAGTAGAAATATATATTTCAGATTTTAAGTTTTGTCAGACATATAATTTGTATATTTTTTTCTCGACTATAGTTTTATTTTTCAAATATTTTGGACTATATTTTAGTTTGTAAAGTTATGTAAGGAAAAAACAAAGGGTCAATTGGTAGAGTGGAACATATTTGAAAGTTAATTTGTTCATTAGGCATGTTACTATTTACGATTGGAAAATAGAGACAAATTCACTATTACATACTTTCTTCTAATTTTTTATTCTCTTTTATTATATTACAAATGAGTTATAAAAATTATAAAAATATTTAAAAACAAATTTTTATTTGTCGAAATCTTTTGGTGAATCTAACAAGACATATTTTGTTAGTATAAGAATATCAATTTTGTTAGTCTAACAAGATCCATTTGGTTAGTCTAACAAGCTCCATTTTGTGAATCTAACAAGATACATTCTTTTTCTAAGATTTATTTTAATTTAAAAGATTTATTGGGCCATATTTTTCATTGGGCTTGTTGGGCCTATTGTTTTATGTAAATAGTAGAATTAGGGTTAGAGATTGTTTGATAAAGTATTTAGGGTTAAAACTAGCTGAGTGTATAAATAGCGTAGAGCCGTCATAGAGAGAGAAAATAAACCCTATCCGACATCCTTTTTGTTTCTTATGGCTGGAGCCGATGGTTGGTGGTTCCTTTGTTTTTTTTACTTTTTCTTACAGTTTTATATTTCATATATGTGGATGTGTGATTTGGTACGGTGACAGATCAGAAGATCAATAATATGTTTCTGTCACTAGAGTCGACATAATTGCATTTGTCTTTGAAACATTTTCTTTTGGGTTTCTTTGTTAGATAGGTTCAACAATACAATAATTGTTGCTCCATTGGTTAAGTTTCTACCTTTATTTATTTTTGTCTCTTTTTATCAGATCCGTTTTAGATTTATTGTCTTGTTTCACAACCGTTGTATCATGTTCTCTTTGTTTAATGAGAAAATTTGAGGTAACAAAAACCTAGAGCCATAACTGATGAAGTCTTGTTTGATTTAGGGGAAATGGCAGCAATGGGAGAAAGGCCGAAAAAGCTGCTTGTCCTGTATGGTTCTCATACTGGAAACACTCTTGATACAACAGTACCATATTGGCCACGAAGCTGAATGTTGTGAATGTGCAGCATCTATTGTCCCCACTTATGAAATTTTGACGTGGTACGTATTGAGTAAATCAATTTTTTTTCTTAAACTTGTTAGTACCTTGTTTTCAAGATTGTCTCCTGCGGTTGTATGATGCTTAATATCTGAAGTAAACCTTAAAATTGCTCAACTACCTGTTTTGGATGGAAAAAATTGATGATTCCTTCGTACCAATAACCAGCTGTTAGATTTGAGTGCTTAGACTGATTGAATTTTGAGTAAACGTTTGGTTTTCATAAACTTTCTAGCGGTGACATAAAGTAAATTTCTTTATAAAATTTTGATAAGTTACCATGTGTAACTTGCAGTTTCTTTTTTGCAATCAGCTCTGAATGCAAGTTTTTTGTTGTTGTTGAAATTTATGTGCATACAAGTTAGGTAGTCATTTTTCATAAATCTTTGGAGTCTAAGCAAGATGCCAATGCTGAGTGAAAAACAAGTTAATACCTCTAGATCAATATTCTTAAAATACTCTCTTAACATACATTATTTTAGATAAAGGGAATGCTCATTTATATTAAATCTTAATTGTTGTTAATGTTTGTTTTATTTCTCCTCTAAAATTTCCCGAATAAAATATTTCAATACTTATTTCTAAGTTTGAATATAGAGAAAATATAAAATTGTGCATAGAGTTTTATAGATGAGTAGTCGGTCTAAGCTGAGTTGGGGGTCTTTCAAAAAAGTCCATAAGTTTACTGAATGTACATCTCGTAAAGGAGAGAAAGATGTACAATCCTTTAAACTTCTTAACCATGAAATAAAACTAGACATGAGTATCTGACAAAATGTTCTTAGAACATGCATCAGTTTCTAAGGATCCAGTTGCTTCCATAGCTTATGAAGGTTATCAAAAACTTGCTACTACATTATTACCAAATGATGTTAGAACGCATTGAGCTAATAAAAGTCCATGCTTTATTAGTATCATGAAATTAAGAAACTATTTCACACATGGAAAAATATATTTCCATAAATATGTTTAGTATTTAGGATTAGAGTAATATATAAAGTACTATATATTCAATAATATAAAGTACTGTATAGTGGGTGGGCATTTGGTTTGATGTTCGGGTTTGGTTTGGTTCAGTTCATTTGGTTTTTAACAAAACTCAACCGACCAAACTCAAGTAAAAATAGTTTGTTTGGTTTATGTTTGGTTTGGTTTATATTCGGTTTAGTTTAGTTTGGTTTGGTTCAAGTTTTCTTTGGTTTTAATTCGGTTAAGAAAAAACAAATCAATTATAAAATTAAAGTTATTATCATTAATTAATGGAAATAATAAGCAATTAGAAATTAAAAAAAAACCCCAATATTTATGAAGTTCACAGTTCACATAAAACACTTAAGAGAAAATCAATAAATAAATTTAATTTATAAGAAATCTAAGATTTAGAAAGAATTAAATTAGTTATTAGTTAAATTTTACTTTATATTAGTTAAATATACTAATATAAAAGGGAAACATCAAATGGAAATTATTTTATATAAAGAATAAAGATTACATATAAATTTTTAATACTGTTAATTTAATTAATTAAAAGCATATTTTAATTAATTATATTAAAATATTAATAATAATTATGTAATCTTTATTCCTTATAAATTAATTTTCTGTTTGCTTTGTTCCTTTCATATTATTATCTTTAATTAATATAAAGTACAACTTAATTAATAACTAGTTTAATTCTTTCTAAATCTTAGATATCTTATAAATTTAGTTTATTTATTGATTTACCTCTTGGGTATTTTATGTGAATTTTTAACTTTATAAATATTGGGTTTTTAATTTATAAATGCTTAGTATTTCCATAAATTAGTGATGATAACATTAATTTTATAATTGATTTTTTCTTTTCAACCGAATCAAACTAGAACCAAACGGAACCAAACCAAACCAAGTATAAACCGAACCAAACATAAACCAAACCGAACTATCTTTTGTTGAGTTTGGTTAGAGTTTTTTTAAAACCAAATGAACCAAACCGAACCAAACCCAAACTTAAACCGATATGTCCACTTATTCAACGATTCAAAGGATAAAGATCAGTCACTATCAAGTTCTTAAACTACAAAACCTGGTTATGCAATAAGCCTATGTTGTAAGCTAAATCATTTATACCTTAACTATTCTGAGACTCAACTAATTATAATTAGTAGGTAACGGTGCAACTAAATGAATAGTAATTATCGAGTTCGATTGGTTCACTATACTCCATGACTACACCAATTGGAAGGCCACGGTGAAAAGTTTGTTCAAGTCTATGTCACTTATAGAGCTCAGCGCTTTTGACGGGTCTACTTCCTAGGATCTGATCAGGTTCATTAAAATTTCACATGCATTAAGATTAAAATTTATTGAAGAAATTTTCTTAGAACTCTCTCCAGATAGAGAGGTTTGCATAAAATCCGCTTTGCATCACCCTTAAGCACAACTAATAAACTGCTTAGACATAATTAAAGCAAAGAAAATCATGGGTGATGGAAAGGAATGCATAATAAGCAAATTAATAAAGCTAAGAGCGTTCAGAATTACTTCTCAAAGAGTTACAGAATAAATCTTCTCCCAAAAAGATGTAGAAAATATAGAAAGTGATGAAGGATGATGAAACAGAGCTCTTAGATCTTTAAGGGAGTCCCTTAGATTGTTCACGGTGCAGCTCTCTATGCTCTCCTCGAGATTCCTTGGGAGTGTGGCTTCTAGGTCTTTAAGAATGAGTATTTATAGTATATATATGAGGCATGTAAACTTGGTTTAGGGTTTCCTTAAGTCGAAATAATTGAAGTGGTGTCGATTTGGGATGGAGGAGAGGGCATCTGCCATGCCATCATGCTCTCTTGGTGCGGTGGTGGTTTGCTCTGGGTTGGGCTCGACGGGACATGTTTTCAGTACTTTCATCATAACTTCTTCGAGCTTTTCAATGACATAATGAATGTTTCAATTTGTTCAAGGAAATATCTTCAAAAGTAACCTTCAATCTGAAGCTCTGAAACTGTCTTAAAAGTTGTGTTATAATAGATGTGAGCAAGATAACAGTAACGTAAAGAACATGACACATATTTATGTGGTTCACCAACGATCTTATTGGCTACATCCACGGGAAAAGAGACAGAGTTTATTACTGGAGATAATACAGATATTCAGAATATATTAGAGGCTAGGGTTAAGAGAGTATTAATAAGAAAACTCTAATTAACAGATCCATAATTAATCCTTAGGGAATTGGACCTAATATAGGCCCAACAGAACCCTGATTAACCTCAACTGATTGGGTCTAATGTTATGGGTCCAATCTATTCAAGTCATATCTAACAAATCTTCACCTTGACTTTAATCCTCCAAACAAATATACCAGATTTCTCCATCAGTCAGATGTACAAGATTTCGCCAACAAAAAGTTGTAGACGTCAATTGCAAACAAACGTACTAGACTTTTCTCCTTTTTCCTCAGATGTCTTATTAGTGGACCAGATGCTCTTCAAGTCAACTGGTTAGTCAAGCCAGATACTTCGTTCAGCCAGAATGCCTCGCTTGTCCAAATGTTCCATCAGGAACTTGCAACTCCTTCAGCAACCTGATGCTCCGTCGAGCCAAAATACCCTAATAAGACCCAAATATTCCCTCACAACCCCGAGTGTCTTCAGAAGTAAGATGCTCCGTCGAGCCAGAATGCCCCACTGGGACCAGATGTTCTATCAAAGAACCAAAACACTTCTCTAAGACCAGATGCATCATCAGAAGCCAGAATGCCCTTCCTTGGACTCGATGCTACGTGAGGAACTTGCTGCTCCACCTGGAGCATGATGTCCATCCACGGACCTGATAATACATCAGGAGTCTGATGCTCCACCTGGAGCCTGATGTCCCACCAGGGACCTGATGATCCGTCAAGAGCCTGATGCCTCTACAGTGGCCTGATGCCCTATCAAGGGTCTGCTCGTCCGTTAGGGTGACTAACAACTTGAGATATTCATCAAGTCCAAACAATGTTTAAACTTGCTCTGAGGAACCGGCTTAGTAAACATATCTGCAGGGTTATCAGCAGTCCCTACCTTCTGCACTTGAATCCGCTTATCATTTCTCAGGAAATGATATCTCACATCAGTATGCTTGGTCCTCTCATGATGAACTTGATCATTGGCTAAACAAATCGCACTCAGACTATCACAATACACTGTAGTCTGATCATGATGCAAACCCATATCGCTGATTAATTCTTTCAACCAGATACCCTCCTTAGCAGCTTCTGTCAAAGCCATGTACTCTGCTTCAGTAGTTGACAACATCACAGTTTGCTGCAGAGTTGCTTTCTAGCTAATCACAGAGTTACCCACAGTGAATACATAACCAGTCATCGACCTTCTGTTGTCTACATCACCTGCATATTCAGAATCAGAATAGCCTGTTACCATGCACAAAGCCTCACCTCCATATATGAGACCAACATCAGACGTACCTCTCAGGTACCTGAAAATTTTCTTCACCGCAAGCCAATGTTCTTTTCCTGGTTGTCCTATACACCTGCTAACAACAGTAACTGCATGTGCAATATCTGGTCTTTGTACATAGGCATGACTACGGTTACGATTAACACAGTTATGGTTAGTTAACCACCGGTTACTGTTATAATTTCTTTTAACCTTAATCTTAACCATTTAATATACGGTTAAAATGGTTAAGGTTAAAATGGTTACGCTTATATATGGTTATAGTTATTACGGTTGAAGCGGTTATGGTTATATATGGTTACATAAGCAAACAAATAAAAATTATGAATAAAAATTATTTATAAAAAATATAGTTATTTTGAAAAGAAAAAAATATATACTTACTGAAAAAATGGAAAGATAAGTTTATGATAGAAAAAGATTATTATATTTTTAAAATGGTTATGGTTAAAATTTTACGGTTACATCATACGGTTAACCGACATTTTTATACAGTTATGGTTATGAACGATTACGGTTAATCATTTACGATTAACCTTAACTAATATATTTTTACGGTTATGGTTACGGTTTTAACCATTGTATATGGTTACGGTTGAAAATGATACAGTTACTGTAACGCCCGTGTTCTGGAAATTAAGTAATTTAATTAATTTAGAAACTCTTTCGAGTTTATGAACCTTAGACAAGTCTCGAGAAATTAACTATGGGGTTGAAATAATTAATTTAGATTTTTTCTGGGGGTGTCATAAATTGGTACGAAAGTTGTGGGGGTTTTTCTCAAAAGTAACAAGTGGGAAACAAAATTGGTTTTCTCTTCTTCTCCTTCTTGAGCTCGCCATTTGTGAGGGGGGAGAGTGAGTTTTCTTGAGCTTGTGAGAGAAGAGAAAGAAGAGAGAAGAAGAAGAGGAAGGCTTGGTGAGCTTGTGAGAAGCTTGGATCTTGCGAGATCAAAGGTGTTTGAAGCTTGTGGAGCTTGAAAAAGTGAGTGGTTGGAGCTTAGGGTTGGGCGTGGAGCTTGGAGGAGTAGGAGAGATCTTCTTGAGCTTGTGGAGTCCATCTAAGGCTAGATCCTTCATAGCTTTGGTGAAGGGAGGGAGAGACAGAACTGTCAGAGTCTGGTAGAAAAGAGTTTCGACCTAGCAAATAGTAGGCAAAGACGCGATTTGGACCAGCATCTATTCAAAGGAAGATCGCAAGTGAACCTTCGGTCTGATCGCTACGAAATTTTGTGGGTAGCTTCAGGACATCTAGGGAAAGATTTTCAACGGTGGGATTTGAAGGTGGACGGTTAGATTTTGTTTCGTGATCCCATCTTTCAGGCTGACCGTTCTGTGATGTTTCCAGATTTTTTTCAGTTGAGGTTAAATGTTGTTTTTGGTTGTTGTGGTTGGCTGTAGGGTGAGTTGAGCTACTGGTGGCAAGTGGGAAGTCACTCTTGGTTGGGTGATTGTTGTTTTTGGTTCAGAAAATCATCTTTGTTTTCAAGGTGAGTTTGTGACCAAAGGTTAACATTAACCCTTGTGTGGGGGTTTGTGGGGTAGTTAGAGAAGCATGGATTGTTGCTTGTTGTGCCTTGTTAAGATTTAATTTTGTATTATTGCTTGGCTTGTTGATGGTGATTTTCGTGGGTTCTTGGTGAATTCCATGGGTCATTGTGGAATTTTAGTGTGTGTTTACTAAGCTTGTGAGTTTTAGCTTTTCATGGGTTTTGAATTGCTAAGTGGTTAGTCATATATGCTATTGATTTTCTTTTCATGGGTTGATGATTAGGAATTGATAGGGCTGTGGTTGTGGATTATTTTCATGCGTGAATTTGATCGAGTAGAAATTAACGCGTGGTGTGTTTGATTTCTTGTTGTGGTTGTTTGAAATTGTTTGTGGCTTTCATATAACCTGTTGTTGGGAGGATCAAT
This sequence comes from Cardamine flexuosa, assembly GCA_963555745.1. Taxonomy (NCBI): domain Eukaryota; kingdom Viridiplantae; phylum Streptophyta; class Magnoliopsida; order Brassicales; family Brassicaceae; genus Cardamine; species Cardamine flexuosa. The sequence goes on along the minus strand of OY743214.1, from coordinate 23,882,867 downwards.
CTCACTCAGCGTTTGGTTTACTAAATGTTGATGCATCACTTTTGTTGATGCAGGTAAAGATAAAGCGTGATCGTGGAATCGAGGCAGTGAAGAGGGGATGATTAGGACCCGATAGTTTTGTGGTTTTTGTTAGCTTTCAAAGGATTGCTAGAACCGGTAGAACTGTTGACCTTCGTGGTCATTTATATAAATGGTTGCTATTGTATGGTTTTGAATGTTTAATGTATGGGCATTAGTTCATTATTTCCATGTTCAAAAAAAAAAAATATGCGGTGGTCACAGTTACGGTCCAAAATTCGGTTACGGTTAGATTTTGGCCATGTCTACTTGTACAAACCATTGCATACATCAGACATCCTACATCGCTTGCATAAGAAACCCGAGACATATACTCTTTTTCATCTTCAAACTGAAGGATACACAGAGTTAGATGAAGATTTGCAGCACCTGGTGTATCAATAGGCTTTGAGGACGACATTCTAAACCTATCAAAAACCTTCTTAATGTAACCTTTATGTGACAAGAAAAGCTTCTTATGAGTTTTGACTCTCAGAATTTCCGTTCCTAGAATCTTTTTCTCTGCACCCAAAACCTTCATCTCAAACTCAGCACTCAGCAAGTCTTTTAATTTATGAGCATCACACACCTATTTGGCAGCTATCAACATGTCGTCCACATACAACACCATATAACCATATGATTCATATTTCAACTTATTGTAGTAAACACAACAATCATACATACATATGATGTAGCCTAGCTTCATCATGTAACTGTCAAAGCTCTTATACCACTGTCTAGGAGACTAGTTAAGTCCATATAGAGATATGTTCAACCTGCACACGTGATTTTCTTTACCAGGAACTTGAAAACCATCTAGCTGAGTCATATATATTTCCTCCTCTAGCTCACCATGAAGAAATGCAGTCTTCACATCCAGCTGCTCAAGTTCCTTATTTTAACGCGCCACTACTGCTAACAGCCCACTGATGGAAGTGTGTCTGACCAATGGTGAGAAAATCTCATTGTAATGCACGCCTTCTCTCTGACTAAAACCTCTAGCAACAACTCGAGCCTTATACTTAACTTCTTCTGCCATTGATATCCCTTCATTTTTTTTGAAATCTATTTACAAGTAAAATTCTTTCTCCCTTGTGGTTGTGTGACCAGATCCCAAATATTATTCTTTTGATGAGATTCTATCTTATATCCCATTGCAGCAAACCATTTCTCAGTCTTAGTTTCTGAAATAGCTTCTATATAAGTGGATGGCTCATGCATGTCCACCTCTTCAGCAACCTGCAATGCATACCCTGCCATATCCTAATAACCATATCTTTGAGGTGGTCCTATTACAACTCTTCTTACGCTGTCTTCAGCGATACTACGAGGTCTTGTTTTTGATGGTGCAACATCAGACCGTTGAGTTTCTGCCAAACAATCAGCAGTCTGTGGGTCTTGACTCTGATTGTATTTTTGCTGATCACCTCCTTGATGATCCTTCTGCAGCTCCACATGTTTGTCAAAACTACAATTTTCTTCTTCAGTTATAGACCTTTTATAGCATCCGAACATAGAGCTTTCATCAAAGACCACGTTCTTGCTCAGAATCACAATGTTCTCTGATGGAGACCAGATCCTGTATTCCTTTACTCCATCTCCATAGCCCACAAATACTCCCTTCCTTGCTCTTGGCTCTAATTTACCTTCATTGACATGATAGTAAACTGTGCAACCGAAACATTAAGATGAGAGTAATCAACAGATCTGCCTGACCATACCTCTACAGGTATCTTGCACTTGATACTAGTGTGCAGTCCACGATTGATCAAGTAGCAAGCTGTACTTACTGCTTCAGCCCAAAACCTTCTTTCCAACCCAGCATTTGAGAGCATACACCTTGCTCTCTCCAACAGTGTATGATTCATCCGTTCAGCTACACCATTCTGCTGTGGTGTATTCCTGACTGTGTGATGTCGAGCAACCCCTTGATCCTTACACAACTGATTGAATTCTGATGAACAAAATTTCAGACCATTGTCTGCCTACAGCCTCGTGATTTTCTTTCCTGTTTGATTTTCCACCAATGTTTTATACTCCCTAAAGTTCTTAAAAGCTCACTTTTGTGCTTTAACACAAAATATTTGTGACCTCCCAAAGAATCAACCCGATTGTTTCTTCTTAGGGCATTAAAACTTCTAATGCCCGTTCTCCTTACTATGGATGTTTGGAATTTCCATCTACTTCACTGATAATGATAGCGTTAAATTTAGGAGAGGAAAGAAGGTAGAAGACGTGATCAAGGTGTTCAAGCTTGAAGATGGGAGTATCATTGATATGACGGATACTTCTAATTTTCAGAGTTGTTTTCACATGTTTTCGGCTCCTTTTCTCTGAAAATATTAGTGATCTTAAATTTGAGTCTTATGTATTGCTTATATTTTATTTGTTTTTTATGATCTTGTGAAAGTTTAGAAATCCAAAAGAAAACAAACTAGACATAAAAATAAAATAAAATAAAAACATTGAATAAAGAAATAAAAAACAAAATACAAATAATTAGCCTCAGTACTTGGATGGTTGGAGAATCCCATCTATTAATTCACATATTGGGAAGATGTTAGCATCTTCATTGGGGTATCTAATTGAGATAATCCCCTATTAAAATAATTAGAAAAAAACAAAAAGTAAGAGAAATATGAAGAAGAATCTCTTATTTGAGATACTTTGGTCTCTACTTTAGATATCCACTTTACACATGTCAATTTTTTGTTATCTTAACTTTTAATTTAAAATTAAAAAATAAACATATAACTAAATTAAATTAAAATATGAATATATTAATCTTTAGATACCCAATATATTTTGAGTATCTAACAATTGGAAGTGCTCCAGTGTGTTTAATTAAGCTTGATGATGGTTGTGTCATTACCGAGAAGATTGATTCTTCAACTTCTCATTAGCATTATTTGCAAATGTTATCTGCTCCTTTTTTAAAAGAACTTAATTGTCTAGCTAGTTTATTGAAGCTTTTTGATTTATTTTTTTGTATATATGATACCGAATTATGCTTAGTACTATTGGTATTGACTTTACATTCATCCATTAATAAAGTGAACTCTGTTTCAAGAAACTTCATTTTGTGTTTGTTGTATTGATTAAAATCATTCAAGATATTTGATTGGGTACATTTAAAACAACTTCACAGTTCACACACAACAACAACAAAATTAAATTGTACGTTTTGTTCCTAAAAAGGTTTACTCAAAATAAAACAAAGTTTACTCAAAATAGCGAAACATTAAACATTGTATCTAAATAGTATACAAAATTCGTTGACCTTTGACCCTTTTTTCGTTTTTACCAATAGTGTCGTGTTCTACTTGGATCATGTCTAAAAGAAGAAGTGATGGGGTGAGGGGTCCCAGATTCGGATTAGACCACTATTTTCTGCATATGAGACGAGCTATAACTATGATTTAGAGATAATTGCTTAATAAAATTTGGGGTTTGCAGTTTAGTTTTTTTTAACTAAATTACATGATTGTAGAACTAAATTTGAATAAGAAAATGTTTCATACTATCAATTTCAAAAAAATATATGCATGCAACCAAGATTAGTGTAGATAACTTATAGATAAATCAGAATCATCATCTCCGAGATTATTTTAGTTATTCAAATTATATGTCTAATCGCTGGATATTTCAGCCAACAAACTTCGTCCAATAAAAAATACTCTCTTTAGTTAAGCATATGATTTTTTATTTTTTTTGTTTGATAAAGCATAGCATATGATTTTGTTGAGTTTTGGAGTTTATGAAAGACTGATCTATAACTATTAAATTTTCAAACATCTCTGGTTCATCATTGTCGTATTTCCTATTGTTTCTTTTCTTTATTTATTTTTGTTTGAATAATTCTTCGAACTTCTATTTTGTGGGTTTAATTCATATGAGTAAGTTTCAGATTTTGTTTTGTCAAGAATGAAAGTCTCTTGTGATACTTAAAATCTAGTTTTTCTTTTTTTTTTTTTTTTTATTGTGGGATTATGTACCTATGGTCATTAATCTCCCTTAGTCTCCAGAGTCAAATATTAGATATTACTAATTAAAGAATAACCCTCCGTACCAAGAAAATTTTGAATGCAAAGCACAAAGGAAAATCGAGTTGAAAATGAAGAAAAAAAACCCAATTAACTTATAAAAATTGATCGGCGGACAGAATCACTCGTATAACAAAAAGTTAAGATCATATCTAACAGTTGTCTATATTTTTTCTCTGAAAATAAAGAAGGGATTTGCTCCAATGGTTGTATCTATTTTTTATTTTAAAATATATAATATTTTATTTTATTAACTAACTATATCAAAACCATTTACTTTCTAATTTTACAAATTTGACCCACTTATTTTGTTCTATAAAAATAATTCAATAAAATTAGGGATGTCAAATTGGTTAGAATGAGTCAATCCAACCCATTACCCATTGGGTTGGGACTTAAATGGATAATGGGTTAATCTAATCCATTTAACTAATTATTAGAAAATAAACTAATAATCATTATAAATTTATAATAATAATCATCATCACCATCACCATAATCACCAGCACTGTCATCATCATTATCACTATCATTATCATTATCATTATCATTACCATCACCATCACCATCAACATCATCATCATCACCATCATCATCATCACCATCATCATCAACATCATCATCACCATCACCATCATCATCACCATTCACCATCATCATCATCACCATCATCATCATCATCAATTTATCATCATCACCATCACATTTTTGGCGAGAAAATTATGGTATCGTTTTTGACAGGAAAATAGCAAAACCGTTTTGGTGGGAAATTATGGGACTGTTTTTGGCGAGAAATGACAGATTGTTTTTACGAGAAAATGACAGGCCATTTTGAGCGGGAAAATGACGGGACCATTTTTGGCGAGAAATGACAAAATTGTTTTTTGGCTGAAAAATATCGGGACCGTTTTTAGCGGGAAAATGTCGGGATCATTTTTGGCGGAAAAATATCATGACCGTTTTTGGCAGAAAATGACGGGACCATTTTTGGTGGGAAAACGATGGGACCATTTTTGGCGGGAAAATGTGAGGGCTGTTTTTGGCGGGAAAATGACGGATTGTTTTTGGTGGGAAAATGACAGGCCATTTTGAGCAGGAACTTGACAGGACCATTTTTGGCGAGAAATAACAAAATTGTTTTTTGGCAAATGTCGGGACCACTTTTGGCGGGAAAATGTTGGGATAATTTTTGGCAGGAAAATATCTGGATTGTTATTGGCGAGAAATGACAAAACCATTTTTGACGGGAAAATGTCGGGACCGTTTTTGACGGGAAAATGACAAGACCATTTTTGGCGGGAAAATGACAAGACCATTTTTGGCGGGAAAATGACGAGATCGTTTTTGGTGGGAAAATTGTCAATCCACTCTTTGTCGGAAAAATTGCATATTTATATTTTGGTGGGAAAATTGTATATCCAGATTTTGGCGGGAAAAAATTGAAAAAGTGTGAAAATTGATTAAGTTGGTTTAGTATAATTAAAATTAGATTAGTTAAATTAATTTGGTTAATATTGGTTAAGTTGGTTAAGTGATTAAGATAAATAGTTAAATGGGTAAACCATCAACCCATCAACCCATCATAACCAACCCATTTAACCATTTAACCATGAACCCATTAGAACCATAATCCCTCTAGGGTCAAAAATGCTAACTCATTAAGGTAAATGAGTTGGGTTGGGTTGGATAAGACCCATGACCCTGTACCCATTTTGACACCCCTAAGTAAAATTATGTTTTTCTCAAAATTAAACATTTTATTATAAAAAGAACATTACATTACACCACATAAAATTTAAAAAGATAACTATTCATGTTTTTAGTTGAGTTTTTTTAAAACATAATCATCTCTCATGTATTTTATACTTCTAATTTAATATATGTTATTGTTGCATTGTATAACAATTAGATAACCAAATTTAAATACAATTGTATATCAATACATAAATGGACACATAATTTTGTTTAAATATAAAATAATTCATATATTTATATATATAATTGATTATTAATTGAAGGATCATATTGTAAAAAAAATATTTTTCTAAAATAAGGGGAAAAATAGTGTTTCTTTATTTTTAAAATAAAGTATAGAGTATTAAGGATATAAGTGTATATAAGTAAAGTATATAATTTAATTAGGTTTGATCTAATCTCTTCTGTATAAATATGTAATCTCTTCATTCTAATAATGTTAAGACATTCAGCATTCACATGGTATCAGAGCATTACGATTCTAAAACCTAAATCTAAATTTTTTTTTTTTTTCTGGCGCCGCCACTCTTTTTCTTCTAGAGCACCACTGGAGATAATTTTTCTCTTAAAAGAGAGTATCATTTGAGATGATCTAAATTGATCAACAATATAATAAAGAAGTTTGTCTCTCCCTGAGATGACACATAAGCTTTTTTAGGTATTGTGAGCTTGACATGTCAATAAATAAAAGAATCTGAGATTTCAATCAAATTATTTGATTTCTACACATAATTAAACACATTATATTTTTATGCCATTTTAATTAATGAAAAAACTATGTCAACCAATCAAATCATTTTAATTATACACATAAGAAATAATCATAATTTTTTTTTTACCATGAACAAATTAATTAAAAAGTTGTCTAAACTAATCATATCATTTTAGTTATACACATCCTATAATATTTATTTTTTTACCATCAATAATTTAATGAAATATTTTTTGAAACAAATCAAATCATTATCATATAATATATCATATAATATTTTTTACCATGAATAAAAATACATATGTTAATTACCTGATTTTTCAACCGACCTATTGAAGTCTCATGTCGTTGATTAGCATTGGTTTTAGATTTTCTTAAGCAAATTTTTTATTCGATTGAGAGTCCAGAGCTTGGATTTCCTTCAATCTTATGGTATATCCAAATTATTTTGAAGATCTAGAGTTTGTTTAATAATGTACATCCATGATTATCAACTCTAAGAATAATTCTTCATGAATGAAACTTTTAGGAATTGTTAATAGATATTTTCCAAAAAATGAAATCTAAATAAATAAATAAGCATGAAAATTTGTTTTCATGTGCGATACGAATAAGGAAGCATGAGTAATGGAGATTGGTGTGACAACAATTGGTCGAAGAGGGAGAAGAGAAGAAGATTATCAGGGAAGAGTTACACTTTATGTGAAAAGTAAATAAAAAATAAGGGTGTAAAACATATTTTGTGGTCTAAATAGTTATGTTTTACTTTCATGTAACCGATACAAAATAAGAGATGAGTTTTATGCATAAAACATCCACTACGGTTTGTTTGTTATTTCTTGAATGCTTTTAAACTTTCTTATAAAGTTTAAATATATCTGTACATATTATTAAAACTTTTCAATAAAAACAAGAATTTTTAGTGAAATGTAAATCATCATTAACTATTTTCTAACGGTTTTGCGAGATAAACCATTAATTATTTTTCTAAAAATTTTATTTTGCTACAAGAAAAAAAGATCACATGATATCTAATATACTTATATGTAATTAAAATAGAGAAAATAAAGAAACCCGGGGCGTACCCCGGGTTTTTATCTAGTTATAGTAACAATAAAATTTACTATGACTTTGATAATTAAGACTTTTGAATTTTTCATTATATTTTTTTATTTTTTAGTAGAAATATATATATTTTAGATTTTTAGTTTTGTCAGACTTATAATTTTTATATTCTTTTCTCGACTATAGTTTTATTTTTCAAATATTCTGGACTATATTTTAGTTTGTAAAATTATGTGAGGAGAAAACAAAGGGACAAATTCATTAGGCATGTTACTTTTTACGATTAGAAACATTTTTGAAAGTTAATTGGTTCATTAGGCATGTTACTATTTACGATTGGAAAATAGAGAAAAATTCACTATTACATACTTTCTTCTAATTTTTTTTTTTCTTTTATTATATTACAAATGAGTTATAAAAATTATAAAAATATTTATAAAAAAAATTTTATTTGTTGAAATCTTTTGGTGAATCTAACAAGATCTATTTAGTTAGTATAAGATTATCAATTTTGTTAGTCTAACAAGATCCATTTTGTTAGTCTAACAAGGTTTATTTTGTGAATCTAACAAGATACATTCTTTTCTAAGATTTATTTTAATTTAAAAGATTTCTTGGACCATATTTTTTCATTGGGCTTGTTAGGCCTATTGTTTTATGTAGTTAGTAGAATTAGGGTTAGAGATTGTTTGATAAAGTATTTAGGGTTAAAGCTAGCTGAGTGTATATATAACGTAGAGCCGTCAGAGAGAGAGAAAATAAACCCTATTTGACATCCTTTTTGTTTCTTATGGCTGGAGACTGATGGTTGGTGGTTCCTTTGTTTTTTTTTACTTTTCCTTACAGTTTTATATTTCATATATGTGGATGTGTGATTTGGTACAGTGACAGATTAGAAGATCAACAATATGTTTCTGTCACTCGAGTCGACAAAATTGCCTTTGTCTTTAAAACGTTTTCTTTTGGTTTTATTTGTTAGACAGGTTCATCAATACAATAAATGTTGCTCCATTGGTTAAGTTTCTACCTTGATTTATTTTTGTCTCTTTTTATCAGATCCATTTTAGATTTATTGTCTTGTTTCACAACCGTTGTATCATGTTCTCTTTGTTTACTGAGAAAATTTGAGGTAGCCAAAACCTAGAGCCATAATTATGAATTCTTGTTTTATTTAGGAGAAATGGCCGCAATGGGAGAGTGGCCAAGAAAGCTGCTTGTACTGTATGGTTCTTATACTGGAAACACTCTTGATACAACAGTACCATATTGGCCACGAAGCTGAATGTTATGAATGTGCAGCATCTATTGTCCCCACTTATGAAATTTTGACGTGGTATGTATTTAGTAAACCAATCGTTTTTAAAAAACTTGTTAGTACCTTGTTATCAAGATTGTCTCCTTCGTTTGTATGATTCTTGATATCTGAAGTAAACCTTAAAATTGCTCACCTAGCCTGTTTTGGATGGCAAGAACTGATGATTCCTTCGTACCAATAACCAGCTGTTAGATTTGAGTGCTTAGATTGATTGAATTTTAAGTAAACGTTTGGATTTCATAAACTTTCTAGCAGATTTTGATAAAGTAAATTTCTTTAGAAGATTTTGATAAGTTACCATGTGTAACTTGCAGTTTCTCTTTTGCAATCAGCTCTGAATGCAAGTTTTTTGTTGTTATTGAAAATTATGTGCATACAAGTTGGGTTGTCATTTTTCGTAAATCTTTGGAGTTTAAGCAAGATGTCAATGCTGAGTGAAAAACAAGTTAATACCTCTAGATCAATATTCTTAAAATACTCTATTAACATACATTATTTTAGATAAAGAGAATGCTCATTTATATTAAAAATTTAGGAAATTTCAGTATTTTTCTTAACTCTTAAGTTAAAAGAATATTTAAGGAAACACTGTGAGTTTTGTGTTATTATTGGATAAATCTAGTTCCTCTAGATTTTTTTATATAAATAAAATAGATCTTAAATAAAATCTAACATTTGTCAAACATGGCATGACATGTGAATAAAGTTTTTTCAAAAAAAGTTAAAATAAAACATCCATAAAATCATTATATATTTTCTGAAAACAAAAACTAATTAAATTTTCAAAATGAAATCTTAATTGTTGTTAATGTTTGTTTTATTTCTCCTCTAAAAAATCCCAAATAAAATATTTCAGTCCTTATTTCTAAGTTTGAATATAGAGAAAATATAAAATTGTGCATAGAGTTTTATAGATGAGTAGTTGGTCTAAGCTGAGTTGGGGGTCTTTCAAAAAAATCCATAAGTTTACTGAATGTACATCTGGTAAAGGAGAGAAAGATGTACAATCCTTTAAACTTCTTAACCATGAAATAAAACTAGACATGAGTATCTGACAAAATGTTCTTAGAACATGCATCAGTTTCTAAGGATCCACTTGCTTCCGTAGCTTATTGAGGTTATCAAAAACTTGCTACTACATTATTACCAAATGATGTTAGAATGCATTGAGCTAATAAAAGTCTGTGTTTTATCAGTATCATGAAACTAATAAACTATTGCACACATGGAAAAGTATATTTCCATTAAATATGTTTAGTATATAGGATTAGAGTAATATATAAAGTTCAATAATATAAAGTACTGTTTAATGGGTGGGCATTTCGTTTGATGTTCGGGTTTGGTTTGGTTCAGTTCATTTGGTTTTAAGAAAACTCTAACCAAACTCAACCAAAATAGTTTTTTGGTTTATGTTTGGTTTGGTTTATATTCGGTTTAGTTTTGTTTTGTTTGGTTCGGTTTTAATTCGGTTAAGAAAAAACAAATTAGTTATAAAATTAAATATCTTATCATTAGTTTATGGAAATAATAAGTTCTTAAACTACAAAACATGGTTATGCAATAAGCCTATGTTGTAAGCTAAATCATTTATACCTAAATTATTTCGAGACTCAACTAATTATAATTAGTAGGTAACGGCGCAACTAAGATATGAATAGTAATTATCAAGTTCGATTGGTTCACTATACTCCATGACTACACCAATTGGTAGGCCATGATGAAAAGTTTGTTTAAGTCTATGTCAGCTTATAGAGCTCAGCGCTTTTGACTGGTCTACTTCCTAGGATCTGATCCAGTTTATTAAAATTTCACATACATTAAGATTAAAATTTATTGAAGAAACTTTTCTTATAACTCTCTCCAGATAGAGAGGTTTGCATAAAATCCGCTTTGCATCACTGTTAAACACAACTAATAAACTGTTCAGACATATAATATCATCGTATTTTCGTCTATATTTCATATATTTTTGGCAGGGAAATCATGAAGAAACAAGAGATTTTGGAAGCTTTATAGCCACGTTCCACCATTTACACTTTCCAAAAACATTTGGGAGTTTTGGAGCAAAGAGGACCCAAAGGCAAGCAAAACAAGTTTTAAGGCAGTTTCGGAGCATCCGAAATTGAGAAACATTTGAAGACCTTCCCATGAGCCAATTTTGGAGTTCTCTATATCCATGGAAAGCTAGAAGAGTCAAGATTCACCTAGGATAAGAATCGACAAAATCCATTCAGCCGTTTGGAAGATGCACCCAGAAGAATGAAGACATGTCCACCTCGGTCACAAGACCCGTGACCGAGGTTAGCCCTCTTGAAGACCTCGGGCACTACCTCTAGTGACAGGTGCCGACTTACTCCGACCTAAGGACCTCAGCCCATGACCAGGCTCGGCCCATTGCCTCCACACTTATCAAAATGATGTAGTTTTGGATGCCTCTTGACTTAATCTCGTGGAGGAGCCTATATAAACCATTCTTAGGGTTTTGGAAACCCTAAGCGAGCACAGCCACCCACAAGGAATGTCCCTAGGAGTTAGACACGGAGATCCACGACCTAATTTCGCCTCTCACACCGCTGCTTCACCCTCATTCATCGCCTCAACCTAGAAGACCATCTCCTTGAAGTTTCATCTATTGTTCTTCATTGTTTCTCTTTTCTACTCTTTGTACTTGCTATTGGGGAGACGAGATCTCATCTGTGACATCTAGATAAGTTTCCTTTGAACCCCCTTTGTTATATTAAATTGTTATATTGATGTTTTTTATGATGTCTCTTACGTTTCTTTACACCATGAGCGAGTAGTTCTTTTGTTGGGTATGATGGGGTAATATCTTAGAAAAACATTGTTGGGTTCTTTTGTTAGATTTGATTTTCATCTGGATTATGAGTTCTCTTGGGATATCTTTTACTCAATGCATGTTGCTTGAATTGATCACCAAGCACTGATTTAGGAGAATATGAGCGCTATCCGCGTAAACCTACTTCTCGGAACTAGTATTACCGAAACCTCGTGTTATAACCTGTGATAGTTGAGTTATAGGACTTTGTGAACATATCGAACTCGTTTATATGGCTGGTCTAAGAGTGTTATTACCTGCAGAAGTTGAGTACCAGGGTGTGGTGACTTAAGACGCCTCTATCATGAACTATGGATTGGGTGTGTATCCGTGTTCGTAGTTGAGAACAATTGATGAAAACCTATTAGTTAGATCTATACCCTATTTGTTAGAACCATGGAAACCTTAAATAAACCTTAGACGCCCAACCTATTAATCATATTGTTTACAAATCAATCATTCACTTTGCTTTCATTCATTCATTTGCATTCATTCACTAGAAACCCAAAAACCAAAACCCCTTATTTGCATTGTCTTAGTTAGATACCTTTGCTTGAATTCAATCCGCGTACTTGTTAATCTCTGTGGGATTAACACCTTATGTACTACTACTGATTTGCTGTGCACTTGCAGTTTATTCATTGTGTGGATTCTTGAGGAAAACCTGACACACGTCATGTTTTTGGCGCCGTTGCCGGGGAGTTTACAAGCTACCTTTGAATTCGATAAGATCTCTTTTTTTCATCTGAATCTTTCAATTTTATTCTCTTTTACTCTTTTACATTGTGTTCCCTTCTTGTTTCTATCTCAGGATTCGTGGTGCATGACAAGGATCCAAAACTCTGAAGCCGTCACTCCAATCCAAGACATAGACCGACTTGAATGCGAACTCAGAAAACTCCGGAGACAACAACTCATGGCCAAATTAAGGAATCAAGATCAAGGTGACCTTGATGATCACCATGCTGTTTCCAATGATGCTGAGAGGCAACATATGCAAGAAGAGGATGATAACACCATCTATAGACCTGAAGAAGCACCCGTGAATCCTCTGGAGATTCACAACCAAGCTCCATGAGAAGCTAACCATGTATGCGTGGGAGATAACCTCAATGCTCCTCACGAGCCTCCTGATGTTGTCAATGCACCTCAACATGCAAATGTTGGTGCTAGAAAAGCTGATTATGTGCACCCTCTGAGGCATGCCAATCAGAACAGTACAATAGCCGACTTTGACATACCTAATCAGTATCCACAAGACCAAGCTGGCATACGAGTTCCTAATCCACCAAGGCGTGACTATGAGATTAAACCTCAAATCATTGGTTTGGTGAAGCAAAACCAGTTCCATGGACTCACCACAGAACATCCTATGGATCATATTGATTTTTTTGAAGAAATCTGCAGCACTACGAGAACCAACAGAGTGCCCGAAGACTATTTGAAGTGTAACATTTTTCCTTTCTCTTTGGCCGACAAGGCTCATAGATGGTTGAAGTCTTTACCCCCTGGATCGATTACTAGTTGGGAAGGATGCAAGTCAACCTTTCTCAATCAGTTCTACACGAAGTTGAGATCCAACTCTCTTAGGAGCAAACTTCAAAGTTTTCAACAAGGACCTGTCGAGACATTCTATGTAGCATGGGAGCGCTTTAAGGACTATGAATGAGATTTTCCTCACCATGGCTTCAGTGGAGGTAATATTCTAAGTACATTCTATAGAAGATTACATCCGAAGTTTCAGTTGTTAATCAACATGGCCAGCAATGGAGATTTCACCACTAAGACTGTCCTAGAAGGAAGAGCTCTCATTGAGAACCTCGCTGCAAGTAGTAGCAACTCTTGCACTGATTTTGATAGAACTACACGTTCTAGTGACTCTGATGCTAAGCAGATCACCGAGCTTAAGAACATGAGTAGCCAGCTTCTACGGAATCTGAACCGTACTATCAATGCATGTGGCACGATTGATGATGGAAACAATGAAGGTTTTCATGAGTTTGGTGATTCATTGGATCAAAAAGAAGATGTTAACTATGTTGGTACTCAAGGTTCATTTCCAAACCGCGACTACAACAACTTCAACAACAACTCCGGTATAATTCTAACCTATCTTATAGGAATCCCAATGTTGAGAACCCTCAAGATCATACCTATCCGCAGCAACATCAGAGACCATTTCAGAATTGGTTTCAAAAAAATAACAACAACTTTGGTGGCAACTTTCAGCCGCGACCCCCATTCAACACTAACAACAAGGTGCCCTTTCCAGCTGCACAAGCTCAAGCTCCAATACCTGAAGGTGATAGACTTGAAACTAGGAAACTACTTGTTTCTTATCAACAAGCAACTAAGGATATCAATGTCAAGGTGGATAACATCTATGGCGAGTTGAATGGTAAGTTTGAAGGCCTTTCTACATTTGTGAAGAAGCTGGAAACTCATGTTGCTCAAACCGTGAATCAAGCTCCAAGACAAGTTGGTGTACTTCCGGGTAAGCCTGAGGAGAATCCCAAAGGTTATTGCAATGTGATCTCTACCATCCCAGCCTCTACAAGGCATGTGAGTGAGCCATTGGTTCCGCTTTTTGATTCTCATGAAGACTTGGCGCGTATGACACGTACCATAGAATACGACGAGCAACAACACTATCCGATGAGGAGACTACCAAAAGTAGAAGATCCTGGATGCTTTGTTTGCTCTTGCTCCATAACAGGCATTGAATTCTCTAACTCTCTATGTGATTCCGGTGCTAATGTTAATGTTATGTCAAGAAATGTTGCTGAGAAACTTGGAGTTAGAGACTTGTCTCCGCCCACCTTGAGTTTTGTGGTTGGAGACTCATCACAGAAGATCCCTGATGGACTAGTTTGTGATTTGCAACTAGTGGTAGAAGACTGCATAGTCTCTACAGATTTTCACATTCTTGAGATGGACGAGAAGAATGAGAGACCTTTGATTTTGGGAAGACCATTTCTTGCCACTGTTGGAGCCATCATGGATCACAACAACAAGAGGACAACCTTCACCAATGTCAACAACTCTCTCTACTATGAAGCCGCAAGCTCCACCATATGATGAAGATTCACTAGATCCCGAGGTTGATAAGACCAATGTGGGAACTAAGAGTTTCACTAAGAAGACTCGGAAGCTACCATCAAAGCCTCCCGAGCAACCCCAGATTTCGAAGATCAAGATCATTGTTCCTCTGGAACGTAGCAAGGAGAGCAAAGATTGGATTGAAGAGATGATAAGGCACACCAAGGAAGTTCTTCTTCAAGCCAAAGTGTTTGAAACTTAATAAAAAGGACAACTTGTGATAGAAGCTGGAGCTGACTATCAAGATCTTAAAGAAGCTAAGGAGATGTCAATCTCCAAGGCTACACCTTCTCAAGCTTAATAAGCTTCCCAAGTCTAGCCAAAGACTTTAAACAAGTGCGCTTTGTGGGAGGCAACCCACTTGTAAGTTTTCTTTACCCTTTTTAGATTATATTTCATTTTGCTTTTGATCTTTGCATGTTTATTTCAGATTCTACATAACAAAAAAAACCAAATACAAAAGAAGAAAACAGAAAAATGAAAAAGAGGAAGAAGGTCAGCCTTTGGGTCAAGTAGGAATTGACCAAGGCGACATGATGCCAAACCTCGGTCACAAGCCCCATGACCGAGGCCCGTACAAGGCATTACCCCGGTCACAATTCCCGTGACCAAGGCCCAGAGAAGGTCACACCCCAGTCACGAGCCCCATGACTGAGGTTTTTGAAGATTTTGGCCAAAATCGTGTTTATTGCACTTTTGATCTAATGGAGTCTTCCCAAGCCATCCTTACTACCCCATGGAGCTATGCAACCTTCCCCAACCACGTCCATCACGTTTTACCAAGTCAAGGCCTAAGTTTATTCCGTTCCCGAGCCGCGACTAGGTCAGTTCATGGCCCATTGAAGAATTCTCAAGTTCCACTCGTCCAAATGACCAAAGATCAGGTACTCAACACAATATGGGTATTTTAGGATTAATGACCAAGCTACATTTTGGAAAAAGACTCATGGGTAGGAGATCATTCCATCTTAAGTTTCACTGTTGCATATTTCACCAAAGTGCGAGGATATTGAAATCTACTGGAGCAAAAGTGGTCCAACTTGACACACAGTAAGAGGTTGACCATTGAGAAGTTTTGGTTGAAGAGATTTCAGAAAAATAATTTCAGATTTGAAAAAGGCCAACTCTTCATTCCGCACCCTTTAGATGGCACCTTCCGCGGCTACGAAAACCACTAAGGTAAGAGAATTTCTAAGAAATACTCGATCAAATGAACTATAATCGGATACTAAATATATTTGAGTATTTTTGAGAGCAATGATAGAGGAAAGTCTTAGAGAATGAAATTCAAAACTATATATTATTTCCATTCCTTGTCGCAACCGACCCGCGACAGCACCATCGCCGAGCCGAGACTAAGGAATTCACGAAACTTGGAGAATCTTGCAAATGGTTTGATGAAACGCTTTGATATTGGATGTCTAATGATATGAGGACATTTAAGATGTGATCATTGAAGGATAAATGGCAATGCACAGATTGATAGTCGAAATTTTCCAATGGACCATCATTTGGGACCTTTCTTGGGAAATCTGACAAAAGAATTCAACCAATCTCCATCCCATCAAGGTAAGTGTTCCCCCTAGTCTCTATATTTATTGTGGGATGCCATTCTACTATACAGATTGAGAAAAAACGAGTCCAAGATGTATTTGGCCAAAACCAAAGTTTTGACCACGAGGAGCCAAAACCCCGGTCACGAGGCCCGTGACCGACGTGCCAAGAAAGGCTGGCCCCGGTCAGGAAGCCTGTGACCGAGGTTTCACACCATGCCCAGCCAAGTTCCACCCGGTTCCTGTTTTTCCAAATCTTCGATCCCGAGCCATCTTGAAAGATTCCTGGTTTGTTGTATAATCTATGAATCCATAACTTCCCGTTGAACCGTCTTTCACAACCAACAAAACAGATCACTCCCGGAACTCACTGTAAGTTTTCATGAACCCCAATTTCGTTGGCCCCACAGGTAAGTTTCCCTTCCTTTTCAAAAAGCCCAACCTTTTTAGGTTAAACCATGTTTTTATATTGAAAAGAGGATTTTAAAGATTCAAGAAGCTTTTTATCATCTCTCCAAGTCCATTGGATAGATAACTTTGAATCCAAACTTTTAAAAATTAAGGTTTTCATAAATTGATTGGAAATTCCATTGCCCAATCATTAAGAGATCACAAATCTCTTATCACATTCATCAAACACCAAGGTATATTCTCTAAATTCTAATTTTCTCTTTGAACTACAAAAGAGGTATTTCTAGATTCTCTTGATTCATTGACTTTTGTTACTAGGAAGTGATAGAGAACTTATAAATTAGCCTCTAGGTTATCTAAGAACCTATTTTTGTGATGTATTGTTGATAGAATTTGATTTTTTGTTTGCTAAAATTTTGTGACCTTTGGGAAAAATGGAATTAATGATGCAATTGTTTAGGAATTGAACTTTTTAAACATTACTCACACTTGATAAGAGAACTTAGAATGACTTTTCACTTAGTATTGCTTTGAACTTGATTTAGGATGCAAATTTTGTGAAGGTCACCATTGATACCGAAAATTTGAACATGAGTTTTGATTTCTTGATTTGTAATAATGATGTTGAATGGATGTTGAATGCTCTAGGACTCAGCACTTTCCTAGCATCTACTCACCAAGAGATCTATGAAGAAGAGACACGGAAATTCCTTGCCACGGTCACACTAGCATATCCGCACACAAAAGCCCCATTGGCGTGAGATGGAAAGCTTTTCTTCACCATCAATGGTGAGCACCATCACATCTCCATTCGTGATCTTGGGAATACACTTGGATTTGAATACCAAGATGCTATTGAGTTTGGAAAAGTTGATACCAATGCTTATTGGTCAAGCTTTGGACAAGGAAGTTGTGAGAGTGGAAAGACCAAGGCTGCCTCACTATCACACCCATCGATCCGGTATGTACACAAGCTTCTCGCCAACACTCTCTTCTCACGCACAGCCTAGAACAATTTGATTAGTGATGAGCTCAATATATTGCGCATACCTTTTGTTGAGCATCCACGGTGAGGCAACTATGATGCCCTCTTAGCCAAGAGACTTGTGAAGATCAAGCAAGATGCTATCACAAGTCGAGACAAGCAAGCTTGCATAAGCTTTGGAGGAGTCATCACTACCATCCTTGAGACCGCTGGATTCAACCTCACGGACTGTCCTCACACAATCAAGGACAACCATTTGGACCTTGCAAAGCTTGAGAAGATGAAGATACTTGAAGGAGCACGGATCAACCCCGACCCAATTGGATATAGGTACCATTCTCCACCGTATGCAACAAACACCATACTACTTTCTAGCCCTACTGTTCCACGCCTTAGTGACGGCATCACGAGTTGGTACCCATTTACAAGTGAGTATCACTCATCTCTTCCCGAAGACCGTCTACCACTCACTCTTGGTAAGTTTACTAAGGCTAAGGTGATTGATTCCTTTTCTTCTCACCACGTCACACGAAACCCTCCGGGGAGTGACACCACTACTCTTGAGGAGGAGAGAGCATTATAGATTGCAGCAGAGCAGCAGCTAGCAGAGTACCTCGCAGCCACTACACTTGCGGAGAGAATGACCTCAAATCCCATACACCATGATTAGTCCACCACCGAGCACCAGAACCTCCTGAGAAGTTGAAGGTTCACTCGTTCTATCTCTATCTTTATGCATTTTGTTTGTATTCCCTCTTTTATTTTGGTTGTTCACACTAGGGACAATGTGATTCAAGTCTGGGGGATTTTATCCGTTTACTCACACTGGGGAAAACTATGACCCTATGATATGATGATTTTAACTTAAAGTATATTCTGATTCATTCTCTGAGGACAAATTTTGCATGATTCACTAATAAACGGATAACACCTAGAAGCTCAATGCTGGACCTTTCTCCCTGAAGTCTCATCCTATGGAGAACGCGGTTGGAACGGACGTCAACTCCACTCTATTTGAACCATAATGCTGACTACAATTATTTCTCATGAGCGCATTAGATCGGGGAAACGAGCAGCACATTCAAGACTTCTTATCCCTTTTACCACTCTTTGCTGATCCTGAATGGCTACTCATTTTTAGTGGTTTACCCTTACACCATATATTTCTTTTCAGACCTCTCACCAATCTTTTTTTTGATCTCGTTGGCAGATATGCATAGAAACGCGAGAGAGAAATTTCTGGCACAGTTTTCCAACCACTTGAAGATGGAGAGCTTGAAGGAATCAAAGAAGAGATAGAGAGAGAGTCACGATTTGGTCTACACAACATTAAAACTCAGAATCAACAAGAAAATGTACTCATATCTTGTGCCTGAGACTTGTAAATTTATGTATTGTTTCCCCTTTCACCAAAAAGAAAAAGAAAAGAAAAGAAAAGAAAAGAAAAGAAGAGAAAAGAAAAGAAGAGAAAAGAAAAGAAAAGAAAAGAAAAGAAAAGAAAAGAAAAGAAAAGAAAAGAAAATAAAATAAAAAAGAAAATAAAAAAGAAAATAAAAAAGAAAATAAAAAAGAAAATAAAAAGAAAAGAAAATATAAAGAAAAGAAAATAAAAAATAAATAAATAAAATAAAAAAAAAGGAAAAGAAACGGTTACAAAATAATCTCATAAGCAAAGGAAATCCCAAAAAAAAAGTTATGAAGATGGTGCAAAGAACTCCACAGAAACATCTAGATCTGGGGGAATCACTAGAAGAAAAGAAGTAAAGGAATAAGATGTTGACATGAAGAAGTGGTTCGAAGCTGTGAACATCAATGGGTTCATACTCTCTTGCGGGTCTGCGACATAGCTACCCTCCGAAATCACGGTACACTCTAAACACTTTAAACTCCACTTAAACACCAAAAGCCTTTTTATACCAAGCGCCGTCTACCCCGAATGATGCTCCCCCTTGAGAAATCCATGCCACCTTTAATGAATGTTAAGGAGTTGACTGAAGTGAATTCCAAAATCTCTGGACGGTTTGCGATGGAAGGATCAGAGATTGAGAATGTTGTGAGTCTATAGTGAGAAAGTTTTGACTGAGAATCCATGTACTAACACGTCTGCAGGTCATCTATTATGAACATCGTCTTTGATCATAGGAGAGTTTTCACGATTTTCAAACCTCTCCACCAGTCTTGAAATCATATTTGCTTGAGGACAAGCAAAACCTTAAGTCTAGGGGAGTTGGTATCATCGTAATTTCGCCTATATTTCATATGTTTTTGGCAGGAAAATCATGAAGAAACAAGAGATTATGGAAGCTTTATGGCCACATTCCACCATTTACACTTCTCAAAGACATTTGGGAGTTTTGGAGCAAAAAGGACCCAAAGGCAAGCAAAACACGTTTTAAGGCAGTTTCGGAGCATCCGAAGTTGAGCAACATTTGAAGATCTTCCCATGAGCCAATTTTGGAGGACTCTATATCCAGGGAAAGCTAGAAGAGTAAAAATTCACCTCGGACAAGAATCGAAGCAATCCATTCAGCCGTTTGGAAGATGCACCCAGAAGAGTGAAGACATGTCCACCTTGGTCACAAGACCCGTGACCGAGGTTAGCTCTCTTGAAGACCTCGGGCACTACCCCTAGTGACCGATGCCAACTTACTCCGACCTAAGGACTTCATCCCATGACCAGGCTCGGCCCATTGCCTCCACACTTATCAAAATGATGTAGTTTTGGATGCCTCTTGACCTAATCTCATGGAGGAGCCTATATAAACCATTCTTAGGGTTTTGGAAACCCTAAGCGAGCACAGCCACCCACAAGGAACGCCCTAGGAGTTAGACATGGAGATCCACGACCTAAGTTTGCCTCTCACACCGCCGCCTATAAGACCATCTCCTTGAAGTTTCATATATTGTTCTTCATTGTTTCTCTTTTCTACTCTTTGTATTTGCTATTGGGGAGACGAGATCTCATCTGTGACATCTAGAGAAGTTTCCTTTGAACCCCCTTTGTTTTATTGAATCGTTATATTGATGTTTTCTATGTTGTCTCTTGCGTTTCTTTACACCTTGAGCGAGTAGTTATTATGTTGGGTTTGATGGGTAATATCTTAGGAAAACATGGTTGCATTCATTTAGGTTGCTAGATCCAGTTTTCATCAAGATTATGAGTTCTCTTGGAATTTTACTTAATGCATGTTGCTTGAATTGATCACCAAGCACTGATTTAGGAGAATAGGAGCACTATCCGCGTAAACCTACTTCTAGGAACTAGTATTACCAAAACCTCGTGTTATAACCTGCGATAATTGAGTTAAAGGACTTTGTGAACATATCGATTTTGTTGATACGGCAGGTCTAAGCGTGTTGTTACCTGCAGAAGTTGAGTACCAGGGTGTGGTGACATAAGACGCCTCTGTCATGAACTATGGCTTGGGTGTGTATCCATGTTCGTAGTTGAGAACCATTGATGAAAACCTATTAGTTAGATCTATACCCTATTTGTTAGAACCATGGAAACGTTAGATAAAGCCTAGACGCCCAACCTCTTAATCATATAGTTTACAAATCAATCATTCACTTTGCTCTCATTCATTCATTTGCATTCATTCACTAGAAACCCAAAAACCAAAATCCCTTATTTGCGTTGTCTTAGTTAGATATCTTTGCTTGAATTCAATCCGCGTACTTGTTACTCTGTGTGGGATCGATACCTTAAGTACTACTACTGATTTGCTGTGCACTTGCAGTTCATTCATTGTGTTGATTCTTGAGGAAAACCTGACACATATCAACATAATTAAAGCAAAAAAATCATGGGTGATGGAAAGGAATGCATAATAAGCGAATTAATATAGCTAAGAGCGTTCAGAATTACTTCTCAAAGAGTTACAGAATAAATCTTCTCCCAAAAAGATGTAGAAACTATTGAAAGTGATGAAGGATGATGAAACAAAGCTCTTAGATCTTTAAGGAAGTCCCTTAGATTGTTCACGGTGCAGCTCTCAGTGCTCTCCACAAGATTCCTTGGGAGTGTGGCTTCTAGGTCTTTAAGAATGAGTATTTATAGTATATATTTGAGGCGTGTAAACTCGGTTTAGGGTTTCCTTAGGTCGAAATAACTGAAGTAGTGTTGATTTAGGACGGAGGAGAGGGCATCTGCCATGCCTTCATGCTCTCTTGGCGCGGTGGTGGTTTGCTCTGGGTTGGGCTCGATGGGACATGTTTTCAGTACTTTCATCATAACTTCTTCGAGCTTTTCAATGACATAATGAGTGTTTAATTTTGTTCAAGGAAATATCTTCAAAAGTAACCTTCAATATGAAGGTATGAAACTGTCTTAAAACTTGTGTTTTAACGGATGTGAGTAAGATAACAGTAACGTAAAGAACATGACACATATTTGTGTGGTTCACCAACGATCTTGTTGGCTACGTCCACGGGAAAAGAGGCAGAGTTTATTACTGGAGATAATACAGATATTCATAATACATTGGAGGCTAAGGTTAAGAGAGTATTAATTAGAATACCCTAATTAACAAAGCCCTAATTAATCCTCAGCGGATTGGGTCTAATATGGGCCCAATAGAACCCTCATTAACCTCAACGGATTAGGCCTAATGTTATGGGCCCAATCTATTCAAATCACATCTAATAAATCTCCACCTTGACTTAAATCCTCTAAACAGATATACCAGATTTCTCCATCAGTCAGATGTACCAGATTTTGCCAACAGAAAGTTGTAGACTTCTATTGCAAACAAATGTACTAGACTTTTCTCCTTTTTCCTCAGATGTCTTATTAGCGGACCAGATGCTCCTCAAGTCAACTGGTTAGTCAAGCCAGATACTTCGCTGAGCCAGAATGCCTTACTTGTCCAAATGTTCCATCAGGAACTTACTACTCCTTCAGCAGCCTAATGCTCCGTCAAGCTAGAATGCCCTAATAAGACCCAGATGTTCCCTCGCAACCAAGAGTGTCTTCAGAAGTAAGGTGCTCCATCGAGCTAGAATGCCCCACTGGGACCAGATGTTCTATCAAAGAACCAAAACACTTCTCTACGACCAGATGCTTCATCAGAAGCCAGAATGCCCTTCCTTGGACTAGATGCTATGTGAGGAACTTGCTGCTCCACCTGGAGGCTGATGTCCATCCACGGACCTCATACTCCGTCAGGAGTCTA
Organism: Cardamine flexuosa; assembly: GCA_963555745.1. Taxonomy (NCBI): domain Eukaryota; kingdom Viridiplantae; phylum Streptophyta; class Magnoliopsida; order Brassicales; family Brassicaceae; genus Cardamine; species Cardamine flexuosa. The sequence continues at coordinate 23,859,859 of OY743214.1, read as the reverse complement.
ATGCTCCAAATGGAGCCTGATGTCCCACCAGGGACCTGATTCTCCATGAAGAGCCTGATTCTCAAGGGCATGCTCGTTCTTCAGGGCGACTAACAGCTTGAGATATTCAGCAACTCCAAACAATGTTTAAACTTTCTCTGAGGAACCGGCTTACTAAACATATCTGCAGGGTTATCAGCAGTCCCTACCTTCTTCACTTGAATCCTCTTTTCATTTCTCAGGAAATGATATCTCACATCAATATGCTTGGTCCTTTCATGATGAACATGATCATTGGCTAAACAGATCGCAATCAGACTATCACAATACACTGTCGCCTGGTCATGATGCAAACCCAGATCGCTGATCAATCCTTTCAACCAGATACCCTTCTTAGCAGCTTCTGTCAAAGCCATGTACTCTGCTTCAGTAATTGACAACGTCACAGTTGGCTGCAGAGCTGCTTTCCAGCTAATCATAGAGTTACCCAAAATGAATACATAACCAGTCATCGACCTTCTATTGTCTACATCACCCGCATAATCAGAATCAGAATAGCTTGTTACCATGCATGAAGCCTCACCTCCATATATGAGACCAACATCAGACGTACCTCTCAGGTACCGAAAAATTCTCTTCACCGTAAGCCAATGTTCTTTTCCTGGTTGTCCCATAAACATACTAACAACAGTAACTGTATGTGCAATATCTGGTCTTGTACATAGGCATGACCACAGTTACGGTTAACACGATTATGGTTAATTAACCACCGGTTACGGTTATAATCATCTTTTAACCTTAACCTTAACCATTTAATATACAGTTAAAATGGTTATGGTTAAACCGGTTACGGTTATATACGGTTATAGTTATTACGGTTAAAGCGGTTACGATTATATATGGTTACATAAGCAAACAAATAAAAATTATGAATAAAAATTATTTATAAAATATATAGTTATTTTGAAAATAAAAAAATATATAGTTACTGAAAAAATGGAATGATAACTTTATGATTGAAAAAGATTATTATATTTTTAAAACGGTTACGACTAAAATTTTATGGTTTCATCATACGGTTAACCGACAGTTTTTATACAGTTACGGTTAATGAACGATTACGGTTAATCATTTACGGTTAACCCTAATTAATATATTTTTACGGTTATGGTTACGGTTTTATCCATTGTATACGTTTATGGTTACGGTTGAAAACGATACGGTTACAGTTCAAAATACGGTTACGGTTAGATTTTGGCCATGCCTACTTGTACAAACCAGCGCATACATCAGACTTCCTACAGCGCTTGCATAAGGAACCAGAGACATATACTCCTTTTCATTTTAAGACTGAGGGATACACAAAGTTAGATGAAGATTTGCAGCACTTGGTGTATCAATAAGCTTTGAAGAAGACATTCCAAACCTATCCAAAACCTTCTGAATGTAACCTTTCTTTGACAAGAAAAGCTTCTTATGAGTTTTGTCTCTTAGAATTTCCATTCTCAGAATCTTTTTTGCTGCACCCAAATCTTTCATCTCAAACTCAGCACTCAGCAAGTCTTTTAATTTCTGAGCATCACACACCTGTTTGGCAGCTATCAACATGTCTTCCACATACAACAGCAGATAAACATATGATTCATCTTTCAGCTTATTGTAGTAAACACAACAATCATACATACATCTGATGTAGCCTAGCTTCATCATATAACTGTCAAACCTCTTATACCACTGTCTGGGAGACTGCTTAAGTCTATACAGAGACTTGTTCAACCTGCACCGTGATTTTCTTTACCCGAAACTTGAAAATCATCAGGCTGAGTCATATATATTTCCTCCTCTAGCTCACCATGAAGAAATGCAGTCTTCACATCCAGCTGCTCAAGTTCCAAATCCTGATGCGCCACTACTGCTAACAGCGCTCTGATGGAAGTGTGTCTGACCACTGGTGAGAAAATCTAATTGTAGTCCACGCCTTCTCTCTGACTAAAACCTCTAGCAACAAATCGAGCCTTATACTTAACTTCTTCTACCATTGATATCCCTTCCTTTTTCTTGAAAATCTATTTACAAGTAACATTCTTTCTCCCATGTGGTTGTGTGACCAGATCCCAAATATTTCTTAGCCACAGTTCCTGAAATAACTTTTCTATAAGTGGATGGCTCATGCGTGTCCACCTCTTCAGCAACCTGCAATGCATACCCTGCCATATCCTCATAATCATATCTTTGAGGTGGTCCTATTCCAACTCTTCTTACTATGTCTTGAGCAATACTACGAGGTCTTGTTTCTGATGGTGCAACATCAGGCTGTTGAGTTTCTGTCAGACCATCAACAGTCTGTGGGTCTTGACTCTGATTGTGTTCATACTGATCACCTCCTTGATGATCCTTTTGCAGCTCCACATGTTTGTTAAAACTACAATTTTCTTCTTCAGTTATAGACCTTGTACAGCATCCGAGCATAGAGCTTTCATCAAAGACCACGTTCTTGCTCAAAATCACTTTGTTCTCTGATGGAAACCAGATCATGTATCCCTTTACTCCATCTTCATAGCCCAAAGATACTCCCTTACGTGCTCTTAGCTCTAATTTACCTTCACTGACATGATAGTAAACTATGCAACCAAAAAAATTAAGATGAGAGTAATCAGCAGATTTTTCTGACCACACCTCTGCAGGTATCTTGCACTTGTGTGCGGTCCACGATTGATCAAGTAGCAAGTTGTACTTACTGCTTCAGCCCAAAACCTTATTTCCAACCCAACATTTGAGACCTTACACCTTGCTCTCTCCAACAGTGTCTGATTCATCCGTTCAGCTACACCATTCTGCTGTGGTGTATTCCTGACTGTGTGATGTCGAGCAACCCCTTGATCCTTACACAACTGATTGAACTCTGATGAACAAAATTGCAGACCATTGTCTGTCCGCAGCCTCTTGATATTCTTTCATGTTTCATTTTCCACCAATGTTTTCCACTCCCTAAAGTTCTTGAAAGCTCACTTTTTTGCTTTAACATGATCACCCCCGTGTTTCTTGAATAATCATCAATAAATGACACAAAATATATGTGACCTCCCAAAGAATCAACCCGAGCTGGACCCTAACAATCAGAGTGGATATAATCTAATGTGCCTTTGGGTATATGAACAGCCTTAGAGAAGTTACTACGATGAAGCTTCCTAAACACACAATGTTCACAAAATTCCAGACTCTTGACCTCATGGCCACACAAAAGATTTTCCACTGATAGAATTTGCATCCTCCTCTCACTCATATGTCCAAGCCTCATATGTCATTGCTTAGTCATATCCTCCTTGTGAATCTCTGGAGATGCAACATTCACTGAACCTGAAACTGTGAACCCTTGTAAAATATACAATATACCACGCATGATACCCTTCAGAATCACATCAGGATCTTGATAGACTTTCAGAACTTCGTCTCCACCGGAATATTGAAACCCTCTGCTATCAAGCAGGCTCACAAATATTAATTTTTTCTCCATTGATGGAACATGTTTGACATCATTCAATGTAACAAATCTACCATCATGTGTCCTTATCTTGATTGAGCCGATTCCTACAATCTTGCTCACCGAGCTGTTGGCTATCTTAATGTTACCACCATCTAAACTTGTATAGGTTGCAAACCACTCTCTCCTTGAACACATATGATACAAAGCTCATGTATCAAGAACCCACACATCAAAGGCATGTGTGTCTCCACCAGCAACCAGAGCAATGTCCTATTCAGACATGGTGTCATCTTCTGCTTCAGCAGCAGAACCAGATTGTTACTTCTTAGGGCATTAAAACTTCCAATGCCCTTTCTCCTTACCATGGATGTTTGGAAAACTCCATATATTTCAGTGATAATGAGAGTTAAATTTAGGAGAGGAAATAAGCTAGAAGACGTGATCAAGGTGTTCTAGCTTGAAGATGGGAGTATCATTGATATGACTGATTCTTCTAATTCTCAGAGTTGTTTTCACATGTCATCTCCTCTTTTTCTCTAAAAATATTAGTGATCTTAAATTTGAGTCTTATTATTGCTTATATTTTATTTGTTTCCTATGATCTTGTGAAAGTTTAGAAATCCAAAAAAAAACAAACTAGACATGAAAAATAAAATAAAATAAAAACACTTAATAAAGAAAAAAAAACAAAATACAAATAATTAGCCTCAGTATTTGGATGATTGGAGAATCATATTTATTAATTCACATATAAGGAAAATGTTAACATTTTCATTGGGATATTTTATTGAGATATTCTCTTATTAAAATAATTAGAAAATAATAAAAAGTAAGAGAAATATGCGGGAAAGTCTCTTATTTGAAATATTTTGCTCTCTACTTTAAATACCCACATCTCATTTTTTTATTAGCTTAACTTTTAATTGAAAATAAAAAAGTAAATATATAACTAAATTAAATTAAAATATGAATATATTAATCTTTAGATACCCATTTTAGGTATCTAACTATTAGAAGTACTCTAATGTCTTTAATTAAGCTTGATGATTGTTGTGTCATTACTGAGAAGATTGATTCTTCAACTTCTCATCAGTGTTATTTCCAAATGTTATCTGCTCCTTTTCTAAGAGAACTTAATTGTTTAGCTTATTTATAAAGCTTTTTGATTTATTTTTTGTATATATGGTACCGAATTATGTTTAGTACTATTGGTATTTACTTTGCATTCAGCCATTAATAAAGTGAACTCTATTTCAAAAAAATTCATTTTGTTTTTGCTGTATTCATTAAAATCATTCAAGATATTTGATTGGGTACAATTAAAACAACGTCACAGTTCACACACAACAACAAATAAATTAAATTGTACGTTTTGTTCCTAAAAAAGTTGACTCAAAATAAAACAAAGTTAACTCAAAACAGCGAAACATTAAACATTGTATCTAAATAGTATACAAAATTCGTTGACCTTTGACCCTTTTTTCGTTTTTACCAATAGTGTCGTGTTCTACTTGGATCATGTCTAAAAGAAGAAGTGATGGGGTGAGGGGTCCCAGATTCGGATTAGACTACTATTTTCTGGATATGAGACGAGCTATAACTATGATTTAGAGATAATTGCTTAATTAAATTTGGGGTTTGCAGTTTATATTTTTAACTAAATTACATGATTGTAGAACTAAATTTGAATAAGAAATTGTTTCATACTATTCAATTTAAAAAATATATATGCATGCAACCAAGATTAGTGTAGATAACTTATTGATAAATCAGAATCATCATCTCCGAGATTATTTTAGTTATTCAAATTATATGTCTAATCGCTGGATATTTCAGCCAACAAATTTCGTCCAATAAAAATGCATATGATTTTTTATTTTTTTTGTTTGATAAAATTAAGCATAGCATATGATTTTGTTGAGTTTTGGAGTTTATGAAAGACTGATCTATAACTATTAAAATTTTCAAACATCTTTGCTTAATCATTGTCGTATTTCCTATCGTTTCTTTTCTTTATTTATTTTTGTTTGAATAATTTTCTAACTTCTATTTTGTGGGTTTATTCATATGATTAAGTTTCAGATTTTGTTTTTGTCAAAAGTCTCTTGTGATACTTAAAATATAGTTTTTGTTTTTTTTAATATATCGTGAGGTTATGTACCGTTGGTCATTAACCTGCCTTAGTCTCCGGAGTCAAATTTTTAGATATTCCTATTTAAAGAATAACCCTTTGTACCACGAAAAATTTGAATGCAATACACAAAGGAAAATCGAGTTGAAATTGAAGAAAAAAAAAAATTAACTTATGAAAATTGATCGGTGGACAGAAGCACTCGTATACCAAAAAGTTAAAACCATCCAGAAGTTGTCTATATTTTTTTTTTTGAAAATAAAGAAGAGATTTGTTCCAATAGTTGTATCTATTTTTTTATTTTTAAATATATAATATTTTGTTTTATTAGCTAACTATATCAAAACCATTTAATTTCCAATTTTATAAATTTGACCCACTTATTTTGTTCTATAAAAATAGTTCAATAAAATTTTGATTTTCTCAAAATTAAACATTTTATTATAAAATAAACATTACATTACACCACATCAAATTAAAAAAATAACTATTACATGTTTTTGTTGAGTTTTTTTAAAACATAATCATCTCTCATGTAATTTATACTTCTAATTTAATATATGTTATTGTTGCATGGTATAACAATTAGATAACCAGATTTAAATATAATTGTATATCAGTACATAAATGGACACATAATTTTGTTTAAATATAAAATAATTAATATATATATATATATATAATTGATTATTAATTGAAGGAACATATTGTAGAAACAATATTTTTTCTAAAATAAGGGGAATAAATAGTGTATCTTTATTTAACAAAGTAAAGTATAGAGCACCACCGGAGATAATTTTTCTTTTAACATAGAGTATCATTCGAGATGATCTAAATTGATCAACAATATAATAAAGAAGTGTGTCTCTCCTGAGATACCACATCATCTTTTTAGGTATTGTGAGCTTGACATGTCAATAAATGAAAGAATCTGAGCTTCCAATCAAATTATTTGATTTCTACACATAACTAAACACATCATATTTTTTATGTCAAATTAATTAATGAAAAAACTATGTCAACCAATCAAATCATTTTAATTATGCAAATTAGATAATAATCATAATATTTATTTTTACCATGAATAAATTAATTAAAAAGTTGTCTAAACTAATCATATCATTTTAATTATACACATCCTATAATATTTATTTTTTTACCATCAATAATTTAATGAAATATTTTTTGAAACAAATCAAATCATTATGATTATATGTATCATATAATATTTATTTATTTTACCATGAATAAAAATACATATGTTGATTACCTGATTTTTCAACCGACTTAATGAAGTCTCATGTCGTTGATTAGCATTGGTTTTAGGTTTTCTTAAGCAATTTTTTTAATTGGATTGAGGGTCTAGAGCTTGGATTTCTTTCAATATAAGTTTATTTTTAAAAGAGGGTTGTGGAATTCTCAAGCAGAGATTTGAGAATTAGGATTTTCGGATTGGAGGGGGGGGGAAGGTCTTTGATTATAGTATACCCAAATTCTTTTGAAGATCTAGAGTTTGTTTAATAATGTACATCCATGATTATCAACTCTAAGAATATTTTTTCATGAATGAAACTCTTAGGAATTGTTAATGAATATTTTCCAATGAATGAAATCTAAATAAATAAATAAACATGACAATTTTTTCCATGTTAGATACGAATAAGGAAGCATGAGTAATGGAGATTGGTGTGACAAAAATGGGTCGAAGAAGGAGAAGAGAAGAAGATTATCAGGGAAGAGTTACACTTTATGTGAGAAGTAAATAAAAAATATGGGTGTAAAACTAATATTTTGTGGTCTAAAAATTTCTACTGTGTTTTACTTTCATGTTACCAATACAAGATAAAAGATGAGTTTTATCCATAAAACATCAACTATGGTTTGTTTGTTATTTTTTGAATGCTTTGAAACTTTCTTATAAATTTTAAATCTATTTGTACATAATATTAAAACTTTTCAATAAAAATAAGAGTTTTTAGTGAAATGAATCATCATTAACTATTTTCTAACGGTTTTGCAGGATAAACCATTAATTATTTTTCTAATAGTTTTATTTTGCTACATGAAAAAAAAGATCACATGATATCTAATATACTAATATGTAATTAAAACAAAGAAAATAAAGAAACTTGGGGTGTAGCCCGGGTATTTATCTAGTTATAGTAACAATCAAATTTACTGTGACTTTGATAATTAAGACTTTTGAATGTTTTCATTATATTATTTTTAATTTTTTAAGTAGAATTATATATTTTAGATTTTTACTTTTGTCAGACTTATAATTTGTATTTTTTTTTCTTGACTATAGTTTTATTTTCAAATATTCTGGACTATATTTTTGTTTGTAAACTTATGTAAGGAAAAAACAAAGGGTCAATTGGTAGAGTGGAACATTTTTGAAAGTTAATTGGTTCATTAGGGATGTTACTATTTACGATTGGAAAATAAAGACAAATTCACTATTACGTACTTTCTTCCAATTTTTTATTCTCTTTTATTATATTACAAATGAGTTATAAAAATTATAAAAATATTTAAAAACAAAATATTATTTGTCGAAATCTTTTGGTGAATCTAACAAGATCTATTTTGTTAGTATAAGAATATCAATTTTGTTAGTCTAACAATATACATTTTGTTAGTCTAACAAGCTCCATTTTGTGAATCTAACAAGATACATTCTTATTCTAAGATTTATTTTAATTTAAAAGATTTATTGGGCCATATTTTTTTCATTGGGCTTGTTGGGTCTTTTGTTTTATGTAGTTAGTAGAATTAGAGTTAGAGATTGTTTGATAAATTATTTAGGGTTAAAGCTAGTTGAGTGTATAAATAGCATAGAGCCGTCAGAAAGAGAGAAAATAAACCCTATCTGACAACCTTTTTGTTTCTTTTGCTGGAGACCGATGGTTGGTGGTTCCTTTGTTTTTTTTTTACTTTTACTTACAGTTTTATATTTCATATATGTGGATGTGTGATATGGTACGATGACAGATCAGAAGATCAACAATATTTTTCTGTTACTAGATTCGACATAATTTCCTTTGTCTTTAAAACGTTTTCTTTTGGGTTTCTTTGTTAGATAGGTTTGTCAATACAATAAATGTTGCTCCATTGGTTAAGTTTCTACCTTGATTTAATTTTGTCTCTTTTTATCAGATCCGTTTTAGATTTATTGTCTTGTTTCACAACCGTTGTATCATGTTCTCTTTGTTTAATGAGAAAATTTGAGGTAACAAAAACCTAGAACCATAATTGATGAAGTTTTGTTTGGTTTAGGGGAAATGACAGCAATGGGAGAAAGGCAGAGAAAGCTCCTTGTACTGTATGGTTCTCATACTGGAAACACTCTTGATACAACAGTACCATATTGGCCACGAAGCTGAATGTTGTGAATGTGCAGCATCTATTGTCCCCACTTATGAAATTTTGACGTGGTACGTATTGAGTAAATCAATTGTTTTTTAAAAACTTGTTAGTACCTTGTTTTCAAGATTGTCTCCTGCGGTTGTATGATGCTTAATATCTGAAGTAAACCTTAAAATTGCTCAACTAGCCTGTTTTGGATGGAAAAAATTGATGATTCCTTCTTACCAATAACCAGCTGTTAGATTTGAGTGCTTAGACTGATTGAATTTTGAGTAAACGTTTGGTTTTCATAAACTTTCTAGCGGTCACAGAAAGTAAATTTCTTTATAAGATTTTGATAAGTTACCATGTGTAACTTGCAGTTTCTTTTTTGCAATCAGCTCTGAATGCAAGTTTTTTGTTGTTGTTGAAATTTATGTGCATACAAGTTAGGTTGTCATTTTTCATAAATCTTTGGAGTCTAAGTAAGACGCCAATGCTGAGTGAAAAACAAGTTAATACCTCTAGATCAATATTCTTATAATACTCTCTTAACATACATTATTTTAGATAAAGGGAATGCTCATTTATATTAAAATTTTAAAAAGTTTCAGTATTTGTCTTAACTCTTAAGTTAAAAAAATATTTAAGGACACACTGTGAATTTTGTGTTATTATTGGATAAATCTAGTTCCTCTAGATTTTTTTCTGTATAAACAAAATAGATCTTAAATAAAATCTAACATTTGTCAAACATGGCATGACATATGAATTTTTTTTCTTCAAAATAAGTTAAAATAAAACATCCATAAAATCATTATATATTTTCCAAAAACAAAAACTATTTTAATTTTCAAAATGAAATCTTAATTGTTGTTAATGTTTGTTTTATTTCTCCTAAAATATTCAATTCTTATTTCTAAGTTCGAATATAGAGAAAATATAAAATTTTGCATAGAGTTTTATAGATAAGTAGTCGGTCTAAGCTGAGTTGGGGGTCTTTCAAAAAAGTTCATAAGTTTACTGAATGTATATCTGGTAAAGGAGAGAAAGAATCCTTTAAACTTCTTAACCATGAAATGAAACTAGACATGAGTACCTGACAAAATGTTCTTAGAACATGCATCAGTTTCTAAGGATCCACTTGCTTCCATAGCTTATCGAGGTTATCAAAAACTTGCTACTACATTATTACCAAATGATGTTAGAATGCATTGAGCTAATAAAAGTCCATGTTTTATCAGTATCATGAAATTAAGAAATTATTACAGACATGGAAAAATATATTTCCATAAATATGTTTAGTATTTAGGATTAGAGTAATATATAAAGTACTATATATTCAATAATATAAAGTACTATATATTCAATAATATAAAGTACTATATATTCAATAATATAAAGTACTGTATAATGGGTGGGCATTTCGTTTGATATTCCGGTTTGGTTCGGTTCAGTTCATTTGGTTTTAAGAAAACTCTAACCAAATTCAACCAAAAATAGTTTGTTTTGTTAGGTTTATATTCGGTTTAGTTTTGTTTGGTTTGGTTCTAGTTTGGTTCAGTTTTAATTCGGTTAAGAAAAAACAAATCAATTATAAAATTAAAGTTTTTATCATTAGTTTATGGAAATAATAAGCAATTAGAAATTTTTTTTAAAACCAATATTTATGAAGTTCATAGTTCACATAAAACACTTAAGAGATAAATCGATACAAAAATTTAATTTATAAGAAATCTAAGATTTAGTAAGAATTAAATTAGTTATTAGTTAAATTTTACTTTTTATTAATTAAATAATATAAAAGGGAAACATCAAACGGAAATTATTTTATATAAAGAATAAAGATTACATAAATATTTTTAATACTGTTAATTTAATTTATTAAAAAGCATATTTTAATTAATGAAATTATAATATTAATAATAATTATGTAATCTTTATTCCTTATATAAATTAATTTTCTGTTTGCTTTGATCCTTTAATATTATTATATTTAACTAATAATATAGTAAAACTTAATTAATAACTAGTTTAATTCTTTCTAAATCTTAGATATCTTATAAATTTAGTTTATTTATTGATTTATCTCTTGGGTATTTTATGTGAATTTTGAACTTTATAAATATTGGGTTTTTAATTTATAAATGCTTATTATTTCCATAAATTAGTGATGATAACATTAATTTTATAATTGATTTGTTTTTTTCAACCGAACCGAACTAGAACCAAACCAAATAAAACCGAACCGAACATGAACAAGACCGAACTATCTTTGGTTGAGTTGGTTAGAGTTTTTTTAAAACCAAATGAACCAAACTGAACCAAACCCAAACTTAAACCGAAATGCCAACTTATTCAACGATTCAAAGGATAAAGATCAGTCACTATCAAGTTCTTAAACTACAAAACCTGGTTATGCAATAAGCCTATGTTGTAAGCTAAATCATTCATACCTAAACTATTCTGAGACTCAACTAATTATAATTAGTTGGTAACGACGCAACTAAGATATGAATAGTAATTATCTAGTTCGATTGGTTCACTATACTCCATGACTACACCAATTGGTAGGCCATGGTAAAAAGTTCGTTCAAGTCTATGTCAGCTTATAGAGCTCAGCGTTTTTGATGGGTCTACTTCCTAGGATCTGATCCAGTTCATTAAAATTTCAGATGCATTAAGATTAAAATTTATTGAAGAAATTTTCTTAGAACTCTCTCCAGATAGAGAGGTTTGCATAAAATCCGCTTTGCATCACCCTTAAACACAACCAATAAATTGCTCAGACATAATTAAAGCAAAGAAAATCATGGGTGATGGAATGGAATGCATAATAAGCGAGTTAATAAAGCTAATAGCTTTCAGAATTACTTCTCAAAGAGTTACAGAATAAATCTTCTACAAAAAGATGTAGCAACTACTGAAAGTGATGAAGGATTATGAAACAAAGCTCTTAGATCTTTAAGGGAGTCCCTTAGATTGTTCACGGTGCAGCTCTCTATGCTCTCCTCAAGATTCCTTGGGAGTGTGGCTTCTAGGTCTTTAAGAATGAGTATTTATAGTATATATTTGAGGCGTGTAAACTCGGTTTAGGGTTTCCTTAGGTCGAAATAATTGAATTGGTGTCGATTTGGGATGGAGGAGAGGGCATCTGCCATGCCATTATGCTCTCTTGGCGCGGTGGTGGTTTGCTCTGGGTTGGGCTCGACGGGACATGTTTTCAGTACTTTCATCATAACTTCTTCGAGCTTTTCAATGACATAACAAATGTTTAATTTTATTCAAGGAAATATCTTCAAAAGTAACCTTCAATCTGAAGCTCTGAAACTGTCTTAAAACTTGTGTTAACGGATGTGAGCAAGATAACAGTATCATAAAGACTAGGACACAGATTTATGTGGTTCACCAACGATCTTGTTAGCTAGGTCCACGGGGAAAAAAGGCAGAGTTTATTACTGGAGATAATACATATATTCAGAATACATTGGAGGCTAAGGTTAAGAGAGTATTAATAAGAAAATCCTAATTAACAGAGCCTTAATTAATCTTCAGCGGATTGAGCCTAATATGAGCCCAACAGACCCTGATTAACCTCAATGGATTGATCCTAATGTTATGGACTTAATCTATTCAAGTCACATCTAACAAATCTCCACCTTGACTTGAATCCTCCAAACAGATATACCAAATTTCTCCATCAGTCAGATGTACCAGATTTCGCCAACAGAAAGTTGTAGACTTCTATTGCAAACAAACGTACTAGACTTTTCTCCTTTTTCTCCGATGTCTTATTAGCGGACTAGATGCTCCTCAAGTCAACTGATTAGTCAAGCCAGATACTTCGCTTAGCCAGAATGCCTCACTTGGCCAAATGTTCTATCAGGAATTTGCTACTCCTTCAGCTGCCTAATGCTCTGTTGAGCCAGAATACCCTAATAAGACCCAGATGTTCCCTCACAACCCAGAGTATCTTCAGAAGTAAGATGCTTTGTCGAGCCAGAATGCCCCACTGGGACCAGATGTTCTATCAAAGAACCAAAACAATTCTCTAAGACCAGATGCTTCATCAGAAGCCATAATGTCATTCCTTCGACTAGATGCTACGTGAGGAACTTGCTGCTCCACTTGGAGCCTGATGTTCATCCATGGACCTGATACTCCGTCAGGAGTCTGATGCTCCACCTGGAGCCTAATGTGCCACCAGGGACCTTATGCTCCGTCAAGAGCCGGATGCCTCTACAGAGGCCTGATGCCCTATCAAGGGCCTGCTCGCCCTTCAGGGGGACTAACAGCTTGAGATATTCAGCAACTCCAAACAATGTTTAAACTTTCTCTGAGGAACCGGCTTACTAAACATATCTGCAGGGTTATCAGCAGCCCCTTCCTTCTTCACTTGAATCCTCTTTTCATTTCTCAGGAAATGATATCTCACATCAATATGCTTGGTTCTCTCATGATGAACCTGATTATTGGCTAAACAGATCGTACTCAGACTATCACAATACACTGTAGCCTTATCATGATGCAACCCAGATCGCTGATCAATCCTTTCAACCAGATACCCTCCTTAGCAGCTTCTGTCAAAGCCATGTACTCTGCTTCAGTAGTTGACAACGTCACAGTTGGCTGCAGAGTTGCTTTCTATCTAATCACAGAGTTACCCAAAGTGAATACATAACCAGCCATCGACCTTATGTTGTCTGCATCACCCGCATAATCAGAATCAGAATAGCCTGTTACCATGCATGAAGCCTCACCTCCATATATGAGACCTATATCAGACGTACCTCTCATCCAATGTTCTTTTCCTTGTTGTCCCATAAACCTGCTAACAATAGTAACTGCATGTGCAATATCAGATCTTGTACATAGGCATGACCACGGTTACGGTTAACACGGTTATGGTTAATTAACCACTGGTTACGCTTATAATTTTCTTTTAACTTTAACCTTAACCATTTAATATACGGTTATAGTTAAAATGGTTACGGTTATATACGCTTATAGTTATTACGGTTAAAGCGGTTACGCTTATATACAGTTACATAAGCAAACAAATTAAAATTATGAATAAAAATTAATAATTAAAATATACTTATTTTGAAAAGAACAAAATATATACTTACTGAAAAAATGGAAAGATAAGTTTATGATAGAAAAAATATTATTATTTTTAAAACGGTTATAGTTAAAAATTTTACAGTTCAATCATACGGTTAACCGACAGTTTTTATACATTTACGGTTAATGAATGACTACGGTTAATCATTTACGGTTAACCTTAACTAATATATTTTTATGGTTACGGTTTTAACCATTGTATATGGTTATGGTTATGGTTACGGTTGAAAACGATACGGTTGCGGTCCAAAATACGGTTATGGTTAGATTTTGGCCATACCTACTTGTACAGACCATTGCATACATCAGACTTCATACAGCGCTTGCATAAAGAACCCGAAACATATACTCCTTTTTATCTTCAGACTGAGGGATACACAGAGTAGATGAAGATTTGCAGTACTTGGTGTATCAATAGGCTTTGAGGACGACATTCCAAACCTATCCAAAACCTTCTGAATGTAACATTTCTTTGGCAAGAAAAGCTTCTTATGAGTTTCGTCTCTCAGAATTTTCATTCTCATAATCGTTTTCGCTGCACCTAAATTCTTCATTTCAAACTCAGCACTCAGCAAATCTTTTAATTTATGAGCATCACACACCTGTTTGGCAGCTATCAACATGTCGTCCACATACAACACTAGATAAACATATGATTCATCTTTCAACTTATTGTAGTAAAAACAACAATCATACATACATCTGATGTAGCCTAGCTTCATCATATGACTGTCAAACCTCTTATACCACTATCTAGGAAACTGCTTAAGTCCATACAGAGACTTGTTAAACCTGCACATGATTTTCTTTACCAAGAACTTGAAAATCATCTGGGTAAGTCATATATATTTCCTCCTCTAGCTCACCATGAAGAAATGCAGTCTTCACATCCAGCTACTTAAGTTCCAGATCCTGATGCGCCACTACGCTAACAGCGCTCTGATGGAAGTGTGTATGACCACTGGTGAGAAAATCTCATTGTAGTTCACGCCTTCTCTCTGACTAAAACCTCTAGCAACAACTCGAGCCTTATACTTAACTTATTCTGCCATTGATATCCCTTCCTTTTTATTGAAAGTCCATTTACAAATAACAATCTTTCTCCCTTGTCGTTGTGTGACCAGATCCCAAGTATTATTCTTTTGATGAGATTCCATCTCATATCCCATTGCAGCAAACCATTTCTCAGCCTCAGTTCCTGAAATAGCTTCTCTATAAGTGGATGGCTCATGCGTGTCCACCTCTTCAGCAACCTGCAATGCATACCCTGCTATATCCTCATAACAATATCTTTGAGGTGGTCCTATTTTAACTCTTCTTACTCTGTCTTGAGCAATACTATGAGGTGTTGTTTCTGATGGTGCACCATCAGGCTGTTGAGTTTCTGTCAGACCATCAGCAGCATGTGGGTCTTGACTCTGATTGTATTCCTTATGATCATCTCCCTTATTATGATTGTTCTGCAGCTCTACATGTTTGTCAAAACTACAGTTCTCTTCTTCAGACCTTGTATAGCATCCGAGCATATAACTTTCATCAAAGACCACGTTCTTGCTCAGAATCACTCTGTTCTCTGATGGAGACCAGATCATGTATCCCTTTACTCCATCTCCATAGCCCACAAATACTCCCTTCCTTGCTTTTGGCTCTAGTTTACCTTCACTGACATGATAGTAAATTGTGCAACCAAAAACATTAAGATGAGAGTAATCAACAGATTTGCCTGACCACACCTCTGCAGGTATCTTGCACTTGATACTAGTGTGTGGTCTACGATTGATCAAGTAGCAATTTGTACTTACTGCTTCAGCCCAAAACCTTCTTTCCAACCCAGCATTTGAGAGCATACATCTTGCTCTCTCCAACAGTGTCTGATTCATCCGTTCAGCTACACCACTATGCTGTGGTGTATTCCTGACTGTGTGATGTTGAGCAACTCCTTGATCCTTACAAAACTGACTGAACTCTGATAAACAAAACTCCAGACCATTATCTGTCTAAAGCCTCTTGATCTTCTTTCCTATTTGATTTTCCACTCCCTAAAGTTCTTGAAAGCTCACTTTTGTGCTTTAACATGATCACCCACGTCTTTCTTGAATAATTATCAATAAATGACACAAAAAATTTATGACCTCCCAAAGAATCAACCCGAGCTGGACCCCAACAATCAGAATGGATATAATCTAATGTGTCTTTGGTTATATGAACAGCCTTAGAGAACTTACTACGATGAAGCTTCCCAAACACACAATGTTCACCAAATTCTAGACTCTTGACCTCATGGCCACACAGAAGATTTTCCTTTGATAGAATTTGCATCCCCCTCTCACTCATATGTCCAAGCCTCATATGACATAGCTTAGTCATATCCTCCTTGTGAATCTCTGGAGATGCAACATTCACTGAACCTGAAACGATGGACCTTGTAGAATATACAATGTACCACGCATGAAACCCTTTAGAATCACATCAGGGTCTTGACAGACTTTCAAAACTTCGTCTTCACCAGAATATTAAAATCCTCTGCTATCAAGCAGACTCACAAATATCAAATTCTTCTCCATTGACGGAACTTGTCTGACATCATTCAATGTAACAAATCTACCATCATGTGTCCTTATCTTGATTGACCGATTCCCACAACCTTGCTCACCGAGCTATTGGTCATCTTAATGTTATCACCATCTACAAATGTATAGGTTGCAAACCACTCTCTCCTTGGACACAGATGATATGAAGCTCCTGTATCAAGAACCCACACATCAAAGGCATGTGTGTATCCACCAACAACCAGAGCAACGTCCTGTTCAGACTTGGTGTCATCTTCTGCTACAGCAGCAGAACCAAATTGTTTCTTCTTAGGGCATTAAAACTTCAATGCCTTTTCTCCTTACAGTATTACATATATCATCTGGCTTAGGACCCTTAGACAACAGCCTTTTGTTTCTGTTATTACTATGTCTCAGCCCGTTGCTGCCACTGGCTACTAGCCCAGCGGCTTGATTATTTGTAGTTGTATCATCCACCTGATGATGCAACTCCTTGCTGTGAAGAGCAGATCTAACTTCTTCCAAAGTAAGTTTATCTTTATTGACAATGAATGACTCCACAGAATTCTCATATGATTGTGGTAGAGATACCAATAGAAGTAAAGCAGCATCTTCATCTTCAACCTTAACATCAATATTACACAGATCTAGTAATACTGAGTTTAACTGATCTAAATGATCTTTGAGTCGCGGATCTACCTGTATCTTTAATGCAAACATGCGCCGTTTTAGAAACAATTTTTTCTGTAGAGATTTTGTCATGTACAAACTCTCTAACTTTTTCCAGAGACCGGCAACAGTCGTCTGATCAGAAACTTCAATGATGATTTCATCTTCAAGACACAACAAGATCGTCGCGTGTGCCTTCTCTTCAAGAGTAGCCATCCCTGTCACTATTCCAAGAAATTAATCAACATATAGCTATGGAAAGAAAATATAAATCATAATTCAACTGACGGTGAAGCTGTGAAAGCCTCAACCCGTCAGTTGAAAAATGTTATTTTTCTCCTCTTCTTTGCCTTTGACGGCTAGGGATTTTGTTTCCTTCAACGGTTGTTTATGTTGCTAATAATGAGAAAATAGAATCTTAAAGATTGTATAAAGTAAATTTGAAATTTAAAATTTTACAAGAAATTGCAAAGAGAATAATATGATTAAGTTTTACTTTACTGAATTTGCTAAACTACAAAATTGAAAACAGGCTAGAATTAAGTATTTCTATAGTATCCATATAATTCAAAGGAGCATTGTCTAAAATGAACCCATTCGAAAATTTATTTCCAAACGGGGTTCCATAGAAAAAAATTTTAAAGCAGTAGAGATCCCCATTTAGAAATAAATTTTCAAAAGAGTATTTTTGTTGTATTCAATCCTAACTCAAATCCTTAATATATTTATGGAAATATATCTTTTCATGTGTGTAAATGTTTCTTAGTTTACATGAATTTATCTGGTTTATTTATTTAAAACTTTCAAGCCTTGAATGTCAACCATGTCTTGATTGCGATAGACCAACGATCTTTACCATCTTTTCTTAAGTTGTTGAACACTGGTGGCGATAGAGGTACGCAATTTTCCCATACTGCAAAAGAACAACAACAAAATTTATCTAAAAGTACAGAAAAATTAAATTTTCTCCCACTGAAATCAACAATTTCTTATTTTATTCAATAGACACCAACTTAGATAAATAGTTTATGAAACAATACAGCTATGCATATATATTGATTAACATACACATATTTTGTATCTATCTGATAATGTGTGTGTGAGTATATAGATAACTTGTAGATGGCTTTTGATTTGTGATTTTGTGAGTCTTCTCTCATCTATTAACGTCTATATCTTCTTAGGATATTTGCTTGCACTTTTAAAAAGAAAAGTAAAATTATCAAGTGTTATTAGCTCAACTGGTAAAAATCCTAGGCAAAACTTAGAGGTTGCTGGTTCGAGTGACACTTAGGACGAAACTAATATTATATGCTGTCGTTTCGGGCTTGAGGGGATTACGGGTTTTGACCCAGAGCCTCCTGGTATTCAAAAAAAAAAAAAAAAAAAGTAAACTAAAAATTTGCAAAATCAATTCCTAATAGAATTTTGAGGTTACTGGATGGGAGAAGACTCACAATAACACAAATGAAAAGTCATATCTAGATTTTGTATAAACACCTTTACTAAATCAGTATAAATGCATAGATGTATTGTGTCATAAATTATAGGAAAACTACTAAAACTGCACTCTTTTAAAAATTTATTTTAAAACAGAGCTTTTATTGTTTCATAAATCCTTCACATGGGACCATGTTTAAAATATACTTTTGGAAGGGTTCAAATTAAGAATTGCCCCTTAATAATATTACCAAGTTGGTGTATATTTAATCAAATAAGAGATTGTTTATTTTGATGGCCTAAATTTTATTCTTTTGATTGTTTTCTCAAGGAAGTTTGTTCTTTTTCTTTTTCACCATGGAAATAAAATCGATTACTTCTATCACCATCAAAGTGTTAAACAAATTGAACCAGAAAACAGTGAAGATTGGTGATGCATCGCATATGCGACATTGCATGGTGTTGATACCGGATCTCTAACCTAAGATCCATTATCTCCAATTATGACACTTGTCATCCAATTCAGCAGATCAAAGGAAGGGTTGAGTCAGTTCGGAGTAAGTAAAGGTGGGCGAACCATATGAGAGCTTGATAGAGCGAACTAGGGTCCGATCAGTGGTGTAGCCTCGCTAAGGGAGGAGCAAGCAAAGGAAGGAGTGTCCTCAAAGCGAGGCGAATCAGCAAGCTGAAGATGAAAATCATTCAAAAGTCAAGGAGTTATAACATTAAAGATTCAAATAAAAACCGACAAATTAAAAGAGAATCATTGGATTAATTAGTTTATTTTTAGCATTTAATCCTTAATTTGTTTATAAATATATACCCCCAATTTTCATGTGATGGGTCCATCATTTTTCCACTCAAAATCAATATAGACAAATTTATATTTTTTTTCTTAGCATTCTATTTCTATTTTCAGTCCTTTCTTAACATTTCCTATTTTACTTTACAAAATATTCAACATATTATTGGATCTGAGATCCAATATCCACACATGGGCTTATGATGGAAAAGTGTATTGGCTTCAGCTCAAAACTTTCAATTAACCAAAAAAATATTATTTATATCTTAAAAACAACATTTCAATTAGCTAATTTAACTCACGAACAGCTTAACTGGGTGAATACGTTGCTCATTGACATTTTAAGCAGAAGCCTTACAAGTGTTTTGTTTTCTCAATCACACATTAATTAGAATTTGACTCTTTGGTTGCTTAAACAGGAAGATAAATGTTTACAGAAAAACAATCTACAAAATAAATTTTAGACATCCGAGCTAAACAGTCAGCATTTTAATTAGAAGTATGATCAGTGAGAGAAAGAGAACAAAAAATGGGCCAAAAAACTTGAAACAGACAAATGTCATATATTAGAAGATTGGAGAAGCGAACCAATCATTAAGAGAATGCACTATTAAGAGCTGTTAGATATGAGTTGAATAGATTGGATTCATAATATCAAGCCTAATCTGTTGAGATTAATCAGGGTTCTGTTGGGCCCATACAATAGAATCAATCCACTGAGGATTAATTAGGGTTATGTTAATTAGGGTTTTTTATTAATACTCTCTTAACCCTAACTTTCAATGTATTCTGAAAATCTGTATTATCTCCAGTAATAAACTTTGCCTCTTTTCCCGTGAACATAGCCAACAAAATCGTTGGTGAACCACGTAAATATGTGTCATGTTCTTTACGTTTTATGTTATCTTGCTCACATCCGTTATAACAAACTGGTATCAGAGCTCAAGGTTTTGGGAGTCTCCGCATCTATAATCTGGTGAGAAGATGTTTGCGATGAACGTGAAGATTGACAAGTTTTCTGGGAGGAATAGTTTTGGTCTGTGGCAGATCAAGATGAAAGCTTTGTTAAAACAACAAAGTTTATGGGCGGCGCTGTCGAAAGACAAGGGACGTGACGCTGATGAGATGGCTACTCTTGAAGAGAAGGCACACGCAACAATCTTGTTGTGTCTTGAAGATGAAGTCATCATTGAAGTTTCTGATCAGACGACTGTTGCTGGTCTGTGGAAGAAGTTAGAGAGTTTGTACATGAAAAAATCTCTACAGAAAAAATTCTTCTAAAACGGCGCCTGTTTGCATTAAGGATGCAGCCAGATACAAGACTCAAAGATCATTTAGATCAGTTAAACTCAGTATTACTAGATTTACGTAATATTGATGTTAAGGTTGAAGATGAAGATGCTTCTTTACTTCTATTGGTATCTCTACCACAATCATATGATAATTTTTTGGAGTCATTCATTGTCAATAAAGATAAAGTTACTTTGGAAGAAGTTATATCTGCTGATATATTCTGGTTTTTACACATTCTAACCATGATTTTTAGAGTCTTTTACTTATTTACATGCTTCTCCAGAGACTATTAGTCCTCTATCGATTCTTTACAGGTTTTATCTTGTTTTGGGATGAAAAATTGGATTTGGAGATGAAGGATCATGCTGAAACCTCAGAAGTTTACCATCCGATGAAAGACTTCCCATAAACCGATGTTAATGCCTTTTTGGCGCAAGCTAGCCACGGGAGTTAGCTTACATTTGGAAGTGGTTTGAAGTCAACCATGACGGATCGATCGTGCCGACCTCAGCTCAATTGATCCAACCTTGGATCAATAAATCCAAGCTGCTGCCAAATTTATGGATCATTTCAGATCGATCAGAAGACACCGGATCGATCATTTGACTCCAGATCGATCGATCCACACTTGGATCGATCGATCCAACCTCCAGAAGAATTTGCGGATCATTTCAGATCGATCACAAGACACCATATCGATTGTTCCACGTTTGGATCGATCGATCCACCCCTAGATCCATCGATCCACCCCTAGATCCATCGATCCATCACTACTTTATCCAAAACGCAGAAAAAGGAATTTTTGGTTTATTTCCCTTTTTCGCTTTAGTTTCGACCCAGAACGTGTTTAGACTTATTTTTTTCATTTTTCAGCCATTGTTTAGGCTACGCTTTATTTTCTATTGAGACTCATTGCTTTGGGAGAGGAATATCTGACTCTATATCTCTTGAGAAGATTTCTAAACCCCTTTGGATTTATATCTATTGATTATGAGTTCTTATTATTCTCTTTGTGAATTATCTGCTTCCATGTCTGCGTAGATCCATAGTTTGGTTTAGAGTTTTAAAAGGAATTTATGAATCAATGAATTGGGCATAGATAGGGAATCATCTTATTATATTTTCATCTATTGTTGATCTCATTGTTGGAACTAGATTAGCTACCTAATTTATGATCTTACGTTTAATCTATTCATCAAAAGTGTTATAGGTTGCTTGAAAAGAAGATAGATGAGGGGATTGTCCTTAGCCAACAAAAGTTGATGCTAAGGTGATCCGTGAACATATTGAACCTGCTCATTAATGCTTGTTTATAATTCTAAGTTCAAACGACAGTTTAGACAGTTAGGTTGCTAGATAAAGTAATTAATACCACGATAATGGATTAGTTATACATTAATGTTTGAGTTGAGATTATGCTTATATAATCCCTGAATAATTACCTGATTCATGATCTTTGGGTTCCCGTGAATATCCCTTGACCTAGCGCCTTTTATTTCATAGTTTACACTGTTTTTATTTGCTAGTTTTGTTTCACATCACAACCAACAATCATATTATTATCTTAGCTTAGTTTCATTCTCAAAGAATTGCAGAGTAACCTTGGTCCTTGTGGATTCGATCCCATATATACTACTCTGATTGTCTGTGCACTTGTAGTCTTTTATTTGGGTTAAAAATCTGTGTATCATCTGTTCTTCACAGCAGGGAGTTGCGTTGTTAGGCGGCTGATACAACTATAGATAATCAGGCTGATGGGCTAGTAGCTAGTGACAGCAACGGGCTGAGACATAGTAATAACAGAAACAAAATGTTGTTTTCTAAGGTCCTAAGCCAGATGATATATGTAATTACTGTAAGGAGAAAGGGCATTGGAAGTTTGAATGCCCTAAGAAGAAACAATTTGGTTTTGCTACTGTAGCAGAAGATGACATCAAATCTGAACAAGACGTTGCTCTGGTTGCTGGTGGAGACACACAGGCCTTTGATGTGTGGGTTCTTGATACAGGAGCTTCATATCATTTGTGTCCAAGGAGAGAGTAGTTTGAAACCTATACATTTGTAGATGGTGGCAACATTAAGATGGCCAACAGCTCGGTGAGCAAGGTTGCAGGAATCGGCTCAATCAAGATAAGGACACGTGATGGTAGATTTGTTACATTGAATAATGTCAGACATGTTCTGTCAATGGAGAAGAATTTGATATATGTGAGCCTGCTTGATAGCAGAGGATTTCAATATTCTGGTGAAGACGGAGTTTTGAAAGTCTGTCAAGACCCTGATGTGATTCTAAAGGGTTTCATGCGTGGTACATTGTATATTCTACAAGGTCCATCGTTTCAGGTTCAGTGAATGTTGCATCTCCAGAGATTCACAAGGAGGATATGCTAAGTTATGGTATATGAGACTTGGAGATATGAGTGAGAGGGGGATGCAAATTCTATCAAAGGGAAATCTTATGTGTGGCCAAGAGGTCAAGAGTCTAGAATTTTGTGAACATTGCGTGTTTGGGAAGCTTCATCGTAGTAAGCTTACTAAGGCTGTTCATAAAACCAAAGGCACATTAGATTATATACACTATGATTGTTGGGATCCAACTCAGGTTGATTCTTTGGGAAGTCACATATATTTTGTGTCATTTATTGATGATTATTCAAGAAAGACGTGGATGATCATGTTAAAGCACAAAAGTGAAGCTTTCAAGAACTTCAGGGAATGGAAACTATTGGTGGAGAATCAAACAGGAAAGAAGATCAAGAGGCTGCGGACAGACAATGGTCTGGAATTTTGTTCATCAGAGTTCAGTCAGTTATGTAAGGATCAAGGGGTTGCACGATATCACACAGTCAGGAATACACCATAGCATAATGGTGTAGCTGAACAGATGAATCAGACACTGTTGGAGAGAGCAAGGTGTATGCTCTCAAATGCTGGGTTGGAAAGAAGGTTCTGGGCTGAAACAGTAAGTACAGCTTGCTACTTAATCAATCGTGGACCGCACATTAGTATCAAGTGCAAGATACCTGCAGAGGTGTGGTCAGGAAATCTGTTGATTACTCTCATCTTAAGGTTTTTGGTTGCACAGTTTACTATCATGTCAGTGAAGGAAAATTATAACCAAGAGCAAGGAAGGGAGTATTTGTGGGCTATGGAGATGGAGTAAAGGGATACATAATCTGGTCTCCATCAGAGAATAGAGTGATTCTGAGCAGGAACGTGGTCTTTGATGAAAGTTATATGCTTGGATGCTATACAAGGTCTGAAGAAGATAATTGTAGTTTTGACAAACAGGTGGAGCTGCAGAACAATCATCAAGAAGGTGATCAGCATGAATACAATCAGAGTCAAGACCCACAGGCTGCTGATGCTCTGACAGAAAATCAACAGCCTGATGTTACACCATCAGAAACAATAGTACCTCGTACTATTTCTCAAGACAGAGTAAGAAGAGTTGGAATAGGACCACCTCAAATATATGGTTATGAGGATATGGCAGGGTATGCATTGCAGGTTGCTGAAGAGGTGGACACGAATGAGCCATCCACTTATAGAGAAGCTATTTCAAGAACTGAGGCTGAGAAATGGTTTGCTGCAATGGGAGATGAAATGGAATCTCATCAAAAGAATAATATTTGGGATTTGGTCACACAACCACAAGGGAGAAAGATTGTTACTTGTAAATGGATTTTCAAGAAAAAGAAAGGGATATCAATGGCTGAAGGAGTTAAGTATAAGTCTTGAGTTGTTGCTAGAGGTTTTAGTCAGAGAGAAGACGTAGACTACAATGAGATTTTCTCACCAGTGGTCAGACACACGTCCATCAGAGCACTGTTAGCAATATTGACGTATCAGGATCTAGAACTTGAGCAGCTGGATTGAAGACTGCATTTCTTCATGGTGAGGTAGAGGAGGAAATATATATGACTCAGCCAGATGGTTTTCAGGTCCCTGGTAAGGAAAATCACTTAAGCATTTCATTGTAGGTTGAACAAGTCTCTGTATGGACTTAAGCATTCTCCCAGACAGCGGTATAAGAGGTTTGACAGCTATATGATGAAGCTAGGCTACATAAGATGTTTGTATGATTGTTTTGTTTACTACAATAAGTTGAAAGATGAATCATACGTTTATCTGGTGTTGTTTATGGATGACATGCTGATAGCTACCAAACAGATGTGTGATGCTCAGAAATTAAAAGATTTGCTGAGTGTTGAGTTTGAGATGAAGGATGTGGGTGCAGCGAAAAAGATTCTGGGAATGGAAATTCTGAGAGATAGTACTCATAAGAAGCTTTTCTTGTCACAGAAAGGTTACATTCAGAAGGTTTTGGATAGGTTTGTAATGTCATCCTCAAAGCCTATTGATACACCAAGTGCTGCAAGTCTTCATCTAATGTTGTGTATCTCTCAGTCTGAAGATGAAAAGGAGTATATGTCTCGGGTTCGTTATGCAAGCGATGTAGGAAGTCTGATGTATGCAATGGTCTGTACAAGACCAGATATTGCACATGTAGCTAGTGTTATTAGCAGGTTTATGGGAAAACCAGGAAAAGAACATTGGCTTGCGGTGAAGAGAACCTTCAGGTATCTGAGAGGTACGTCTGATGTTGGTCTCATATATGGAGGTAAGGTTTCGTGCTTGGTAACAGGCAATTCTGATTCTGACTATGCGGGTGATGTAGACAACAGAAGGTCAATGACTGGTTATGTATTTACTTTGGGTAACTCTGTGATCAGCTGAAAAGCAACTCTGCAGCCAACTGTGACGTTGTCAACTACTGAAGCAGAGTACATGGCTCTGACAGAAGCTGTTAAGGAGGGTATCTGATTGACAGGATTGATCAGCGATCTGGGTTTGCATCATGATCAGGCTACAGTGTATTGTGACAGTTTGAGTGCAATCTTTTTAGCCAAGGATCATGTTCATCATGTAAAGACTAAGCACATTGATGTGAGGTATCATTTCCTGAGAAATGAAAAGAGGATTCAAGCGAAAAAGGTAGGGACAGCTGATAATCCTGCAGATATGTTCACTAAGCCGGGTCCTCAGAGCAAGTTTAAACATTATTTGGACTTACTGAATATCTCAAGCTATTAGTCGCCTTGAAGGGCGACCATGCCGTTGATAAGGCATCAGGCCTCTGTAGAGGCATCATGTCCCTGTAGGGACATCAGGCTCCTGACGGAGTATCAGGTCCGTGGATGGACATCAGGCTCCAGGTGGAGCAGTAAGTTCCTCACATAGCATGTAGTCCAAGGAAGGGCATTCTGGCTTCTGATGAAGCATCTGGTCTTAGAGAAGTGCTTTGGTTCTTTGATAGAACATCTGGTCTCAGTGGGGCATTCTGTCTCGACGGAGCATCTTACTTCTGAAGAAACTATGGGTTGTGAGGGAACATTTGGGTGTTATTAGGGAATTTTGGCTCAACGAAGCATCATGCTGCTGAATGAGTAGCAAGTTCCTGATGGAACATTTGGCCAAGTTAGGCATTCTGGCTCAACGAAGTATATGGCTTGACTTATCAATTGACTTGAGAAGCATCTGGTCTGCTAATAAGACATATGAGGAAAAAGGAGAAAAGTCTAGTAAGTTTGTTTGCAACAGAAGTTTACAACAGTCTGTTGGCGAAATCTGGTACATCTGTCTGATGGAGAAGTTTGGTACATCTGTCTGATGGAGAAGTTTGGTACATCTGTTTTTTGGAGGATTCAAGTCAAGGTGGAGATTTTTTAAATATGACTTGAATAGATTGGGCTCATAATATTAGGCTCAATCCGTTGAGGTTAATCAGGGTTATGTTGGGCCCATACAATAGGCTCAATTCGTTGAGGATTAATTAGACTTCTGTTAATTAGGGTTTCTTATTAAAACTCTCTTAACTCTAGCCTTCAATGTATTCCGAAAATATGTATTATCTCCAGTAATAAACTCTGTTTCTTTTCCCGTGGACGTAGCCAATAAGATCGTTGGTGAACCACGTAAATCTATGTCCTGTTCTTTATATTTTCAGTTATCTTGCTCACATCCGTTATAACAAGACCAATTAATGTACAGTCTGATTCGAAAGCTTGGCAATCTATCCTTTTGGCTATGATATTTTTCATTATCAAATTAGTGCATGCTTCCATCTCCAAGTGAAGTGACTAAGTGCTTCTGCAATGATACTTACCCCTTGAGAGCTACATCTGTTTAGTGCAGGTTTGTTTTAAAAAAAAATTAGGAGGGGAAACTGCCCTGACAATCAGCACCTACGTCCGCCCCTGGTCGCAACACATACCAAGACATCGTGTTATTGTTTGGTCTCACCTAATTTTTTTTTAAGTTCACCAACGATCAAAACTTGAAATTCCAACTCCTAGGTACATACTAACCTGAATAAAAAGGAAAAAAATAGGTGAGTAAAAAAATTTGTACCTAGTGAGAAGATGTTTTCTGCCACTTAACATACAATAAACACAGTTCGAGCACATTCAAGAATCATTACTTAATGTTACCATTCTCTCGCTTATCCCGAAGAGAGTGATGATGCAAAGACTATGAAAGATTATCGGTCAATCTCTTGTTTTGTAATATGCTCTATAAGATCATTTCTATAAAGCTTGTGTGTGTTGTTAGTTACAGAACGTGTGCTTAAACTAAATAACTAAAATAAATATATATATATATATATATATATATATATATAACTTAAATATTTTACACATGTACTTATATTACGTATAATTGTCACCTATTCACGTCACCAATGTATATGATATATAATATATGTATACATGTTACATATGTTATCTATGTTATCTATATAATTTGTATATATGTATGTATAAATAGAATATTATAAGTGTTTATAATATATGAGATACTTATGTCTTACACATACTGCAATTATTTTTAGATATTGTTTCAATATATTATATATTTAGAAAAATGCATATAGTACAAAATCAATTTTCAACGTAGAACATCGTGTTATTGACTTAGACCATCTCTAATGTATTCTTCTAGTTATTACTCTAATATAGAGTCATTCTAAAAATAGAGTAGACATTCTCTCCAATGTTCTACTCTATTTTAGAGTGACTCTATTTAGAATAATTGTAGTGTAAAATATAGAGGATAAAATAGAGTTATTCTATATAAAGGAATAAATAGAGTTACTCTATTTTAGAGTAGGATATAGAGAAAGATTGGAGCAAAATCACTCTATAATAGAGTTTAGAGAAGAATATAGAGTTAGATTGGAGATGTCCTTAGACCATCTCCAATGTATTTCTCTATTTTCTACTCTAAAATAAAGTCACTCTATAATAGAGTAGTGTTTTCTTCTAATGTATTACTCTATATTTTACTCAAAAAAAGGAATATTCTTCAGTATATTCTATTTTATTATTATTTTACTAAAATAATTTATTTTTAAAACTTACAATTTGACCCCATATCTTTTATTTTTCACAAATTACCATAAATTATCATATTATTTAAATTTATAATTTGATCCACATATTTTTAGTTTTATTTTATCTTGTTTTTTTTATTTACATTGCTTAATTTTTGTTTTGTATTTTTATTTACTTAAATGAGTGACATTATAACATGAAATAAAAATATTCAAAACATAAAGGAGTAAAATGTAAATAAAAAAGTTGTACTCTATAATAGAGGAAAAAATAAAGTTACTTTATATATAGAGTAATCTCCCCCATTCCTCTATTTTAGAGTGAGACATAGAGTTAGATTGGAGATGATTTTACTCTATAATAGAGTTTAGAGGGAAATATAGAGTTAGATTGGAGATGCCCTTAGACTCAATTTTCTCCTTTAGAGTATGTGTGGAGGTTCTCTTTGGCTTAGGGTTGTGAGCATCATTAGATGTAGTCTTTGGGTTTGCAGCTTGTTGCTTGAATCCATCTTCTAGGCTTGGGATTGGTGTAGACTCGTATATTGTGTTGGCTCATGTTGTTAGTATCCTCCATGAACTCTTTATACAAGATTTGCTTCATCTCTTCCCAAGAAGAGTCTGGTTCCTCATACTCAAGACAAATGTATGCGTCTTGTTCCCAATGCCTAAAGGCATCTTCGGTTAAAGTATCCTCCACATAACTTGTCTTTCTTCCTCCAGAATTTGGTTAGTTGTAAACCAATCCTCCATGTCTTGTTCCCAACGTAAACAGGCTTCTCGTCCAGCCTCACTTCGTATTCATTCTCTTTTTTGCTCTCATGTTCAAATCCTTCTTCGTACACCGGTTTCTCACCAAAGTAAACTTCTGAATTTGCTTCATCGGATTGATTGGTGTATATTTTTCACTCTTTTTTATTTTGTTGTTGTTTTTGTTACTATTGTATTCTATTTTATAAATAGATGGGGTATATAGGTTAAACTGATTATAAAATTCTATCTTTATTGATATATTTTCACTAAAATATCTGAATTTACCTTTCATCTGTATTCATTTAGATAACTACTATTTTGTGATGATTTATGGTTAAATTATATCAAAGACAATCCCTTTGATATGTCTTATTCATTTTTCAAATATTTTCTTTCCATTTTCAATTATTCGACTGCTAGAGAGTCCTAGACGTCGAGCCTATAAAGCTCAAGTCATTTGTACCATTTTTAAACACCCTTTGATCATTGAATTTAGTAAAGTGTTTCGTTTTCTTTCAAAGACCGTTTTCTTGAGAGATTGTCTTGTCTTTAGATTTATAAGTGTGTGATTCACTTAAGTCTATAGAAGCCTACAATTTTAGGAGTGTTTTGAGTGATTCAATACTCTTATTCGTGCCATTGATTGAGTGAATCAATTGCC
This sequence comes from Cardamine flexuosa, assembly GCA_963555745.1. Lineage (NCBI taxonomy): Eukaryota > Viridiplantae > Streptophyta > Magnoliopsida > Brassicales > Brassicaceae > Cardamine > Cardamine flexuosa. The sequence goes on along the minus strand of OY743214.1, from coordinate 23,830,230 downwards.
TTCACTATCCATCTCTACCATCATTACTACCTTCCGCGAGATTAAGCTTGTAATCTCTTGATCATTAAGTGATCATAAATTTGGAGTGATTCCGATCTTATATCATTTTGGTTGTGCTGTAGATTTTTCTCTATCTAATTGTTTATATTTGTTTCTTTGTATGTAAATATTTTTTTAGTTGAGCATTACTACTAACATTTTTTTCAACTTTAATATTTCCTTGAATATAGACACCTTTTCATTTTTAATAGGAACTAGCGGTGGACCGCGTGGACCTAGCGGTGGACCGCGTGGACCGCGTGGACCGCGCGGTACGCGCGGAGGTGAAAGACTTTATATGAGACTTATTGATTCAATAATTGTTTTCGAAAAGAAAACATTTTTATTGAATAACATGCAAAAAAACAGTATAAAAATAAAATTAAGAATAATGTAAATGAAAATAGCTAAACATAATGTTTCAAAAATTATTGACGTCATAATATTATATATTATTTATCAGTAAACGAAGATCTTCGAGCCATTATTCTGAAACATGCAAAATAACATTTTAAATGAATATCAAGCATAGAAAATACTAAAGCAAAACAAAAGTTCATATAAGAAATGAACATTCAAATAGGTAAAAACTATTACATCTCACTCAACTCATCAACTTTAGGAAGATTGAGATTTTAAAGTACATCAGATAAATCATGACGACTGTTAATGGTAAGACCACCTATAGTTTAACATACATGTACATATTCTTCATAATTTTTTTTAAAGAATAAAATTGTAACAGAATTAAAAAAATTAAATAGTAAAACAAACTTCTGGACATATGACTATGACAAGTAACCACCTTAAAACAACGACCATTAGACCATCAAAATTATTGAAACCATTAAACATAAATCCACCCCATTTACACCCATCAAAATAAAACTAATCTTTTTAAATTCATGTAGACTCATCTAAATAATATAAATTAACAATTTACTATTTTTAAAAAAAATTAAATGTGCTCGTCAAAATTATGTTTTCCACCAAAATTGTGTGTTTCATTTGTAACAAATCAAGTGTTCCCGCCAATACCGTGTTTCCTGCCAAAAGTGTTAAATCCACCAATTTCCCTCTGAAACATGTAAAACTGTTCATGTGAGAAAACAGTTCGAGGAAGATAGAGTCCAACATTTGATAGTGTTTAGCCCTAATTGTTTTTAATGGTCATGACAAATGGAACTGCAACAGGAATTGTCTATGTCTCATCCTAGATAAGAATCTTGTTTCCGGCGAAAAAATAATCATTCTCATTCTCGGAATCAACACTTGTTTACATCACTATCTTCATTAGTTATAATCTTTATTTCAATCACGGGATCAACTAATTGAGTAACTTGAGTACAGTTGCATAAACATTTTTTATGGTCAATATTCCTAAGTAGCATTATCAAACTCCCAATCTTCAACCGCAAAATCATGATTATGGAATCCATAATGTTAATATCATTAAAACATTCTTGAGAATAAATCATTGAATCATCTCAGTATCTTCTGTCGGTTTAAAACTCTCAGAGCTTAGATATGTTTTTTTTCCTCACCTAAATCCAAATTTAAAGTGTTAAAATCAAAGCAAAACAAAAAAAAAAAAAATTCTTAAAGTAATCATACGTAGAACTAAACGTCTAAGATTCAACAAACAAAGATCATATAGTACATTCGAAGCTGGAGAGCATAAAATCGTTTATCATGTGAACGTTTTTATTAGGTGGTCTCAATATGACTATTTGTCGTAGAAAGTGACATCCTTGACCAAAAACTCTGATGACTATGGCTTTATGGGTTTTTCACGATCAGTAATAAGGAAATCTTCATATATATCAATATCCATGTCACTTCAATTAGGTTCATTTATCTTTCCCTCAACAATAGTTACAATATCCAATATATGTTTCAAAAGACATTCAAGTTCTTGTGCATCAACATAATTAATACCCCTAGGAAGCCTCATATTTTTTGTAAGCCTGAGAATTTTGCAATTTTTCCAAAGCTTAGATGAATTAATAGCAGCCATAATGGTATGTTCCCTTCCAGACCCAATGGTAACATGTACAATCTGTCTAAAGTCACCACCAAACACAGTGATATTCCCTTCGAAAGTCTTGTCTAGTCTGCATAAAAACACTTCACACATGCTCCGATCTAACGTCTCAAAAGAGTACATGCTCATCATCAAACCCTCATCCCACACTATTAGTTTGGATATTTTAACTAACTCCAATTTCAGATCCTGCAACATTAAGAACTATCAAACCATTAGAATGGAGAGAAGCAGGCCAAAGCGACCAAATTAACATTTTTCCAGTCTTACATAACGATATACGAAAAACACCAAACAACATAGCTATCGTCAATTAAGTTGTTCCTAAAATCATGATTTTAACCAAAATCAGGTAAGGGCATGCCTTTATTATTGAGCGCCCATAACCCGATTATGATTGGTGCTATTGTCGTTGGTGGGTTTGGCGAGATTCTGTCTGCAAATGAACATCATATTTCCTTTGTGTACCCACATTAAAATGAAAAGAAAGATTTGTGTTTAGCTCGCATACACAAGCCAGGGATTCTACTGAAAGGATAAATGGGCATGTGATACTTTCTCTATGTTGCATAGGATACACACATGTGGTATATTCATGCCCCATGAACCCATGATAGTAGTTGACCTTCTCCACATTGAATGCTTCAGAACTGAGTTCTTAAATATAGTCGCTATTGAATTTCTTGGTCTTGGAAATTGAATAAGATTGCTTAAATATAGTTGTTATTGATTTGCTTGGTCTTGGAAATTGAAATAAGATTGATTATGCTGAAAATGGAGATGAGAATGGAATTTTTTGATGAATTTTTTCTCTTAAAGAAGCGGAGGAGAATTTGGAGAAGAAGCCAAACCTTTTGAATTATATTTGATCCTAAAAAAACTAATCTCTTCATGTGCGGTATTATACAATTTAATTGAAACCTTTAGAGATGTTTGGCCTGAGAAGAGACCATATTTATCTTCTTCCAGTTCTGTTATGAGTCACCAGTGGTTTGGTCCATCGACACAACTGTTGATTTTATTAGGCTCGACATCATTCTTTTGAATTGCATATTATGTTCATTTTTAAAGCATCACTCTGTTTTTAGAAATTATAAACTTCATATGTTGTCTACATAAGCCATATTTTCCTAAGAGAATAAAATGTTTAGGAATCAAATCAATCAATGATAATTCAAAAGAGAATATATTTATGTTTCGTGTTTTGTGTGTGTTTTCACCTGCATAGCTTTGCTTATATTTCTGATATGGTTAGGGGAAAAAAAAGTATTTTGGTGTAAAGAAAGCAAGAGCTCGTCTTTATGAGCCAAAGTCTCCTTGTCACCAAATTAGAAAAAAAATTAGAATGTCGCTCTAACGATATATGATCTAAGAATTCTTCAGAGCAAGGCTCAATACTATCTAAACTAAGATATTACTTTGCACCTGTCAAATTAGACACATGTTAATGAGTATAATATAGTACATACATGTTTAGCAAATTAGATATGTATATCATATTTCATCATTATGAGTATTTTGGATCTACACAAGCACTTTGCAACAACAAAAACATTTTCTTTTGATGCAACGCTAACGGAGACTAAAAGTTTATATTGAATATCAATGGATATTATCGTCTATCATAACATTTTTCTCGCCCCACTGAAATGATAAAATTTGTTGCATTAACTTTTATCTAGAAAATTAGTCAAATCATAACTTAAGGATAAATATATTTGTTGCTCTTGTTCGATTGAAAACATTAATACTAAGTTAATTTTACAAATTATTAAGTCTTGCATGCAAAAGATAGACTTAGAGAAATTAATTCTAATTTTACAACCTTCTTCATCATTTTGAAGTTCTCATTAGAAAGTTCTCTACTCTTCATTATTCAGTATATATGTAGGGTCTTAGAGGCTTTCTTCCAATTGCTCACACTGAACCTTCACTCTTTTAATCACAGCTTCCATGGCTTTGATGTTTGCGGTTAACACTTTCTTATCCATTTCACGCTTTGGATTTGGTAGCTCCATCTCGTTCTCCATTAAATTCTCTCTCACCACCATTAAATCCGAATCAAGCTAAGCAAAGTTGTCAACTGTTAGCGCAGACATTCTCTTCAATTCTTCCGCTAACTCGGCATCTCTCTAAATAGCTGGATTAACTGCTAGTTCGTAAGAGCTTCTTATCTCCATCGTGCTCTGTATATAATCTTCTTGTACATTGTCTCTACTACTTCAACTGCAGAATTTAATGACTTATCTAATTCCTCGTGAGATTCATTGCTTCTTAGCTCTTCCACTTCCACTGATGATGGTGAGTTTTATGTTTCTTATTTCTTCCTCGAGTTGTCTCACAAGTTTCTCTAAATAATTCACCTCAGATTTAGTCTGCTATTAATCGGACAAAGAGGTTGAATCCATTTGGTGTTGTCTTTGCATAGCTTCAAGCTCAGATTGCCATGTCTTGTCTCTCTCCTATGTGAGTTTACGAAGCTCCTCAATTCTTGAATCTTCTGAGGCACTAATCTCTATTAATAGCTGTTTGGTTTCATTAGATATTTCTTCAGCTTCCCTCTCTAATGCCTCTGATCTGTTTAGAATTTCTTTTGTTCTCTTAAGCACTTCTTGAAGCTAAAGACTAAATATATCTGAGACTCCAGTTCCGGTATCCTTCATGTCCGTGTCTTCTATTAGGCTACTGAGTACAAAATCAACGTATCATATATCCAAATCATAAGGTTAGCAAAGGTTAAGGGATCCTGACTTGTGAGCTAAAAACTATTGCATTTTTAACTTGCAAGGGATTCCTCAAAGTAGAGACTGAAGAGATGCATTGATTGATACATACAAGTTAAATAAATTACTGATCATGTCACTAAAATTATAAAATCATGATAGACGAACGATACAATACCTCTCCTTCCACTAAAAAAAGAAACATATTTAAAAGAATTTGCAGAATTAAGATTTAAGTGTGAGATACAAAAAAAAACCAAAAAGGAAATGCATGAAGTCTATGAATACAAAAGACAAAGCTAGTATCCGAATTCTGATTTATTTTGCCGTTAATTTTAGCAATACCTTAATATTTTTTCTTATTTCAAAATATGTTTGCTAATAAATATAATATGTTAAATATCGATGTCCTCAAATATTATATACCATAATCATACGACAGACCACCATACAACATATATTTTTTGATAACAAAAAAAAACAGTTCCTTGAAGAAATACAATACTATTTACGTGGGTAAAATAAGATGGATTTCCTATATATGTAGTCACTAGAAATGACTTACCAAACATCAGATTTTTATAATTAATTAGAACATACTATTACTGTGATCATGAAATCTATTGCGACTCAAATTTACACCAAGCATGTTGTTAAAAAAACAGAGCAGAGTAATTCAATAATTTTCTTACTTGCTATTTTTATTTAGGTTCACATAAAATTTTAGAATATTCACAGCAAACTCTTTATGAGATTATCTTATATTAGTAAATAACAAAAAGATTTAGAATTGATATCATCTGAAAAGAAAATTACCAAAACCGCTTTAATCATATCAAAATGTGTTTATATATTCAAGAATAGTTAATGTCACACTCACATGAGTTTATAAGTATTATAAGTGGTTTATTTTATGTTTTCGTTTATAGTGTATTACTTTTTTTTCTTTTTCTTATTAATATTGCAATTGGTTCAACACAATTATAATTATTTCAATATCTACTTTTACCTAATACATTAAATTTTATTGAGAAATTCATATACATCCTTCTTTTTAAAAAAAAATACTACTGAAATTCTAAAATTTTAAATTGTGATTAAAATGGTTCATAAACTTTTGTAAATTACGCTACTTGTAACATATAGCATATTTTCCTATAACCTAGTTATGTATTCTCTTTGTTTTAATAAAAAAAATTCACATGACACTATTAATCATATTATTTTAAAATATTATTTTGGTTAAAAATATATTGTTTTTCCTTAAGTTTCTTAAATATTGTTCATTTACGTGTTTGTGTATATGACTATAAATTGAATAAATATATTCGATGTTTCAGTTATTTATTGTTAGTTAATTATTTTTAAATAAGGATAAATAAGCAAAAACCTAGGAAAAAGTAATTTTAAATTAAAAGAAAAATTATAATCAAATGAATATATAAGAATTTAATTAATATATGTATTATGTAATCTAATATCTCTTTTATGGCCATATGTAGCATATGTTTCTATACTTTTTCTAATAATTCACATGAATTTATTATTTAACTATTTTGCAATGTATTTCCAGTAATTAAATATTATTCCTGATAGAAAGGAAAATAAAATGTCTATCACATTTCTTTTATCAACTATATATAAGCAAATACATATATATTAAATCCGTGCACCATGCAAAACTTCTCCTTATATGAAATATAGTAAAGTATATGTGGGTAAGCCTGAAATCTATAGGGTTTTGCTTGGTTACCAAACAGTTTTTTAAAAGTATTTTTGAACAGTTTTTGTTTAATAGAATTTTTGATGGGTTAGGGTAGGTTAGGGTAATATTACCATGACAACATTCCTAACAGTTTTGAAGAAATTAATTTTAACTGAAAATGGAATTATAAAGAATACAAAGAAAGAATATATTTTTAACTTCAAATTAAAAACAAAAAATAGATATAGTGATAATTTTTTTTCAAAGTGCAATTAATTCATATGATATGTACCAGTAAGATATGATATACATTTTAATTTTAAAATATATATCATATATTTATTTTTCTATTTTCTAATTGTTTACTATATTTTGAAAATGATTATGTGTATCCTAATTAACACCAATGTCAATTCGGTTATGGTAGAGAACATCACGATATTCAATTTTGTTTTTCAATTTTTCTTTTCCATCAAAAGGTTAGTATATAAAATTCAGTTTCTTAATTTACAATAACATGTTCAATACTTCATTTTTATTTAGGTTCACATAAAATTTTAGAATATTCGCAGCAAACTCTTTATGAGATTATCTTATATTAGTAAATAACAAAAAGATTTAAAATTTATATCATCTGTAAAGCGAATTACCAAAACAGTTTTAATCATATCAAAATGTGCTTATATATTCAAGAATAATTAATATCACACTCACATGAGTTTATATGTATTATAAGTGGTTTATTTTATGCTTTCTTTTATAGTATATTAATTTTTTTATTATTCTTTGATTAATATTGCAATTGGTTCAACACAATTATTATAATTTCATAATACATTAACTTTTATAAGAAATTCATATACATCCATTTGGTTTTTTTTTTTAAATATCACTGAAATTCTAAAATTTTAAATTGTGATTAAAATGGTTCATAAAAGTTTTTAAATTATGCTACTTGTAACATATGGCATATTTTCCTATAACCTAGTTATGTATTATCTTTGTTTTATTATAAATAATTCACATGTCACTATTAATCATATTATTTTAAAATTTTATTTTGGTTAAAACTATATTGTTTTTCCGTAAGTTTCTCAAATAGTTTTCATTTACATGTTTGTGTATATGACAATAAATTGAATAAATATTTTCAATATTTCAGTTATTTATTGTTAGTTAACTATTTTTAAAATAAGGGTAAAATAAGCAAAAACCTAGGAAAAAATAACCTTAATTAAAAGAAGAAATTATAATCAAATGAATATATAAGAATTTAATTAAAATATGAATTATGTAGTCTAATATCTCTTTTCTGGTCATATTTAGCATATGTTTCTATACTTTTTTAATAATTCACATGAATTTATTATTTAACTATTTTGCAATGTATTTTTAGTAATTAAATATTACTAATAGAAAGGAAAATAAAATGTCTATCAATTTTTTTTATCAACTCTATATTAAACAAATACATATATATATTCTTCTCTTCTTTTTTTTTTCTGGACAAAACATATATATTCTTTTTGATTTATTTTTTCTTAATCAACTTAAATAACCGTCCTCTGTAGAAGGTTTTATAGGAAATTCCATATCAAGCTGACACATGGGCGTTTAAAAACGTCACGAGTAACATGTAAGGATGAATTTGTATCACCTGACTGAATTAAAATCTCAGAGTCATGATTTATTACTTGAGCCCTAAGCTTTTCCGAGGTAGGCCATGATGTAAAATATATCAATTAACAGAGAAAAACTACAATGTTAATTAACTTTGTGATCTGAATATAAACACATCATAGAGTTTAAATTTCTATACCTTTATTATAAGGATATGCACTCTCAATATTAGAGACCAGAAGCTCATGCTTAGGGACCTAAACCCAACACCACAAACTTCCTTAACATCTATTTTAGCAGAGCAAAAGTTGAAGGTTAATCATGGAAGGATCAAATTCAAAGCAGATTGATGATCACCAAAACAGAAAAAATAAAAAATATCACTACTCATTTTTGTGCACTGCAAAATATAATAATTCATCAGTTCAGTTTCTACAGGTCAGCGAAATAGTGCCAGAAGATCTATAAAAAGATTAAGCGCATATACTTGACGGAATGACAGTTTGGGAATAAGTAAGCACCAATCACCATAAGTAAATCAAAAAGCGCATAGGAAATACTGTTCAGTTAATGCCATTGAAATTATTATTTTGTTAATCTAAATGTCATGAAATATAAGAGGCAGAAAGCTATCTTACTTGTAAGAGTTCTTTACAAAACTCCATTCATTTACATCACAAACAAATTAACATCCCTCATATCACAGAAGATCAAACCCACAGACCTGAAATATGACAAATTATTGAAGAAACTAACATGTCCTTGCACAAAATCAGAGAGTATCATTACAAGGAAATAAAAAATGAGAGCCATAGGATTGGATTCACAACATACCGATTACCTAAATGCAAGGCAAAATTCTCTAGCCATTTGCTTTTTGGCAGGTGTAAGCATTATTGCTAAAGATTAGTGTTATGTTCTTTCAGGCTAAGCCACATATCAAGTAACTTATTCTATTAGACAAAGAAGATGCATTAATTAAGAAAGACAGAGAATGAAGCAAATTGTAATACAACGTGGAGAAAGAGAGAAGGAAGCAAATTGTAATCACTGCAACTTTATTTATCAAAAATAAACAGGGAAGTTTTATTTGTAAAGAGATGAATTAAGATTTTTCCTATCACAGGAAAAAAACTCCAAAAAGTGATAAAAAATCAAAAACAAAATGCGAGATTATGTAAATAAAAACAGCAAATTACGATATTTACACCATTTTGGCTTTCCACCATCTTCGTTTCTCCAACGCTCCCATGCCGCAACATATTGATTTCTTCGATTCATAATACTGTACACAAAAAATATAAAACGAATTACATTTACTTTTCTAACAAGAAACTGTTCTTACCAATATTGTCATCATCATGAAGCATGACTTGTGTCTGTTTAGGAAAGAAGAGAGTACAATTTTTTTGTAAAATTTCAATGGTTCATTGTTTGTGATGATGGGTCATAGTCATAATTGTCACCAGCTTTCACAAATCTTCCTTTCACTCTTTTTCTCGTGTCAGCCCTTGGTTTCTTGCTTGTGGACAACTAACTTCAAGATTTGAGACATCCCACAATCCTGATAATCCGCTGCACTGCTTTCTCCTTTGATGTTAGACATGGTAAGCGACATGGTCGAATGGATTTGTCCCAACAAGACTGGTGACGGAGGAAGAGGAAGAGGAAGTCCATTGTTGATGTTCATTTGCAACGGACCTGACTGATAACTTGTGCAATCTTGTTGTCCTGCTGATGATGTCTGAGCAGAGAATATCCCAATTTCATTAGAAATTTTTTTTAAGAGATCTTACCAGTTCAATAAAGTAACCAAACACATAAGTTAATCAAAATATAAAAGGTATAGACATCAAAGTTTTAAACCTTACATGTTCAGTAAAAAAACATAAGCTAATCAAAATATCTTTAGCTATCAGGAAATAGATGATAGTTATGTAACACTTAACTGTATAGTTTTTCATCGTCTGGAAAATGGCTCTGGTCAAGACAGCTCGGTTATTCTAAGGTTTAGAGAGCCAAACATAGATATAATAACATATATATTCTTATCAAAGAGGATCACCTGGTCGAACATATATAGTCTCATAATAAGCCATAAGACTGCTTTGTCCAACAGCAGCACAAGCCTTCCCATTATTGGAAATAATGTCCCACATTGGAGATTGGACAAAGATCTTAACTAATATATAAAGGATAAGGGCCTCTCCACTCATTGTCAATTGATTTTGAGTTGGAGGCCCATATCTAATATGGTATCAGAGCCCGATCCACACATGTCTAGTCCGATCTATAATCTGCCCGACTCAATAGTAGGCCCGCCAATCCTTGCCCCAAACTACTGAGATCTATGTTCTAGAAAGACCATTATCTTGAGAGGGCGTATTGAACATAATATCCCATATCGAAGATTGGACAAAGATCTTAACTAATATATAAAGGATAAGGGCATCTCCACTTATTGCCAATTAGTTTTGAGTTGGAAGCCCATATCTAATACCCATCAAGTTCTGTCTGAGGCTTCTTAAGATCTGCAAAACTCTTTAAAATGAAAGAGAGGCAAGTCCACGATTAAACTAAAACACCAGTTCCTTGACATTTTCAGAAACTGCAACACAGTGTCATAAATTCATAGTAAAGCAAAATGGATTAAACGGCATACATGAGATCTACTTATCAGAAAATAAGGAATCCAAACTCTGTTATTCGACCAGCTGCTCAACTTTATCAAGAATTGGCCCAACCTGCAAGGGAAAGTGTTTTCACTTCAAAGGATTTTGAAAAATCCCTCACTACCACGGTGTGTGTGATCTTAGAACCTCTTTTCTAGATAGATGTAAGAAGCAAATAAATGATAAATAGCAACAATAAGTTCTGAAAGTATTCCAGAGATGTTTGTCAAATGTACATGAGTTTCGTGACATTTTGCATGATTGCATCAAACCCATCCTCTAACAATGATGAAAACGTTTTTTTCTGGTTAAAATACAATGGTGAAAACGTTACAAAGAGTTTATAACAAATCACACCAGACTTTAACCTATCACAAGTTTTTATGTTAAAATTAAGATAATGTGAGAAAGAATTACCTCTAATGCTGATGCATATTCCCAATAACCTAGAAACATGTCCGAGAGAAATAAAATAATTAAAAAGTCTTGATTTCTGTAACATTAAACATATGAAACTACTGTAGTATCTACATAGTTTTTCTATGTGTGATAAGCTATTCAAAAGACAATAATAAAGAGAGAAGTATATTATAACCGATAAAGCAGTATGAGAAGCAGAACATCTACAGTAATTGGATATTGGATCGATAATCTTTGTCATCTTCTCCATCATATTTTGATCTATCTGATTCTTCACCATCTTTCACTTTCTAGACACAATTTAATCTTCGGACATGCTAAGATTAGGGCTGAAAAATATCATTAACATTATATTTCATTTAATCCAAAACGACATTCATTTATGAGTTTTGATTGTGATACGAGTTAACTTTTGTTATAATAATGATATAGATATATGAGATCTAGAGGTATTAAATATGTCCAATAATAGTACTTCTTCTATCATATTTAAAAATGAACTTTTATATTTAAGAGAATTACTATAAAATTTAATAGGAAACTGTTTAAAATTTTTAATGGTACACGTATGGTCGGTAAATTTTCTAGGACCTTAGTCTAGTTTTGTCCCATTCTTTTTATCTTGTTGTTGTTCAGTGTTCTTGTTACTTGTCCATTCCATTTTATAGATGGATTAGACCACGTAGATTAGCACATTACAAGTTTTCTAGGGCCCATGGCTAGTTTCTAGCAACAACAACAAAATTGACAATGGTTATTTGCTTGAAAAGATTTCTAAAATTAGGTTATCTACCTAACTGATTCAACAAAAAAAACGGAAGATGTTAGAGTGAAAAACAAATAGACTGAACACTTGAAAAATGGTGCAAATGCACAAAAAAAGTGTAAAAGTGAGAATAAAGATTAAAAAAAATGTTAGAGTGGTATCATCTCTTGAATATATCTAGTATTTCTAGAATTCATTCTATATACACAAAATTTATCTTTAACTAGAAACTCACACGAGTCAAACATGCAGACAATTCACGCCACATCAATAAATATTTGTTAAACTAATTTAAACTAAAAATTTGTTAAACTTACAATATATATTAACTAGGCCAAAAAAAACAATATCTTGAAAACATAAAACTTCCGGAGGAAAAAAAAAAAGGTGTATAATCCTCTATGTTGATGGAATTAAGAGCTCAAAACTTGGTTTACTCGTCTTTGTTGACAAAACAATTAGTGGTAATAGTTAAAGTGGCTGACTTTCAAGATATATTTCAGAATTCTCTTTAAAACAAGAAAAAAACATCAAAATTTTGTTTATTTTCTTATGTTTAGCTTCTGTTTATTTTCGTTTCATCAAATGTTCAGAGAAGTCAGCTATGTGGCATACACTATGGTTAAACCTGCTACCCTAACTTGTAATGTTTCCTTTGTTGATGGAGTTTGAGGCCTAACTATCTAATTTCACTGTTTAAGAAAAATATATGTATATATTCTTAAAACCGTTTCATTGTTGTTAACATATTCTTATTCCCCTTCTAACTCGAAGAAAGTATTTCAATCTTAACTCTTAAATTCGAATAGAGAGAAAATATGATATATACAATTTTCGCATATGAGCTGTAAGCCTAAGCTCTTCAATTTTTTACTTATTGTGCTTAGTTCTATTGATGAGTACTTTTCTGATGTCCAAAAAATATTTATAGAACCACAATTATATTTGTAAGTATTGCGTACTATTTTTCGTAAATTCGAATCAAAGAACTGATTCAGTGTGTTATATAAGTACATAAATAAACACATAATTTTGTTTAATTATAAAATAAATAAATATAATATATATATATATATATAACTGAAGGATCATATTATAAAAATTAATATTTCTCTAAAAGTAGAGAAATAATTAGTGTTTATTTAGTTTAGAGTAAAATATAGTATACTATTGATGTTCTTTGGGTTATGAACATAACTCAACCATGTCCATAATTCAAAAAAGTTACCAATTATAATGTTTAAAACAAAAAATAAAATTGAGTTAGAATAATGTATAATTGATGCATAATTTTGAGGTATCTTCTTTATAAAATTGTTAACTTCAAAAATTTGTCAACACCAACCAATATCTCATGTGCTAAGCTTGAGTTATCAAAACTCCAACGTTAGTTCTTTTTTTTTATCAAAGATTTGTTTTAGTTAGTTTAGTAATTCAAAAAAATTTAAAATTTTATTCCTATATTATCTTAATTATTGATTTTATTTGTTAAATTAGTTGTTATAAAAGTGTTACATATATATATATATATATATATATATATATATTAATGTCAATGTCAATAATTTTTACTGCAACTTACATCAAATTATAACATTAATTCCAACTCAAATTTAATATTACATGTTACCAATTAAAGCTCTAAAACATTATTGGACATGATTTTACTTTAAATATATATAAAATGTAACTTTGATAATTAGACTTTTGAATGTTTTCATTATATTAGTTTTAAAAGTTTATTGTTTTGTAAAATTCTAGATTTTAGAGTTTTTAGTTTTGTCGTACTTATAATTTTGTATTTTTCTTTTCTGGATTAGTTTTCTTTTTCAAATCTTCTGGACTATATTTTAGTTGGTAGAATTATGTAAGGAACTAAAAAACAGTGAATAGATATGGGTAGAAAAGAAAAAAAAATCCACATCGCCCATGGCCGCAATTAATTTAAACCGGTTCGGCACGCAAACCAATTAATCAAATTGATTTTGGTTTATATCTATTCTTCATTTCTTCTTCTTCTTCATCATTCATCATCTTCTTCTTTGCATGCCGTGAAGAATAATAAAAATTTCCCAAAGCTCATCATCACCATGGCTGCAAAAGCTACAGAGAAAAAAACCAAAAGAGATTTTCTAAATCATCTCGAAACATATCTCTCCAAAAGAGATGGCGTAGACAAGCTCTTAAAGATCTCTCGTTACGCAACCAAAATCATCATCGCATCATCTCTAATCCCAGAAACCACCGGATCTCTAATGCCCCGCCTCAAAAGCTTCGAATCAAGCGTCGGAGTCAGTCGCAAAGCCTTCCGTCTCGGAAAATTTGTACAAGACATCAACGCGTTAAGAGCTTCCCGATGGGAATCAAATCACGAGCTCGTATTACTCCTTATCGCATACGGCGGCGAAGGATTATACTATTTCGTTGAACAATTCATTTGGTTAACGAAATCTGGATTGATCGATGCGAAACACGCGAAATTGCTTCAAAGGATCAGTGCTTGGGCTGAATTGATTGGTTATGTTGGAAGTGTTTCATTGAAAATTAGGGATTTGAGGAACTTGAAAGATGAAGAGAATTGTCTAGCTTCAACGATTGAGATCTCTGTTTCTAGAGGTATATGTTATGAAGGAGAAGATGAGAGGATGAAGAAGATAAAGGAGAAGAAGACATTGAAGGTTTTATCGATTTTGCAAGATCTTGCTGATGGATTGATGACGATTGCAGATATTCGTGATGGTAAAGGAATGTTATCAGCTCCAAATGTGATTTCTTCTGCAGGTTTGTTTTCTGCTATTGTTAGTACTCATAAGAATTGGATCTCTTGTTGATGATGTTGTTGATGACGATGATCATCATCAAATACTTTTCATATTCGAATTTTGAATCAAATAAAGGTTTTGTTATCGTTGTTTTTACTGAGGCAATACATAGATTTCAAATTTTGGAAGCAATACAAACAGAAGAAACAAGAATGGCTTAAGCCTGTTAAAAAAGAACTCGCTTACAAAGGTCTTAGTGCTAAGAAAACGATGAGAAATGTCGAAAATGTTGGAGGATTTTGTCTACCTTTCTTTCATGGAACTGCTGTTAGATTTCATTCGTTTAAGTTGCCATGGAGGTAAGCAGCCTCTGAGAGGTGATTGTAGAAGCAAAGACGATGTAGAAAGCTGTTTTTGTCTCATGGAGATTGATGATAAACAGCTGAATGAGCTTCTAAGACTTTTCTTTTCGTTTTCTTCCTCGGGGATTTGCCCGTCTGGATCGTGACAAACCGCTGTAATCTTGAGTGATTCGGGTAGTATGCAGCTGCACACCGAACCTGTAAGCATAACAAAAGCAAATTTTGTCTTCAGAGTTCAGGCTACAGAGTTGTTCAACGAGTTTGTGAATGGTGGAAACCTTTTGTTTACCTATTTGCGCAAGCCGATTCACCCATTTCGGGATCTTTTTCCCGGTGAGCTTGTAGCAAACATCTTGACAGAAATGGTTGCAGTTCTTAGCGATTAAGTGATACATATTCCCATAGTAACTACAAGCCGTATCCTCCATAAACTCCCTAACTTGTGTTGGGTTTAAATTCGTTGTTCCAATGAATATTGATTTCTTGAATTTGAATCCCGGGCATTGCCTTGGTTCAACTTCAAAAACACCACTGGTTGCATAATCATGAGCACCAAAAGCATACTCTACTCCATGAACTGTGAATTACATTCATCGTTAGCTACCACTAGACAATATCAACAAGAAAAAACTAAGTCTTAAGAGCTTTACCTTCTACACCAGAGTGAAATATACCAAGACCTGCCCAATAGATATATCCATTAATAGGAGTCAAGTCATAAACATTGAGATAGACTGGTGCACGGCCTGGACCATGGTTGCCTGACTTCAATTTCGAAAAGAAGCAAAACCGCGCAACTGATTTGCTTTTCAGATGAAGTGGTCCTATAGATTTCCAACGTTTCTTTGACACAAGTTTCATCTTTTCACCAAATCCTAGCAGTGACTCTGACCAACCTGATCATTCATGTTCAAACATTAGACTCGCTATGAAGAACTTGGTAACATTAAGACAGAAAGAGGATACAGACTTCAATCAATCAAACCAACTTCAAGAAATGAAAAATTTACCTTTCTTTTGCTTAGGATCTGCTTCTCCCTTCAACATTGGATGCCTCAGTAGAGGTTATCCTGAATGTAAACATCAATCAATAAAAGATTCTTCTGAAAGGTTCAAAAAGCAAAGAGCTCTATGCCACATTATGTTTTCATAGAAATGAACTTTTTAAAATTAATTATCAACTTATGCTAGTTGGCTGAAATACAACAAACAGCTCATTTTAAAAAGTCAGCAACCAATCCCTCTTGGCCGGCTTCAATCAGTTAGCATAAATATAATAGAACATGAATCTTAAAATAAAACAAGATTGGTCTCATTTTATTCATCTTAATATAAACAAGACTGAGTCATCTAAATATCAGTTTTATCAACCAAATCCATAAAAGTTACTTCCCAAAATATATACAGAGATCAAAAGATATATAATTTATGAAGTGTTGTTCCTAAAGAGTTGCTACCATGTCAGAAACAATCATGAAGACAAAAATGTAGTTGAGTTAGTGTATTAAATTAATAAAGAAAGAAGAAGACAGGAGAAGATGATACAGATAGATTAAGTAAAGAGCTTAGGAGACAAGTCAATGGTTCAACAACTCATTCCAACTAATTAGGCCTAACACAAAAAAGGCAAAAATAATTTCCAATAAACAACATTGAGATCAGTGGTTTAGCTGATGATGTAAGAGTCAAAGATCTAATTAAATCTACAAACCCGAAAATGGTAAATCTTGAAAATTGTAGCTTAAAACAGAAAATGGCAATCAAATGTGACCCCATTTTTGCAGTGTCAATTTAGAAACACATTTATGGGTTCAGACAATAGACAATGATATGGTCTGTTTTAGGGTTTATGTTTCAGATCTGTCAAAATTAGCTTAGGGAAAAGAAAAAAAGACAAGAAATTTAACAAACCCTCACTCAAAGATCTCAATTTCTCCAACAAAACTAAGAACTATTCGGACAACGAAAAAAAAACCCTAAATTAGAGAACTTTAAGAGTGGAATCTTCACATAAATTAGATAAATGTAGTAATTGAAACACAAAATTTCAATTTTCAGAAGAGTTTGTGAGAATATAACTTACGGAATTGGGATGGATTCACCATTGATAAGCAAAAATTGAACATTAACTGAGAACCACCTGAGACTGAAACTTGGAAGATTTTTATGTTTTTTTATTTCTAATAAGTTAAGAGCTTTTTATCTTTTAAAGAATCATAAGAAGAAGATGAGAGAGTGAGAAAATAGAGAGAAAGGGAAAAAGAACGAATTTGGTCTCTCTATCTCTCTCGTGTCTTTGTCTCTTCTTTTGTTTGTTTTTTTTTTTTTTTGCTTGCATGTTTGTTTGTTTTGTATTTTATCTTCTCCACTTGTAAACAGTACCAAAAAGGCTTTTGGATGGTTAAAATTGTGTTTCGCTACAAAATGCTTTAAATGAATTTTGTATCATGAAAAAAAAAAAAAAAGGAATTTTGTACAATCAAAGACAAGTTTACTCCGTATGCAATTATTTACTCTTGTAAAATAAAAATATTATTTTGCACTTATTGATGTTGTTGATTAAACTTTATGCACCTTTGATGAACGTGGTTATATAACAAGGATATTCTGGTAAATAATTTGTATTGATATGAATAGGAATATGTAGATTTTTGTGATAAGGAAAAAAAACTCGAGATCAACAAAGCTTCAGGTTTGGAAAGATAAAAAATATTACAAAATGTAAGGTTTTTGGATTGATAGCTTTGACCGTGGTCTGAGAATTAGAGTCGAATTATCCACCGATCTCCGAACCTTTTTGAAATTCTATAGTGATCAGAATCATTTATTTCTCTTAAAACTCTATGTTTTTCTCTCTTCTTCAATATTCTCCTCTCGTGATGTATTTATAAGACTGAACTTTTTCATTATCATATTTCGCGTTTGTAGGAACTCTGAGATCCTGATAGTTCGGTAAGTTACTATTTCAGTCTGTTCCAAAAGATGGGGCATAGTAATAAATTGCCGGTCGGGAGGGGCTTCGAGGACCAAATTCCCTTTCTATCGCCTTGGTTCCTGTGTTTGGAGTAACTCTAGCCATCAGGAAGACAGTTACCGAATTTTGGGCTGAGCCTTTCTAGCATGTGTTCAGTCCATCTCCAACAACCTTGATAAGTTATAAATGAATTTGAACATTTTCTCTCATTTCTTGAAACCTTTAGGAGAGTGTATTGGAATAGATATTTAGAGAGATATGAGTTTGTTAAATTTAGGTGAATTAAAAAGTTTGTTATTATTCATCTAAAAATTATGGGATTTTGGTCTTTGTAATTTTAACTAAAAAATCTCCTCAAATCTCACCTAAAAATTTAAAATCAAATTTTAATCATGTTTTCAATATTGAGTGTACCATTTAAAATTATTAATTCAATAACACTGGATTTTAAAAGATACTAGAGTTGAACCTGCGGTTTCTTAATCAATGTAACAAATATTTATATTTTATTGTTTAATATTTTCTGGTCAGTTTTCTATATAATTTATAATTTTTTAGATTTTATTTGTTTCATTTATATATTTATTTTTCTTTTACTTATGTGTAATTTTAACTTCATTAAATTATAAAATGTTAGTTTTATTGGTTAGTTAACCTATATTTCCATTTCTAAGTTTTGTAAGTACAACTCTTATGTCCAAATATGTCCCACTATGTTCACATGATGGCGAGTTGGCCCGAAAATTTGACTATTTACTTAATTTATATCTTTTTTTATATAAAATAACTTTTTTAAAATAGAAATATTTTTAATACTCTCTTTTCATAAATATTCTGATCATAAAACTCTTTATATTTTTAAATATATCATATATTATTTTCATCAACTATACGTAATTATTAATTTTTAAAGAATTTACTTATTTTTATTAAAATTAGGTAATTTGCAGACCGATTCACGAATTCACGGACAAAGTCTGGTATATCTGCGGTCAACAAAGCCTTATGTTAGATTTACTTGTATCTATCTAGCGGGTAACAATCTATTTGGTTTCTCTACCAATGTAGAACGTTGAATATACATTTTTTTATTGATTGAGTAATATATGTCCATTTATAGAAATTCGAATCAAAATATATGCAGAAAATTTTAAAATTTAATAAATTGTATTGATTATATAATAATTCAAAATAATGTGAAAATAAATCAAATAAAAATTATAAGAGAATAAGAACTCATACTATTAAAATAGTAATGTTATATAAAGAAATAATTGTATAGAATTAATTTAATATTTATTTTAAAAAAAGAAAAATATAGAAACTAAATATTAAAATAATTAGATATATTAATAACTATTTGATGTTTGGATATAAGAATAGGTTTTTAGAATGTTTGAAAACATGAATAACCCAAATTTGTACTTCAGTATAAATTTTTAAAATTCATGTTTCAATAACACATGATTTGACATTTAAACTCAAATCTTTCTAAATACACAGTTCAATACATCACCCTTATTTCTACAAAACTTAATCGGTTGTGCTTAAATCTTTAGTTTTGGACACGCGTTGGTGACTACTTTAGCCACCAACGTCTGTCTCTTTTTCTTCTTTTTCACAGTTTTTGTGTCTTTCCTTTCTTTGGCGAGTTGTGCAGAGATTTCGACGACACATATCTGGGGAGCTCCAACATTTGAGGATGATGCATGTTTCTTCCATGTGCCTCTATCCCATTCTCCCCACCTTCCAGCTGGATCCGTTTTTGTGTTTGTCTTCTCTTTATTGTGTTGACAATGAATCTCCACGTCTATCAGAGGTAACGACTAACGAGGGTTTCATGTTGGCATCCAGTCTTGGAGTTGTTATCCTCTCTTGGTGGTGGCTCTTCTTAATGGCTCGTGATGATTGTTCTTCCGGTGAAGTTATGGTGGTACACCGTAACTCTACATTTTGCCGGGTCTGATGTGGTTTGTCATAAATCTGCTCCTCGGCGACTCAAGTTGGCTTCTTTTCGAGGAAGGGTTCCTCCTTCGCCCCTCTGGCTCTCTTGTGGTGTGGATTTGCATAGGGAAACAATGTCTGAGGCGGTGATTGCAAAAGCCGGAGTTTTAGGCATGTGGATCTCCTTTCTTCCATTTTTGGTGGTGCGACCATTGATTGTTAAGGGATCTCCTTCTTTAACTGTTCTTTTGCACGGCTCAAACGTGAATGGCTCGGCAAAGCTGTAGGCACTTTTTGGTCTGAAACATCGAGGGCTGGTTTCGGATCACAGTCACTCGTAGCAACATCGACGACATTATTGAGTTGGGGAGTTGCATTTGGTGATCAAGCTGTCTGGTTATTTGTTCTTTTGTAGTGTTGTTCCTCATCTTGTTATTTATGTTTTTTTTCCTAATTTCTTTGTGTTGCCTCTCTATTCTGTCAAAATAAGAAAATGGTATAAGATTTTAACATTTAACCAAAAAGAAGAAAAGACAGCAATGACAAACCAAACAAAAATAAATTGTTTGGTCATTGTTTTCTTTTTTGGTTAAATATTAAAATTTAATATCATTTTCATATTTTTGACAGATTCCAATGATAATACAAAAAAAATATATAAAAATACTGAAAACTATAGATAATAAAATCGAGAAAGAAAGTACATAAAAATGAGATAAGAAATGACACCACAGAGAAACAGAGAACTAGGCATCTCGATCACCATAATACTTAAGCATGTCAAATCAAGTATTACCATCATTTTAGTTTTCTTAAGTGAGTTATAATTACACCAATGGATGCATATTGTACCACGAGTCCAAGACATTGATCTTTAGGGAAATGGTGTAAGATTGTTCAAGCAAGAGAAATTCGTCATCGGTGTGAAAGTGCAATGAAGACCTAATATTGTCATCCTAAAGGTTTAAGGTGGAGAGGCTTCCTTCCTAGAAGAATCCAAAAGAAGTTGAGGTGCTAAAAGGAAGTCTTAGTTGTATGGTATAGGGGTATAGCCTCACACATCAAGACAGTATATGTATGATTTTGACTTATTGAGTATATTGCTTAGTTACCATTTTGTGAGCCAATTCATGAATTCATCATATTATTAACCACCAACCCTAACTGGGTTAAAACAATAATGGGCCTACAATAACTAATCCAATCAAAGCCCAACAAAACAAGAAACCAGAGCCGAAACCTCCTCTGTCGCCGACGAATCGAGTCGATCAAATCGGCGAGATTAAAAAAAAAAAAAAACAAATCCCGCCAAGTTAACCCTAAATTCGCATCTCAACTAGTTCACATTTGTTTCCAGTAGATGAACACGTTCAAACTCGGAAGCTTGATCCGACGAACTCTTTCTCAAATCTCTTCATCTATTCCTAAATCTCGTTTCTTCT
This sequence comes from Cardamine flexuosa, assembly GCA_963555745.1. Classification (NCBI taxonomy): domain Eukaryota; kingdom Viridiplantae; phylum Streptophyta; class Magnoliopsida; order Brassicales; family Brassicaceae; genus Cardamine; species Cardamine flexuosa. The sequence continues at coordinate 23,808,757 of OY743214.1, read as the reverse complement.
CCGATGGCGAAAGTGCTATTTACAACCACGCTCGTTTATTCAAAAAACCTCTAACTACCAAATTAAAATCCAATCTTTCCAACTCCGTAAGCCTTATGGGTTTCGTTGATCGACCCATTAGAATCATCAACAGCGGACCTGATAGCTTCGGAGTTTTCACTTCGCTTAGAGTTAAAGACCCACTCAATCCGAATCGGAGCTTTAGGTCAGGTTTGTTCAATTTTTTACTATGTAGTCTCAGTTTGTTTAGAATCAAAGATTAGGGCTCTTAATTTTGTGATTAAGAAAACTAATTCTAGGATTAGTTGGCCTTAATAATGAAATTGTGCAATGGTTAATCTTTGTGATTGTCAAATTCTTAGATCACAAATAGATTCATTTTGAGGATTGATGAAAGTTTCAATTTTGATAGTAGATTTTATAATTAGCATATGTTAATGTGTTGTAATTTAATTTCAGGATATTACTTAGCATGTGGGACGCAATGGCACGGAAGTGCATTGAGCATTTGAAGCTAAATGATCACATTCTTGTCTCAGGCCGCTTGATATCTTACAACAAGAGCTCAAGCGATGAAAATAGCGGTTTAGATATCGATTACCGGGTTTGTCTCAAACTCTAAACTAGATTATGTCAAAAGTCCTGCTTCCACTATTTGTGAAGTCAAGATCAGTTTATATATATATATATATATGTTAGAAGCAACTTCATGTATCAGTAATGTTAATATTTTGTAGCTTAAGATTTTGATCAGGCTTGTTGTTGATTAGTGTAGGTTAAAGTAAAAGAGGTGAATTATATGACGGCTCCACCAAGTCAAGTTTTAGATTATCGGATATCCGAAAAACCAATATCAGAAGATGGCATAGAAGAATCCAAGAATGATGATAAGATTTACTTGTGGCAAGTCTTCTTTACGAATCCATACGAGTGGTGGGACAATAGGAAAAATAAGAAGAACCCGAGGCAACCTGACTTCAAGCATAAAAGTACAGGTGAAGCTCTCTGGCTTGACTCAGATTTACCGGATTGGATTACAAGGCGACTTGAATTGTTAGACCAGAGAAAACGCTGCTACGATGAGGAAAAACCACGCCGTGGTCATTTTTCTGATTGGATTTAGGACAAGATGTTCTTGGGATGTTACAAGTGTGTTGTTGCATCACACTTTATGTTTATCATCCTGAGAATAAGAGAGAGTTAGAAAAATGATATGGTTTTTGCCAACATTATACTTCACACTCACAGAATCTTTAGAGAGCGTCGGAATTGTGTGACTGTATATATATAGTGAAAAATACTTAAGTTGGTAAAATCCATTAATTTCAATGTTGATAGATTTTACTGCATTCTTTTGGTCTCAAAATGTGTTTTTCCCAAAGAAAGTAAGATAAATGTAACTGGTATAAATTCCAATTAGTTTATAAACTATATGAACTAACTTGGATTTTTGAATATGGTAGAAACCCACATTTACTGTGTTAGAGGTTCTAAGCTCTAACCAACATTTACACGTTTTACTTAAACGAGTCTCAATGCCTTAGAGCGATATTGATACATGCGTAATTTAGAATTTAATATTTTTTTCCAACAAAACATTAAATAATTAGAAACTCACTACAGAATTGGTTACCCACACTGGAGGAAAATTGTTTACAAATGTAGATTCAGAAAATAAAACTCTTGAAGATCTTGCTAAACAGTCTGAATGTGTATCGTTTAGTATTGGTATACGGGAGATAGAAAACTCAGGTATGAAATCACATAGACAAGCAAAATTTTTAAGCTGATTGGAGAAGGCGGACCACTCCTCTGGAGATTGCACCATGGAGACAAGCTTTGCACAGTCTGTTTCAAACACATGTCAATTTTTTTTTTGCCAAAAGGATAAAAGCCACCGTCCATAATAGTGCTTCCAATTCCGTATGTAGGGGTGTAAGCATTTTCCGAATGCACTTTGCGCCCATCAAAACTACATTTTCCTCTCCTTGAAGACATAACCAACATAGACCAGCAGTAGGATCATATGACTTCCAAAAACCATCAATCTGACAACGAAACAAAGAAGAAGTTATCTCCAACAGCTCCATATTAACATCCTCCACTGTTGGACTTATTTGTGCCTCCTCCCAGACTAAATGTTCTGTAAAAGCCTTGTTTAAAATTTCCTGGAAATTATTTGTTTGCTTTTAAATAACTTCTTTTTATAGCTTTCCACAAAAACCATATTACCCAAGGGAAACATTTATGATTTAATCTTGAAGTAACATCAAGAGCTCCTAAAGCTATTTGCCAAAGTAAATGCTTTATTTTTAGGGGAGCTTTAACCTTCCATGCCTGAGTTTTGAGAGCTATAAAATTTGGATCCCAAACATTTTCCTCATGCCAACTCGTATCCTGACTTGACCGTGTATTCTAGATTTTGTGTAATGCCAAATTAACCTATCTTCTTTAAATTATTTACTAGTAATATACATTCATCTAATCAAAGAAATATCTTCCAGATCCATATAGTATTCTAAAAGTGATACATACCACTCCTTTGGATATATTAAATGGTTTACTTTCAAATTTGGATAATCCTCTCTTCCTTGGCCATTTGCCTGTCTAGAATTTACATCTGGAATCCAAAGGTCATTCCAAACTGACATGTCTCGCCCAGAACTTAATTAATTTAGAATTTAATTAATTTACTTATTTTAAAAACCTGAGATCATCAAAACAACGCCGTTTGATGAAATTTAGTGTATATGTATATCTTTTGATGGAACATATATGGTTACATATATTCATCTGATTCAATGGTTGGATGATTAATGGGTCTGTGTTTGCCCACCATGGATTGAATACCATGCATCCAAAACCAAAAGCAACCCAATTCTAACACAAAAATGTATGACTATATATGTATATAATTGAAGCCTCTTCAGTTTCAACATCTCTTCAGCTTGGTTCCACCCCCATGCAACCACGCATATTGTCTTGCTGTTTTTACCCTCTTAGGTATGTTCACGCCTTTCCTAACTCCCTTAGATCCAAATCTAACTTTGTGTGGTAATGCTTTAGCCAAGAAAATTGTGAATTTCCCTAATTTCCCTTTGTTTCCCCTCTCATTGATTCAGTTGTGTCAATCTTTGCTTCGCTAGCTGTTATTGCCCAAGCCTAATCCGTTGGAGGCATTATTTCAGCATTTATGTGTTCTCCTTTTGTTGGTCAAAGTAAGTCGCCTTTTATTGTTTTTGGTTCCTTATACTCTGGAGACTCACCCTGAAGATGCAACATTTGGTTGAGTTTTTGTACTAAGTCAAAGTACTACATGAATTAGTTTAGCAGATCAGAGCAATGCAAAGTGGGCTTATGGAAATCAACATTGTCGGTCTAATGGTGGATAGCTACATACACTAGAAGCTTGGAAAAGATTCTAAAAGACTGAAGAGTTTCCTTTTCATAGGAGGAAAAAGAAACATGAAGAGAAAAGGAAAATTTCCTTATCATTAAAGAAAAAGAAAATTGTCTATTCCTATTATTATTAGAATAGAAAATTGGCTTGTTGTATAGCCACGACCTATTTAGTATAAATAGGGTGCTAAGGATTTAGAAAAGTTTAGCACAAAAGAGCAAGATAATTCTTAGACATTAAGGTTATGGGGTTTCTTGAGAGAAAGCATAATGCTTAAGGAGACTAAGGGGTTTGTCTTGAGAGGTTCTTGTGTAGAAATCCATGAACATAAGAGATTAGATAATTGTTTGAGTGAAACTTGTAAGTGCACTAAACAGATTTTCTAATAAAAAAATTTTTATTGTGAAGAAACCCTTGTCTCACTTTGTGACTCAGTTTCATAATCTGTTTCAAAATACAACGGTAGCTCTTGCATTTACAATTGGTATCAGAGCGGTCACTTGTGAAGATTACATACAGGTGAGATCCTGTGGAGAAAGTGGAGAGCTATCATGGACTTGAGATCGGTTCAAGAGTAATATTGAATGATGAAAACTATGGTTTTTGGAAATCAAGGATGAAGACAGTTATAAAAGGTATTGATGTCTATGCTTGGAAAGCCATATTGTAAAATTGAGAAGAACCAAAAATAAAAGATAAATTAGGAGTCGAAGTTGCTAAGCTGGAGGAGGACTGGACTAATGATGAATTGAAGAAATCAAAGTACAACGCTAAGGCACTCACCGCTATTCACAGTAATATTGGAAGAAACTAGTTTGAACTAATTCAGGGATGTGAAACAGCAAAAGAAGCTTGGGATATCTTGCAAAATCACTTTGAAGGAACTACAAAAGTGAAGAACTCAAGGAAAGACATGTTAGCATCAAGATTCGGAAATCTGAAGATGGAAGAACGTGATTCAATTTCTGATTTTAGTTCAAAGATAAGTTATTTGGCTCAAGAAGCATTGATACTTGGAAAGAAGTACAAAGACAAGAAACTAGTAAAGAAGTTTCTACGATGTTTACCTTCTAGATTCATGGTATACAAAAATGCCTTAAGTGTGTCACATAACACGGAAGACCTTAGCTTTGGAGATGTGGCCGGAATGCTTCAAGCTCATGAGATGGAACTACAGGATGAAAAAAGGGTGAAAAAATCAAAGTGTTTGCCATTGACTTCTCATGAAAGAAAAACTCAAGAAGCAGAAGAAGAGGATCCTCTAAGTTTGTTATTTCAAAGATTTGATCAACTATTAAGGAAGGTAGAAAAAGAACAAGGACATAAGAGATTCAGCTCAATCAAAAAGAATGCAGAAGATGATAAAGCTATTAAGAAGGCAAATATGCAATGCCATGAGTGCTTAGGGTATGAACACTTCAAACACGAATGTCTTACATTTAAGAAAAGGGAAGTAAAGTGTTTTGAGTGCAAAGGTATTGGACATACTCAGCATGAATGTGTTAGTAATCATAAAATAAGAAAAGAGAAATCTATGCAAAAAATAGAAGATGATTCAGAGGAAGAAACTGATGTTGAAGACGAAGTGAATCATTTTGTTACACTTTTGGGAAAATCTGAATTTGAAGGTGGTGAAGAAGTGTCAGGGTCTGAGTCTGTGGAAGATCATGAAGTTGACTTTGCCGAATGTTATAAGGAGGTACGTGAGACACTAGTTAAGATTGGACAAGAAAATCAAGCCTTAGTAAAAGAGAAACATCGTCTTGATGCACTTGTTGAATTACTACAGAACAAGTTGAAAGCTAAAAATAAATTCAGTCAAGAGAGTTTAACATTAAGGAAGGACAAGCTGACTGCTTCTACTAGAGCTGGAAATTTAACAGAGGTTTGGGATATACTGGACAAGAAGGATCTAAAACAGGGCAAATCAAGTTTGTAACTGAAGGTGTTTCTCCACCAAATCAAAAAAAATTCGAAAGTAATGCAGCCAGACGAACTGGATGTTATTTTTGTGGAAAGCATGGGCACATTAAAGCATATTGCTACAAATTCAAAGAAAGAGTAAGTAGAGTCAAAGATCAAGGAAAATTTTTCTGGAATGGATATTGTAGTCAAATATGGATAAAGAAATCTGATCTATATCACGGTGCATCAGAAAGTACGTCAGGAAGGCATCAGATATTGAACCTGCAACAGAATGTGCATCAGAACCTGCAACAGAAGGTTGTAGCAAATTAGAAAGTGTCCACTACAAGATGGTGTATGAACAATGTCTTAAACTAGTTGAGGAGAATTCAGTGTTGACAAGGGAGAAAATTAAGTTGGAGGCTAAGGTTACTGAAACACAAAAATATGCAAAAGAGAAAGAAGAAGAAGCATCACAAGCTAGAGTACAACTTGAAGAAACTCACAAGAATGTGAGGATGCTTAATAATGGCACGAAGCAGTTTCCAAATACAACGGTAGCTCAGTTTGTGAAGAAACCCTTGTCTCACTTTGTCACTCAGTTTCATAATCAGTTTCCAAATACAACGGTAGCTCTTGCGTTTACACACCCTACATAACTGTTTACCTCGACCAGAGTCAACTCTACTTCTTGTTCTCCATATTCTCTGTTTGGTAAGGCACCGTTTGCTCAAAGCTTTGTTGTGGGTAGTTATTTGAGATATGAATTTTTCGGGTTTAGTTATGATTTTCTCCCTATAGAGACTTCTTTACCTTCATTTGCCTCCTAGATATAGAGATCCTTATCTTCAATTTTCTTCTTTATATACAGTTATCCTAACTTAGCTTTAATTTTCTCATATGTCAAGGAATGCTACTTGGTGTCAAAATTTTCTTTTATGAAGAGATCCTTATCGTAAGGCTGGTTTTGAACACAAGCAGCCTACACCCATACTTACGGTCGCTTAAAGTATAAGAATATTTTGTGGCATTTATTTTGGTGGCAACTCTAAACTTTAGCCTTTTCTTATTATTTTTAAATTAAATGTTTTTTATATTTCTATTGAAAATGACTGATTCAGCCACCAACTAAAGGCAAAAAATGATTTGTATACATGAACTTAAGTAATATGCCTATAACAATATGAACTAACTTAGAATTTGCAATTAACTATATTAAGTATAAACACCCAATATATATATATATATATATATATATATATATATTAATCCGATGATCAAAACTAATCTAAGAATCAAAACAACGTCATTTTGATGGAATTCAATGTATTTATCGTTTGATGGAACATCCATGTCTACAGCTATTAATCCAGTCCAATGGTTGGAAAATTCATGTGATATGATTGCCCAATGCCCATGAAGAACGAATAAGAGCATGTATATTGGTGAAAAATCTATTAAAGCTCTCAGTAATATAATGTTATTAGTTTTATTACATTTGATTGTTAAAACATTAGTATAATCTTTATTTTTAATGTAGTTTAGTTTTTAGTATAATTTCATTTAAATACTTATTTTAATCTAATTATCAAAGAAAGAAAGAAAGAAAGAAAGCATAAAAAAGAAATATACAAAAAGAGAAATGTTAAAGTGTGTGAAAAGATGAAGAGATTGAATCTCTATATGTAGGGAGAAAATAATTTTAATTAATGATTTTAATAATATCAATATATATATATATATATATATATATTTAATAAATGAAAATAATTAAAACAAATGTTCTCAAGAATATTTTTCTAATATTTCAAACTAGTAATAAATAAATTAATAGTAATTTGGTATTATTGTAATTTTTAATAATATTAAATATATATTCATGCATAATGGAACTTGTTAGATAGATAATTTTACTTAATGATTTACAAAAGAATAATAAAATATAATAATAACATATAAAATATTTAATTAGCTTTTTTAAACCAATGTAGATGTAATTTATCATAATAAAATTTTAGTCATTTATCAAAAAACATGTATCCCATATAAGGGTTTCAAGGAGTTCTCAAAGTCTCTCAGATGATTTTAACTTTTTACCCTCCTTTTTTTTTCCCCAACCAAACATAATATAACTAAAAAGTCACTCCATAATTGGTCACCCATTGTGGAGGAAAATTGTTTACAAACGTAGATTCAGAAAATAAAACTCTTGAAAATCTTGCTAAACAATCCGCATGTGTATTGTTTAGTCTTGAGATCCGGGAAATTAAAAATTCAGGTATGGAATCAGTTAGACGAGTCAAATCTTCAAGCTGATTGGAGAAGGCATGCCACTCTTCTGGAGATTGCACCATATTAACGAGCTCTGCATAGTCAGTTTTAAACACTTGACAATTTATTTTTGCCGAAATGATAGAATCCACCGCCCATAATAGTGCTTCCAATTCAGTATGCAGGGGTAATAGTGTTTTCCGAATACACTTTGCACCTAACCGAAAAACATTTTCCTCTCCTTGAAGACAAATCCAACTAGGCCAGAGGTTGGATCAGATGACCTCCAAGAACCATCAATCCGAGATCGAAACAAAGAAGAAATTATCTCCAGAGGCTCCATATTTACATCCTCCTCTGTTGGACTTATCTGTGCCTCCTCCCAGGCTAAATTTGCTGTAATAGCCTTATTTAAAATATCCTGGGAGGTTGTTTGTTTTCCTTTGTATAACTTCTTATTTCTAGCTATCCACAAGAACCATATTATCCAAGGAAAACACTTAGATGTACCAAATTCCTTAATTTGATTTGGAATTCTCCAATATAGATAATCCAAATTTGTAAACATTGATGCCGTCGGAAAATTGATTAATGATGATGAAACCTTTGACAACGTCCAAGTTTGAACCGCATATGGACATTCAAAAAATAAATGATTAATAGTTTCCTCATTCGATCCACATCGCTGGCAGATACTTTCACATTTTACTCCCCTATGGTTTAATCTTGAAGTAACAGCAAGAGCTCCTGTACTTATTTGCCAAAGTAAATGCTTTATTTTTGGGGGAGCCTTAACCTTCCATGCTTGAGTTTTGAGGGTTATACAATTTGGACCACATACATTGTCCTTTGTCATATTCCATGCCAACTCATATCCTGACTTAACCGTGTATTTTCCGGATTTTGTGAAATGCCAAATTAACCTATCTTCTTTATATTGTTTACTAATAGATATTCCTCTAATCAAAGAAATATCTTCCGGATCCATATAGTATTCTAACAGCGGTACATACCACTCCTTAGAGACTGGATAAATTAAATGCTCTACCCTTAAATTTGGGCAATCCTCTTGTCCTCGGTCATTTGCCGGTCTACTTTTTACCCACCTTTTAAAAAACTATTTTTAACATATTTTAAATTATTTTTAATGGTGAAAGATTTAGGGGCTGTTATTGGCCACTACGAAAAAGCCATTTTACATCACTTAAATTATATTATTTAATAAAATGATATTATTTTAAATTAATTGTTTATAAATGATGCAAATATATATGACTTAGCATCAGTTATACTAACAGATTTTATTATTATTTAGTTTTACATCAATTAAGTTAAACTGATTTGATTTGATTTATATTAGTTTGTATCAAAATTATGTTTAAACGCGATGATGTTCCACATGTAGTTTAGAACTTAATAATTTAATACTTTTTTTTTAGTTTGAGGATCAAAACAACGTCGTTTGATAGATCTTAATGTATATATATTTTATTGGAACAACATGGTTGCAACAGTTCATCTGGTTTAGTGGTTGGATAATTCATGGATTGTCTGAGCTTGGTTTCAGCAGCTGATGATTTCTTGTCGTCAAAGCTTTTGGATCTAGCTTTATCCTCCCAACTATGATCATGCCTTTCCTAACTCTCTTATATTCAAATCTGAATATGTCTAGTTATTCTTTGCCCAAGAGAATTTTGGCTTCAATCATTGCTTCTTTGGTTGTCGGTGTCTTAGCCAAATCCGTTGGAAGGTGTTATTTCAGCAAATATGTGTCCTCCTTGCGTTGGTTGAAATAGGCTGACTTTTAGTGTTATCGGTTCCTACTTTGGAGATTAAACCTATATAATAAATTACCTTGAAAAATTCAACTCTGCTTCTTGTTCTCCGCCTTATATGCTTCAGTAAGTCATGAATACTCAAACTTTGTTGTATTGTTCAATGATATATGAATTTTTTGAGCATTATTCATGATTTCTCCTCAATGGAGACTTTTTTACCTTCAACTCTCCTTTATACATCAATCATTACATTTAATTAATTTGATATGAAGACATGCTACTTTCTGTCAAATACCCCATTTATGGAGAAATACTTCTAGTTCAGTTCATCCTTTACGAAGAGAATTTTATCATCAATTTTTTTTTCTTGAATGGTACTTTATATTAATTTTCTGTTTCAAGAAGTCTTTCACTTTTTCACTATCTAGTTTGGACTAAGTTGATGCAAGTAGTGAGTAAGAAATCGTGAAAAGATTTGAGGGACGTGGCTAGCTCAACATAAAAATGATGTTTAAGGGCGATGATGTTTCGATCACAATTTAGAACTTAATAATTTAATACATTCTTTTTTTAATGTGAGGATCGAAACAACGTCGTTTGATGATCGTAATGTATATATATATATTTTTTGGAACAACATGGTTGCATCTATTCATTTGGTCTAGTGGTTGGATAATTCATGGGTTAGTGATTGCCCACCACGGATAGAATAGCATGCACCCTAATATCCATTGTTCTTACACATAAATATGCGAGTATATATGTGACATTAATCAAGGTATTCTAAAATACCTTTTTTCTTTTGACTTTTTAAGGTATGAATATATATACTCTCAGGAAAAGGGTGCAGGGGTAAAAGTAATGGAAAAAAGATTGCTGCATTTTTTTTAGCTTGATTTCAGCCTCCAATATTTTCTTGCCGCCAAAACATCCGGATCTAGCTTTACCCTCCTAGCTAGGATAACATATTTTCTTACTATCTCAGATTTAAGTATAACTTTGTATGGTTACACTACAGCCAAGAGAATTTTGGCTTTCATTTATTTGTTTTTCTTCTCCTCTTAGATAGGTCTAATTGTGTCAGTCATCATCTCCGCCTTCTTCTTATTCTTTTTGATGAAATTTTAAATTTATTAAATCATCAAAGTATGTACCAAGGTAGGAATACAAAATTAAAAGCTTAGATAGACAAGAACCCCCCCCCCCCTCCAAGATGTGTTTCTTTCAACACTTCTCCACCCTCTATGCTTTTGTAAGTCCCATATTGCTCAAAAGTTGTATTGTGTATTTGTGTGGTTCTATGGGATCTAAATTTTCTGGGTTTTAGTAATGATTTCTCCTCTATAGAAACATATTTACCTTTATTTATCCTTTATACATCAATCAACTTAGAAATCGAGTATTCCAAAATATAGGTTTCCCTATTATTTTAAGCTATGAATAATTTTCCTATTATTGTATTCTCTTTTGGGATGTTGAACAGGCATAACAGCATGTCGAAGATAATTTGTGTTGTTTAGAGAAGTTGTTCATCGTACTTGCATATAATACCATAGTTGATTATCATCATAATAGTATTAGATCAGTTATCTCTAATAATATGATATACTAATATACAACAAAACTATATGTTTTTTTTTTATAAGTTAACTGAAATTTATTCATATGAAAATAATGTTTTAAAAATACACATTTATCCAAATTAAAAAAATTGTGAGATTATGTATATATATATATTTTTTAAATTGATCTGTCTAGGCTCTGCCTATAAAGTTAGGCACTAGGCTTTTATCCACCGCATGGCGAGCGTCTAGCGCATTATAGAACACTGGTCTAAGATAAATCTTATTGGTAAATAGTTTCATTATTTCGTAAGTTTTTTCCAATTGTCAGATTGATTTCTATACACTTTTCTATGGATAACTATGTCTCCAGCTATTCATCTGGTTCGATTGTTTGATAATGTAAGGGTAATTAATTGTCCCGCACTGTATCTATTAGTATGCATCCAAACTAAAGCTAACTCTTTCACTTATAGATGTATGTTTTTGTGTGTGTAGTATATGTATACATTTAAATATATGTGTCACCATTCATCAATCAAGGTATTCTAAATTACCTTTTTCAATTACTTAGAGACAGTTATTAATATCCTTCTTTTAGTTTAGATAGGAACTGGTGGTTATGTATCTAGAAGTAGGAATCCAACAATAACATATATGAGTGAGGAGGCAGGGGGCAGGGGGGTAGGAATGAGAAAAAAAAACCCGCTGCATCGTTTCTTAGCCTGGTTTCTGCCGCCGATGTTTTCTTGCCGTAAAAGCTTTCAGATCTAGCTTTATCCTCCCAACTATGCTCATGCCTTTCCCAACTCTGTCGGATTCAAATCTGACTTTGTCTGGTTATGCTTTAGCCAAGAGAATTTTTGCTTCAATCATTGGTTCTTTGGTTGTCGGTGTCTAAGCCAGATCCGTTGGGAGGTGTTATTTCAGCATCTATATGTCCTCCTTTTGATGGTCGAAACAGGTTTCCTTTTTTATTTCTGGTTCCTCTACCTATATAACTAATTAAATTAAAAATTCAAACCAGCTTTTTGTTCTCCGCCTTTCTGCTTCAGTAAGTCACAAATTCCTCAAAGCTTTGTTGTGTGTGGTTGTAATAGATCTGAATTTGTTGAGCTATAGTCATGATTTCTCCTCTGTAGAGACTTTTTTACCTTCATCTCTCCTGTAGACATCAACCATTACATTTAATTCATTTGATATGAAGACATTCTACTTGCTGTCAAATTCCTCATTTATGGAGAAATACTAATCATTCGTTTCATCTTTTTATGAAGAGAATTTTATCATCAAAATATTTGTTTCTGGAATGGTACTTTACATCAATTTTCTCTTTCAAGAGATCCTTCACTTGCTTTCACTATCTAGTTTTGATTAAAGTTGATGCAAGTAGTTAGTAAGAAATCGTGAAAATATTTGAAGGACTTGGCTGGCTACGCATCAAAAATTGATGTTTAACGCAATGATGTTCCACTCGTAGTTTAGAACTCAATCATTTTTTTTTAATTTGAGGATCAAAACAACGTCGTTTGATAGATCTTAATGTATATATATTTTATTGGAACAACATGGTTGCATCTATTCATCTGGTTCAGTGGTTGGATAATTCAAGGGTTAGTGATTATCCACCACGGATCGAATAGCATGCACCACAATGCACATAGATACTACACACAGACACACACACAGAAACACACACATATATATATATGTGTGTGTGTGTGACCTTAATCAAGGTATTCTAAAATACCTTTTTCTTTTAACTTTTTAAGGTATGAATATATTTACTCGCAGGAAAAGGGAGCATGGGTAAGAGTGAGGGACAAAAAGTTGCCTCTTTGTTTTTAGCTTGATTTCGGCCGCCAATATTGCCTTGCCACAAAAACTTTTTGATCTACCTTTACCATACTAGCTGCAATCACCTCTTTTCTTACTATCTCAGATTTAACCCTAACTTTTTGTGGTTATGCTTTAGCCATGGGAATTTTGGATTTCATTAATTTGCCCTTTTTTTCCCTCTTTGATAGGTCTAATTGTGTCATTCGTTGATTCTCGCCCTCTTATTTTTTGATGAAATTTAAATTTATTAAATCATCAAACTATGTACCAAGGTAGGAATGTAAAATTGAAAGACCCCCCCCCCCTAATATGTGTTGCTTTCAACTCTTCTCCGCCTTCTTTGCTTTTGCAAGTCCCATATTGCTCAAATATTGTTGTGTGTGGTTCTATAAGATCTAAATTTGTTGGGCATTAGTCATTATTTCTCCTCTATGGAGACTTCCTTACCTTCATTTCTCCTTAATACATATATCAACATAGAAATCGAATATTCCAAAATATAGTTTTCCCTATTATTTTAAGCTATTAAATTTTCCTATTATATTATTCTCTATAGGGATGTTGTAAATGTGTAACCGCGTGTCAAAGAGAATTTGCGTTGTTTGGAGAAGTTGTTCATCGTACTCGCATATATTACAATTGTCGATTATCATCATCATAGTATTAGATCAATTATCTCTAATAATATGATATAATATACCATAACAAATATTTTTTTTTTTTTGTTTCATAAGTTTACTGAATTCTATACATTTGAAAATAATTTTTAAACATTATACATTTATCCAAGTTTAAATCATTGTGAGATTATGTAGATATTTTATAAAAACATATTTAGTCCGTCTAGGCTCTGCCTATACAGTTAGGCGCTAGGCGTTTATCCATCACATGGCGAGCGTCTAGCACATTTTTGACACTGGTCTAAGATAAATCTTATTTGTAAACAGTTTCATTATTTTTGTAAGTTTTTTCCAATTTTAATGTAGAGATTGCTGTGAGGTTTGGAGTGATCCCGTGATACCACTATTCACTTCCATCTCTACCTTTATGGAGTTAATCAGAAAAGAAAATAATGAATCTAAAATAACAAAGAAAATAAGTGTGGCTGTTACCTCAGACATATGACTTGGATGAAACCCAACAACATGTGGGTTTCTACTGATGAAGATGGTAGAGGTCAGACTATGAAGCTGCCCAACATGTCCTTCAGAATCAAGAAGGATCACACCAAGCTGTATTTTGCGCCAGATGAGTCCTTCTTGACTCAGAGTTCAGGCCGCAAGCTTTGCCGTGGAGTTTCATCTAGTGCCGTGCCTTCAGCTATTGAGGACAAGATGTGCAGCCACCTCCAGATGCTTTACTCCAGACATTGTATTTCCAGAGCCTCCTGCAGGATATGAGGATGATGTTCATATGTTTAGGAGATACATGGTGAGTACTATGAGGAGTATGTGGCAGCTCATAGCTTCCGGTGTTACTTGTGCCCGGCCTACTACAGCACGTCAGCGCTCTCGCAGTCCTCCCCTTGACCCTCACACTACTCAGACATCTGATGGTGACTATGTTTAGTCATATATTGAGACATTTGGTTCCTAGTTTTTCTCATCTTTTTCTTTTATTTTGAGACATTTTTAGTATTACTTTTGCTTCTGTTTTTTTTCTAATTTGCATCGGATATTGTTTGAACTTGTTATGATTATCATTATTATCTTGTTATTTGACATGTTTTGGAGCTCTTAATCAGGAATTCTTGTCAGAAAACGGATTGAATGACCAATAAAATGGTGAAAAACTTCATTATAAGACCTTTGCTATCGTGTCGGCCGACACACACATTGTGTGTCGATCGACACACACACCATTACCAGGTTACGATTTTCAGAACTTAACAATTCACTCTTGATCCATTTTTATTTATTTTTCTCACCCTCCTTAAGCTTAATTACACTGGGGACAGTGTAGTTTAAGTCTGGGGGAGGTTGTTACTAACTCTATTTATTATTTTGAGAGTCAGTCCCAATTTTTCTTTTATTTTTCAAATTTTTGTTTTATTGAGTCAAAACCTAGTTAGAAACTATGAAGTATCTCTTGGTCTATTGTTGATTTGCTATGTTTTTATGGTGACCATTGTTGCAGAACTTATTCAGATTCAACTAATGGAAAAAACCAAGTCTGACCAGTTAACTTGAGACTCCCATACTTACAACAGATGCCCACTATAGCCTGAGATAATTTATGTCAGTTCTTTTTACCTTATTGGTGTGATTGGTGTTTAAGAGCTTGACTTTTCATTCATACCTGACCTGATAAAACCAAAGTAAGTTATGGTGTATAGTCTCCCCAAAGTTATTATTAATAATAAAAGCCTTTATGGTTAAGTTTATGAATGACCAAATGATTCTCTGAAGTAAAAAAAAGTAAGAGAAATCTATGCCCCCATATTTTTACTTCTTAAGGAGATGATGAATGTAGAGATCGCTGTGAGGGTAGGAGTGATCCTGTGACCACTGATCACTTCCATCTCTACCTTCATATTAGGATATTTATAATGTTCTTCATCTAGATTTGATTATTACACTAGACTTGAGATTGATCACCTTATTTCTGGTATCATAGGAATGTTGCTAGGCGCGAGAGTGCTATTGATATCATGACCTAGTCTTAGATGAGCAAACAGCCTTCCACTACAAGAAAATATAGATACTGCAACATAATTTTTCAGTAAACTTTGTTATCATTTTGCAATGATTAATAGACATTGCAGTTTTGTTACAAATTTATTGCAAAATCACGACAACAAGTTTCATTGCAAATTTATGTCACTAATTTGCAAGTTTTTTTACTATATGTCAAATCTCATGCAAATTTTGCCATAAATATTCTACAGATATGAGTCGTGATTGTTTTGTAGGATAATTATAGTTATAAAAATGTGAAGAAAAAAAAATATGACACACTGGTCTATAACCAAGTGGTGGTAGTGGGGTGGTTCCCTTCTGTGGTGAGAATCGGCCTTGTTAAACAAAGAAAATAAAATCCCAAATAACAAAGGATTTAAGTGTGGGGGAGACGAAAACACCACTGCTGTTATGAGGTTTGTTTTGTTATGGTATAGGATGACAGCTGAGTCTACACGGTTCTTAGCATTAAGATCAGAGATGAGACACAGCGATGAATGGCTTACTAAAGGGATATGTTGTTAAGTTGTGGGGAGAATTAAGAAGAGTGTGAGTGCTATGGTGAATGTACATGGTGGTTAGTCTCTGAATTGTTCTTGTACCATGTGGATTACATGATGACTGACTAAGCACATTGTTCTAAAGAGTAGGTGAGTTTCGCGATTTTCAAACTTTTTCCTTGATTCAGTTTTCTGTTTGCTTGAGGGCAAGCAAAAGTTAAGTCTGGGGGAGTTAATATATCATGGATTTTATGGTTTTAAGCCATGATATGCATTGGTTTTAGAGTCTTTTCTATTTTATATTGAGTCTTAGTAAGTACAAATACGAGATGGACCTTGAATCCTTAATGATTGCTTTGGAGCTTTTAAAGTCTTGTAGCTAAGCAAAACGACTTGGAGACGGATATTGCTGTCCATCTTGATCGACAGGCCTACACCGTGTCGGATGACACACACCAGATGTAAAGATGCCTTCGAGTTTTATCAAGTTTCAAAAATTGTAACTTTGTCCCAGAAGTTTATAATGTTTATATTTCAGGCCCAGTTCGTGTTTTAGGTCATAACTTTGTATTAGAGTCCCAAAGACTGAGTTTTTATGATAAGCTAAGTTTTCATTGTAAGTTTCAAGCAAGTTTATATTGGAAAAAAGAATCAGACCTCACCTTTGTAGAGAGAAGGTTCTGAACTCCCTTATTTCTTATTTTCTATTTTATGAGTATTATTCAGACAATGAATTGTGTTTTTTATTCTATATCTGAGTAGTCATCTTGTTAGATCTAGGGATTTCAAGGGTTTATAATGGTTTGTTGAATTGTGCATAAACATATTAGGATATTTATAATGTTCTTCATCTAGATTTGATTATTACACTAGACTTGAGATTGATCACCTTATTTCTGGTATCATAGGAATGTTGCTAGGCGCGAGAGTGCTATTGATATCATGACCTAGTCTTAGATGAGCAAACAACCTTCCACTACAAGAAAATATAGATACTGCAACATAATTTTTCAGTAAACTTTGTTATCATTTTGCAATGATTAATAGACATTGCAGTTTTGTTACAAATTTATTGCAAAATCACGACAACAAGTTTCATTGCAAATTTATGTCACTAATTTGCAAGCTTTTTTACTATATGTCAAATCTCATGCAAATTTTGCCATAAATATTCTACGGATATGAGTCGTGATTGTTTTGTAGGATAATTATAGTTATAAAAATGTGAAGAAAAAAAAATATGACACACTGGTCTATAACCAAGTGGTGGTAGTGGGGTGGTTCCCTTCTGTGGTGAGAATCGGCCTTGTTGGTCTAGGCCAGGGATCGATTCCTCACGGATGTGGAATTGCAACATTTAATCCACTTGGCCATCGGGACATTCACATGGTCTCTCCTGGCCCAGGATTAGTCGGTGTTGGGGGGATGATGCGCTGGTCTATAGTAAGGGCTAAATACCCAAAGCTACGCCGCTGGCAGTCCCCTAGTTTCAGCCGGATTACCTGAGTTATCAAAAAAAAACACTAACTTTCTATAGTAAGTATATATGTTGCCAGACTGTCTGTTGCATATTTTTTAAGTTGATTGATTGGAAAAAAAAATTATTATATTCAAATTAGAGGTCATTCAAAGTATTTTGGGGTTTTGAGATTTTCATGTTGTAGTAAATGAGTCCCAGAAATCTAAGTCTAACTAAAATAAAAATCAAATACCCAAAAAATGTTCATATCTAGTTTAAATACAAAAATTTAAATCATATAATATCAAACTAATGAATTTAGGTACTTAAACTAACCCAGCTAGTTACCCAAAATTTTCGTCTCCTATTTTGTTAAGTTATATAGTATAGTAATTTTAGAGTCAAAACTAATATTTTTTAAAGATTAGGCAATAAAATATGTATGTCCACCTCTTATTTCTGGGTTTCCTTTTTTTTATTTATAAATCTTTAGCTAACTTCTTTAAAATTTTGGATAGCTCCAACATATACGTAAATATAGGGATATGATTCTAAAAGCTAAATAGATTTTCTCTTTCTTTTTTATTGTTTATAAATATGCTTTTCTTAGTTCATTTGTAGATGTGTGTCTTCTTCCACTTCAACAAAAAAGGTAGCAGAAACAAAACTCTAATCAGTATACAGGTATACTCATGTTTTAAAGGTTTGAACTTTATTTCTGTTTCAGTTTAACACTAAGCAATATGGTTTATTTTCTGGATTTGTTTTATTTTTTAATTTGTTTTGTATCCTTTTCTTAAGGATTTACTATATTTTACAGGTAACTGATACACCAAAAGATAGTAAGTTTCATCCGTGAACTTTTAATCATTGGTGGATTGTTGGCTTCAATCATCGGTGGATCATCGGCTATTAGCAAAAATCATTTATAAAATAATGAATCTCTTAAACAAAAGTTGGAGGAGATTTCTCACAAGAATCAGAAATTAAGAACTGTCTCAAACTTGAAGAGTTGGAACAAAATATGGACATCTTTCTCCTCTGCGTTATATTATTTGGATATTTATTTAGATTTTTTTGTTATATTAGTTTGTTTATTTTTTTATTATATTTGATTTTATTTTCTACTATTTTTATTTATGCATTTTATATATCATATATATATTCTGCCATTAGTTTAAGGTAATTTTTAAATTCCTATTTTAGTTAAAAGTATTTTTATTGTAAACAGTAAGAAATAAAACTACAATAATTTAATAAATCAGGTTTCTAAGAAAAATATAGCAAAATTATTGTGATAAATATGAATATGTAAATTTTACAATATAATGAATTTTACGTGACTGTATTTACAAAAAAAAAAAAATTTTAAGATTCATCACAAAAAAATTTGCAACAAGTATATATTTTAAAATAGTTACTGCAATTTTGCGACACAAATTTGCTATATATGTTACATAGCAATAAATTACAACAATCCAGAGTGGAAAACATACATTGTAAATATACAACAAATTTGCTGCATAGAATTTGTTGCAGTAATACGATAAATTTAGCAAGTAATATATTTAATGCAAATTTTGTGACGTATTCGCAATAAACAAACATTTGCAACGCTCAATCAGCAACGTTATGAATTTCGTTACGGTTTTATTGCAGTTTAATATTTGCAACAATATAATGGAATATTGCAAGAACTTTCCTCTATTGCAATACCATTATTTTCTTGTAGTGTTCTCGCAGAGAGATATGGTTTAGAAATTTTGTGAACATATCATACTTGTTAATCATGCAGACTTTATTTATTTGGATTCACAAAGAGATTTGGTTTTCTTTTGTTTAGAGGATAGATGTCGTCGCAGCGAGAGTTGTATAGATATCATATTAGTGTTATGAGTTTAAGAACTGAACAAACAATTGCATCCTAATTATTGAACCGCCCAGTTCATCATTCCAGAGTATCCCCTAATTGATCTTCCCTAATTCTAGCTTATTTATCATCTGAATTTACATCTCATTCATCTAGTTATCTTTCATTGCATTGCTTTATTTAATTACTTATTTATTTATCTAGCTTAATTCGAATATGTGTTTCTATTGTGTGAGTTTTCAGAGTTCTTGTGGATTCGATCCCAAAGTGCTACAACTGATCTCTTAATTTGAGAGAGTAGTTTTGAGGGTTAGTTTGACCCCCTGTCACAACACTCAATGAATGTTAAAGGGCCAACAATGGAGATTTCATAAGTTCCTTTGGATCTCGGATGCTAGAGTACGTTAATGTTTGTTATTCTATGGTAAAGTACACGTTGTACTGCTAAGTTCAGTTAACCTGTCACAAGGTTTCTTATTGGTTTACATGCTCAACATGGTGGATTCTAAAGCTAAGCGTAAGTTCCCGTTTTTCAAACCTATTCTTCCAAACTTTGTTTCATTGTCTTGTTGCTTACTTGAGAACAAGCAAGGATTCAAGTCTAGGGGTATTTGTTAGGTCATGATTTTTATCTGTTTTTACTTTTTATTTTATGTTTTTATTGAGTCTAGCATTAGGTTTTTATGTCGTTTTGCTTCTTTTAAGGTTTTTACAGGTTTACAATTAATTGGAGCAAAACATGATGATTTATGATGAATATACGAATTTGAAGATGCAGAGTAATACAGAAGCTTCAGAGGTTTGACATTCGTTGGAGGTCTTTCAAATACCGGATGGCAATGAGATTTTGACACAAGATAGACGTTTGAGTTAACTTTCATTTGGCACCATTCTCATTCCTGGTTCAAGAGTTATGCTCGTTTTACCGAAGACAGGTCCATCTGGCGAGCAAACAAAGCAGTTGCAGTAATGGGCTCTGAGATCGACCGATCCAAACATGATCGATTGATCCCGATCCCGTATATTCCCCAAATCAAGAATTTACTCCGATTTTAACCTAGTGAATCCCTATAAATAAAGGAGGCTCGTGTCAGAGTCGACCAGAGACCCTCTTTGGCAACTTTTCATTGTTTTCCTTTGTTTCTTTTCATTTTTAGATCTATAAACTTTTCCTTTGAATCTTAGATCTACACTCTGTCTTCATCTCTTTCTATGCAATTTATATTATTTTCTACTATGATTTCTCAATCCCTTGCCATGGTTGAATATATATGTTTGTTGAGTATATTCAAAGGGATTTTAATGGTGAATTAGAATATTGTTATAGATTAGGATTATGATTATTAGATCTCTATTTCTATAGTTTTAATGCTTATTTTAGGTGGATGAATCTATCAAATGATCACTAGGGTTTCTAATACAACTAGCGTTGTTTAGTCTTTCATGAATCAATAGCTTATAGGCTTGATATTGTCAGCCGACGAGAGTCGAGGTTGGATCTGCAAGCGAACAATATCAGGCTTGTTAATAAATGCTGGCATATGGTCCTAGCAAATTTATGACCAATATAATATTCTTATACGAGAGCTGGTTTATTTGTTTATAGTGTCTTAAGTTCTAGATTTATTTCATTGAATTGCTAATCCGGTTAGATGTCCTAATTAATAATTAAATTTTTGCGATTTCCTAGATCTCAACATTTGTTTTAATTGAATTTATTTCCTTATATAATTATTTTCGCATTTATTATTCATATTTCATTTGTGACACCATTTTATATTTTTCATTATAGCTTTGTTTAGATCTATAAGATCTATAGCGCACTATATTCCCCTGTGGATTCTAACCCACCACTATATTGTTGTGCAGATCCATACACTTTCGGAGTCTATTGATTTGGGTAAAACCTGATACCACATCTTTCTACCCCCGAGTTTTTTAGAAAACATAGACACACACACACAAAGATATATCTATTGGAGAGTTAAGGCGCTAGGTGTGAACGTGTTGAATATGCTTGGGTTCGAATATGGAAATTGGATCTTTGAGTGATCCCAACTGATAATGTGAATTTTGGTGGACTTAATCACTACAAGAAATATCGGCATTGATAGCACACGGAAAAAGCTATTATAGGGTTATAATAGCCCATTTATAAATGCTATGTCTTCTTGTGCTATAATAGGGTCACCTGATACGATAGCAGTTTGTGTTACGCTACTATATATGTTTATATCATAGTGTTTTATAAATGCAATAAAATATATAGTTATAGCACCTTATAATTGCCATAATATACGTTGTCATAGCTTTTTTTGTTTGCTACAAAATATTAACACATAGCTTTTTCTTACTGCTGTAATAAAAATTATTGTAACACATTAGCTTCGTTATGGTATATTATATCGTAGCATCATAACATTATTGTAGTATATTGAATTTGTAGCACATTTCTGTTGCTGTCATATATAATCTGGTAGCTTATATACATTGGTCTAATATATTTTCTCGTAGCTCATTTAATGAATCAATCCTTTTTCAAACAAATTCCATAAATCATTCAAAAGCATTTCAACATACATTACAAGTCTTAAGTACCATCACAATAGTCTTAAACTAAGATCACCGGTCCTAACAATAATCCCAACAACTGGTATAAAACCAGATTTCAAACACTTGTCCAAGTATTTATCTTAGTTTAAAACACAACCACTTTGTCCTCTGGCCATGCAATAGCTGAACCAAGTGCATCTTCCATATGCTCAAATTCAGAAGACTTCCTCCATACGGCTACAAGTATGAGGAATTTGCTTGCACCTTCTCTCCTTGAATGTCTCACTCACAACCTAAAGATGACTATTAGTAAACGCCAACACAATAAATATATGTAGAAGTCGATATATATACCTTAAATGCTTTGCTGGTTTTGACTTTAACAAATTTACGCCATTCATTCGGAGGAACATTCTTTGGTCGCAGCTTCATCCTTTCTTGGTTAGTTGTAGCATCTTTGATATTTTTCACTAGGCGAGATTTTGAGGATCTCCACAAAGATCCCATTTGTTTCATAATAGCAATCCTTTGGTATTCTTCATCAAGTTTAAATCGTGCCTTCATTGAAATACGAAAAAGTATATCAGCTTCTACAGATTATATTGAACCGCAGTTTCTAGATGTAAATTATATTAGCTTGCATAGAAAGTCACCTTAACCGTTTTCCACAAAAGTGTCTTAAGCTCATCACCAATATTTCTCCAATCATCAATTACCACAGGGACGTGTTCCCGTACCAAGGGACCTAAGTAAGATGATAACTTCACTGATCCCGAACCATAAGGTAGTCCCATGTCTGTGAAGTCAACTCGTTCTCGAGTATTTGGTGCCTTGGAGATGTCTTTCATCCTTGTTAGTCCTCGTTGTTTCTTAAGCTGAGGTTGAACCGCAGTTTCTTCTTCTTCAATTGGTGTACTTCCCGAAACTGGTTCTTCTTCTTCAATTGGTGTACTCCCCGTCTCTGGTTCTTCTTCCTCCATTGGAGTACTTCCCGTCTTTGGTTCTTCTTCATCCATTGGTGTCATTCCCATCTCTGGTTGAACCAAATTCTCATTAAGCTTCAATAGTTCCCACAAATTCTACTTCGTTATCTTCCTGAGTCTTCTTCCTTTTTTGTACTTTACTCTTCTTGCGTTTCATCTTCTTTCACCTGAAACAAATGCCATGAGTCTGTTAAACAGATAATCAACCAAAATATGAGAAAGACAATCAAGAAACAAAACAAGACATATCACACAGCACATAAACCAGACAATAAGATCTCCACAAAGCATTAGTAAATATCACAAAATATCCTTTTTAAACAGATAAATAAAATACATCAACATTTCCAATCACACATATAAGCCTTCACAATCATTTCGGGCATTGATTGGTTCATCATCCAAGTCTTGAAGTTCCAAGTCTACATTTGATGGCATAGGTCCAACATCAACATTCCCATCTTAAACACCTTCATCACTGAATCTTCTTGAATGAGCTCTAAGGACGACATACCAACTAGACGAATCATCTTCCCTTGAATAAAACACCTGCTTAGATTGAGATGCTAATATGAATGGATCCCTTAAAAAAGAGACTTGACTTTGCTTCAAGTTAACAAGTGTGAAACCATCTTCTTCCTTGACGCCATTACCTCTTACAGCCCATTGACACCGAAATATAGGAATGTAGAAAATGTTGTAATCCAACAAGACAATATCAATGAATCTGCCATAGAATGCAACCAAATCAACTACTTGTGAAGTATCTCTTGCACTAGCTCCACACATCGCTGTTGCCTCATAGAAGACACCACTGTTCTGGGTTTGCCTTTGAACTGAACTTGTGTGAAACCGGGTACCAATAACTATGTAACCACTATATGACCTAGCCACCCACTTAAGTATATCTTCATGTTCTTCAGAATGAAGAGGTACCTAAATATATGAAGTTAGAGTATCTTAAAAGATTGATTTATGCTTCAACAGCTTCATAAATTCACTTAAGTTAGAACTAACATGTTCTTTTAACCAAGCTGCAAAGTTCTGAGTACGCATATTCCATAATGTTGATGAATCACGTCTACATCTGGAATTAGACTCTTGTAGATATTGTAGATGCTTGCTAGTCAAATGAAACAAAAGGAATCACTAGATTGCTATTTATAAAGAGAATTGATAACTGAGATAAAAGCTGTGAATAACTTACTCCACAAATGGATCTAGTACCGCCATATTCTAAAGGACAGCAAGATAGGCTATTCTCTTCTCTGTTTCAGTAAGCTCAATAGAAGTGGCTGCAGATAGAGGACGACCCTCTAGAATATGACTGCTCTCATACTCAGTATTTCTATCTATTTTTTCCTCTTCATTAGTTGTTTTTTTCAAAAACTCACTACAGAACTGCATGCACTCCTCTGTGAGATATGACTCAGCAATACAACCTTTGGGTCTAGCTTGGTTTCTTACAAAATCCTTCAGAACTTTCATGTACCTGCAATTTTGAATGAAATAAACATCCAAAAAATTAATAACATAAATATAGAACATAATATGGCTACTTATCATACCTTTCAAATGGATACATCCATCTAAAATGTACCGGTCCACCGAGTCGGGCTTCTCTTCCTAGATGTACTGTCAAGTGCACCATGATATCGAAGAAGCTTGGTGAAAAAAATCTTTCAAACATGCACAGAGTTTCAACAATTTCTGTTTCCAATAATGAAATCTGTTCTCTATCAATTACACGCTGACATAGATGGTTGAAGAATGTGCATAAGCGCATAATAGCAATCCTAGGACCCTTAGGTAATAAACCTCTAAGTGCAACAGGAAAAAGTTGTTGCATCAACACATGATAATCGTGTGATTTAAGCCCCATTACCTTACAATCAGCTACTGAAACACCCTTTGATATATTTGAACAGTAGCCATCAGGTCCTTTGAATTCAGATAGCCTCTTACAAAATAATGTCTTCTCTGTCTTAGATAAAGACCAAGGTGCTGTAGGTAGATAGGTTCTTTTTCCTTTGGGTTTAGGATGCAAATCAGTCCGAATACCAAGAGCTTCGAGATCTCTTCGTGCATTCAGACCATCTTTTGATTTCCCACAATGCAACAATGTACATACAATGCTTACACCCACATTTTTTTCCACATACATTACATCTAAATTGTGCCTTACTGGCAGGTCCTAAACAACAGAAACAGAGTTTAAGTAAGAAAAAAAAAGCAAAATTGATTAATCAATGAAAAATAACTTGAAAACATAAGTATACCTCCCAGTAAGGTAGCTTGAAAAATATTGACCTTTTCTTCCATCTTAATAACTCATCTTCATCTGCTTCTACTTCCTCACCTTCCTCTGATTCACTTTCAGCATCCTCGAGATCACAGTCTGGTTCAACAACTTCAGTCCTTTTTCTCTTGCTTCCAGATTCTTGAACAATACCAAAATGTTTTTTGTAAATTTTGAACAGTTGAGAAATATTATGACCTGTTAATATCCTACCATTACTCTGATGCTCAACTTTACCATCAAACCATGACGTTTTCCCTCGAAACCTATGTGTGGGTGGCAGACCCTTTCTGTGGCACATATAAACCTGTTTTCTGCTATTACTCAACCACATACTTTAAGTGTTCTTCCCACATAATGGACAACCCATTTTTCCCTTTACTCTGCAGCCTGCAAGGTTTCCATAAGCTGGAAAATCACTAATAGTCCAAAGAAGCACAACTTTAAGAGTGAATGTAGATTTACTAAAGGCGTCGTAGGTCACAGCTCCATTGTACCACATATGGTTTAGATCTTCGATTAAAGGCTCCAAGTATACATCGGTATTTTTTTCCGGGCTGTTTTGGACCAGGAATAAGTAGGCTAAGCATGATGTTTTCCTTCTTCATACATAGGTCAGGAGGCACATTATAGTTGACTAACAGAACAGGCCAAGAACTATACTTAGTATTTTTCATGTTGAATGATTAAATCCATCTGTTGAAAGTCCTAGACGGATGTTCCTTTCTTTAGCTGCGAATGATGGGTACTGTTTATTTATTTGATCTCATGTCACTGAATCTACTGGGTGACGCATTTTTCCATCATTGCTCTTGTTATTAAAATGCCACCTTAAATCTTTAGCCATTTCCTCAGATCTGAACATTCTCTTCAGACACAGAATGAATTGAAAGTACCTTAATACTTTCTGTGGGACACCCTTTTTTACTTCACAAGTATGCATGTTCATCTTCCATCTTGAAGCCTTGCATGTTGGACAGTGGTCGAGACTCTTGTACTTCTTTTTGAATAAACAACAATCATTTAAACATGCATGAATCTTTTGATAACCCATATCAAAAGACTTCAGAAATTTCTTCACATCATATAATGAAGCGAAAAGAACATTATCCTCGGGTAGCATGTCCGACAATGTCTCAAGCAGAGCAGTAAAGCTTTTTTCAGACCATCCATTTTGTGTCTTAAGTCTATAGAGTGAAACAATAGCCGAAAACTTGCTATACTTTGTACAACTTGGTTATAAAGGTGTCTCCGCATCTGCTAGCTTTGCATGGAACTCATCATCTTCCTTAGGTGGTGTCTCTGAACCCTCAGCAACATCACCCTTCTTAACAAACTCTTCATCTAAATATTCTGCAGCTTGATATAACCCATAAATCTCATCGTTCCACTGACTAAGTTTGCTTCCACCTACTGACTCATAGTTCAGTTCTCCATGATGATACCACTCACTCTCAAGTTTATAAGATTCATCCATTCCTCTTCTTATTAGATGATCAACTACATCACTACCACTATGTCGATCTAGATTGCGACAGTCAATACAGGGGCATACAATCATGTCAACATCTCCTAAAGCTGCAGCAACCACTCGTACAAAATTCCAAGCACTTCTCTCATAAGCAGGATCAGCTCTAGAATGTAGGCAAATGAAAGGAAAGCACACAAAAAAACTCTTAAAGTCTCTAATTCCTAATTCAGACACTACCTATATAATTTAATTTCATACCTGCCGATATGAACCCATGACTTTTCCAGCATTAATGTTCTGACTACAATTAAACCCATAACCACAACAGTTCAAACAATCAAGCAGAATCAGAAATCAAACACATTAACTCAAACAAAAGACCAAACAGAGGAACCATTTTTTAAGTCAAATACGGTCCAGAACTCCAGCAAATAACAATCAAATGAAATTTTTTTACTTAATAGCAAGGTAACACAAATCATAATATCACTAATTTATCTCAAATTTGGTTTAACCAAAGTGAGAAAAAAGATAAAAATATTTCAGGAATTGGTACAATTTTGACTCATAGCAACAACTAAATCGAAACTAATTTGAAAGATTTGAAGAGATTTACCTGAAATAAAGAGAAGACTAGAGAAACGAGCTTGGCGGCCTGCCGATAACAAAATCAGCTCAAGCTTGGCGGCCGGTCGAGAATGAAATCAGGTTGGCAGGGGAGAGCAAGGGCGTCGAGCTATGCGGTAGATGGCAGAGGCGACGATGTTGGTGGTGGAGAGCAGAGACGACGACCTTGGCGGTGGAGATAGGAGCCAACAGATGTGTGAAAACCTAATTTAGAAAAAAAAAAATTTTGTCTAAGGGTTTGTTGTGTAAGAGTTTTTTTGTCGAAGTGTTTTTTTTTTGCCGCTATTGAAAACTTTTTTCAATATGTATTCCACGGTTATCTAAAATTTTAGTTCTCCAAGTGACATTTTCATTTCTGCTTAGGGATTTAATGTCATAGCACACGAAAACTGCAATAATAAAGTAGTCCAACACAGAATTGTGTTTTTAATAGCACTAACAGAAATCATGCTATTACATTGTGCTATCAATGCTGATATTTCTTGTAGTGGATTACATCTTTTAGAGCCTATAGTTGATGGAGAATGTCTTATGTTCGCCATAGTTCTGAAGCCTCCCAAACTCGAAAGGATCCAAATAAGGCAAGTTAAGATCCTCCGGTTTAGAAAATTAATAACTTTTATGTATGAACCGATAATATCGTGAATCCTATTTGATGCATGCCTCTACTGAGTCAAGATTTTTTATACCAATCAATTCATAGCTTAGTTCCTTATGGTTTGGTCGAAATCCTCCATTGAGTATGTATAGGTCCAAATCGGGTAAGTTCGGGTTCACCCAATTTGAAAACTTGATATCTCATTCATGTGAACTGATATTGGGCTGGTTCAACTTCGAGGCATGCTCTAGATGAGCCATAATGCTTCACACATTTTCATGAGATCTGTGTCGGCTTCACCAGCCGATGAGTCTTAAATCACATGTTATTAAATTTGACTCTGGTTTGGTCTGAGTTTTTATGTACCCAATTCCACTTCACCAAGAGTTTCTGATGAGTTATGTTTTTGTAACAAGTTGGTTTGTTGATTACCTCCTTCTGATTGGTTTGGTTTGCTCCATGAAAGGAAAATGTGTTCTTGTTGGATCCTATGTGGTTTGAGAAGAGAATATTATTGAACTCTGGTTCAGATATTGGTCTGATGACTTCATCATTACGCTGCACCATCCTAGATTTGCCAATATTATACTCATAATGATACAGTCCACACACATATAATCGTTAGAGAGAGTCACATGTAAACAATTTGGACTGTATATATTGCAAAATACCTCAGTTGGTAAAACTAAAATTTAATTTAAATTTACTACATGAACTACCAAATTATTGTCAAAACCATCATTTGGCATATGTCGTTAGTTGAACCGTCAGAGGTTGCAGACTATGATACTAAATGGAGAAAGAAAAAAATTGTGTTTTATAAAAACGGGATCGCTATTACATTCATAATTTAGAATTTAATAATTATTTATTTTAAATTTGAATATCAAAACAACATCGTTTGAAAAAATGTAATTAATGTATATATTTTTGATGGAATATACGTGGTTGCAGTAATTCATCTGGTCTAGTGGTTGGATAATTCATGGGTCAGTAGTTGCCCACCACGGATCGAATAGCATGCACCCCAATGAGAATTGAGCATAAATCTTTCACATATATGTATATGTGACACTAATGAAGGTATTCTAAAATACCTTTTTACAAACATATTTTAAGCTATGGATATATTTACTTTGGGGGGGGGGGGGGGGGGGGGGAGAGGCGGCATGGGTAGGAGTGAGGGAAAAAAAACGAGTGAGGGAAAAAAAACACCGCATCACTTCTTAGCTTGGTTTCAGCGGCCGATCTTGTCTTGCCATCAAAGCTTCCGGATCTAGCTTTATTCTCCCAACTATGCTCATACCTTTCCTATCTCTCTCAGATTCAAATCTAACTTTGTCTGGTTATGCTTTAGCCAAGCGAATATTGGCTTCAATCATTACTTCTTTGGTTGACGATGTCTAAGCCAGATCCGTTGGGAGGTGTTATTTCAGCATATATGTGTCAGCATTTATGTGTCCTCCTTTCATTGGTCAAAACAGGCTGTCTTTTATTCTTCTCGGTTCATCTACTTTGGATAGTAAACCTATATAACCAATTACCTTGAAAAAGTGAACTATGCTTCTTGTTCTCCTCCTCCTCTCTTCAGTAAGTCATGCATTGCTTAAGATTTTTTGTGTGTGGTTGGTTCTGTGAGATATGAATTTGTTGAGCTTTATATATGGAGACTTCTTTACCCTCATATCTCCTTTATACATCAATCATTACATTGAATTCATTTGATATGAAGACATGCTATTTTCTGTCAAATTCCTCATTTATGGAGAAATATTTATCATTCAGTTCATCTTTTATAAAGAGAATTTTATCATCAAATTTTTTTTCTTGAATGGTACTTTAAATCAATTTTCTCTTTCAAGAGATCCATCACTTTGTTTCACTATGTAGTTTGGACTAAAGTTGATGCAATCAGTGGGTAAGAAATCATGAAAATATTTGAGGGACTTGGCTGGCTCAACATCAAAAAGTGATGTTTAAACGCGATGATGTTCCTCTCATAGTTTAGAACTTAATAATTTAATACATTGTTTTTAATTTGTGTATCAAAACAACGTCGTTTGATAGATCTTAGTATATATATATTTTATTGCAACAACATGGTCGCATCTATTCATCTTTTTTAGTGGTTGGATAATTCATGGGTTGTCTTATCTTGGTTTGAGCCACCGATGTTGTCTTGCCTCAAAGCTTTCAGATCTAGCTTTATCCTTCCAACTATGCTCACGCCTTTCCTAACTCTCTTAGATTCAAATCTGACTTTGTCTGGTTATGCTTTAGCCAAGAGAATTTTGGCTTCAATGATTACTTCTTTAGTTGTCAGTGTCTAAGCCAGATCCGTTGGAAGGTGTTATTTCAGCATCTATGTGTCCTCCTTTCATTGGTCAAAATAGACTGCCTTTTATTGTTCTTAGTTCCTCTACTTTGGAGAGTAAACCTATATAACCACCTTCAAAAAGTTGACTCTGCTTCTTGTTCTCCGCCTTCTCTGCTTCAGTAAGTCATGAATTGCTCAAAGCTTTGTTGTGTGTGGTTCTATGAGATATGAATTTGTTGAGCTTTAGTCATGATTTATCCTCTATGGAGACTTCTTTACCTTCATCTCTATGTTATACATCAATCATTACATTTAATTTTTTTGATATGAAGACATGTTACTTTCTGTCAAATACCTCATTTATGGAGATATACTTATAATTCAGTTCATCCTTTATGAAGAGAATTTTATCATCAAAAATTTTCTTTCTTGAATGGTACTTTATATCAATTTTCGGATCTAGCTTTACCCTCCTAGCTACGATCGATCACATCTTTTCTTATTATCTCAGATTTAAATATAACTTTGTGTGGTTATGGTACATCATTTATTTTCCTCTCTAATAGGTCTAATTGTGTCAGTCTTCGCTTCTCCACCTTCTTCTTTATTTTTGTTTGATGAAATTTTAAATTTATTAAATCATCAAACTATGTACCAAGGTAGGAATACAAAATTAAAAGCTGCAAAAAACTTTTAAAATCTTAGATAGACAAGAACCCCCCCCCTCCCTCCCGTCCTTCCCTCCAAGATGTGTTGCTTTCAACGCTTCTCCGCCTTCTTTGCTTTTGTAAGTCCCATATTGCTCAAAATTTGTTGTTTTGTGTGGTTCTATGGGATCTAAATTTGTTGGGCTTTAGTCATGATTTCTCCTCTATAGAGACTTTTTTACCTTCATTTCTCCTTTATACATCAATCAACATATAAACCGAGTATTCCAAAATATAATTTTCACTATTATTTTAAGCTATGAATATTTTCTACTATTTTATTCTCTTTAGGGATGTTGTACATGCAGAACCGCATGTCGAAGAGAATTTTCGTTGTTTGGAGAAGTTGTTCCTTTTATTCGCATATATTACCATAGTCGATTATCATCATAATAGTATTAGATTAATTATCTCTAATAATATGATATAATATACCACAAAAAAGTATACAATATGTTTTATTTTTGTTTTATAAGTTTACTGAATATTATTCATTTGAAAATAATGTTATAAATATAAATTTATCTAAATTTAAATAATTGTGAGATTATGTATAAATATTTAAAACGATTTGATCTGTCTAGGCTCTGCCTATACGGTTAGGTGCTAGGCGTTTATCCACCGCATGGCGAGCGTCTAGCACATTTTAGAACACTGGTCTAAGATAAATCTTATTGGTAAACATTTTCATTATTTCGTAAGTTTTTTCCAATTTTAAGATCGATTTCTGTACACTTTTTAATGGATAACTATGTCTACAGTTATAATTCATCTGGTTCGGTGGTTTGATAATGTAAGGGTCATTGGTTGCCCTTCCATGGATCTATTAGTATTCATACAAACTAAAGCTTTCTATTTCACTTATAAATGCAAGTTTTTGTGTGTAGTATGTTTATACATTTACATATATGTGTCACCATTCTTTTTTTTTTGAATTTAATGTTAAATTATATTCAAAGAAAAATAACGTTTTTACATATGTTGCTTTTAGTTCGAGAGTTTAAACTGAAAAACTGGAAATGAAACAGATTTTGCAACTATTTAGTTTCGAGACTCGAACCACAGCTGCAATCCTTTCATGTACCGCTTGTCTCCGAGAGCTTTGATTGATGAGAGTTGATTCCTTACTTGCTTGGCAATCCATTTGATTAGAGTAGCTGGTGAATTAGGTTTTTCCCCATGCCTTCTTGCATTCCTCTCACTCCATACCGTATGAACTGAGGCTTGAAAACATATCGAGCAAGGAAGTTCCATACTCGATCAAGGGTAGGAGCTGATATATAGCTGACAATCGAGAACCAATCAGTTGCATGCCTTGATTTAACTATGTTTTTGGCTAGATCTTTCCAAATTTCTTGAGTATAATCGCAAGAGAAGAAGAGATGGCTGCGCGTTTCTAGAGAGTTGGAACAGAAGACACATGTCCCCGACGATGCCAAATTCCAGTTGATTTTACAGTCTCCTGTGGATAAACGATTATGTATCACAAGCCAAGTACAAAAGAATTCTTTAGAGTTGCATGAGAAAACCAAACTCCCTTGTGCCATGCAACCATAGTTGAAATGGTGCGAATACGGTTCCAAGTCTCTTTAGTACAGAAATGTTTGGAAAAAATCTCCTTTTCCCTTCCAGAGTACAACATCCTTAGAATCTACTTCACAGCCACTGCGGTATGGGTGTAGTTCTTCTTCAATCCTGTTAAACACCTCTATTATATGCCTTCGTCTTCTTCTTTGGTGACAAGTGCCTGCTACTTTCTCGTATTGCCCAATCCCATATCAATAATCCCTCTCGGACCTACCTCATCCATCAAACAACCCAAAGTAGACCAGTTATCAACCAAAAACAAAGTGATTACCCCATTTCCGACTTCAACCTTATAAATATTTTTTGCTACAGTTCTGTACTTGATAAGCTTTCTCCACATCCATGATCCCAAACTTGTCTTGTCTCAGATTTCCAGAAAGACTCGTGTTTTATTAAGTAAGTCTTTATCCACTGTACCCAAAGTGAAGACCCATTGGAGATAATTTTCCAAATTAATTTCAGACAGCTGACATCATTTGCTTCTTTTAGAGATCTAAGACCAAGCCCGCCTTCTTGCTTGGGTTTACAAACATCGCTCCATGCAACTTTCGTTTTCTTTTTATTCAAAACTGGTCCTGACCACAGAAAAGCAGAGCACATTTTATCAAGCTCACGAATGCAAGACTGTGGAAGTCGGAAAGCAGCTAGCCAAAAATTTATAATACTCCATAAAACTGAGCTTATCAAATTCGGTCTTCCCGCAAATGAGAGGAAATAAGATGTCCAAGATCCTATCCTTTTCCTGATATGTTCCAACAATGGAGAATAATCTGCTGCTGTTAACTGTTTGGTAACCAGTGGGAGTCCCAAATATCGCACCGGAAGCTGTCACCATTCACCAATCAAGGTATTCTAAATTACCTTTTTCAATTACTTAGAGACAGTTATGAATATCCTTCTTTTAGGTTAGATAGGAACTGGTAGTTATATATCTAGAAGTAGGAATCCTACTATTCAACTGCTTCTTCAAAGCTTACCACAAGTTATGCCATTTGTGGACTCAAAGTCATCCTATTATAGATCAGGTTGCATGGTCAGACTCTATATGGTTCAGAGGAAGGATACCTAACTACCTAAGCATGCCTTAATTTATTGATTGGGTTTCGGCCAGGAACAGACTTCTTACTCGGGATAGGCTCAGAAGTTGGGGAATACATGTCCCTTCAACTTTTTTGCTTTGTAAGACCATCTCCAATGTATTCCTCTATTTTTTACTCTAAAATGGAGTAGAGTTTCTCTCCAATGTTCTACTCTATTTTAGAGTTACTCTATTTTAAAATAATTGTAATGTAAAATATAGAGAAAAAATAGAGTTACTCTATATATAGAGGAACAAATAGAGTTACTCTATTTTAGAGTAAGATATAGAGATAGGTTGGAGAAAAATCACTCTATAATAGAGTTTAGAGGAAATATAGAGTTAGATTGGAAATGACATAACTCACATGATAAATCGAGGCAACATTTATTTTTTATTGTCCTTTCACTTTTGAGGTTTGGTCTTTCTTCACATCTAGAGACTATCTCTCGCCACCTTTGGGTTTTGAGGATCTTATTAGAGGGATGAAAGTCCCCTCATGGAACAACAACGTTTCTCTAATCATGAAGCTTCTCTTTCAATCTTCACTCTACTCAACTTGGAAGGAGATAAACAACCGACTTCATTCTTCCTCTTCGAGATCAGCTTCAGTCATCATGAAGGAGATGAAGCAGATTATTCGGTACCGCCTACTTGCCATGATCTCGTTTTTATCCACTTGGTTCACAGTTTTCCCATCTACGGGTTCACCAGGAGTTTTTGCTTCTACCCTACCTTCTTGATCGTATTTGGACTATGTCCACTCAAATATTTTCTAGCTTAGTTCGGGGTATTTTTATTGTATGTATTTTTGTAGCTGTTGTAATGTTTGGAGAAAATCGGTATTGGATCTTTAAATCAATATTGGCAATGAAATTTCTGGGAAAAAAATAAAAAATTAAGTATAATAATCCTTCCAACTTAAATGTATCAAAAATCTTACAAAATACAATTACGAAGTCTATTCTAGTATATACAGTAAAACCTTTATAAATTAATGATGTTGGGACTAAAGAATTTTATTAATTTATAGAGGTAATTTATTGATAAATTATTAATTATTAATTTATAGAGAGTTTTCTGAATCTAAGAAAAAGTTATACTGAAAAGAGAAAACTAAAGACAATAATTCGATATTTTTAGATACATTTACACATTAGAAAATAATCATTGCATATTAGTTTTTGAGATTTTTAGCAAAAATGGGCACAAATCAGTTTTTTATTAAAGGATATATCCTTTTAATAAACTCATTTCAAATATGTTATTTTTATAATGTTGCAATGACCAAATTACCCTTATTTTCATTTTGACCAAACTTTATAATTTATGTATCTTGTCCACGACGTTTTTCATCTTGTCCACGACGTCTTTCATTTGGTCCACGGCGTCTTCCATTATCGTGATGTCCATCGTTGTGTTGTCCATCTCTCATAGAAAAACAAAATTAATATGTCCACCATTTATCTTTTGTGGACAAAATTAATATGTCTCTTATGAACGAAATCAACTTGTCCACCATCAGTGTGGACCTCATAATTTATGTATCTTGTCCATGGTGTCTTTCATCTTGTCCATGGCGTCTTCCATTGTCGTGTTGTCCATCTCTCGTATACAAAATTAACTTGTCCATCATTTATTTTTTAAAACAAAATCAACATGTCTACCATTTATCTTTTGTGGACGAAATTAATGTCTCTTATAGTCGAAATCAACTTGTCCACCATCAATGTGGACCACAAATAATGCAGAGGTATTTTGGGAATAATAATTATCTCATGCCATCAACAAATGGCATAAATGAAAAAAATCTCAAAAATGACATTTTTGAAATGTCTTAACTTTTTTGTGGCATAATTGACAAGATTCCCTTTAACTTTTTTTATAATTTTTGGATGCAATTTGAAAAAGTATTATCAGATATTGTTGATATTTTAAGAAAGAAACAAAAAAGAGAAATTTCAATAAAATTATAAATTTACGAATAAAAAACAATATTATAATCATATTTCGCTAAATTATCTTATCATTTATCAATATGCATCATATTTATATGATTATTAATTTATGGTTATGATGAGACTATAAAATTACATAGGATTTTCAAAAACAAATTATTTTATTAATTTATCAAATTGTGTTAGTTATTACACCGGCTCATTAGGACCACCAAAATTTATCAACTGTTAGAGGTTATCTATTTATTTAATATTAATTTATAGAAGTTATACATTAGTTGAAAATAGCTATTGCCGATGGATTTAATGGATAGTTTTGATTTTAAATCTACTGTCAATATGTGTGATAAGAGACTTTGATTGGTAAAAGAAAATCCATACTTCCCCAAAATTCAGTATGATCGCTATTTTGTTGTGTATATGTAATTTACTAGAACATCAGGGCTCGCAAATATTAATTCGGTTCAGTGGTGGAATAACTAATTTGGAAGTTAAAGCAGATCGGGCGGTGCGTATTGGATCAAGCATATCAAGTGTGGATTGAGTATATTAGGTGAATCAAACAGAAAAAGTACGGATTAAACTATTAAAATGTATGTTGAATGGTAAACAATATAACAAGCAGTTTGAATGATATAATTTATAAAACATATTATGTAATTCAAATTACAGATACAAATATTATTTAAAAATAAAAATAATAGATTAAATTATGAATTGGATATATATATATATATATATTAAAATTTAAAAGGGAAAGATTTTTTCAAGATTATTTCAGTATATATTTTTTAGTTTAGTGTTAAAACAGTTTTAAAATTATAATAAAATTAATTATGTGTTTTCAATAAAAAATGATAAATTAACTAAAAAACATAGTCAAAAACAAATAACTCAGTAGCAGTCAAAAGTTTAATAAATTTTCTCTTTATATTCTTTTGATTTCGTCCAAAACACAATTTAATATTTTTTTAAACTTCATTATATCCACATACTTTAATAGAATATTTATTACAATACTAATATTATATTATAGAATATGTTAACAAAATATGTTACTATGTTATTGGAGTAAAATATTTTTATAGAATATGTTAATTTTAAAATTACTATATTATAATAATTGTTATTATTGTTTACTTTGAAAAACAAGTTATATATATATATATATATATATACAATTAACCATCATATTAATTACAAAATCTTTATATATATATATATATACATATTACTATTTATGATGGTCAAATGAAAAAAATACATCAATTTTGCTGTATTTTATTATTCAGAATGTTTTTGTTATTTTCCTTCAGAAAAATTAACACTTTTACTATACACAATTTATTAAATTATTAAATTTTTAATACGCACTTTACACAATAACATTGATGAATCATAATACACATTTTTAATATGCTTGAAAAAAGCAACTGCCCAAAGACCGCTGCACCATTCAAACCTAAGACGACGAAAGAATCTATCACAATATGCAATGCATATATGTGACCCCATAAAAGGTATTATAAAATACCTTTTTTACGAACAAGTAAATTATTATTCTTAGTACAGTATTATTATTACACACCGATCACAGAAAGATGAGTAGTGCTCAAATCACTCATTTATTGAAAACTCAAAAAGCTCAAACATTAGTTTCAATGCAACGGATCAAGAACTTGGCCGATGAACAAAACCACTCCGGTTATGTTCTCTGTAACCACCAACAGAAATGGATGATCCGCCACAAAATCTATCTCATCTTCTTCCATAAGTATACCTCTTAGCTTAATAACTCCAGCTGATGCAGCTGCAGCTTCTGTTCCTTCTTCGTTCACTTCGATACACGCTTTATGGAAAATGCTCGACACGCATAGATTCTTCCCCATCTCTTCAACCATCTCAGTAAGACCATCTTCACCACTAAACGCCGAAGTCAATCCCAATCCTTTCAAAACATCCGAAGCTTCAAACCCGAAAGAGAATTTAAACTTCGGGATCTTGAATTCGCCGATTTTAACTTTCCGGCGTGGAATGTGGCTGTCCAAGAACCCATTAGTAGAAACTATCTTCTCCAATAGATCAGACAAACCGTTGTTTACATCAGGAAGATAAAAGTACATTGAGAACTGTCGCTTATCTTCTCCTTGTAAGTAAGGAAGTCCCAATACTTTAAAGCCATCGTAAGCACTCACATATTGTTTCTTCTTGCTAGTCATGAACTGTGCAGTCACTTGTGAACCATCAAGAAGATGAAACTCGCCTTCTTTAGTTAAGGATTCATCGAATTTCTCGTTCCATGTGCCTTTGAAGTACAATGCATTTGCAAATATCAGTTTAGTCATACTATCAGCTGATCCTTCTGGAAGAACCTCTTTGATCAAACCATTAGTTTCCTTCTCTGCCCATGAATTCACTTCACCAATCACTTCCACAGCCTTCAAAAAACAATAACCATCCAATCAATCAATCACAAACCAAAGATCATTCAATCAAGAACCAAAAAATCAATGTTCCTATTAGTCTAATTCAATTTCAAAACCCTAGAAAACAGAATCCGAAAACGTAATAATCAAATTCAAAATCAAAATCGAAATTGGAGAAATCGAAATTCACCTTCGTTTGAAAATCAGCTTGATTCGAAGTAGCTTTGTATGAATCTTCCAGAAGCTTCGCAAAGGAAGGTTTAAAGGACAGAGACTTATCGATCCAGACGCCATTAGCAGCTGAGAGCTTAGGACCACCGTTAACGCTACCGTCAGCGAGAACGGCGGAGACGATATCGGAGGAGAATGCGTTGAGTTGATCGGTGGAAGAGAATTTGAGGAAAGAGAGGATCTGATCTTTGGTGGCGCCGGTGGATCCAGCGGCGATTATACTGAGGATGACGTTGATTGAAGCTGGAGAGAAGATGACGTTGGAGCCTTTAGAGACGGTGGTGATAACTTGCTTGGCGAGGCTCATTGAGACTTCGTTTTGCATCGAGATTGATTCTCGCACGTCCATTTTCGCCGGAGGTGGTGGTGATGACTGGTCGACGGATTTGCTGGGTATAAGAGACGAATTGAGATATTTATTTAGAATGATTTATTATATAATTTTAATAAGATTTTAAATGACATGTCAGTCGGTTAATGTTTTTTTTTTCTTTTTTGCTGTACCACATGTCGGTCAATGGTAATAGCGATTTTTTAAAACAGCATGCTATTTTAATTAATTTTACAATTTTTTGTTTTAAATATATATGATTTTTTAATATTTAAGTTATTAACTGTAATCTATTATATCTACACTTTTAATAGGTTTGGAAAAAAATATTCAGAACAGAGAAAAAAAAAAGAGATACGAATTGGATTTACAAATTATTCGAATGAATAATAATTTTGTATATCCAAAGTACTAAACACCGAATAGGTATCTAAAATCTTGAAAATATAATTATAAACTTTAATAATTTTAATTATATTTAGGTATATAATTATATTTAGAATTAATATAACTTTTTTTGTCAACTAGAATTGATATAACTGAATTACTCAAAATTATAATTATAAATTCAAAACATCAGTTATTGTGATATCGAAATAACTAAATAATGCAAAACTACCGAAATATTCTAAAGTTGTGAAAAATACCGAAAAATAAGAATGATTTATTTCGTATTGACAATTTTTATGTCGACGGAAATAAAAAGATTTATAATATGTGAAGAGAGAAAACGCGCACCGCACGCGCCGAAGCGCCAAGCGAAGAAGATTGCACATCGGCCGAAAAGGAAAAAAAACAAACAGTTGACAAATATGTTTTGAAATTTGAATTTGATTATGATCTTAGAATTTATACGAATACTAAAGTGTGAATCTGTGCTTTGCCTATCGACGACTTGTTGTCTTTACCTCTCCGTGCAAGCAATGATTTTTTTTATAAAAAGACCAACTAATATAATAATTTTGAAATGTTCTTTTTTTAAAAACTGTACCGATGAATTGGTCGATTATTTTAGAAATCATATGTAAAATCAACAAAACTAATTTCTAACAACTCTTTTAACCAAATTCGTGATAAACATTCATTTACAAGGGCAAGTAATACAATCCATTAAAATCATGGTTTCTGGAAGATTTTTCAAAACGTAAAGAGAGAAAACAAAAAGTTACTTACAAAAATGTTTGTGTTACCATTTGACATCAAGTGTTAAAGCTTCTTGAGGAACAAGTATTGATGGAAACTTAGTAAATGACATATTTGACATCAAACTGCTCCATGCTTCTGTATCCACTTCAATGAAAGGCACCATTTTTCTCATCCCCACTGCTTTCAACTTATCTCCTTCCACTTTCGCCGTTACTTCAAACCAAACCCGTTCGATCTTCGGCTTCGTTCTCCACTCTACAGTCTTAGTAACCACACTCTCATTGCTCCCAATTCTTCTCTCGATCTCTAACTGAAACCGTATCATCCCTGACGCCTTTAGTTTTGCTGTCAGAGAACTTACCGTTTTCCGATTGTTTCCGTTCCCTAAAGAGCTCAGAACTTTTTCGAACTTGTTGGTCCTTAAGCCAAGAAGATCAGCTGGGTAACGATGCTGGCTGTACGTGTGAGTTTTATAGTAACATTTTTCTGGAAGTAACTGGATTGCTTTATCAGTTAAGTAAGAAGTCTTGATTTGGGAATCCGCATTTGAAGTCTTAAAGGCAACCAATGAAGCTGATCCTATGATTTGTATGGGTGGTAGTGGCACGCACACGGAACCAAAAAACGACCATAAACAACTTGGTTCTTTCATATCTACAGTAGAAGCGTATCTTTGATGGGATGAGTGGAAAAGAGAAACTGCTTGAGCATCTCTAATTTCTACTGAGATCCCTTCACTGACAAGGACTCGTTTTAAACCGCTATGTGAAATGTTCATCTGAAAACAAATCATAAACTTGAATCTTCAGTGACAAGCTACTAACGCAAAAAAAAAGCTTCCAAATAAGGAACTATTAGGCTTAAGAACATAGCAGAGGTTTTGGATTTAAGTTTTGGGACACAGAGAAACCAATTATCCAGAACTTTCTTTCCTTTTTGAACTTAAAGGAGAAGCACATAAAAGAGTTTAATGTAAAATCCAATAGAACAGGAAGAATGCTACATACTCTCACTCGAACATTCATCTTCTCGAGACTACGAATGAAGAACGCGAGAAATTCACTAAACAAGACCTAAGTTTCTAATTCCTCTGATAATCCAAGAAATGAATAAATCATTACCATCAATAATAGCAAATCTAATGAACAAAGCAGAGGTTCATACTAATTCCAATACTAAAAAAAGGTTCGATAAAATTTTGCTTCACAACTACTGATACTATTTGGGCTTTAGGTCTGAATACACACAAAAAAAAGAAGCCAAGTCCTCCAATGGAACATCAAATTAGTCATCTGCTCAAAAACAAGAACGAAGAAACACCAGAAAAATCACTAAAACAAATACCTAAATTTATAATTCATCTAATAGTCAAAACAATGAATAGATCATTACCATCAATTATAGCAGTAATAGATGAAGAAACGAACATTACCGGCAACAAAAGCGAGAGTTGATCATCGCCAGTGACTCGTAACTCAAATGGACCTTTCAATACAAGCGGATCAAGAACTTTACTCGTATTAACGTCTCGAACCACCTCCTGTAACTCCACCTCTCTTCCTCCGCCGATTCTTCTCCAATCGGTGATTTCATCGGGGAAGATGAAAACGAATCGGCTCTTTCCTAATCGGATCCGGATCTCAAAGCTCCGACCAATACCTACACGAAGCTTCTTAACTTCCAATTTCGAAAATCTAACTTCCTCTAGATTCCATTTCTGCTTCACCGATATCTCCTTCAACACATCCTAAGGTAGCGAAAGAAACTGATCAGACGATTGAGACCGGAGACGAAGGTTGATTTGATTTGATTTACCTGTAAAATTGGTGTTGCGGTGATGTTTGATTCGAGAGCTATGGCTAGAGTAAGAGATTGGAAGAAGAGAGATAGTAAGACGGAGAAAGGAGAACGGAGCATCCTTATTCTTTCCGATTGATTTACGCCGCCGTAACTGTCACCGTCGTCAACGACTGTTTCGTGGCTTTGTGTAGGGAAATGCCGATGAAGTCCATTGAAGTTTTCCGATATCGATTATTTTAGTGATGTGGCTAGCCTCACATGACATGAGCCTGCCTGGCTTTAAAGTCTAAACCAATTTTTTAGTTATTTATTCGGTATTGTGGGAAAACAAAAAAAAAGTATTAATCGTCATTTGTTTATAAAGACATTGGAAGTTAATTCTGCAAAATAAAAAGTAATCCACATATTTCCGTACATTGGATTATGTTTAAGAATATTATTTTATCTCATTTCTCTTCTTTACAAAATTATCTCTTTCTATAACGACTCAAACTAAAATTTTGTCCAACTAATTTTATTTTTTCTTTCCTAGGGAAACTAAAGTATTAATCGTCATTTTTTTATAAAGAAATGGCAAGTTAATTCTGCAAAATAAAAAGTAGTCCACATATTTCCTAACTATCTGAAGTTGAAGAGATGAAACTCAAAGTAATTAACTCAAAAATAAATCAACCTCAAATGTCTTTTTGTTGTTTTATCCTCGTAATTAACTACATCACGTAATATATATATGTACCTCCATTCTCATATATATATATACATATATTTTTCCATTCTCATATTGCTTTTCTCATACATGAATAATCTAAAGTAAAAAAGGTAGTCTCGTTTTTTTTTTCTTTTCTCATTTCTCTTCTTCACAAAATTATCTCTTTCTGTAACGACTTAATCTATGGAGGACTCACTAGCATCTGATGCACAAGGCGGAAGTGTCATTGTTGATGCAGTCAATACCAATGATGGAATTGATCGAATTAGCAGTCTACCTGACAACATTTTATATAAAATTGTATTTAAACTTTCCCTAGATGAAGCTGTTAGAACAATGATTCTATCAAAACGATGGATGAAGTTGTTCGTGTGATATTGAAGACAAGTACTGTTGTATCAAATCGTCTCCTTTGTTTTATGGTTTTTAATTTTCTATCTAAACTCTTATATATCTCTATGTAATATGTTTTTGTTTCATCTTATTAATAAGATACCTATTTGAATTTGAAAAAGCAAAGTATACATCTCATTTCTTATTCGACGTAAGACACATCCCGAAATCTAGAACTCTCTTTTTGGTAACAGAATACAAAGGCTGTTTAAAAAAGAAATTTATCTCAATAAATTTTAATTTTCTACATGAATAAATTAATTTAATTTCAATATTAAAATTTTATTATAAATATATTAAATTTCATATAATTTTCAAAAGTTTTTGTTTCCCACTTGTTATTTCTTTTTCGACCATCATGTTAGCGTAGACAAAATATCTGAAATCCAAAAAATCAAACCAAATCTAAAACCCGAAAAAAATCTAAATGAGTCTGAGATTTCTATATTCGAAAGCCCTAACCTGAACTAAACTGAACCGAGAACCGGATTGATATCCAAAATACTCAAAATACAATTATATATCCAAAAATATTAATAATATTTAGACTTGATATAACTCAATTACAATACAATTATAAACCCAACAATATTAATTACGTTTATATCAAATAACTAAAATACTCAAAAAAAACCAAAATATCTGAAAGTTTTTGGTTATTAACTCTTTATTAAATCAGTTTTTCTTCCTACACAGTTAATTTTGCTATACAATTTAACTCAATATTTAATCATATTAAAATCTTATTCTAACCTTATGTATATTTCATATAAATTAATAGAAGTCAAAAAAATTTCTATCAAAATAATATGCATTATATCAAACAAAAATCCATATATAATTAATATTATAAAATAATTAAAATAAATAAAAACACTATTAGTAATTTAGTAGAAAAACATGAAACATGGAAAACTAACACTACAAATAAACTAAATTTAGATAAAAATTATAAAACTTTATCAGATTCTAAATAATATTTGAATCTAAATATAGAAATTTGAAAAAGATTTAACATAAATAATAAGATTGACTATATATATTAGAAAAATTGGAAAGTTTAATCATCTTATTTATTATTTCTATCTTTTATTGGTTTTCTTTTTGATTAATTGAATAATTGAAGTAAATAGTTAATTAAATATAGATAATGTTCTTAAATATATATTATCTAAAATTTTAACCTAATACATTGTACATTTAAATGAATAAAAATTAAACATATATTTGAGGTTAATTTTAAAACATTTATTTTTTCTTAAACATGTTCAAAGTTATATATGTAAAAAATGGAAACTAAATATTATCTATTTGATTATTAATTTATTTTTCCTCTTTTTGTTTCCATTTTAATAATTTGTAAAATATGGAAAGTAAATATTATCTATGTGATTTTTATTTTGTTTTCCTTTTTATTAAGTAAATACTGTTTACATTTGTCATAATCGAATCGAATAGTCGACATGTGTCATATTGTCATGATCTTGTTAATTAGAATTTTGACACATATCAAAGTCTCATAAGTGCAACCAAGCTTAATTACGAGTATGTTTTAGTTTTCTATTTTCCTTTTAAAATTAATTCTTAATTTTAATTTTTACTAATAAATTAATAAATTAATAAATTATTGTCAAAACTATCATTTAACAGATGTCACTAGTTAAACCGTCAGAGGTTTCAGACTAAGATACTAAGTGGAGAAACAAAAAAATTGTGTTTTATATAAACGGATCGAAATGCGATGTGTTATAT
Organism: Cardamine flexuosa; assembly: GCA_963555745.1. Lineage (NCBI taxonomy): Eukaryota > Viridiplantae > Streptophyta > Magnoliopsida > Brassicales > Brassicaceae > Cardamine > Cardamine flexuosa. The sequence continues at coordinate 23,764,529 of OY743214.1, read as the reverse complement.
TTTTTAATAATTTATTTGTTTTAAATCTGAATATCAAAACAACGTCGTTTGATAGAATATAATGTGTATATATTTTTGATCGAACATACATGGTTGCAGCTATTCATATGATTTAGTAGTTAGATAATTCATGGGTCAGTGGTTGCACACCACAGATTGAATAGCATGCACTACAATGAGCATTGATCATAAAGCTTTCAATGTGTGTATATATATACTAATGAAGGTATTCTTAAATACCTTTTATAACCTTTTTTAAGCTATGAATATAGCAGGGAAACGAGGCAGGGGGTAGGAGTGAGGAAAAAAATCGCCGCATCATTTCTTAGCTTGGTTTCAGCCACCGATATTTTCCTGTTAAAGCTTTCAGATCTAGCTTTATCCTCTCAGCTATGCTCACGTCTTTACTAACTCTCTCAGATTCATATCTGACTTTATCTGGTTATCTTTTAACCAAGAGAATTTTGGCTTTAATCATTGCTTCTTTGGTTGTTGGTGTCTAAGCCAGATCCGTTGGGAGGTGTTATCTTAGAATATGTGTGTCCTCCTTTCAGTTCCTCTACTTCAGAGAGTAAACCTATATAACCAATTACATTGAAAAAGTCAACTCTGATTTTTGTTCTCCGCCTTCTATGCTTCAGTAAGTCACGAATTATGCTTTGTTGTGTGTGGTTGTATGAGATCTGAATTTGTTGAGCTTTAGTCATAATTTTTTCTCTATGGAGACTTATTTACCGTCATCTCTCCTTCACACATCAATTATTACATTTAATTCATTTGATATGAAAACATGCTACTTTATGTCAAATTCAATATTTATGGAGAAATACTTATCATTCATTTCGTCTTTTATGAAGAAAATTTTATCATCAAAAAAACTGTTTCAAAAATGGTAGATATCAATCTTCTCTTTCAAGAGATTCTTCACTTTGTTGTACTATCTAGTTTGGATTAAAGTTGACGCAAATAGTGAGTAAGAAATCATAAAAATATATGAGGGACTTGGCTGACTCAACATGAAAACATGATGTTTAACGCGATGGTGTTCCACTCGTAGTTTAGAACTTAATAATTTAATATATATATATATATATATATATATATATATATTCTAATTTGAGGATCAAAACAACGTCGTTTAATATATCTTAATGCATATATATTTTATTGGAACAGCATGGTTGCATCTGTTCATCTGGTTCAGTGGTTGGATAATTCATGGATAATGATTGCCCACCACGGTTCGAACAGCATGCACCATAATATAGAAGTATAGATTACACATATATATGCGAATATATATGTGACCCTAATCAAGGTATTCTAAAATACCTTTTTCCTTTTAATTTTTTAAAGTATGAATATATTTACTCGCGGGAAAAGATGGGAGCAAGGGTAAGAGTGAAGGAAAAAAAGTTACCGCTTTTTTTAGCTTGATTTCAGCCGCCAATATTGTCTTACCACCAAAACTTAATTATTATGTTTTTAGTTTTCTTTTTTCCTTTTAAACTTAATTTTTAATTTTAGTTTTTGATTAGATAAACTAATAAATTCTTGTTTAACTTTTTTTCCTTAAGATAAGTTTTTAAGTTTTATTTTTTGTTTTTTAATTTGTTTTAAAATTATTTGTTAGTTATTTGATTAGATAAATTAACAAACTCTTGATTTCTTTTTTTTCTTTTAAAATTATTGATTAGATAAATTCACAATTTCTTGGTTTATTATTTTTTCCTTTTTAAATTATCTCTATTTATTTTTTTTGATGAGGCCAAGAGCCACACGCTCTAGAATATAGTGATAGTCGACATCAAAGTGTTTTGAGCCACTATGAAACCCCGGGTTGGCTGAGAGGTGAACTGCCGACAAGTTATCACATTTGAGAATAGATGGCCCTGGTTGAGGTACCTGAAGGTCACGTAGTAATGCATTAACCCAGGTCATCTCAGCAGCAGCATATGCAAGAGCTCTATACTGTGATTTAGTCGATGAGCGCAAGACAGTGGGTTGCCGTTTTGCACTCCAAGAGACAACATTTGACCCCAGATGAACACACAATCCTGTTGTTGATTGTATCATGTCATGGCAACCCGCCCAGTCACTATCACTATAGGCATGGAGAGACAAAGAACTCTGTTTGTACATGTGGATACCAAAGGATGATGTGCCACAAATGTACCTTAGTATGCGCTTCAAGAGAGCAAAATCTGACATGGTTGGAGAATGCATTTGTTGACATACGAAGTTCACTGCAAACTGAATATCCGGTCAAGTGATCGTTAGATATTGTAACTTGCCTGCCAAGCTACGTAAATATGTGGGATCCTGAAATAGAATAGTATCTCTGAAGACATGGTCTAGATGCAGTGGCAATGGTGTGTGTACTGGATTCGCATCAGACATCCCTGCTTCAAAGAGAATTTCCTCTGCGTACTTAGACTGATCAAGAAACAAACTATGGTCATGAAATTTGTGCTTGTATACCAAGGAAAAAGTGCAGGGGAGCCAGGATTTTCATAGAAAACCTATTGCTAAGCTCTTGGATCAACACAGTTATTAATTCTTCTGAATTGCCTGTAAGTAACACATCATCAACATAGAGAAGTAAGATGAGAGTTTGATTCCCATGATGAAATGTGAATAGAGACGGATCAGTACTGCTGCATTTGAAGTCAAACTCTAGAAGAAAATTGGTGAACTTGTTAAACCAAGCTCTTGGAGCCTGTTTCAAGCCATATAGTGGTTTATTCAGACGACATACATGATTCAGAAACTCTTGATTGACAAACCCAGGTGGTTGTTCTATAAACACCTCTTCTTGAAGTTCACCGTGTAAAAACGCATTCTTCACATCTAGTTAAGTAATAGACCAGTTTTTAGCAGTTACCACACCAAGAATAACTCGAATAGTTGAAGTTCGTACCACTAGACTAAATGTTTCAACAAAATCACCACCCTCTCTTTGAGCAAAGCCTTTTACAGCCAACTGAGCCTTCAACTTGTCAAGAGACCCATCTACACCCAAGAACATTCATACCAAGAGTAAACAGAACCAGGTTCCAGGTTTCATTTATTTTTTGTGTAGCCATCTCATCTCCGATTGTATTTGTCCATCTTCCATGTTTTCAGTGCCTTAACTACAGTCTTTGGTAATGATGGAAGATCAACTCGTGTAAGTAATGCATACATGGGATTAAGCTTATGAATTCCTTTTTGTAGACGAGTAACCATTGTATGAGTTCGTTCTGCATTGGATATCTCTGCAGTTTATCCTGATTCTTGGTCTTGTTGCGGAATTTCAGATGGTTTCATCTCTGGCATCTCAACTTCATATTGCATTGTGTCAACACTCATCCCTGCTTCATTGTTCTCAGTCCCAATATTCTCTTCTTGCATATTTTCTTCTCTTGGATGTGCAGTAACTGGAAGAGCAGTGTGAATCTGTGGAGGTGGTGGAGCTGACTGCCAAGCCTTGAGAAGTGGAGTAGAGCAGGATTAACCATAGTCCTTGTATCTTGCAGCAAAAGGGAAGAATTCTTCATCAAAAATGACATGTCTAGATATATATATATATATATATTCGTCATGTAGGAGGATATAAAGCAGCGGTATCCTTTATACTGAGCTTGATATCCAAGAAACACACATTACAGAGATCGAGGATCAAATTTATGTTGAGTATATGGACGAAGACATGGATAACAAGCTTCTCCAAAGAGTCTTAAGAATGAATATTCTGGTTTTTGTTGAATAAGTACTCTGATGGGCTCTTGTTGTTGAGTGTTGTAGAAGGTAGAAAATTGCTAACATAGTTTGCCGTATAAAATGCTTCCACCCAATACTTAAAGGAGTTTTGCTTTGAAATACCATTGAGAGAGCCAACTCAATCAGGTGACGATGCTTCCTCTCTGCACGACCGTTCTGCTCTGGTGTTGAGGGAAAAGACATTTGATGCTTAATCCCATGATCAGACAAGTATTTTCGAAATACATTGCTAGTGAATTATCCCCCCCCCCACCATCACTTTAAAACACTTTGATCTTCTTATTAAGTTGATTTTCAACTTGCTTTTGAAAAGCCACAAATACTTGATAGAAATCAGATTTTAATTTGAGAGTCGTGACATAGAGTTCTGAATGACTGTTGCGATGGGATCATATTCTGGAGCTCGACCATTGAGAAAGGTAAATACGTTCATCGATTCTTCAACATGCTTGCCAATAGAGCTAAGTTGATCACAGAAGACTCTAAACTCACGACAATAGACAGGAAATACCTTATCACGCATAGACAACAATTGTAGACAGCGCTTTAGCTCAAACTCTCTAGCCATTGAAATTTTGTTGAAATTGTCAGCTAGAGAGAGCCACACATCTTTAGAGGTCACTAGACCATGAACATATCCGAGTACTTCTTCTGTGAGAGTACCAAACATCCACGACTGGATCAACTGATATGTGCACATCCAAGCTTCAATGCTGGATTTGGAGTTGTAACAACGACATTATCCACCGTTTAGGTGAGATTGGCCTCTGGAGCTGTGACTTGACCATTGACAAACCCCAGAAGCCTTTGATGACTTAGTAAAGACTCGAATTGAGTTTTCCAGAGAAGATAGTTGCTATCATTCAGCTTCAACGTGACTGGCGAAGCAACATGAAGAGTATACGAGAACGGATAAGGTCCTTGAACATCTGCCATTACAGGACATGTTAGGGTTTAGAGAAGCTCTGATACCATGTGAATAATGAAAAAACTCTTCATTCAACTTAACTTTCAATAATTACAACTTTTATCCTTATATACTACTTTGGTATTACAAAACCCCTAGTATCACTACCACATATTAGTGAACACACGTTTCATTCTTAGCCACACATTACTTCTCTGCTCAACGGTTCGAATTGGTTACGCCGGACCACACCAACTGGCTTCTTCATCACTACAGTTGTGTCTTCTCTGTTTTGAATGTTGCAGAAACAGTACTTCCTTTTTTGTCTTGGGCCTTGTTCAACTTTATCTTTGTTTAGGCGCATTTCCTTTTCTTCAAAGTCCATTAGCTTCCTTATACTTTCATATTGATCATTTAAACTCAAACATTTTTAAATACTCACTCCAATACACCCCCCCCCCCCATTAATTACTTTCTATTCGTATTGTTTCTTTATCCAAAATGCATATATGAACATCAATCTCAGATTTCACCAACTATGATTTTATTTTATTTATGTCGTTCTGAATAATATATAATTCTGTAAGAATCTGTTGGCCCATACATGTTGCACCAATTCTCACAATTGAATTGTAATAAATTATACTCCTTTCGTTTCTTTTTATTTGTTGTTTTAGAGTTTTGCACATTATTTAAGAAAACAAACAGAATACCTATTGTAACATCATGTTTATTTAATCATTTTTGGTTTTAAGCTCTTTAACCAAAATTAGTTTTAATAACACAAGGGTAAAAATATAAAGTTTTGATCATTTCTATCTAGAAAAACTGAGAACAACACTTATTTTGTAACAAAAACAAAAACCCCTAAAACTACATATAAAAAGAAACAGATGGAGTATATATTTTATTATATAAACCTTGGTTGCACTGATGAGAGCTCGACATGTGTCAAAATTATAACTCATGAGATCATGACACGTGTCACAAATAATTTATATCTTGATCTTGTCAAATTTATAATTATAACTATTAAAAACAAATATATACAGAAATCATTTTTAAAAGAAAAAAGGAAACCAATTTTTTTAAAATTAAATTTTTTTAAAAAACTAAGAAATAGTTTCTCGAGATAAGGGGGCGATTGGTCAAGACTGTTACTGTAGGCTTTCACTGTACGCTTTTGGCTTTAGAAACTTGACTGTAGAAACTGTTACTATAGAAGCTGTGATATTAAATATTTTTTAAACCCCTAAAACTATATTTAAAAAGTAATGACATAAATAAATGTTATTACTAATAAATTTTAATGATCAAAATAAAATAAAACTCATAAAAAAGTAATTAATAATCCAAAATTTCAATAATTTATATATATATTTATATACATTTGCTAAAATATATATATATATATATATATTTATCCTTTATATAATAAAGCACAGGTCATGGCCAATAGAAACATGTCACATATATATATATATATATTTTTTTAAAAATTTGCCACATAGATATTTATTATAAATTTAAATCTTATCTAAAAAATATAAAAAATAAAAGTTGAGCAAACAACCTGAAAAAAAACTCCACACCTATCACTATACCCTAAATTATTTCTACTATACCGTATCTCCATTAACTTCAAATTCAGTTTTTTTTTCTCTATAAAAGATTTAGGCAACAATGTTTTTTGCAGCTTTTGTCTTTCTTTTGTTCATCCTCAAAATTTATCTTTCTTTCTTCTTTCTCTCATCTCTGTTGCATATTAATTTTATATTATCATCAAATTTAAGATGTCTTTAGATTTTAGTTTAATTTCTAAACTAAATTTTTCAACCAATGAATAGAATATTAGAGCTCTAATATCTCGGATTTGGAATTTTCATCCTAAAGATAAACTTGAATCAATTCTAGGCATGTATTTTATTGTGATAGATGAAAATATATTTTGCATATATCAATTTTTTTTCTTTCTGTTTTTTTATTTATTCCTATTAACTGAACATATTTTTGTTTAGTTTTTTTGGTTAAGAATATTTTTTAATTGTAAATATTATATTTTTTAATCTTAAATGAGACCATTGATTTTAATATTATTGACTTTTTTATGACAAAATTATTAAATTATTTTTCTTTCTAAAATATTATTAAAATTAGAAAGTTATGCAAAGTACTAAATATAATTTATTGGTATTTAAATATTGTTCTTATGCAAGATATTTGTTTTCATTTTTATTTTTATTTTTATATTTATTGGGTTAATTTAAACATCAATATATATATATATATATATATTATGGATTCATATTGGACTTTACAAAGCAAAATAAAAATTAAATTAGTTTATATTATCTCAAATAAAATTTTTAATATAATAAAAATATATTGCATTTAGAATATATTTTAGTTTAAATTAAATTTCCTTAAAATTTTATAAAAATATTATGGATGTGCGTTAGCACGAAAAATATATTAGTATATATATATATGAACTGGTTTTGTTAATGGAATAAACTAATTGCTACTAAAATAGTACTAGATTTTAGTGTACTCATTAGTAAAGGTATATATATATATATATATTGATGTAAATAACTAATTAATATATTTAATGCAAATTTATTATTAGACTATTAATTAGTAATTACAAAAAAATCTAATTTAAAATTTTCACCTATATGTTATTCTAAGTGTGTCAGATTAATTTGTTTTTAATTTTTTTTATTAGTTACTAAGATGTAGAAAGAGAATTCAGATGAAAACTAGTTTTGAAAGAAAAAAATAATGTTAAAAGTAATTCTACAGCCATAAAAGTCTGGTTTCTGTGGCTTTTAAAAAAATAACAAATTTAAGAAAAAATAAAAATAGTAGGCAATTAAGGGCTTTAGAAACTTTAGAGAGAAAAAAGGAATAAAAAGTCTGATTGTTTAGAAAATAGTTGTTAAGACTTTAAAATTATTTAAAGTCCTCAAAGCTTGCAACCAATCAGCTCCAAGATCCTAGATTATTGTAGAGATTTTTAAGAAATATTTTTTCAATAAATAATTATTTTAAATGATTTTACACTATTTATTTAAATGACATGTATAAAAATAAATAAATAACTTATTCACAATTTTACACTATTTATTTATTAACATATTATTGATGAACAAGAGCTATGTCAATTTCTTATTGACCCCACCATCATTATCTTATTGGTCAAACTTGCTCATAATTTTTGTAGTGAAGCAAAGGGTTATTTTTGTCCCACTGTTACACAAAAAGTTAATCTTAGCACCATTATGAACTATCATGTTATTTTCTTGATTATGAAATTTACTTTGTCATTTCTTGTAATGTACTTTGTTATTTTGTCAATTCTTGTAATTAAACCAATTTATTTTCCAATTCCAATAAAGTTGTCTTGTTAAAAAATTAAAAGTAAAACAAAAGAAAAAATTGCAAATATCCCGGAGACACTAGAAAATAAGTAAAGAGTAAGAGAGAGTGATAGATAGTGAAAAACAAAAACAAAAGCAAACATAATTTCTTCTCCCATTTCTCTCAATGGACGAAAGACCCGAGACAGAGCTAATATCAATCCCAGCCACACCACGAGTTTCAACACCGGAGATTCTAACTCCATCTGGTCAAAGATCACCTCGTCCGGCAACTAAACCATCGTCGGCGACATGGACACCAACCTCATTCATATCGCCAAGGTTCTTGAGTCCGATTGGTACACCTATGAAACGAGTTCTTGTCAACATGAAAGGTTATTTAGAAGAAGTTGGTCATCTCACTAAGCTTAACCCACAAGACGCTTGGCTTCCTATTACTGAGTCTCGTAATGGAAACGCTCATTACGCTGCGTTTCATAATCTTAACGCTGGTGTTGGTTTTCAAGCTCTTGTTCTTCCCGTCGCGTTTGCGTTTCTTGGCTGGTGCGTTTGCGTTTTGCGTTATGATTCATTTTTTCAAGAATCTTTTTTGTTCTCGATGTTTGTGTACAGTCTTTTCAAGTGAACGGCGAGGGTTAAGTCTCTGTTTATGTTCAGATCTAATTTCAGGGTTCTCTGAGCAAAAATCTAAAATAGTTTTTTTTTTATTTTGTGTTGGAAATAATATTATTACTTTTTTAACTTTAGAAACACTTTCAAATTTTGTAGTACAGATATATTTTTATTTTTTATTTGTCATGCTTCCATCATTACACATGTGGATACTCACAGACATACTTTTTTGCTTTAATTTGGATTAAGACAGAAGTCTTCTTTTATCATTGATTTTGTTTCTTGTTGATTTTCGGCAAATTTATATTTATTATAAACTTTATTTTAATTAGTAGGTAATGTATTTGCGTCAAAAATAATAGGTATTATAAAACTTTATATTTATTTGTTGTCTAATTTCAAACATTTGTTGTAACTATACGTAACTTGTTATACCCTTTAAGGTTGAGCATTTGGTTAGTGATGGACTACTATTATTTTGGATTAAAGTTAATCAAGAATAATCTTTCTAACTTCAAAAAGTGAATTTATTGTAGGAGTTGGGGAATACTGTCCTTGACAATAGCCTATTGTTGGCAACTATACACACTATGGATTCTAGTTCAATTACACGAAGCTGTCCCTGGGAAGCGTTACAATCGATATGTGGAACTAGCACAAGCTGCATTTGGTAAAATGAGAAATTTAATTTTAACATTACATTGATACTAAATTTCATGATGTTAAGAAGGAACCATAATGATGTTTATTGATACTAAATTTGCTGTCTCGTTATTACTAAAATATTGGGTTATATTGATTGGAACAGGAGAAAGGTTAGGAGTTTGGCTTGCATTGTTTCCAACGGTTTACTTATCAGCAGGAACCGCGACAGCTTTGATTCTGATCGGTGGAGAGACTATGAAACTGTTTTTTCAAATAGTTTGCGGTCCATTATGCACCTCGAACCCGTTAACTACAGTGGAATGGTATTTGGTGTTTACGTCTCTATGCATCGTTCTGTCTCAGCTTCCGAACCTCAACTCGATTGCGGGACTCTCCTTAATAGGAGCAGTGACCGCAATAACTTATTCCACTATGGTTTGGGTTCTCTCTGTGAGCCAAACAAGACCAGCTACTATCTCATATGAGCCTCTTTCTATGCCTACGACTTCTGGTTCCCTCTTCGCTGTTTTGAATGCTCTTGGCATTATAGCTTTTGCCTTTAGAGGTCATAACTTGGTTCTTGAAATTCAGGTAAAAATGCATTATGTTTATGTTTATATTTTATAGATTGATATAATACATATTTGACTTGTGGTTTATTTAACTTCGAGTATTGAAAACTTTGTAGTCGACGATGCCGTCAACGTTTAAGCATCCAGCTCATGTACCAATGTGGAGAGGAGCCAAAATCTCTTACTTCTTCATTGCTTTGTGTATCTTTCCAATCTCCATTGGAGGCTTTTGGGCTTATGGGAACTTGGTAAGTTTCATTTACTATATGTCTTTAATTAGTTTATGTTTTCTTGTCAATGGAGGATGTCTAATATCATTTGGTTACGGGTTTTGAAGAAATATGTATCAAAATCATATATTATTGTTTAAGAAACCAAAATAGTTTATTTCTTGATCTGTGGTTTATGTAAATTTTTCTTGGTCTTATAGATGCCTTCAGGAGGTATGCTAGCTGCTTTATATGCATTCCACATTCACGACATTCCAAGAGGATTATTAGCGACAGCATTTCTCCTAGTAGTCTTCAGTTGCCTAAGCAGTTTTCAGATATACTCGATGCCTGCCTTTGACAGCTTTGAGGCTGGCTACACAAGCAGAACCAACAAGCCATGTTCGATTTGGGTCAGATCAGGTTTCCGAGTCTTTTTCGGTTTTGTCTCGTTCTTCATTGGTGTTGCTCTCCCTTTCCTGTCTAGTCTTGCGGGTTTGCTCGGTGGACTCACGCTCCCGGTAACTTTTGCTTATCCTTGCTTTATGTGGGTCTTAATCAAGAAACCAGCGAAATACAGTTTCAATTGGTATTTCCACTGGGGATTGGGTTGGTTGGGAGTTGCATTTAGCTTGGCTTTCTCTATAGGTGGGATTTGGAGTATGGTTACCAATGGACTTAAGCTCAAGTTCTTCAAGCCACCTAACTAAGTAGTAATAGCCTATGTGGTCTTTGTTTGGTTTGACAAGTTTGAAGTTTGTAAGAGATTTTTGTATTCTGTGTTTTGTTTAAGAGTGCCTTTGTTATGAAGTTGGGAACAATGTAATGTGTATTATATTCAGTAAGTTTTTTCAATATAAAGAATTTGGATTTTTGAAGAATCACACAATGTGCCTCTGTTTCCACCGTACTTCAAAGTTTCAAACTATTTATTTATGTCTGCTTGCATACAATGCTCATTGGTTTTAACTTTTAAGATACTAGATTATTACCATAACCCACGGTATCCCAATATTATATTGTTATAAATAAAATTTTATATAATTTATAAATATTTATATAAAATTATTAGTTAACATATAATCATTTTAAAAAATAACTCATTATATTTTTGTTTTTACTATTAATGTAAATTTATTTCATACAATTTATATATAAGTTTATCATCCATTTCACAATACTTTTATTCCAAACTGAAGGTTTTATTCTTTCTTATTCTAAATAACATTCTTTTTTCTTTTGACAAAAACAAACAAACAATGAAAAAAAGAAAGTAAAAGCAAAACATAATCAAAATATAAGCACAACATAATCAAAATATAAGCACAACATAATCAAAATATAAGCACAATATAAATAAAATAACGAACAAATAAATATTTGTTGACGTTAGTGTAACAAATTAGCTGAAGTAATAGTGATTAGGGTGTATAAATATCTCTATATAACTTGAATTTTCATAAAATTTTCTTAAAGAACATGCATTATTTAGTTGTATCATTAAATTAGTATGGTAATGTTGACACTTTTACATGAAGATATAACTTTTTAATTATATATATTATGCTAATATCTATGCATATGCGCCAAACAGTCTTACATACTCAAGTTCTGTCCAGTTCTCAATGAAATTTGGTAGGATTCCGCTAAACTGATTGTCACTTATACGGTTGTTTACAAAGCCAAATAAACATTAGAATCTCAAGGTATGCAAATATTTATAAGTTGTTTAGACAAGGAAACTAACAAAATCCTTATGCTCAGAAAGCTGCAAAAGCAAACAAGGGATTTTAATGTGAATAGAACAAAACAAGCAGAACAAACCAAAAAAAAATGAGAAACTCAATGGCTACAGTCGTCTAAGGTTCGAGAGTCTCCCAAGCTTTGTGGGTAATATTTCAGAAAGCATGTTATTTTCCAAGACACTAGAACAATAGCCTCAAAGATTGAATTAGTAACCACAAAGGATAATGATCAAAACTTGAATCAATGTAAGGAATTAACTAACAACCAAACCAAAAAGAAATTTTTTTATGTATTCAGATAGCTACCATAACACATTTCTAAATTTCGTATGCAAAAGGAGCTTGGCTGAAGGGTGGAAAAAACACATATATGTTTCAAAGATATAATCTTTAGTTTTCATACCATGGAAAAATATAAAGCATTTTGTTTTTGGTTCCAAATCAAGTTATGAAGATTTCATAGAGAAAGGAAAAGAAGACATAGTATTTATATTAAAGAAGTTTCTGTACGGTTTAAAGCAATCTCCTAGATAGTAAAACTAAAAGTTCAATAAATCAAAATTATAATATAAGATTTAAATAAACTTGTTAAAAAGCTTTTCAACAACCAATATCAACTAAAAGTATACAACCAATATTTTTTATAAAAACTACATATATATATATAATTAGATATGTTAAAGTCTAAACAATATTAAAGATTATAAACATATTAAAATGTAGGGATATTGTCTAAAATGGACACTTTCAAAAATTTACTTCAAATGAGTTCCCTGAAAAGTTTTTGAAAGCAGTAAAAATTCTCATTCGGAATTAAATTTTTAAAAGAGTCATTTTTTGTATTTAATCCTAAAATGTATTTTATTTTTCTCTGGTTTATACTATTAAGTTTAATAATTATTTATGTTCCTTTAATTTATTTGGTATTCACATATTAAAATATATTCTATCTATCTCTGGTTTATACTATTAAGTTTAATAATTTATTTATGCTCCTTAAATATGGGAAATTAACTTTCATATTTTGCTTTTAAGTTTTAAGTTTTAATTTTAGGGAAACAACAAAGGAGAATAATAATAATTGATGTAGGGATAAGACGAGAGAAGTCCAACACACATGCTGAGAGGTAATGATGTGAGAAGCCACAAATTTGGGAAACGGCATCATAGTTGTGTAATTATGGAAATAAATAAACAAATGTTGGGTGGTTGATCATTACTAAACTATAGACAACCTTTGGATCAAAATAAACATTCTTTCGAGGATTCAATTTTCTTGTTTTAAAGCAAACGATTATAAACTCATGATGACTCAAATTTAATTTGACAATTGAAGGTCAATGACACCCACTTCCGGTGTTTAATATCTATATTTTTACCTAAAATAAATTTATCGGAACTAAAGAATAGTTAACACTAAAGTTTTTGTAATGATCTTATGATGGCATGCCCCCTAGGTCCGTACTATATGTTTAGAATACAATAGATACAATTAAGTTTCGATTATTATGGACGTTTAAAGAAATGAGAATAAGTGAGACTGTGAGAGGAATGGAAGCTAGAGAAAAAAAAGGAGGGTTAGAGATCAATGAAACCAAAAAGTCAAAACAAAATAGTAGAATTTAAAAGTTGGTGACTCGAACAAAGTTACTATAGAATTTGATATACAATCAAATGGAGCTGATTACGCTTTGACTGGAGGTTAATTGAATAATGTGGGCGAAAATTTTATTAGTTGGTAACAAACCTGATCATAATTTCTCTTACCTTGGGTCATAATGTTGTTACTCGGCCTCGGCAAAAAATACGAACCTGAAACTCCAACTTAAACCTGACCCGATAAACCGGTTCATATCAAGTGTGGATCAGCATAAATACCTGAATAGATATGGCATGAATGGTAGTTTGGATTTAGGTTCTGTTGGATAATACTTGAAACTTGAATGAGTATTTGAAAAACATCCGAAGAACTTAAGCATTTACTGCTGGTTACTTTACATTCTCGATTATTTTTTGGGTTTCTAGATTATCGGATTCTTTTTTGGTAATTCAAATCATTTATGATTATTTCGAGTAAAAAATTTGAACCGCATGTATCTTAAAAAAATAGGATATAATTGGCTTTTCAAATGCATAATCCAAACTCGAAATGATACGACTTGAAATTTATAAATACCCGAATGAAACATATACCTTAGCTAGTTCTAAAAGCCCAAAAATCCTAATAATTCAAACCAAATATGAGTAGATATCCGAATGCCTACATCTAGTTGTTACCGTGTCTATATTCATCACAGTTTGTTTGTGGCTTTGACCGCGCGACAATATTAGCTATAGTCCCTACATTCAAAATAAGTTTCCACGTTTAACTAAGTACACTTTAGTTAGCTCTGATAACTAAGTACACCATAATCTACAGTTAAAATAACAAATACTAAACAGTAAAAATATGTTATTTTCAGGACTACAAACTTAATTTAGTGTTCAAATCAAACTTCCCATGTATCAAATATAGCAGATTGTTTTGAATGTGAAAAATCTAGTTCATGTAATCTACAATGATCGAATGAAAGTATTTTTTGGAGCAGTCTTTATATATTTTCTGGTATGCTAAAAGTAAAACACTAGACTCACATGACTCGATATACCAAATCTTTGACACTGCAAATGAACAATGATATTGTTGATAAACAATCTAATAAAACAAAACTAAGTTCAACGCTATTTCCTCATTTCACAGTCTCTTCTTACCACTTCTGAAAAACAGTACTTCTGTACTTTTTCCTTTTTGGACATATATGCTTGATTTATCTTTCCACTATTGACCATATACCGTTTCAAAATATCCGAAGCCATTTTTTTGTCATTTTATTTTCTTATCCCCTAAAGAATTGGATCACTCAATTTAACCAACCAAAAAAATTAAAAATTAAAAATAATTCTTTTTTCTCCGAAATCCATTCCAATATATTCGTTGCAGAAACAGGATTTACAAATTGGACCTCAAAAGTAAAAAATAAAATAGTAAAAACATTGCTCCTAATATTTTTTGTTTCCTTTTCTTTTTCTATTCATTTGCCTTTTTTTTCTAGAGGAGATTTAAAAAACAAACAGAAAATTCTAAACAGAAACAAACAAGAACATCAAAACAGAACAGACAAGAACTCAGAAACGGTTTTCACTTAACATCGTTGCTTTGCATTGAGATTTCAAGACCAGGCCATATCAAACTGTCCCCACTTTTACCTTCAATCTCCCCAATCTGCCACGTGTCACCACTACCATCAACCACCGGAATCTCTCCACCGGAGCCACCAACACCACCAAGATAATCAATACTCATCTCCTCAAGCCCATACCCGAACCCGAACCCATAATCAACCCCACCGCCTCCATTTCCAAGCGCTAAAAACGCTCCTTCGCTCTGCCCAGCCAACAAAGAACCGAAGCTTCCATAACCTGAAATTACATTACTACCCTTCACCTGACTCGCTTCGGTTGTGGTGTTGGTTCCTTGGTTCGTTGCTTCTGATTCGTGAGTGGTCGTAGTGATGACGGAAGAAGAGGAAGAAGAAGTGGTGGAGAAAGAACGGTGACGTTTTGAAGAGCTCCGGCGAGTTCCACCGCCGACGGGAACGTCACGGAGAGTACCACCTTGAGTCCAGTAACGGCGGCAAGATTTGCAGAAGTAACGAGGCTGAGCGAGGTTGTAGTTGTTGTAGTAACAGAACTTGGTGGTGGTTGAGTTACAACGAGGACAAGGCAGTGGCTCGGCTAGATTCGGCGGTGGGTAAGCCGCCGTAGAGCCCTGAACTCTGGTAAATCGAGACTGGCTTAATTCCGACGGCATTATGTTGAGTTTATTATATAAACGATAAAATAAGTAATGGGAGAAAAGTGACCGAAAGTGAAGGAGATGTTGTGAGAGCGGTGATGTGGGTTTTATATAGGCTTATAATTTTATTTTATTTCAGTTTGATTTAGTATTTGTGAAAAAAATTTCCTTCTAACTTTGAAATATTTTTAGTATTTTTTTTGGGTCAGTGACAGTCCTTCAAAAAACACTACCGAATATGTAGTTAAGTATTGGAATTATTTTACAAGCATGTTATGACAACATATATTATCATACACTAATGTTATCAAAGCTCAACACAATACTTGATGTTCTCTATATCATGAAAAAAACTCCAAACTTGTTTTTTTTTTGTTAAAGATATATATAACTCTAAACTTATAAATGTAATTATATATAAAAACATAAATTAAAAACAAGAATAAAACAAACAAAAATGATAAGTATGTGATAATTGTAGGACTGCCTCTAACGCCACTTAATAACAACAACAAAATACACATAATTCCAACGTTTTGCAAGTAATTTTTGCGGGCCTAACGTTTAGACCGTTTCTTTCACATGAATTGTGAGACAGATTCAAAGTGTAACATGCCCAACGTGTAGAGCCTAAAACTATTAACAACATTGTCTGATCTTTTAAAGTATGAAACAAAAACAATTAACTAAAATATATGTTGTCTAGTAGCTTGAGTTGTGTAACTATATTTCTAGAACATCATAAAACCAATTTTTTTCTAACTAACTAGAAATAAAATTTTGCTAAATAAAACAAGTAAATAGTCAAATTTCGTTAGACTCGTAAATACTAAATACAGAGAAGTTACTATTGGGCTTAGAATAGTATTACGGCCTAAAGAGATAACGGATTTACGTTTAAACGGCCCAATAATGAATAACCCAAATCTAAACCCATTAAGATTTTTTTGTTGATTCTTTTTGAGTTTTCAGATTTCAGAACTAACCAAACCCCTTCTTCTTCTTCGATTTCACAGCTTCAGGTCGTCGTCTTCGTCGTTGCCTCGCCGGACCTTTAGCTACTGCTTTAGTTCCAGATAGAGACGATGACTCTCTTTCACTTCTTCAACTGTGCGATTCTCACATTTGGTCCTCACGCCGTCTACTACTCCGCCACTCCCTTGTATGAAAAATTCCTCTTTCTCGATCTGTGATTTCAAAATTTCCATGGATTTTAGTTAGATCTTCTTACGCATATAGTTATCGCTTACCTTCAAACTCCGTGATCTAGAATCTTAGGCCCTTGGTATGGAATCTAGTTGTTGAGAATTTTCCCAAATTGATTTCGTTATGGTTTCTTTTGTAGAGTTAGTGTTTATCTTAGGGCTAAAACTTGTAATCGGAAATTGAATCTGCAGATCTGAGTATGATACACTTGGAACTTCCGTGAAAGCTGCTGTTGTTTACCTTGCTACTGCATTGGTAAAGGTTAGTCAACTGTAAAAAATATTTGTGCAAATGTTTGATTTGTATCTGAATCTCTTTTAGTTAAGCTTGTAACTTCATTTCTTAGCTCATTTTGTAAATTTCATGGCAGCTTGTTTGTTTGGCAACGTTTCTGCAAGTATCTGAAACTGAAGTGTTTGACCCATACCAGGTATTTTCTTGAAGCTAATATCACTGTAGTATGACTATCTGAAACTGAAGTTTTCATTTTTCCTGCTACTCCAAGAAAAATGATAAATCATCAGTGTATTCTAACTTACCTTTTCTTGGTTACTTGTTGCATTTCCTTCTTTTTTTCTGAAGTTGATATTATAGATACAAATTGTTGACTTTTGTTTTGCGGACAGGTTCTTTATTTGCTTATCTCTTTGTGTTATGATACAATGTAGATGACTAAGTATGTGTTCAATCTCCCTTGTATCAGGAAGCTTTGAAAGCAATGATTGGCTTCATAGATGTTGCTGGTCTATATTTTGCTTTGGCTCAGCTTACACACAGGAACATCTCCCAAAATCATAAGTTTCAAGCTGTTGGTCTTGGTAAGTGGATCAATGCTGCTACAAAAGTATTCTTAGCTTTGGCTGTGACATTCCGAAAATATTTTACAAATCAATGGTATCACGGTGGAACTGATTTTAGCCGGTTCATAAAAAACCTCTTGTTTCATGATTTCTGGAGGTTTCCGTAACTAGTTTCCTTTGGAGCCTTTAACCATTTCTAGACTTCCCTGTTGAATCATGGAATACCATTTTACGTTCTTTTTGTTCAGGATGGGCATTTGCGGATTCTGTTTTGCACAGGTTGGCACCTCTTTGGGTTGGTGCTCGAGGACTAGAGTTCACATGGGACTATGTTTTACAAGGACTTGAAGCCAATGCAAACCTGGTATATTAACCAATCTCTTACTTGTAGAAAGATCCATCTCTAATTGTTTCTTTACTTTCGTCTAAATGTTTGTGTCAAACCCAGGTGTTCACGATATCTTTAGCTGCGCTAGGTTCATTGATGTGGCTACGCAAGAACAAGCCAAAGACTGTGATCCCCATCATATACACATGTGCAGTGATCATCGCAACAATGCCTTCAATCACAAGCTATCTAAAGAGAGTCATGGGATGGGATTTCCCGAAAATTGTTGGGTTTGAGCTGGGGACTTCTCTGGTAATGGCTTTCTTCAGTTCTCAACTCTTCATCTTCTGTCAGAGACCTTCTTTGTGATTCCACTTCTCAGCAAAGACCAGAGACAGCTCAACTGTTTCTAGGCAGAGCTTTTTGTTAATGGGAAACTATTGCGACGTACTTTTGCCTTTGTCTTTTGCAGGATTCAGTTTTATCAAACTTTGATCTATATTTGTAGAAGAAGAATATTGAACAATCTTTTCATAAATTATTGATTACTCAACCACCAAATAGTTTACTTGTACTAGTATTAAAAACTAATCCTGTTTAGTTTTTTTTTTTCCTTTGGGTACTTTGGGAGTTTGAATGAAAAAAATTGACAAAAAAAAACTGAAATGAAAAAAAACAAAGCATAATGATAGCATTTCAGTTTCTGCTAAAGCAACTCTTTGAGCTCAATTATTGTGTATTAAAACAAAACTTGATCGACTCCCTTCTTCGATTCCACCAGAAGCAACAAAATCAACTTTGCCTTCTCGTTTTCTCCTTCTCGTTTCTTATTGTTTATCTATGGTTGTTTCCTCTTTAAGAACCTTTTGTAAAAAAAAATAAAAAAAATATGAAAGTATAATGTGCACTGGCGGACCCTGACATGAGTTACGTTGTTTTTATTCACAACTCTATTGGTAAATAGGAGAGAAATTCAGTCGATGTAACATGTAAAACATATAAAAGTATATATTTCCAATGATATTCATTGTCATCAGTATGTACATTTTATACTATCATATTATCAAATACTTTCTATCTTATTTTTACATTCAAACAAATTTAAACTAATTATTTTTTATTACTAATTAATTAATTTTGTTCTTTTTAAATAACAATCAATTAATTCTCTATAATCATTTCCTTATTAAATATTTCTCTATAATCATTACCTTATATAATATTGTAATTTTAATAGTATAAATTATGATTCTCCTATCATTTGTGTTTAATATTATTTTGCAAATTGTTTTAAATAATTATGTGTTGTGATTTAAATTTTTATAAATAGACCTATATTAACTCAATCAATAAGTAAAAAAATGTGTGTTCAATATCTCACATCGGTAGAGATTTCAATCGGATTGGTGACTTGTGGAATAAGTACAAGTAATTTCAACATAGAACATGTATAGACATAAACTTTTATGAACATTATTCGGACCTTGCTAACTTGTTGGACAGTGAAGACAATGACATGACTGTTTTTGACGGGAAAATGATGGGACCGTTTTTGGCGAGAAAATGACGGTACTGTTTTTGGTGGAAAAATGACGGTAACGTTTTTGATGGGAAAGTGACGGGACTGTTTTTGGCGGGAAATGGCATAACCATTTTGGTAGAAAAAATACGGGACCGTTTTTGACGGGAAAAATGACAAGATCATTTTTGACCGGTAATTACGAGATAGTTTTTAGCGGAAAAAATGACGGGATCGTTTTTAGCAGGAAAATTGCCAATCTCCTCTATGGCAGAAATTATGTTCTAAGATTCATGTATTTTCTAAGGGTAAGATATATACGTTTTAGCGGGAAAATTTAAAAAATTTGAGAATCGGTTAAGTTGGTTTAGTACAATTGAAATTAATTTAGTTAAATTAGTTCGATTAATATTGGTTAAGTTGGTTAAGTGATTAAGATAAATGGATAACCCATCAACCCATCAACCCATCATAACCAACTCATTAAACTTATTTTAACCATTTAACCATGAACTCATTCGAACCATGAACCCATTAAATTTAAAACTTCTAACACATTAGAGAAAATCTTATACTATTAAAGCTGAAGTACAAATTGGAATTATTCGTATTTTCAAACACCTTATTCCTATTATTACATCCAAACAATCACATAATAATTAATATTATGGAAACGTCCAAACAATCACATATATATTAATATTATGGAAACTTACACTAATTTTAAATTTCTTAAAATATTATACTTAATTTAAACCTATATATTGGAAAAATATTATTCCTCTTTCACCTTATTTAAACCTACAACAGTAAATAAATAAATAAAATACTATAATTTTATATGAAAACAATTGATCCGCGGTGTACCGCGAGTTCGAATCTAGTGTGTAATTATAAATCTTTATAAAAATTGTATATACTGATATAAAGGTGTGTATTATTAATATTAATCACTTATGATTAGTAGTAAAATGAATATAAAAACATCTTTTTAGTTTTTAATTAATGTTAAACATTTATATGCGTCACTACTTTCTCATCAACAGTAATCAATGTCGGATTATGGATGTTGACATCTTATAAGTTCTTGTTAAAATCTTGTTTGTCATAGAACATGTCCGGTAACATCATTATGTTACTTCAGACGTTTTGGTTAAATAAAAGATTTCAAAAGATATTTGTGTCAGTTAAAATATTTGAAGATCCATATGATTTTAAAATAAAATAAAATAAAAATGCATAATGAAAAATAGAAAAATTGAAAATCAAAGAATGGAAATTTTGAAGAGTGAAGACTGGTGTTGACTTATTTGAAAAATAAAAAAAATTGAAAGAAAGTTAATTATGAAGACCTGACTCAAATTTTTGGTTTGGCATTTTAGTCAGATGGTCATCAGTTTTGTGTTCGGAATTTCATATCATAAAGTCTATTATAATCTTTATATAATTATTTAAGCAATATTAAAACCAAAAGAATCTTATATTTACGTGTGATATTACAGAAAATGCTATTGAACATTTTTATAAAAAAATTCAAATCTTACTAATAAATATAACTATTTCATATTTAGTTAATAAATTCTCTAATAAATAGCACAAAATTAGTATATAGATATTTCAAATTTAAAATTATAATATTTTAACTTTAATTATATTTATTTTTTATTTAGTATCTCCTAAATAAATATGAAATTGTTTAACTAGAGTTTTTAAACAATATAGTATTTAATATTTTTAAATAAAGTAATTTTAGATATAATAATCATAAAATTAATATAATTAAATAATAATTTTGCAAATACTATTTTTAAAAATTATTACTCTCCACAAAAAATTAAACTCACTTTTTCTCTCTTATTTATTAAGGACGAAAATTAAAATAATATTTTTTACCATACAATTTTTAAACATCTGGATCTTTAAATATTCTAATTTTAACAATAAGTCAAGACGGATCAAGATAAATCTCATATCGAATTTCTAATCATTGATAGTTGATATATGAGAGTAAATCAAACAGTTATAGACTTTCTGAATAATGAGAAAATATATACTCATAACACCACTTAATTTTTACAATGAAAATATATTATAATCTAACTTATTCAATAAATTGTCAACTAATATAACCCTACACATAATTATATATTAGTAATTTTAATTAACACTACACAAGACATATATAATAATAATAATAAATAAGATACTACAAACTTAAAATATATATAATTTAAAACACTAATAATAATCTATGACAATATAAATAACAAAGTATGAAGTAGACATATATAATAATAATCTTTTTGCCACAGTGAAATGCATCTACTACACTATTAAAAAAAGTCAATTTAAAAGGTGTTTTCATACACTTATATTAAACTAAATGAATCAGGATTAATGTTATATATGTATCCAAACAGATTAAAACAATAATATTATAGAAACTAACATTGATTTTAATTTATTCAAAATCTATCTATCTAATTAAAATCAATGCATTTACTACACTATTAAAAAAGAGTCAATTTAAGAGGTGTTTCCAAACACTTATATTAAAGTAAATAAATCAGAATTAATGTTATATGTGTATCCAAACAGATTACAACAATAATAATATAGAAACTAACATTGATTTTAATTTATTCAAAATCTATCTACCTAATTAAAATCAATGCATTGGAAAAATAATTATGATTCACATTTCACTTTTGTTTTATCTTATTTTCAAATTATTTTGAACTATTATATAATGCATTTAATATAAAAAAATTTTATTTATTTTCTACATATGTTGTGATTCAAATATATTTTTTTGGAAAATTACATATCTTTTTTTGCATGAAAATTTCTATGTATTCATTTTTATGAAAAATTACAAATTTGCAATTTGTTAAAAAAATTACAGAGAAAAGTTTTTTTGCATGAACTGGATTAGTTTTAGCAAAAAAATTTATTATACATAAGATTGACAATTGAATTAGTTTTCATTTAAAAAAAAAAATCAATGTTCATCATCTCATATCAATAGAAGTGTCAATCACGCATGTAAAATCATGGACTAGATCTAAGTAGATCCATTAAAAAGTGGATAATATGGATAATCTAACAGTGGCTTGTGAATTTAGCAGGTTATGTCCGTGAATTGGCAAATCAATCTCCAGACTACCAATTTTTAATAAAAACAAATAAGTGAGATATATATATATATATATTAATAATTATATATAGTTGATGAAATATAATATTTTATATATATAAAAGTTTAAAACTTTATATATAAACTTAGAATATTTACATAAGGAGAATATTAAAAATATTTATTTTAAAAAGTTATTAATTAAAATTCTTTAAAATATTGAAATTATATAAAATTATTAAAATTAAATCAGTAGGCCGGTATGCTAATCCATTGGATATAGCAGGGCAAATTTTGACATAAGAACGATTTATAAAATACTAAAATGGGTATATAGTTGATGAAATATAATATGTGATATATTTAAAAAATTAAAGATTTTATATATATATATATATATATATATAAATTTAGAATATTACATTTATTTCTTTTAAAAAATTGTTAATTTAAACTTTTTCAAATATTGAAATTTTTTAAATTTATAAAAGTTAAATCTGCGGACCGGTATGCTAATCCATTGGATATAGTTGGGCAGATTTGACATTAGAACGATTTATAACAATCGATAACACTAACACTTTACAATTTAATGAAATTAAAATTACATATAACACTTTATAGTTTAATGAAATTGAAATAATATATCTAAAATAATATAGTTATAAAAACAAAATAAAGAAAATCTAAAAATTAAAAATTATCTTTCAAAATTAAACACACATTATTAAATTATAAAATATAAATATTTATATAAGGATTAAGAAAATATTAACCCGCGATGATGCTTACAAAGGCTCTCCAAAATCATAAAGTGAAATTCTAAACCGTCTCTCTAAAAAAGCATAGAAAAACGTGTGTTATTATCTAGTAGATAATTAAAATAACTTTTTTAACCCAAACTGTTTGATCCAGTTCTGATTCTTTAATGAAACAAATGAAACATTAATTTTTGGGATAAATGACATAATACATATAAACGAATATACATATTTTTGTTTTTTTAATAAAAGCTAACAAAAAGAATTGTAAAATATAAATTTGAAGAAAAAAAAATGATAGGAAAATAAACAAAATCATAGTAATTTTAAGAAATACAATTTTTGTGCATCTCAATAAATGAAAGACATCTATCTATTTAACTATAAAAAATGGTTAATCTAAAGAAGTATTTCCAAACCGTCTTTGGAAGGAACTTTTACAAAGAAATGTCTTATCATGTATTCAAACATATTATTAACTTCTCTATACTATTAAAAATAAGTACTATATTACCTATAGCCAAATACTATTTCAATATAATTTAAATGAAACAGTTTTAGCAAACCGACTAAAACAACAATATTAATTAATTAAATATTTTTAATAATTATTAGTTTTCAAAAATTTAAACTCACTTTCTTTCTGTAATTAGTTATGAAAAAATTATAACTAATTTTTTAAAATATGTTAACCAATTGCAAATAAAGATCTGATATCTGTATAACACTCATAGATAGTAACAAAAGCAGACTAACACAATACTCTCTTCATCAACTTTAACTGATCTGAACTGATCTGATTGTTTAACCAAGCAATCACCTAAACCAAAGTCTCGGTTTAACCTTTTGTAATGTGATATTCATAATCAGCCGCGACAAGTTAGGATATGAGGCAGAGAAGTAGCTTTATCTATCTTTTCGTTTGTAGATGGCTAAAGCATAGACGACGTTTATTCTAGAATTTTCAATTTTAGAATATTCAGTTTTATTATGAAAAGACTGATCAAAACAATAATGAAGATATGCACTAACAAAGTACGGTTCAGGTGATTAAATTAGAAGTGGTCGTTGAGAAAAGCGAACACAAACATGTTTATGTGGATCCTACACATTTATAGAGCTAAAACATAGACACATTTATAGCTCATATAGATCGTACATTTGCTTCCTTATTTACACGAAGGAATCACAAAAAGGTAAAAACAACATTGCCTAGAAAACGTACCATTAGCCAAAGATTTTAGTTGATTAACAGAGAAAATAATGGACGGTCACAATGAGATGATTTTAAAGAAAAAACGAAAAAGATAAACCACCCATCACTTTCATATAACTGAATTATTGATACGTCGATTTTCCGAATATCTCGATTCTCGTCAAATATCTACCTTAAAAAAACAATAACAAATTGACATTTGTCGCATTTATGATATCTCCACAAGTTAGAGATATAAGCATAATGAAAATCTTCCCGTATTAGTATTAATTAATTTTATATTCATCCGACCAAACTTATATTTATACGTTGTACGTACTTTTATAATAAACGAAATTATTATAGCTCTAGACTAAATATTTCAATGCATTTTATTCAGTTGGATTAGTTATTAAAAAACAAATATTTAGTCGTATAAAATGTGCATGTTTTTCCTCTGTCGGGTTATAGTAATAGTATGTTTAATCAAATAATAAAGCTTCCAACATTTTTCGTATAAATTTACACTATTTTATTATTATTTTGTTAATCAAATAATAAAACTTCCAATATTTTTCTTCCTTGAGTAGTCGGATTGATTGAGCATGTTATATGCTAATTCTTTGTCCAAAACTCCAAACGAACGTTCGATTAGTATACAACGAATATAAATATTACTACTAACTATACTCCTATTATCATATTAACCCTACTCTACGTACGGTCTTCCATAATTAAGCATTTAATGTGGATTTTTGTTCTTATTTACTTACATTACATCCCAAATCTCTTTAAAACCGAATAAAAACATTTAGTGACGTGGCACCCTCCAAACTTTGACCGACTTGTCAAGACTTCCACTATACACAACCAACCTCCCATCTCCTCCGTCTTCTTCTTCTCCTCCTCCTCCCGATGGTTCAACCACCGCTAAACACTTAACCGGTCCGGTATGACCGGTTAACACAGACACACACGTGTGATCCCTCCCTTCCCGCCTCCACACGCATATTTTCTTATCCGCCGCGCCACTAAACAACAAATTTCCGGCGGCGGCGAGACACAGCACAGCGAGTCTATGTTTCTTGAAAACTCCACAATGCTTCAACACTTTCTTCTCTCCCATCTCCCAAAAGTTCACAGCTCCATCGCTTGAACCACTATAAACTGCCACGTGGCTTATGACCAAAGCAGTGATGGCAGATTCTTGTTTGAACAAAGTCTGGACAAGACCGTGCGCCGTACGTTTCCCTCGTATCTCCCGTTTCCAAACCTTAACCGTTCCATCAGCCGAGCCAGTGAACACAAGACTCTCAACGGCTACGACAGAGTTCACGGCGTCGTCGTGAGCTTTGATAGACTCTAAGCATTTCAAGTCATGAATCCTCCAAACCTTGACCGTCCGATCCCAAGAAGCGGAGTACAACAGCCCTTGATCTTCCACTAAGCTCAAACACGAAACGGCGTCGGAGTGCTTGATCCAAAGCGCCGTACGACGTCGTCTCACTTCCACGTAGTTACTCGGCTTCACTGAACTCTTCAACACGTCTTTCAAAGCCGGTAAGCTTCCGGCGCGTGTATACACTCGCGGGTTCTTGGACGAGGTTTTCCAAACCCGGATCTTACCATCTTGATGACCCGTAAACACTCTTTCCTCCCGACAAATCACTATAGCTTTCACCAAACCGCTGTTCGATTTAAACCAACTAAATTCGTCTAAGTTTTTCCAAACCCTAATGTAGTTATTGTCCGATCCTGTGTACAAAAGATCATTCGTGGCTGCTAACGAGTAAATATGACCTTCTTCATGTACAATCTCTCCGACCAAGCTGTCTCCATCGGAATATCCACGGCTCGGGTCGGATCGAGGCATTTTGGTTCAGAATCGAGTCTTGATTAGTTTCTTCCGGAGATGGAGGAAAAGAGTTGAGAGTAGTTTGCATTATAAGAAGGTAAGTAAGCAATGAGAATATGCCACGTATTAAGTTGTAATAATGTTTTGTTTTGTTTACTTTTATTACTAAAATAAACTCCATAAGTGAACCTTGTAGATGTTGTCCGTATTGCTAAATATAGCTATATAGGGAATGAATCATGGAGTGTATGAATATATGATAACATTGTTTTATATTTGATATTTGTTTTCGTCATCATATTAAAGTAAGTGGGGGGACCTCTAATAATAAGATGGCACGTATATTATATGAAACGACTTTGTCTTCAAAGTTTCACTTTTTGAACGCGAAACTTTCAAATTGGTTTGGTTGATTAAGTAAAGAACCAATTTTGTTAAGCAAGAAGTGCTATTTGAGGATGGACATGATAAGGCTAGCGGGTTATCGCACATCATAAGATATCACCTTCTTTGGGATAGTGTATATGCATTATGCATAATCGAATAATAGTGATTTTCTAGGTAGAATTTGATTATTTTTTGTCCGGTTTACTTAATTAAAGACAACGTAGAATAATCAGATTTGCAACTTTACTAGCTATACTTCAATCAACTAAGAATATTTTAAAATTTAGCTCCCTAATAATAAAGAATGATAGATTTGTGAATGGAGCATGTAGTCTACTGATATGTATTAGTCTCTCCATATATATAATCCGAATTTAAAACCTAGTAAGATGATAAATTATAATAAAAATGAGAAATTCATAAAACATCTAACTTGAAGGAAATAAATTATTAAGTAATATGTAATACAATATCATACCAAAAATCTAACATTTTAAAAACGGGAAATATGCTATTTTTGTGTGTGTATTGCATCTTATATGAATTTGTAACATGTTTGTTATGATGTGTGTGATTCAATTTCTGATTTAGTTAAACCGATGAGATTGACTTATGAGGATTTCCTGGTTCTGGTATAGTTAATAAGCAAGGAAAGAAAGAAGTGATGTGAAGCCTCTAGTCGCGATAGAGTCTTTGCTATTGTATTGATACGCATATAAGTATCAATCTTTTATCTTTTTCTCTGTGTTTTTCATGTTCATATCGAGAGAGAGAGATCTTGAAACCGTGAGACTCCATTGTTGTAAAGCTCCTTTGAGCTAATTTCTTCTTCTTTGATAGTGGATTTCCTGATTGAATCTGGCCCCATACGTAGATTGAGTCACATCGACTTGATCGAACTGGGTAAACAAATCCTTGTGGTGTCTTCTTCATTTTACTAGCTTTTATCTATTATATGTTTGAATTGATTTTTGTGAGCTAAAGATTAAGTAATTGAGGGTGAACCAAAAAAATTCTGAAGCTCAATTTGTAACAAAGTGGTATCAGAGCTCCGGGTTTAATATCAATGGCGAAACAACGAATCGAGATCGAGAAGTTCGATGGAGCTTCAGATTTCTCGTTATGGAAGATCAGGATGATGGCTCATCTAAGTCTACTCGGATAGAAAGGTATCATCAATGATTTTAATCTAACAATGGAGGTTCCGCTAACCAAAGGCGAAGAAAAGAAACCAAAGATTGATGATGACGATTCTGAAGATGCAGCTTCAAAGACGATTACAACGAAGACTGTTATTGATCCTGAGAAGGTAGATGTCAGAACAAGCGATGAATCTTATTATCTTGAATGTGGGAGATACGTTTCTCAGAAAGATCAATCACTGCAAGACTGCAGAAGATATGTGGAGTGCATTGAACAAAGAGTTTATGGAGACTTTTCTTCCAAATCGAGTGTATCTACAATTGAAGTTCTATTCTTTTAGAATGAACGAATCTAAGAACATAAATGAGAATGCTGATGATTTCTTGAAGATAGTTGCTGAATTGGGAAGTCTTTCTATTGCTGTTGCTGAAGAGGTTCAAGCCATTTTGATCTTGAACTCTTTTCCTCAGAGTTACGATCAGCTGAAGCATACTCTCAAATATGGGAACAAAATGTTGTCAGTACAAGATGTTGTATCATCTGCGTAATCATTAGAGAGGGAAATGTCTGAGTCAAAGGACATGTCAAAGGTTACATCAGCTGCATTGTACACGACTGATAGAGGCAGACCTACCACAAGGAATAAAAATCAGAAAGGCTCAAATGGGAAAAGCAGAAGCCGTTCAAACTCTAAAACAAAGTTACTTGTTGGTTTTGCAAGAAGGAAGGTCATGTAAAGAATGACTGTTTTGCTAGGAAGAGAAAACTTGAAAGTGAAGGTCAAGGAGAGGCTAGTGTTATTACAGAAAAGTTGACATAATAAGAAGCACTGAGCATGAACGAGCACGAAGCTAAGGATAAATGGGTCATAGATTCAGGATGTACATATCACATGACATCTAGGTTTGACTGGTTCTCTGACTTTCAAGAAAACGGAGTAACCAGGATTCTTCTTGGCGATGACCATACAGTTGAATCCAGAGGATGTGGCACTATCAGGATAAAAAAAACATCTGGTTTGTGCCCAATCTCAGAAGAAACTTAATCTCCACAGGAACCCTGGCTAAATTGGGATATAAACATGAAGGTGGAGATGGTAAACTAAGATTTTACAAGAATAACAAGACTGCATTACAAGGAGAATTGGTTAATGGTCTATACATTCTTGATGGTGAGACAATATTGAGCAAAAGTTACAGTGCTCAAGTGTCAAAGGACAACACAGTCTTGTGGCATAGTAGACTGGGTCACCTGAGTTTAAATAAAATGAAAGTTCTATCTGGAAAAGGATTACTGGAAAAGAAAGACGTAAGAGAGCTATCATTCTGTGAGCATTGTGTTATGGGAAAAACCAAGAAGCTGAGTTTCAACGTTGGAAAACACAATACAGAGGAAGCTTTGGGATATATTCATGCTGACTTGTGGGGTTCTCCAAATGTAACTCCATTCATCTCTGGTAAGCAATACTTTCTTTCAATCATCGATGATAAGACCAGAAAGGTATGGCTGATGTTTCTCAAAACTAAAGACGAGACTTTTGATAAGTTTTGTGAATGGAAGGAGTTGGTTGAGAATCAAATTAACAAGAAGATAAAGATGTCAAGAACTGAAAATGGATTAGAGTTCTGTAAATCTAAGTTCAATGAGTTTTGCAGCAAGCATGGTATTGAATAACACCAGACATGTACCTATACTCCTCAACAAAATGGGGTTGCTGAGAGAATGAACATAACCCTAATGGAGAAGGTAAGATGTTTGTTGGATGAATCAGGTCTTGAAGAAAAGTTTTGGGCAGAAGCTGCAGCCACAATAGCATACTTGGTAAATTGTTCTCCTTCATCTGCTATTGATCACAACGTGCCAGAGTAGTTATGGTTAGATAGAAAGCCTAGATATAAGTATCTTAGAAGATTTGGTTCTATCGCCCATGTGCATCAAGATCAGGGTAAGCTCAGACCTAGAGCATTGAAAGGAATTTTCTTGGGCTATCCTCAGGGCACAAAAGGTTACAAGATATAGCTTTTAGATGAAGAGAAATGTGTGATAAGTAGAAATATGGTGTTCAATGAAGATATGGTTTACAAGAGCTTGAAAGCTGATAGTGATCAGACTGAGAATGTTGATAAACAACAGGTGGATACTGTTATGACTGAGATCTCAAAAGAATATGGTGACACTGCAGAGAAGTCAAATGAAGGTGGAGCTATCACACTAAGCTCCAGTGACTCTGAAGATGAGGAAATAGAACCTGCAGAGATTCGTACACCAGGAACAAATCTGAGAAACTATCAGAGCTCCAGAAAGATTCTCTGATTACACTCAATTTGCATTTGCTCTTATGGCATCTGAAGAGATTGATATTGATGAAGAGCCAAGCTGTTATCATGATGCAAAAGAGAGCAAGAACTGGGAAAGATAGAACAGAGGAATGTCTGAAGAAATGAATTCCCTGTGGAAAAACAAAACCTGGAACATAGTTGATCGTCCTATTGATCAGAAAGTAATAAGCTGTAGATGGTTGTATAAGAAGAAAAGTGGCATCCCTGGTGTAGAACCTGAGAGATATAAGGCCAGGCTGGTAGCCCAAAGGTTTTCTCAACGAGAAGGAATTGATTATCAGGAGATTTTTGCACCAGTTGTAAGACACATTTCGATTAGGATTCTAATGTCCTTAGTAGTAAATGAAGACATGGAATTAGAACAAATGGATATCAAAACGGCTTTTCTACATGGAGAGCTAGAACATGACTTATACATGGAACAACCTGAAGGCTATGAAGTGAATCCAGGAAAAGATCAAGTTTGTTTACTCAAGAAATCCTTATACGGATTAAAGCAGGCTCCCAAGCAATGGAACAAGAAGTTCAACTCATTCATGATGGATCAAGAGTTTATCAGCAGTGAACATGACCCGTGTGTCTATGTTAAACAAGTAAGTCATGATGAGTTTGTCTATCTATTGATATACGTAGATGACATGTTGCTAGCAGCTAAGAGCATGGTAGAGATTGATAAGTTGAAAGATGCTCTAAGTCGGAAATTTGAAATGAAGGATATGGGAGCTGCTAGTAGAATATTGGACATAAATATAACAAGGAGTAGAAAAACAGGAACCTTGTGTTTATCTCAGTCCAAATATGTCAATAAGGTGATTCAGAGATTTATGATGGATGAATCTAAGATCGTGAATACACCTATTGGAGCACACTTTAAGTTGTCAAAGGTCAAAGAAGACAGTGAGTGTGTTGATACTGAATTAGTCCCTTATTCAAGTGATGTGGGCAGTGTCATGTATGCAATGGTTGGTACTAGACCTGATGTAGCTTATGCTATTGGTTTGGTGAGTCGATTCATGAGTCGACCTGGAGAAATGCATTGGGAAGCTATCAAATGGCTGCTGAGATATCTTAAGGGTTTAGTGGATTTGAAGTTGGTTTATACAAAAGGAAAAGACTTCAGTGTGCAGGGTTATAGTGATTCAGACTTTGCGGCTGATCTTGACAGAAGAAGATCCATTAGTGGATATGTGTTTACAGTTGGTGGTAATACAGTGAGTTGGAAATCAAACTTACAGGATATTACTAGTTTGTCTACAACTGAAGCTGAATACATTGCTCTTACAGAAGCAGTAAAAGAAGCTTTATGGATCAGAGGTTTATTAAGTGACATGGGTATTAAGCAAGAGAAAGCTTCATCAGTTTGGTGTGATTCTCAGTCAGCTATATATTTGTCAAAGAACACCTCTTATCATGAAAGAACTAAACACGTTGCTACTAAGTTCTATTTCATCAGAGATATGATTGAAGCTGGAGATGTTGAAGTATTGAAGATACATACGTCAAGAAACCCTGCAAATATGCTTATCAAAGGCATACCAGTTCACAAATTTGAAGTATCCTTGGATTTTCTAAGACTGCTCAGGTAAATGCGTTATTGCATTACAGCCAAAGGTTAGTTCCATGTTTGTGCAGTTCACTAGAAAGAGTTGAAACTTGAATCAAGGTAAAGTGTTATGATGTGTGTGATTCAATTTCTGGTTTAGTTAAACCGGTGAGATTGACTTATGAGGATTCCCCGGTTCTGGTATGGTTAATGAGCAACGAAGGAAAGATGTGACGTAAAGCCTCTAGTCGCGATAGAGTCTTTGCTATTGTATTGATACGCATATAAGTATCATTCTTTTATCTTCTTATCTGTGTTGTTCATGTTCATATCGAGAGAGAGAGAGAGAGAGAGAGATCTTGAAACCGTGAGACTCCATTGTTGATTGCCCAATTGAATCTGGCCCCAGACGTAGATTGAATCACATTGACTTGATCGAACTGGGTAAACAAATCCTTGTGGTGTCTTCTTCATTTTACTAGTTTTAATCTTGTATATGTTTGAATTGATTCTTATGAACTAAAAATTGAGTAATTGAAGATGCACCAGAAAGATTCTGAAGCTCAATTTGTAACAACGTTTAAAAAAGACATCAATCGTGGAAATTTTTCTTTATAAGTTTTACGAGTTTCTCATGTTTTTCAGCTGACCAATTCACTGCATCTTTACTAAGGTATTTCCGCAAGTTTAATGAGACGAGTCAAGTTAAAAATACCTCTTAATTTGAATCATCTAATTATGCCTTATGTCTATAATCAATATTGCTTTACATTGAGTGTCTTGTTCTTTGATTCATGTATATATAAACTCTTGTAATTCATCTAAAATGATACTCGATGGTTCATCATTCCACGTGTCGAGTGATACCACAAACCTAGAGCTCATAGGTTACCATTTTCATTGAAATAGTTGTTAAATTGGAATCATGTGTCAATGTGGAGCAACCCATACTGTATTGGCCCAACCACTATGTTTTCTACCCACATATGGACATCTTATGGACCTTAGACACATGCTCCTCTTTCACCCATTGTTTTTATTTTGATAAATCTTATAACCATTTATTCTGTTTTCTTTCAGTCGTATCAACATAGAGTACTCCTGAAGCACTCTACTTCAATAACAAACCATAAATTATTTGTATGCGCTTTTTAATAGTTTTAATCGCATAAAGGCGGTATGCTTACCATCAGAAAAAGGATTAATTGGTAAAATAGTCATTTTTTTGAAACATAATTGGATAAATGGACAAGTTATTATTTACAATTAGTTTTTTTTTTTATGAATTCACTCTAATTTCTTCTCTAATGGAATAGATTAGTAGAATTATGAGTTGTAACACATAAAACCTACTTTATTCTATTCAATTTTTGTGTATTTAGGTCGTACACGTAATCTTTTTGTACATCAACTCATGTCTATACACTGACTTTCTTCGTACACCAAATAGAATATTAGATATTGTAGAATATTTACAAAATCTCAGTGTTTGAGGTAGTACACTAAATCAAATAAAAAATGGTGTACACGATCTTGAAAGATCTGGTGTAAAAGTTTTGGTGTTATATACGGTGTACATAGTTGTATAATATTTTTAATTATAAAATTATGCAAAATGGATTTTGTTAGATTCATAAAAATATTTTAAAAAATAAAATGTTATTTTTATATTTTTCTGAAATTTGATTCATGAGATAATAAAAAATTAAGAAATTTTAAGAAAAAAAGAAAAACGAAAAAAAACTAAAAGTGACTCATTTATTAATTGTAAATAGTAAAATGTCTATTTAAGCTATTACTTTTTTAAAAGTGACCATTATCACAATTTACCTAAAAAAAATGGCAAACATACTTTTGTTATTTTATCATGTTTAAAAGAAATCTACTTGAAAAAACAGAAAAATCTCTTTGTTATATTAGTCCTTGTTTATTTGTTATATTATTGTTATTATTATTTTATGTTGTATTCTCTCTCTATGTTTTAAATAATTAGAGAGAAAATTAAAACAAATCTTTGTTTTGATCCTTAACTATAAAGTATGTCATTACAAATTATATGAAACGCTACTACAGTCAGGGTTGGTCCATCGATTGGCCTTAAGCGAGATTAATTTTTTTTCCTGACATATAGTAACCTTTTTCAACTAATTCAAACGAAATAAACATAATTAAATTCTACTCTAAAGTAACGACATAAAAAAATTAAGCATTAAAACCAAACAAAAAGTTAAACCAAAATATAGAGTCATAGTGGAAAGATTCTGTGAGTCTCAGTCATGAGCTGAATAAAACTTAGGACTAAATACCACTTAGTAAATATGATTTTTTTTGCATAAACAAAAAAGAATGATAGTTATTGCATATTCCAAAATAAATATGATTACATTTGCATAGTCCAAAAAGTTTTTAATAAATATTCAAAAAAAAAACTAAATTTTTTTAACACAACAAATTGTTGGGTAATAAGCCTTGAGGCCGGCCTAACTAGAGTTTGTTTGTATATTAATGAGAGTACATAGAAGCACCTAACTGGTTTGGATCGATGGAGCTTTGATTCTCTTTCTCTTTCAATTTAAAGTCTACTTTCACAAAGTTGCTATACCTTTAATTAAGTTTAAGATTCTTCGTGCACTAAGCGTTTTAGCGAGAATCATTTCATAATATAAAACTAATTAGGATAAGTAAAGGGAGAATTTCAAAAATGCTGATTCTTTTTGTATTTTCTTGGAAAAAAATAGTAAAGTCTCAAAACGTGTTTCATGAGATCGCATTTATCATTTCTCTTTTGCAACCTTATTTACTGATAGCATTATATCAATTTCAATTATGGTTTTTTTTTTCAATTCTGTTACATAAATAATTTCGTTTTAGGACAATCTTTTTCTTTTTAAAAAGTATTTATTAACTTTTAATGAAACATTTTATAATAAATAGATAAATTTATCTAGTCAAAATTAATTAAACAGGATAAAATAGAATATTTTACTTTTACATGTATAATTAAATAATGTATTCAACTTTAGTTTTTTTTCTTTAATTCGTGTAAAAATGTCAAACAAACAATTATATTATATATTAAAACGGAAAGAATACTCTTTGATACCCTAAAGATGAGAAATATACACACTACCTTTTAACTAGCCAATAAACCATGTCGAGACATTGCTACATCAAAATAAGTGTTCTACAAATAATAATTTTTCAGAACACTTTACTGTGTACAATAACCCCAAAAATATGGATCATTCATCATAACCACACAGACGAATATCGTCGGTATAAACCCCCTTAATTGTCATTATCCATTACATGGCTTCTTCATTAGCCAAACCCAACGAGAAAGACAGGAACCAGATCAAGATTCATGAAGATACTGAAACCCCAGACTTTGTGACCACTCATATATGTATCAAACGTATTCATACTACACAAGCACTAGATCGAGAAGTGATTCTACGAAGTATACGTCAGCGTCGACGCGCAAATAAGGTCAGATCGGTATTCCAACTACTGTTTGGTTTCCCGTTTCTAAACAAAAAACACGATGGTAATGACGACCAAGATCCTGATGATGTTGGTTTTTAAGTTGTAACTTGTAACTTGCATATGTTAGTTGTGAACCTGTGTACATATAATCAAATATATCTTTTTAATTTATGTGTGCGTGTGTGTTTTTTTTTTTTAATTATGGAAGTTAAAACAGAGGAAGTTTGAATAATTTCTGTTTCTTCTCTACTAAAACAAACTTTAGCCAACAAATATTATCATTATAAGAGCGTCAAATTTGGCAAAAATACTTGGTAGGGTAGTAGTTGTTTTATAACCAAACGAGTTTAAGGCTCCTAATACCATTAATATTTTTTTAAAAAATAGTTGTTTATAAAATGGGCAAAATAAATTTATCTTAGATCCAAAAAAAAAAAATTAATTTTGGACTTTAGACATCAAATGTTTTTGGGCCAGCCAAGTGAATTGGCCAAAACCTCCCCCCATTGCATTGCATCACATTTGCAAAAAAGTGGTTAAATCATTATTTTTGTTCTCCTTTTTTTTTTTTTGACGTCGATTATTTTTTTCTCTTAAATCAGTTGTTTCATAGGATTAGAGATACTATTTTAGAGAAGAGCATCATCATATTTAGCAAGGGTTAGAACTGTGTAATAGATTGAAGTAAGTGTTCTATTACTTCAAACATGTTTTCAAATTTTGTAAATTTTGGATTCATGGAAGATGTGACTGTAAAATGTTTTGCGGCCGATATTGCATTGTATTGGAGATAGAGAATATATTTAGATACTTGTAAATATATATTGATATAGTCCATAGCCCATATTAGAGGGTTTAAGGAGGTGCTAAACTCTTGTATAAATATCAATGTTTTGTGAATTAATAAAAACAAGCTAGTTTGATATCTAATTCTGCATGGTATCAGAGCTAAGCTCTATACAAAACCCCTAAAAATCTTTTCTTTCGCCATCCGAAAGATCTTGTTCGAACTCGAAGTTTGAGTTCGTGTCCTGTTTGTGTTCTTCTATTTGTTCGAGTTCGAGCAAACGTTCGTAACTGATCTCCTAAGTTAAGAGATCAGATTGGTGTTTCTCTTCGTGTCAAAGAAATTTCTTGCGACATAAGTTGTGTCTTGTAGTTTTGAAAATCCGACGGGTACGGTGGTGCCTATGTCGTCTACTCCTTCTCCTTATGCGTTGTCTAGTTTCGATAACCCTGGAGCTTTGATATTTGCGGTGATGCTCAACGGTGAGAACTACATCGAGTGGGCAAAAGATATGAGTAATGCGCTTCAGGCGAAGTGGAAAACAGGTTTTATTGATGGATCAATCTCAAAATCAGCCGATAACAGTCCAGACCTAGACAACTGGAGAACTGTGAACTCGATGATCATTGGTTGGATTCGAACTTCGATTGAATCAAAGGTGAAATCCACGGTTACAAACTTACAAGTACTTATCAATTGTGGCTTGATCTCAAGCAATGTTTCTCAGTCGGGAACAACGTACTTGTTCATCAACTCAAGAGTAAACTTGCTGCGTGTCGACAAGATGGACAATCAGTGGTTGAATACTTTGGTCGGTTGTGTGTTCTTTGGGATGACTTGTACAACTACAACCCTTTTCCCGCATGTACTTGTGGTGCTTGTTCTTGTGGTCTTTCTACAAAAATCACAACTTCACGTGATGAGGAAAAGCTTCATCAGTTTCTTATGGGTCTTGATGACTCTCGTTTTGGTAGCGTGTGTACCACACTGATTGGTATGACCCTCTTCCCTCTATTGGTAAGCGTATTCTTGGGTGATTAGAGAAGAACAACGTTTTCAATCCGCACGCTCTTGTGAGAGCCAACATGAGGCTGTAGGGTTCATAGCTCGTCGGGAGATATCTAATGAAACCTCACCAAAATTGGACACCTCGGTCTTGAAAACTCCTAACAGGACTGCGGTGTGTGAACATTGTGGCCGGGGTGGTCACGAAAAGAAAGAATGCTGGCAGCTTGTTGGCTTTCCGGACTGGTGGGTTGAGAGGTCCGAGCATCGGACTGCTGGTCATGGTCGAGGACATGGGTCCGGTTCAGGTCGCGGTAGGGGACAACCTACTACAGCCTCACATGCCACAACATCCAACGCATCCACTTTTCCCGAACTCACACCAGATCAATGGAAAGTTTTGCAACACATGATTCACAAGGAGTCCAGCACTCATGTCTCCGAAAAATTGTCTGGTAAGAAAGACTTAGGTGATATTTTTCTTGATTCTGGAGCTTATCACCACATGACTGGTAACTTGTCTCTTTTAACCCAAGTATCAAGTATACCACCTTGTTCGGTTTTGTTTGCCGATGGAAGTAAATCTTTTGCTCCAAGTGTGGGCGTGTTCCACTTAACTGAAAACGTCTCCTTAACTAACGTGTTATACGTTCCAGCTCTTAATTGCACTTTGCTTTTGGTTTCTAGAATATTGAAACAAACCAAGTGCATAGCTATGTTTACTGAGATAATGTGTGTTTTACAGGACCGTTCTTCGAAGACTCTGATTAAAATCGGTGAAGAGCGGGGTGGGGTTTACTACTTAACAAAGTGATTTCAGCAAAGATTCATAATGGCGGCATCAGTTCTAATGAAGCGTTATGGCATCAACGTCTGGGACATCCTTTTTTTCAGTACTTTTGGATTTACCTATGTTTTCTAGTTACTCAAAATCTGCTAGTTCTCAACCATGTGATGTATGTTTTAGAGTTAAACAGACCCAAGAGGTGTTTTATGATAGTTTTAATAAAGCCGAAGATTGTTTTTCTTTAATCCACTGTGATGTTTGGGGACCATACCGTGTACCATCTTCTTCTGGTTCCGTCTACTTTTTAACTATAGTCGATGATTTTTCAAGAGCTGTGTGGACATCTCTTATGACAGCAAATCGGAAGTCAAATCACTACTCCCAAATTTTATAGTCTATGTGGAAAAACAATTTGGTAAAATAGTAAAAACGGTTCAAAGTGACAATGGAACTGAGTTCATGTGCTTATCCCCATTCTTTTGTGAGCATGAGATTATACATCAAATCTCTTGTGTTGGCACTCCACAGCAGAATGGTCGAGTGGAAAGAAAACATCGCCACATTCTCAATGTCGCACAAGCATTGTTATTTCAAGCAAGTTTACCGATTAAGTTCTGGGGGGAGGCTATTCTTACGGCTGCTTATGTTATTAATCGTACTCCCTCATCCATTCATAAGGGACGTTCTCCGTATGAAATTCTTCATGGAACGGCTCCATCATCTGAGAATCTCCGAGTCTTTGGCTCCAAATGTTACCCTCATCACGTTGATCGTAGTAAGGACAAGTTTAGTCCAAGAGGTCGGAGGTGTGTATTCATCGATTATCCATTTGGCAAGAAAGGCTGGAAGGTTTTTGATATGGAGAAGAATGAGTTTTTGGTTTCAAGAGATGTGGTATTTCAAGAGAATGTATTCCCGTTTTCCACAAGTAACTCCAAGACATCTACTCCGTGCATCTCTGGTGATATTGACATTGTCACTGATGAGGATTGGATATTTGATATGCCGTTGCAAGACAAGGAGAGCTCGAGCGGGCCTTCACCACCTGTTTCAGCCCCGATAATAATTGTGGCTGCTCAGCCCAAACCCGTTATGGAGCAAGTTACGTCTCATGCTCCGGGTTCTACTCTGCAGGTTACCACAACCTCTACTGCTCCTTCGTAAGTAACAGAGACTCGAGTGAGATGAGTTCTCTGGTACTTGTTCCTACGGCTTCAGCCCCGTCACCACCATCAGAACCACAGTTTGGTCCTGGAAAACGTGAGGTTAAGCCAAATGTAAGGCTACAAGATTATATTCTCTACAAAGTTCATGCTTCTCCAGCCATCAAAACCCACCCCACGCTCACCGGCTCCACTTCTCAGTCATTTGTTACGGTCCAAGGTAACAATCTGTCTCTTTTAAACGACTATATTTCTGATGTATCTTTTTCTTCAAGACATCGGCGTTCCTCACTGCAGTGCAATCTAATAAGGACCAAAATATTTTAAAGAGGCCGTTTGTCTCAAAGTCTGGAACAATGCCATGTCAAAAGAAGTTGGTGCCTTGGAAGGGTAACATACGTGGGATATAGTTGACTGACCACCAAATAAAATTGCCATTGGTTCTCAATGGGTTTACAAAACAAAGTATAATGCTGATGGGTCCATCAAACGTTATAAGGCGAGACTTGAAGTTCAAGGAAATAAGCAAGTTGCTGGTGATGATTACAATGAGACATTTGCTCCCGTAGTTAAGCTAACTACAGTCCATACTCTTTTGCGTCCGGTTGCCGCAAACCAATGGGAAATATATCAAATGGATGTTAATAATGCTTTCTTTCATGGTGATCTTGATGAAAAAGTTTATATGAAGTTGCCTCCAGGTTGTCATCACACGCATCCATGAAAGGTTTGTCGACTTCAAAAATCTTTGTATGGTCTTAAGCAAGCACCAAGATGTTGGTTCAAGAAATTATCTGATGCTTTGCTCCGTTTTGGGTTCATCCAGTCCTATGATGATTACTCGTTGTTCTCCTACACACGCCATAACATCAAGCTCCGGGTTCTTGTCTATGTAGATGATTTTTTGATCACTGGAAATGATAGTTACATGCTTCAAAAGTTTAAAGATTACTTGAGCCATTGTTTTTCTATGAAAGATCTCCGCAAACTCAAGTATTTTCTCAGTATTGAAGTCAGTCGGGGACCGGAGGGCATTTTCTTAACACAATGCAAGTATGCGTTAGATATCATTGCGGATACAGGTGATCTAGATTCAAGAAAAGCATTTACACCTCTGGAACAAAACCAAAGTTTGGCACTTGATGATGGTCCACTTCTCGTTAATCCAAAGAAATATCGACGTCTCGTTGGGCGTTTGATTTATCTCACTAATACACGTCCGGACTTGAATTACTTCGTTCATGTACTATCCCAATTCATGCAGGCACCTCGTGAGGCTCATTGGACTGCTGCTTTGCGTGTCGTTTGGTTCTTGAAGGGTTGCCTGAGTCAGGGTAAAAGCAGATGTAGATTTGTCACTTACGGTGAATTGTGACTCAGATTGGTCGTCGTGTCCGTTGACAAGGAAGTCCATCAGCACGTATGTAGTTTTGCTTGGGGGTTCCCCAATTTCTTGGAAGACTAAGAAACAAAAAAACAGTGTCTCATTTGTCTGTCGAAGCTGAATATAGCTATGGCCGTTGCTCTTCGTGAAATTAAATGGCTGCGTCGGTTGTTGGAAGGGTTAGGTATCAAACAAGCTGCACCTACTCGATTATGCTGTGATAGCAAAGCAGCCATTTACATTGCAGCGAATCCGGTCTTCCATGAACGTACAAAACATATCAAGAATGATTGTCATGCAATGCGAAATGCAGTTCGTGATGGTATATTTCTACACAGCATGTTCGCACAAATAATAAGTTGGCTGACATATTTACGAAAGCACTGGATCAACGTCAATTTGATTATATCATGTCCAAGTTGGGCGTTCATCATCTTCACGCTCCAACATGAGGGGAAGTATTGGAGATACAGTTATAATATATTTAGATACGTGTAAATATATATTGATATAGCTCATAGCCCATATTAGAGGGTTTAAGGAGGTGCTAAACTCTTGTATATGTTTTGTGAATTAATAAAGACAAGCTAGTTTGATATCTAATTCTTCACATTGCATTGCAAGACATCAGCGAATAAAAGTGGTAAATCCAAGGTTTTTTCGTAAGTCTTGAGTTTCATAGCATATGGAAATTAGATTAGAGAAGAGCATCACACTACAAGAAAACATGCTAGAACTGACGGTCATATCCATCGGAAATCCGTCAGAAACAAACGATTCTGATGGATTTCCGACGGATATGACCGTCAGCTCTAGAGCGTCAGAAAATGGAAATATGTCAGCAATCTGTCAGAAATATCTAACGGCTTTGTGACGGGTATATTTCCGACAGCTTCTCGATGGTTCCTGATGTCAGTAGTTCTGTCAGAATAATCGTCAGAAACATCCGTTAGTTAACCGTCGGAATTCTGATGGATTTGTGACGGATTTAGTATTATTTGTTTTATTGATTAAATATTAAAAATATCATATCGGGTATTATTTATCAAATTTTTCAGTTTAAATTATTGACATTAAATTACTGAAACTAAATTATTCAAATTATATTATTCAAATAAAAAAACATAAATATTGAAAATAAAAGGAATATGTAAACTAAAGTCATCGAGCAGATTGGTATTTGATCATGAAATCTTTGATTAATTTCTTCTGCACTTCCATTGCTGCTTCCATCTCGGCCTTTGTCGTTGCATTTACTTGAGCCAATTCGTCATAGCGATGATCACTCTCCTTATTGGCTTCTTTCATTGTTTTCACCTCTTTCTTCAAAACCTCAATCTCGGAAACTTTTTCTTCCAGTATCGTCCTAAGCTCAGAATCTTCAGAATGCCTTGAGGTGGCAAAAGATCGATTGTGGTATGCCTTAGGAATCCCAAAAAGACGACCTTTGCTCTTTGGAGTTGCCTAAGATGCAAAGACAATCAAAATTTAAAAATTACAAAATAAATTATCAAAATATAAATTAATAAAAGTTCTACTTACTTCCATTACAAACTCGTTCAACTTTTCGAAAGGAACCTCGTTAAGAGAACCACCTTCTCCTTCAGGCTGAGATAAACAATACTCTTCTGCTCGTTGCTTGACGGTCTCGATGAGTTTCCGAGCAACTTGGTCTTTAATTAGCTTTGTCTTTTTGTTGGTGTGAATATCTTCCACTAACTGAAGATATGATGGATGCACACCATCTTTTTGAAACTGTAAATTAAAAAATAAGTAGTAATCATAATTAGTGAAACAAACGTTTTTATCATCACATCAAATTTGAACCAAAAACCCCAAATCCAGTCAATGACAAGAAAAAAACAAAATATATCAGAAGAAGTTCAAAACCCCAAATGCAGTCTCATAATCTGTTGAATCCTTCAAGCTTATCATCACAACATGGAGGAAACAAACGTAAATAACATAGAGCGTACTAACAATAACCTGCAGCAAAGAACTACACAAGATTCAAACTATGCAGAGAGAAAAACCAGAAGAAAACATTATCTAGCTCTAAGAAGCTCTTCATCTAATAAATCCATATGCAATTAAAATGATCCTCTTTAGCTTCAGTTAATGTTAAAAAAATGAAGATAAATTAAAACAAAGAGAATAAAAACTTACAAATTCTTCTTCACGAGAAAACAAGCTTTTAGCTCCAGCGTTGTGCGTTGCAATTCCCGCACCTCCACGCGTGCTCATCCGGTTAGTAGAACCCGTTTTGGAGGTTGCTGCAGTCTCTTCTAGCTTCCAATAAGAAATCAACTGATTCCAAAGGTCCGGTTTGTAAGCCATCTCCTTTGGCACCTGTTTGAGCTTCCACTTGTCCTTCCATTCGTTCATCTTCTGTGTGTACTTTCTTGCTGCCTTAATGTCAAACTCAGCTCTAATCCTTGACGTGTGCTCAACATTCCAGTTAAAATCTTGCTGCAAAAGTAAAACTTATATTAACTAACATATTAAAAAAGATAGTAAATATACAAAAACAAATGCTTACCGCATATTGTTTAAACCAAAGGTCTTTCTCTTGTGGAGGCATGTTGGAGTAAGTGGGGTAGGGATGCTTAAACATTCCATTAAGCATCCGATTCATTGATTTAGTTATCCCATTATTGGAATAACCAAACCTACAAAAACGATCACATATTACATGTTAGTAGAATATATATATATATATATATATGTATCCATATATTTTATAAGAATTTAGAACAAAAAAAACATACAAAATTGCTCTGTTAAGACGCTGTGGATGAATTCTTGTCATGTCTTCTCCGCTGGTTCGAGAGATGAAGTCTTCGACACTCATTTGTGTTGGTTGAGTCTCCGGAATATGACTAAACGTGTTCTGTGAACCACTCGCACTAACCCCACTATCTCAAACCTCACAAGCCCTCACCCCACCTGCACTTGAGC
Source organism: Cardamine flexuosa (assembly GCA_963555745.1). NCBI lineage: Eukaryota > Viridiplantae > Streptophyta > Magnoliopsida > Brassicales > Brassicaceae > Cardamine > Cardamine flexuosa. The sequence goes on along the minus strand of OY743214.1, from coordinate 23,721,077 downwards.
CACCTCGTCTAACACTTGAACGTCCTGTAGCAAAGTTTCCATAATCCCTTCAAAAAGAATTTAAAATCATCATAAACAATATATCCAAAGATTCTAAATCATCCATAAATTACCCGTTAAAACCATCCAAATAAAAAAACTAAACCATTGTAATCAAATCTCTTCCAAACCAAATCTTATTGCTCAAATCAAACAAAACCTTTGTAAATTATCTCTTCCAAGTGAAAAGTACAACACAAAACTTATAATTCCATAACAAAACAGAATCAAGCTGATGGAAAATCCAAAACAGGGGACATGTGAGAAGGACACGAGCACACAACAATCAAAGAAACAATTTTTACTCTAAGAGAATTGATTAATGTCAAAGGAACTCGTCGGGATAGTATCTCGTACAAAACAATCCCTAATTGGAACATAGAAACCCAAAATCAGACATCAAAAGCCCTAAAAAACCTTCAAAATCCCTATATCTAACATCTCAATACCTAAATATAGCTTAGAAATCCCGAAATCACTAACCCATTCATAAATAAACATAAATTTTATCATTAAAGTTTGGAAACTTACTAATTTGAAGTGTGATTACTGGCCATTAGTTAAATTGGAGAATAGATGGAAAATTCACAGTGATCAAGGAGAAGAGAAATCGAGAGGAGAAAGAGTTTCTAAGTTTTTGTGAGTTTTTTATTTTGGAAAAATTTGAGGTAGCGCGTAATTTGGAAAAATTTGAGGTAGCGCGTAATTTGGAAAAATTTGAGGAAGATACGCGCCTAAAATTTCACGTGCTTGTCGGAAATCCGTCAGCAAATTCCGACGGCATTCGGACGGAATTCTGACGGGTTTGGGGTTAATGGTTAAAAATCATTCCATTTCACCATAAATAAGTTTATACATAAAGATCTTTATGATTTTAGTGTCATAAAAATATTCGTAACCTTAATTTATATCTCAAATAACATACTAACAATTTTAAATTAACAAAATTTTAAATGTCACATAGTGTATATGGTAGTTTACTAAATACTTAACTTGTAATGGTGAGAAATCTTTTAATCCCAAAAATTTACTTGTTTATAGGACTATTTGAGAGGTTTTACAAGAAAAATAGTTATTGGATCGTATTTAACATTAGTTAGTGTTGATCATCATAAGTTTAAACCCCTAAACCTCAAACCCATCGGAAATCCGTCAAAAATTAGTGACAGATTTCCGACAGAGTACATTAAACATGTGTTCCATGTTGTTAACATGATTATTATATACAGAAATCTGAAATCCGTCGGTAGCCCGTCACTAGTTTCCGACGGAAAACCGACGGGTATATATTTAATTACATATATTTATAATTTTCTATTTTTATAAAATCAATGTATGTAATTTTGTATATTTATACATTGTTACGATGGATTTATATATTCCTAATTTTAGAAATTTCATATAGTTATATATATTTTATAAAATATATAAATGTAGTTTTATAAATTATACATTGTTGTGATGGCTATATATATATATTTAATTTTTGATGATTTTTTGGTTGTGTTTTCAAAATATTTATTTTGTAAAATATATAGCGGATTAAAAAAGGAAAAATCAATAAGGTAAAATAAATTATTAGAAAGTATGTAAACTTCATATATAAACTTGAAAAATCTAATTGTTTGTTACATTTATTGTAAAACTACTCAGAATCTGATGACGTTCCATGTGAAGGAATCGAGTCGGTATCATCAGAAAATTCTCCATGTGATTCCTCTGAATCTGAATGCACAATATCATCGCCAAATTGTGTAAAATCAACCACAAGATCAATATCAAATGAAGGCTCAACTGGAGCCATTTGAACACCCCCAGTTGGTTGTAAAGGATCGTGTTCAGAAACTCCATATATTCTTCCTCTTGGGTTAATTGATGTCACTGTGATCCAAGGATCTGTCCGGTGTGTGACTCGAGGGTACCGAATGTAGCAAACCTAAAACAATTAATGATTAGTAGTAGAAAATAATATTAGTAACAACAAATGTATTTATAATAACATACTTGTTCTGCTTGTGACGCAAGGATGAATGGATCATATTTAAGTAGTCTTCGTCTTGAATGAACCGATGTAACGCCAAATTGATCAACAGTAACACCACGACCAAGGAATGGATCATACCAATCACAAATAAATACAATACACCTCAAGTCCAACATTCCTGGATATCGAACTTGCAATATTTCATTCAGGATTCCGTAGTAAACAACATCACCAGAACGAGCCGAGATACCATAATCTGAAGTTGGCCTACTATATCTAGCCTCATGAATCCGAAATGCATACCCTCTTGTGCAATACTTAGGGTATGAAGTTGTAATGTAGTTCGGACCGTTAGCTAACTCCACTAACCATGTGTCAAATGTTTGACCATTTGCGATTCCGGTACTTACCTATAAAAAATTAGTAAAATAAAATTAATATGTATAATTATTTTGAACAAAATTTTGTTTTCAAACACTTACATATCTCTGCAACCAAAGAGCGAATTTCTTTTGTTTTAAATTCTCAAGTTCTTCCTCGGTGTGAGCCGGATAGTCCGCACGTACAAGCGCCATGTAAATCCTAAAAGAAAGCTTAAAATTTTAAATATCTAATTAAACGAAACAATTAATTATTGGTATTTTCATTAAGCAAAAACGTACCTTTCATATGGTTCAATATCTTCACAATTTGTGAAGATATACATATGCAAGTGTGTATACTTCTGCTCCGTGAGATTTCGTGTCTTTCTTTTTCCACTTGCCCGGCCAACTTGGGCAAACAAATCGGGGACAATTAAGGGATAAATCGGTCTCTCACCTCTATCATCATGCCGAGAAGGACGTCGACTCTTGGTACGAACTTCTGATGGAAGATAATATTCAGCAAAGTATGATGCTTCTTCATTGAGGCTCTGTGCAACAATAGATCCCTCAACTTTGCTCAAATTTTTAACCTTTTTTTTTAGATGACACATGTAACGCTCAAAAGGATACATCCACCGATATTGAACAGGACCTCCTAGTGTTGCTTCTCGTGGGAGGTGGACTGGAAGATGTTCCATAACATCGAAGAAAGACGGAGGAAAACTCTTCTCCAGATTGCAAATGATCTTCGGTATGTTATCCTCCAAATTGCGAATACCCTCAGATGCAAGCGTTCTCGAGCACAAATCTCTAAAAAAAGCACCAACTCCTGCATTATTAATTTAGTTAGTAAACAAATTAATATATATGCATTGTAATTAGATAAAAGTGAAAAAATCATAACAATATTAATATTTTTTTTTTCCTATTTGTTCGGGAAATTATATTTTATTTACTTAATTAAAAAGATTGTTTATTTTATTCAGAAATTTACATATTTATTTATTTAATTAAAAAGCTAATTAAAAATAGAAACACGTTTTGTTAGAAAAAATGATTGAAGATAATTATATTTATATTTATTTAACTAAATACAATAAGTTTTATTTATATTATATAATTTTAATTATTTATTTAGGTATTTTAGTTATGTTTTAAATCTCTTCTATTTAAATAGGAAAATAATAACTTTTGACACAGATTTATGTGTGGAAAAATTATTAAAAAAAATATTAGATGTATTAATTGGAAAAATATATTAAGTTAGAGATTTTTTATGATATTTTCCCTAGATAAAATTATAGAAATAACAATATATATACCTGCAATAGCTTGACAGACATTTTCTTCAAGTAGAAAATGGGAGTAACCGTTGCATCACTACATGACAGTCATGACTCTTCATTCTAGTGAATTTCTCTTCTCCATAATCAATACAATTGCGCAGATTAGATGCGTATCCATCAGTGAATTTTACATCTTCGCGAATCCAATCAAAAAATTCTTCTTTCTTAACTGTTGTTAACCGGTAGCCAGGGAAAGGACACGTTTTACCATCCGGCAACACTTCAAGAAAATCGCGAGAACAAATCAATGACAAGTCTAATCTAGACTTCATATTGTCCTTTGTCTTCCCTTTGACGTTTAAGACGGTGTTCATGATGTTGTCAAAGAAGTTCTTTTCAATGTGCATGACATCTAGATTGTGCCTCAGCAAATGGTCCTTCCAATAAGGCAAATCCCAAAAAATACTCTTTTTGTGCCAATTATGATTTACACCAGCACCGTAAATTGGATCATGTCCATTACCTCCACAGTTTGGAGTCCTCTCAGCACCAAAATCTCTTAATTGTTCCAATATATAACTACCGTCTATCTCAGGAGGTGGACAATCAAACACTTGCTTATTTTTTGTAAACAATGTCTTCGACCGACGATAAGGATGAGAACTTGGTAGGAATCTTCTATGACAATCAAACCAACTCATTTTTCTTCTGTGCGTCAATTGGAATGCATCAGTGTTGTCTTGGCAATATGGACACGATAATCTTCCATGGCATACCATATGCTGGGAAGTCGCTTATTGTCCACATAAGAATCGCACGCATCTTAAAATTCTGCTGACATGAAACATTATACGTCTCGACACCATGATTCCATAACATTTGTAACTCATAGATCAATGGCTGGAGGAACACATCAAGTGATCTCTTTGGATGCTCTGGACCAGGAACAAGAATGGAGAGAAACAAAAACTCTCTACGCATGCACATAGATGGAGGCAAATTGTAGGGAGTTACGATTACATGCCACAGCGAATATTGCCTTCCATGCTTTCCAAATGGGTTAAAAGCATCTGTACACAATCCAAGGTATACATTCCTTCTCTCGTACGCAAAATCAGGATATATTGATTGGAAATGTTTCCATGCTTCTGCGTCGGAAGGATGTGTAATCTCTCCTTCTTGACTATGCTCTGCATGCCATCTCATTGGCTCTGCCGTACGTTGAGATTGATACAACCTCTTCAACCTCTCTGTTAACGGTAAATACCACATCCTTTTATATGGAACTGGAACTCTGCCACCAGTTTCCATAAACCACGGTTTACGACAAAATTTACTTCTTTGGCGGTTTTCATCTTCTCTCCAAAATATCATACAATTGTCGATACACCCATCTATCACCTGATACGGCAAACCCATACCACTAACAAGTTTTTGTATCTCGTAATATGATGCTGGTGAAAGATTATCTTCAGGCAAAATATCTTTCACAAAATCGGCTATCGCATCAACATATTCCTCCGCCAAATTAAAATCTGTCTTAATGGTCATCATTCGACTTGCAGATGATAAAAGGCGAATGACCATCTCTACACCCCATATATAGTGGCTGATTTGCTGCATCTAACATATCAAAAAACTTTTGTGCTTCTAAATTTGGTTCTTCAACCCTATCTCTTTCTACACCACCTGACTGCATATTATCTCTAAACGCATCATTCACCATCTCAACAGTACCTACACCAAAATCTACATCCGTTCTATGTTCCTCTAAGCTATCCGCAACATATGGTTCGCTAGTACTACCATAATCATAATTCCTTTCTCCATGTAAGTACCAAATCTTGTAACCCGGCATAAACCCATTGCCATACAAATGTCTCCGAACTTGCTCAATCTTAATATTTTGTGAATTCATGCAAATTGTACATGGACATACAAACTTATGACTTTTTTTTGCTCCCGGTTGATTTCCTGCCAACTCCATGAACTCGACTATACCTCGTGCATATTCGTCTTTCATTACGTTTGACTCCGGATCCATCATCGGTTCATCCATCCATGATCAAAAGTATTCAGACATCTTTTTAGTTTTTTTTTTTAGTTTTAGAAGTGATTTACGTTGTGAATGAATGATGATGTGTGGAAACATATTTATAAACTACTAGCCATCAGAACCCGTCGGAAACCCGTCATAATTTTTAAAATCTCGAACGGCTATAAAACGGCTATATTAACGTTCATATTATCTGACAGATTTCCGACGGACAAGTAATACTCCATCAGAAATCCGTTAGAAATCTCAAAATTTCAAACGGTTATAAAACGGCTAGTTCAGCGTATATAGTTTCTAACAGATTTCTGACGGATTATTGATTGCCTATCGGAAAATTGTCAGATATGTGTAAGATATTTCTGATGGTTTAGTATCCATCGGAAATCTGCAGTGTTCTCGGAAATCCATCAGTAACTTCCGACAGATTTAAGCCTGTCAGAAATCCCGTCATATTTTTGACTGTTTTCTTGTAGTGTCATCATGCAAAACTTGAATGACTTTGTCCAGCTTTGATATTTTAATGGAGGTCTTAGTAAAGCATATGATCTCTTTATGGTACAATGTGGTTATGTTCATTTTCTAGTTTTCAGAGAACATCACGGCAATGCGTAGCAAAAACTTGGTCTTTCGTATCAAGAAAAACTACTTGATATGTGGAATGAATGTGCATGTAACTGAAGCCTAACACCTTCCAACGTGCCTTGGCTCTTAATCTAATCATTTAACAATTTAGATTTCAATACAAAGAGTTGGCGAGCTAAAAAAGACAGGCCTACGCGAATACGTTAACGCTAAATGGCCGAGTTGTGGCTATATATGTTAATAACTTAATAGATAGTAGGCAAGTTATTAAAATTTGGTTGAAAGTCAAGATCTAAAATTTCAAGTTGCTGATCAAATTGACAAAAGAAAATGTTGATCAATTAAATATTAAGTATTTAAAAAGTACAAAAAATAAAATATGTGATGCCAATAAAAATGAGGTATAGATCATATCATTGTTCATTTGTACGGGAGCATAAGAATTAGAAGTTCAAATAAAATATAAATGGATACATAATCAGACAAAACAACCTGGATATGGAGACGTGAGCATATTCAAAATTGTGTTAGCAACGACTTAATGAAGGTATAAGGCTAAATGATTTGAAAATTAGTTTATTTTATTAGTTTTGTCTTCTCATATTACATTCGACTAGTTTGTTTAGATTGGTTTCGAAGCATTACGAATATATATTTTTAATGACATGTGTGCTGCGTTGAAGTACTTTTCCAGTTGGGGTAATCGCTCATCATTATATTGGTTTCGCACATTTGACCATATATTTTAGACTCTTTCTTATTTGACTGTATTATGTATACCAATAATAAAAATCATTAATACATATATGTGATGCAAAGTCAAACTATATAAAAAATGTTTTTTTTGGGTTGGTTTATAGGAACAAGAAGAATAATAAGAAGAAGCTAATAATAATGAAGTTTATAATCAACCAAGAGCAATGACATCGACAACTCTTGATCGGTCACAAATTCTCAAGACACGAAGCTGGTGGATTTGTATCTGTGTATGCTCAGCTTTGGTCGTAACAGGACGTGTTTTATCCACACTTCTTCTAAACTTTTACTTCATCCAAACAGGACGAGATGGTTGTGACGACGCAAAACAATTTAAAGGCACATGGCTTCAGTCTATTGTTCAAAACGCTGCGTTTCCACTCACAACCTTCCTTCTTCTCTTATGGCGTTCTTTATTCTCTACCCATAGAGAAACTCTCTCTTCTTCTTCTTCTTTTGGCAAACTCTTTCTTCTTTACATCTTTCTCGGCGTGCTCTTTGCTGCTTATAGCCAACTCTATGCAATCGGGAGAACACATTGTATGTTCTTCTTTTGGATCTTCACATCACAACTGATTTTCACTTCTATATTTACAACAATTATCAACAAACAAAGATTCAATCGTTGGATCATATTATCATTGGTCCTTTCTGGGGCTGCCACAGGCTTAGGCACTACATCTTCAGCTGGTGCCTATAATATGACCTGCGAAAATGAAGACTCAAGAATGAGTAAAGGTGCTTGGTGTGCCTTCTTCGGCACGGTAACCTTCTCTTTATCTCTATGTATCATGCAATTAGGGTTCCAAAAGATCATACCTAACACAGAGAGCAAAGTTTCCGCGGTGATGCTTATGCAAATCAATGCTTCTATGATTGCAACATTGATATGTTTGGTTGGATTATTCGTAAGCGGCGAACACAAGGATCTCAAGGAAGATTTTGAGACGTTTAAGAAGGGGAAACCACTTTACGTCTTGAGTCTAATTGGATTATCACTTGCGTGGCAAGTAATGTCTTTAGGGCTTGTGGGTCTTGTGTGTTTGGCTTCTTCTCTTTTCTCTAATGTTGTCAGCTTCTGTGCAACGCCATTAACGAACATTCTCCTTATGTTGGCGTTTCGGTTTAAGGATGATGATGTTGTATTGTTTAAGGAAGGAGCTATGGTAGCTGGGATTCTTGGGTTTGCATCTTATGTATATTCCTTGTATAAATCTACTAAGAAAAATGAATTGGCAAGCCAAAGCGAAACAGTGAGAGTATGATTGATCATATTTATTTATGCATGTGTGTATAAAATTGTGTATTTTCTGTTGTGTTATACATTTCATGTAACTAATATTGTACTCGTTTTTGTCCATTTCCCTGATTTTGTTGTCTTTGTCCATTTCCCTGGAACATGCAAGTGTAGGAACTGTTGGAGAATAAGCTTTGAAAACATCAATCAAATCAAATATTTGATATTTTTGTCTTTCTTCACTTGGTTCTTGTCTTAAAATTTCTTTTGACTAATTTTCCACTAAAACTTCAACAACTATATTGGCACAACGGTAGCTAATCATCCACCACTGCCCCACCAATTTCCTCTAAATTTACTAACACTTAATATTTTGATAAGAACTCGGTGGAAAAATACCCGACTGATTCTCCAAGAAAATCATGGTAAGAAATTTTCTGATTATTTTCCATCAGTTAGCATATAGATTGGAAAAAAAGAGGGAAATACTTTTCACCAATGTTTTTTGGTTGAAAATTTGGTGGAAAAATAACATGCTTTTTTTGTCAATTTTTTTTCAGTAAGGTGAATGGCAGAAGCTTGAGATTGGATTCATGGGCATATATATATATATATATATATATATATCATCAGGAATTTACTAGTAATATCTTCAAACTGGTAAGCTTTCTTGCAGTCATTCATTACTGTCAAATTAACACATGTAGAAATCCCACCTCGGATTCCGCTTGTATAGTATTATTACTAAAAAAATATGCTTCAAAGAAAATTGATAATGTGACATCATCATATATAGATAAGAAATCATAACCTCGTCCTCATAATACTTAGAAGGCATATGATCATGCCAATAAAAGTGAAATATAGCTTAATATATAACAGAATAATTAGAATTTTAAATAAAACATAAACTGATAATGGAAAGTTATGCATATTTAAAACAGCATTAGCGACGACTTAATCACACGTTATAAGACTCCAGGACATGAGATTTTTAAAAATAATTATTTGATTATGTTTTCGTACAATATATTCAACTAGTTTGTTTTGATTAGTTTCGAAGCACTATAAAGATATAGTTTTTTGTGACATAGTAGATCATGTTCGCCGCGTTGAAATTCTCTTCCAGTTGGGATAGCCTCATCCTTATATTAGCTGGCAGATTTGACTATGTATTTTTTATTTTTGCTTATTTGACTATATATCAATAATCCAAATCATTCATTAATACATACATATATGTGATGCAAAGTCATGGTTACTTTTTAGTTGTTGCAATCTTCTTATATATATGCTGGTATAAACTATAAGCAAATTCCATTTAGTGTTTCATGTAAAAAACTAATGAAAACAAGGTAAAATTTTCATCTAAATCTCACCACAAGAAACTTCATGACTTCCCACACCAAATCTCCGGACCAAGTAACACATGGTATGTGCGTTCATGTCACAACGATAATGTTTTAAATTCATGTAAACTGAATATGTAATAATTTTTTTCTTTTTTGTTTTCGGTCTGTCTCTCTATGAGAAGAAGAAGAAGAAGCTAATATTGCAGTTGAGGATCAACAAAGGGAAACAGCATCATCAGCTCTTGATCGGTCACAAATTCTCAAGACACGAAACTGGTGGATTTGGATCTTTGTATGCTCAGCTTTGGTTGTAACAGGACGTGTATTATCAACACTTCTTCTAAACTTCTACTTCATCCAGACAGGAAGAGATGTTTGTGACGATCCAAAGCAATTTAAAGGCACTTGGCTTCAATCCATTGTCCAAAACGCTGCGTTTCCATCTACAGCCTTCCTTCTTCTCTTATGGCGTTTTACATTCTCCAAGCATAGAGAAATTCTCTCTTCATCTTCTTCTTCTTCTTATTCTTCTTTTGGCAAACTCTTTCTTCTTCACCTCTCTCTCGGTGTCCTCTTTGCTGCTTATAGCCAACTCTATGCAATTGGGAGAACACATTGTGTGTTCTTCTTTTGGATCTTTACAACACAATTGATCTTCACTTCCATCTTTACAAAAATCATCAACAAACACAAATTCAACCGTTGGATCATATTATCCATTGTTCTTTCTGGAATTGCCACAGGCCTTACATCTTCGGATGATGCATATTATCCCTGCGAAGGTGAAGGCTCAAGAATGAGTGATGGTGCTTGGTGTGCCTTCTTTGGTACGGTAGCCTTCTCTTTATCTCTCTGTATAATGCAATTAGGGTTCCAAAAGGTGATACCTAACACAGATAGTAAAGTTTCCGCGGTGATGCTTATGCAAACCAATGCTTCCATGATTGCAACATTGATATGTTTGGTTGGGTTATTCATAAGCGGCGAACACAAGGATCTCAAGGAAGATTTTGAGACGTTTAAGAAAGGGAAACCACTTTATGTGTTGAGTCTTATTGGATTGTCACTTGCGTGGCAAGTAATGTCTTTAGGGCTTGTTGGTCTTGTGTGTTTGGCTTCTTCTCTTTTCTCTAACGTTGTCAGCTTCTCCGTGTCGCCTTTAGCTAACATTTTCGTTGTGTTGGCGTTTGGGTTTATGGATGATGACATTGACTGGTTTAAAGGAGGAGCTTTGTTAGCTGGGATCCTAGGGTTCGCATCTTATGTATATTCCTTGTACAAGTCTAAGAAAAAAGAAATAACAACCCAAAGTGAAACAGTGAGAGTATGATTGGTCATATGTATATATGTGTATATTGTATTGCTATATGTTTCATTGGATGACATATATTTCAAGTTCTTGTCCATTTCTCCGATGTTGAATTGAAGTTTTTTTCTTTTCTTTTTTGTTTAAACTTTTTTTTGGAGTACTTCTCCATTTGTGTATCATCCATTCATCCTTGTGCAAGGTCATGCTAATTTTAATAGCGAGTTTGATAACTTGTGACATTTATTTAACGTTTACATGATACACTAGTATGTTTTTCTACAAAAATGAAACTACAACATTTTAGTTCTTAATTTTTTTCCTACAACATTTAGTTCGAGCTAGTAACAACATGTATTGCCGTAGTTGGGGTATATTACTCCCTATGTTTTAAATTATAAAATGTTTTACATAAAAGAATAATAGTATTTAAGAAACTACAATAAATTATATTTACTTATGATCATTTGGTCCATTGTCTGTAAATATCTCTATTCTTTTATCATGATCAAATAAATTTAACATTACACCAAAAAACATGTGCTAAAAACTGTAAGTTTTTGCAATGAAGGGATAAAAAGTTTTTAAATGATTTTGTTTGTAGAAGAGTTAGCAAATGAGAAGCAATAAAAACTAGTTAAGTAATTTTATTGATACAAAACAAAATAAACAACCTTTTCATACAAAACTCTACCAATAATCTCCACAAGAACAACTACCATCTCTAAAATGATGAAACCTCTTGTTATCTCTTACAACGAACTCTCTATCTTCAATACTCGACAAAATCTTTATGAAGTTATGACAATCTCCACATATCCTCAGATTCTTCATCACCCTTATCGTAGTCCCAGGAGACGTGTTTATAAGCCCAAAAGCAATAGCTAACCTTTCACTATGATGCATCAATGCTTTCTCTTTAGCTTCTTCATCGATATCGTGAAGAACATACTTAGTCTCTGGTACATAGCCTGCGTCTCTCACTTCTTTACCTAAAGATTTAAGCTTTACTAAAGCCTTGCTTCTATCTACAATAGCTTTCTTCTCACCTGAAATCTCCTGCTTATCTTCTTGAACCTTCTTAGAAGGTGAGATATGTCGTAAAGTCGAATCTTTTCGTTGCGTGTTTCTTACTACTGAACCTTGATTGGTCTTGGTCCTAGCATCTGAGTTTCTTTCAGCCATTTTATAAAACACTTTGTTAGCAATTTCCTTGACTTCATCAGAGTTTACTCTCTTCTCAGGTTCGATAAAGCTTTGAACTTTACCATTACCCGCAACACCATTTCCTCCTCTTGAAGTGCTTCGTTGAAAAGATAAAGTTTCTTTCTCAAAGGTGATAGCTTTAGAGACAGGGAAGGAGCAGAAACTCATGGAGAAAGAAGCTTCCATAGCCATATATCCCTTTGTGGCCAATGCAAAGAAGAAGATAAGCTTTCTTTGGAGGAATAAAGACACCAAAATCTCTTACATAAATATCTCCAAGAAGCAGCCAAACTTCACAAACAGCCAATAAAAAAAACCTCTGTTTTCCAATTTTACTCCATGGTCCACAAAAACTTTCCTGACATTAGAGAAAGATGAAAACTTTCTAATCAAGAATCAAAAATGAGTCGAAGAACATTGATAGAGAATGCAAGGCTAGTGTTGTACCAATGAAACACTTCTTTATCATTCAAGTTTGAATATTGTTTGCTTTTGGATTTGAAGCTGGAAAACTTCAGAGAATTCATTTAGTAACGACTCATGAGCTATATCTAACAACTCCGAATCATCAAGCTTTACATATTCTCCATCCTCAATCAAACCTTTAACACTTCCAACTCCACGGTTTCTTATCCCACAAGGAACTATAGAGTTGAAAGGTGTTACATCCGTAGTCACATTAAGAGCTAAACCATGATATGTAATCCATTTCGTTACACGAATACCTATCGCTGCCACTTTTTGATTCCCTAAAGATCAAAACAAAACACACACATATATATATATATATATATATATATGTATAATAACTTCACTACCAAGATCAAGAATCATATCAATAGTACTAAGAAGTTGAAAAACATAACATACCAACCCAAACTCCAGTTAAACCATCAACACGATAAGCTTTAATATCGAAAGCTGAGTAAAGAACACGAATCACTATCTCCTCTAGCTTCCTAAGGTACCAATGAAGATCCATCTTGTGATTTCGAAGATTCATTATAGGATACATAACTAGCTGACCAGGTCCATGGTAAGTAACTTCACCACCACGTTCAGTTCTATAAACATCGAAAGGAGCATTCTTTATATCGAAATTGAGATAATTCTCTGAACTTTTAGTTCCCATTGTGTAAACTGATGGATGTTGTAATATAATCAATGTATCTGAGCAATCTTGGTTTTGATCAAGTATTGATTTTTTCTTGTTGAGAATGTTTTTTTGCCATGACCAAGCTTTCTTGTATGGAACTAACTGATCGTAGAGATCAAAACATTCACACCTGTAAGAAAAAAAAAATACTGTTTTGTTATGCATATTTAATGGAGAATGCACGTAATGTGTTTGGTAAAATTCCTGAAAGAAAAGTAAATGTAAGAGAGGAAGCTTTTACTTTCTTGGGTTTTTGTGATTCTTTGAGTTTATTATCTTGACTGATGTTGATACTCTGTTTCTGTTGACGTTGCTAAGATTGTGATGATGATGGAGCTTTGGGTTTGTTATAGAGCTTGTTGTAATGGAAAAATTCATTTCTTTCGAGATAAAGATTAAGATTTTAGGGTTAGAGATTTCGAACAAGTAGAAGAATCATTGTCCTTGGAGATAATTTTTCAGTGATCGAGTTTTCGAGTAATGGCGGAGACACCGATGAAACTACGAGGCTAATTTCGTAATATCAGAACATTTGGGGGTATTGTGGTATTTTGAGGTTGTTGCCCTAGTTTCTGGGTTTAGTATATATATAATTGGAACTGAAACAATTTGTCTTCAACTTCTCTTAAGATCCAAAAAAGTGTTTTTAGATTACAGATTCTTATTTCGATTTCCTTTCAGATTGAGTTTTGTTTTTAATAAAAAAAATTCGATCTTTGGTAGTAGAATTTCTATTCTGTGGGGTTTTTTTTTTTATGGTGATTTCAATTTGTTTTGGTATTTCTTTGAGAAAAAATTGTGGCTATGACGATGAAAAAATGACCTTTTATCACCTGAGTGAGATTTTTAATCTCGTGATTACCTTTCAAGCACTTCTGAGCCATGTTTTCTTATTTTACTCTTTGTTTTATCATTCTGAATTAGTGTTTAGTAATTTCGTCCAAGCTAAAATCGATTGAATTTGGTTTACTAGTAAGTTTAGTTTTAACAAGTGTTTTAAAAAACAGTTTAATAAGTTGATTTGTTTGTAACTAATTGAAATTATAAGAATAATTTCCGCTGAAATTGGGTGTTACATGTAGATCTGTCATATAATATAATAAGATAATACCTTCAAGAAAAACAAGTTAGGACGATGAAGAAGAGCACGAAAAAGAATTAGATGAAAATCATGAAAACAAAGTCAAATTCGTCATTAAACGATGAAAACATATTTAAAATTTGTTCCTTAGTAATGCTTGAACCTCGGACAATTCGTAGAACACTCTCTATCCACAGACGTAAGCAAAAATATCTGAGTTATTAAGGAAAAATGAAAATTTATAAACAAACTCCAAAGATTGTTTAACACATTTTTTTGTTTTTTTTTGTTTTGGTATAAACGATTGTTAACACATGAATGGTACAAGATTATTATTAGCGAAATTATCAATATAATGATACAGAACATCACTATTTAAACGTGTTTAAAATTGAGATTTTTTAAAAAAATTTGACGACCTTGGAAATATTTTTTAGTTAGTGAAGAAGACTATTAAGAATCTTCAACTTCCATAAGTCAACCAACACATCTCTCAATGTAGTTTTATCAAACTCATACAAGAGAATCTCCCAAAACATAATCAAAAGCTATAGACCAAAATGAAAGAAGACTTAAAGGGGATGGTTGCCTCTAGTAGGACGACAAACATGGTTACGTTTACGAGCATGTTCTTCGTTATGGTGTTGTGTCCTACACATATATCCATACCAACAATCTTCTCTTACTCTTACATCATCTGGTAAAAGAGAACTCTGCAGTGTTACCCGGAACCAATATAAAAGGAACCCCACAAGCTTATCATAACAATCACTGCAATTTATAATAAAAGAAACACAGATTTTAAGAACCTTTTAACTCAGAAAGAGTATATATACACTTTAGTGGATTACAAGTAGACTTACTTGCAAACATGTGTTGATGTTGTTATCATTTCAGCATGATTCAGAGGCATTCTCGAGCGGTCTGAATGAAAAAAAAGACATGGATTAATTTGTGCTATAGCTAAAGTTTAAATCTTTTTGAGATTTTTTACCGATTTGTCTATTGTTGAAACGCGTTAACCACTCTTCTACAACATCTGGCACTGTTTTCCCCATTTGGACGATGCATCTTTCTGTTATCTACAAAATCCACAAGAGAATGTCACCAAAGGAATAAAGAAAAAATGGACAGTTTGTTATAGAAAATTCCTTACATCTTGTTCATGGCGATTCATTTCATGGGTTACGAATGGTATCCTTGTAACTTCACGTTCCGAGATCTGCAAATATTAGCAAGAAACAATGAAAAAAAAAAGCAAGAGACTGAAGCAGAAGCAAAACCATAGATCGAAAACCGAAAGAAAAATTGAACTATCTTGACTAAATCATTATAATCTTTATATAACATACATGACTAACATATGTAAACATTAGATGCCATTAAGTTGAACATATATAGCTCAACACTCACAGGTCTGAAAGTTGCACGACTGCAGACTGGACTAGATACACCTTGTGTAACACTTATGGAACTCCAATAAGCACCACAAAACGGCCTATCACATCCCATGCCTGCAAATTAAACTAGAGTTAATTTGTGTATATTTACATTATAAAATGCAAGAGACTCTTTTCCTACTGAAAACATAACACATACTAATATTGTCCAACCTTGCAAATATCTCAACTCTAAGATATAGAAAAATATTGTGAACAATGCAAAGTAAAGAAGCATGTGCTGTCACTTACAATGTAACGGCACTGGGAGATTGGCTCTAAAGGGCATCATCCCTGCACATAGGTGGCATTGCAGATGTGCGCCATGATGTTCACATCGATAACCATCAATACTAGCAACTGAAAACAGAGCCAAAGCCATAAAAGAATAAATCAACTTCTGGAAAATTCGTGGATGACCGCATTTATCGATTGTGCCTCTAATCCTTGTCTATCTTAGATTTCACAAGTACAATCATTCTTTACTAGGACTAGAATCACAATTAATTTTCTGGTTTCTTTTAAATTTTTTAACCTGAATAGACAAATGAGGACTGATAGAGCCCAAGATCAACAGTAGAGTCTCATTACATAGTCTATACAATCTTCTACAAAAATCTTAATCAACTCTTTGTTCCTATCTATCCCACTTCAACTCCTTCCCAAGTAATGAATATTGATAAGTTGTCTATCGACGACAGATAAATTTATATTACCACACTGTGGGCATTGCAAACGCAAGCTATCTCTTTCTTCAAGTGGGGGCGAGAGTATATTCGAACGACGTTTTCTCTTGCTCCCGATGATCTACAATATATGTGGATTGTAGTATGTAAGAACGCATGGATTGTCCATATAATATAACCACGACTAGTTGCACCAGAAACACCATTAAGAAATGGTAATTATTCAATAGCGACTTAAACCAAGAAGTCAATGTGCAGCAAGACAAACTCATCTTAATAACACAGGCTTTAGATATTTTTTCAAAACAGTTACTTAGTAGAAGATATTGCAGCAAGTACTTACAAGATTTGATTGTATCGATGCAGATGAGTCCAACACTGCAATATCTTCAGCTGGCCGCCTCAGTGTAGCATCCTCTTTTAATATATCCTAACATAACAAGCTCTGAAATAGTCATCAAAAGCTCAAGGCAACAAGAACTATTCGCAATGGAAATAACAGTCATATGCAAATGAAGAAAATGCTTGCAGTGAACAGATAAACTCTACATACCTCTTGTATGTTTTTCAGAAAATGATTTTTTCCTACATATTGTACAGCTGTTCTGCACTGTGGACACAGCACATGTCGATGTTTTTCCTCTGATCTCCGCATCCACTCTGAAAAACAGCCATTACTGAAGGCAGAACACATCAACTACTAATACAGTGAAATATATCTGCCATGAATGAGAACTGTACAAAAGAAACAAATGGCAGACCAGAAGTTATGAAGGCAAGGTGCAGCTGTGACAACATCATGCCATATGTTTAAGCAAATACTGCACTTAGCATTTTCAGGATCTATTGAAATCTGTAAAGCAAAAATCAAAGGAATAGCTAAGAAACTCAACATAAATTTTGAAAGTAATATAGAAAGTGTGAGCTATGAGTGGATTATCATAAAAACACCTTTAACAACTGAGTTCTTGATTCTGGAGCAGGCATTATCGTAAATCTGTACTGCAAGTAACCTAACAAGTCAAACAAAATAAAAATAAAAAACTACATCATCTTTATCAGAGAAGATTAGAACAACTTCAATGAGAAACATTTATATATCAATATTACTTTCTTCTAACATAGATACAATGTTAACAAGAATGCACCACAAATAGGCTTTAAGCAATAAACTCAAGAGACATAAAAAATGTAACCTTGTCCATGAGGGCCAGGAACAATTTCAGATCCACATCTGATATCAACAGCACCGTCTTTTGGGATGACAGACTCGTCAACAAGTATAGCATCCGAACTAAGCAAGCACCACAAAAAGAAAAGCACAATTACACTGAATTTTATAGCCAGAAGAAATCAAGAAAATGAGCAGGAGACATAAGAATGATACTTGAATTGAAGACAGTTAAAAATGTTATCTTTACGAAAAAATCAAATTCCTAAAGATATATAAATGTATACCTCTTGTTATGTAAAGTGGCAGAAGCATGACCTAAATTCTTAGTTATTCTACACCATTCAAGTCTTTCAATGGAAGATGGTTTAATCTCAGAGCATATTACGAAATCATTAGACCTAATCTCAATGTCTGAGAATTTGGTATCCAAGGGAACTGCAAATTAGAATAGAAATCAGTATTACAGAGAAGAGAATGAAATTTTCTCAGAATCGAAATGAAATAGAAGAAGAAGAGTGACCTAGTTTGGCCCATGCATCATCAGAGGGTTTCGAACCAGAGGATTGTCCAGTTTCCGCCGTCATCATTCGGAGTTCAAAATCTACAAAAGGTTTATACAAATTTCTCTGAATCCAATTTCAAATTAATCGAAAACGGAGAAGACAAAGGTGATCAAACACGAAATTACCAAGTAGAAACGGAAGAGATATTCGAAATTAACAGATATACCTCTTTTCTTTAAGTTGGTCAAATCGAGTGTGCTAAGCACGATTCTTCTTCCGTATACGGTATACGGTTTTATGTCCATTTAAAAATAATAAAAATAAATAAAACCACGATTAACTTTTAAGCATAGTGTGTGTAAATCTTTGAAATATGCTTAAAAGTTAAAACATATACGATTCCTGTTACGTTTTGTTTTGTTCTATTCAAACCAATCTCGTTCGTTCAAATATCTAATTCTTAGGGGTATTTTAATCCAAAAATAAATGTTGAGGGTCTTAACAACAAAACAACGAAAAATGTCACAATTTTATATTCTTTCCGTTCCAAATTATAAGTATTTTTAGTCAAATTTATTTGTTCCATTTGATAAAAAGTTTTTCAAATATCTATATACTTTTCTAATAAATTTTAATTTAATATAACTAACTTTTTAAAAAAATAATCATTTATATTGTTTTTGATGTGATAAAAATGACTAATAATGACTTTGGTTTAGAAAAAAGTAGTTTTCTTAAGAAGTATGCTTTTAGCAAAAAATTCTTATAATTTAGAACAGAGAGAGAATAGTTCATATTTTTGTTAATGTCTTGAAAAGAACTATACATGTTGAGGAACTCATTTTTTTTTTGGTAACTCATAAAACCAACGACCTTTGATAATTAAATATCAAAATCATTCATATTATATAAAAATTCTCTCACTCCATAATCATTCACATTTAGTTAGATAAATAAGTAAATTAATTCTCAAATGAACTTTTTTTTATATGATTTTGCTAGAATCTTGTCATTAGAAAAAATTATATCAATCATTTTCTAGTCTTTCACTAATTTTTGACATTTTGTTTTCATTTTCACATATACTAGATTCGGACCCGCACGTATGTGCGGGTTTATGTTTGTATATAAATTTATTTGATATATTACTTATAGCTCGAATTCATATCAATTGGGTATTTAATTTGATTTTCAGTTTGGTTTCAATCTGATTTAATTAATATTTGAATATTTTAAATAATAATTGTTTAATCAGTATTTTTAACTTCGAAATGACCCAGCAGTCGTACCAGGATCAAACTGAACATAAGTAATTGTCGGTTAAATTTCTATTAAACTCGTGAACTATCAAAATGGATATAAAACTGTTAAAATAATTAAAATCCTTTTTGAAACAAATACAATTATTTAAAGATGGGTGTAATTCTCATTACTTTTCGTCATGTCTCATTATGCTATATTCTCCTAAATTCCCGCTGTCTAAGGGAATGAATTCCCGATATATGACAAATATTGTATTCCCGAATTTCTATTTGGGACAAACACAAATATAATTCATATTATATAATAAAATATTACAAAATTAATTGGATTGTGTTTCTTTATTTTCAAAATTTTAACTATTATAGAACATACTTTAGTGTCTTTTATTTTTTATTTTGAACATTTTTATGCTAGATAAATTTTAGAAAAACATGTTACATATATTAACTGCAAGGTACATTTATTTAATTGTAACATTTTCTAATACTCTTTTTTTTTTCTCTGAAATATGTGTTCTCATCCCGTCTCCTTCCATGTCGTACCCGTCCCTTCCCTTAAAATCATGTATTAAACATTACACCATAAATAATACCATTCATTAGTGTGGCTGATTGTTTAGTGTCAGCTGGTTTCTTAAATCGTTTTAAAAATTGAAACAAAACGATAATGCTTCTTTGTTAACAGGTGAGAATGTGGCATAGAAAGTTTATTTTATAAATC
This sequence comes from Cardamine flexuosa, assembly GCA_963555745.1. Lineage (NCBI taxonomy): Eukaryota > Viridiplantae > Streptophyta > Magnoliopsida > Brassicales > Brassicaceae > Cardamine > Cardamine flexuosa. The sequence goes on along the minus strand of OY743214.1, from coordinate 23,700,886 downwards.
TAATCAAAAGGACAAAACATAAAGTTTTAGAACATAATGACACATTTATAAAGAAACTACGTATAAAAATAGGATATAACATCCAATGTGAGAAATTGTTTTACCGTATAATATCAACTATCTCCAAGAGTTTATCATGAAAGGTTTTAAAACACCACTTTAGTCAATGTAAAGTTCTTTTTAACTTGTATAGCTTCTTCATATATCGTTTGGAAAGAAATATTTTGGAAAAGAGATCTTTTTTGACTGATATCTCTATTAATATGAGCAGATGCAGTTTGATAGATTTTCAAGGCCATATATGTCCTGCAAACAATTCAGGAACATGTTAGAATGCATCTTAAGTTTTCACAGTTTTATTATATAAATTTAGAAGAATAAAACAAAACATTTAGAAACAGAGTTTGGGAATAGAAAATGGTTAGTAATGAGTACTGAAGATGAAAGTTGTAGTTATGTGTATACTTATAGGATGAAGAAAGTTGGCTAAGTTTGAAGAAAATATTGTTGGCATATGCTCAAGTATTTTCAAAGATATTATTTTGTAAAATTGATTTTAACTTATCTACTAACTCTTAATTAAATAATATAATATTTAAAACTTGAATCCAAGATTCGTGATATAGTTCAGATTTCTTATTATTAGAATATATTTAGGTAAGATTATATTAAAGCATCATAATATAGTTAAGATTATAATTGGCAAACATATTTAATTTGATTATTTCATTTCGTATATTGATTTTTTTGTATAGCTGTTTAACAACGTAATTATTTTATTAATTAAATCAAATATCCAAAATATTCATAACAATTCCAAGTATCACAACTCCGATTAAATAGATGTAAAATGTTCCTCTTTTATATATTAACTAATTTGAAGGATAATTAGTTAGTGATTTATTGTTGATTGCATATTAGGTAATATTGAAATATAGATTTTATTATGATTTCCTTATAATGTGTTATATTAATTGATTTGTTTATTTCCACAAATTTCGGCTAAAAAGTTTTGGATTATGTCTTTCATCAACCAAAAGAATAAAATAAAAAGGTTTGGAGTATGTCCAATAATGCAAATAAAGACATAAAGTCCACGTGTTATTTTTCAAGATCCGACTCGAACATATACATCTCGGGTCAAATATTAAGATCTGCGTCTTTTTTTAATTGCATTTTTCCTAAATTGCCCAGCAACTTTTTTTTGTTTTATTCTTTGATTAAAGTTAATACAATAACATTACATGTAAATTTCTACAAATCAATATCTATTTTTTTATTTGTGCTTCCCAATTAATAGTATAAATTTCATTTGTTTCACTTTCCTTGTACTAAAAATGGATTTTTCAAAAAAAAACGTAGGCATAAAATTTCTAACACTTTAGTCATTATTGAATTCTTGACTAAAAAAAGTTGTCAAAATAAAATATATTAACTTGTTTGGTCATGTATATATCTCAAACATATGTGTATTTTCTACATAAACAATACTGTTTGCTTGCAAGTAAGCCTACAATCTTGATATCAGTCAAACAAATATCTAAAACTTATCATAATTAGTCGCATCAGAAGATATTTGAAGAGTTCAACATAGTCACCGTCACCTGCAACTAATACTATTAAGCCATATGCAAGCACTGTAATGTAATAGAGATGTTTGACTACACAAATGATCCGAAGTTTTTTTCTTTTTTTGTTTGGAATAAAAAAAACAAATCAAAAAGCCATAGAAATCAATTTGAATGAAAGGAGGAAGCAAATGTTATGGAAACTAAATAAAAACAAACAATGGTTTTTTTTCTTTAATAAACAAATTTTTTTAAAAAAAAATGGAAAATCTTTAGGCAAAAAGAGGAGGAGGAAGCATATGGCAAACAGTTTCAACAAAAAAATATTTTTATTATATAATGTTTCATACTCTGGTAATCGTATGGGAGAAACAACTCATTTTATGTATAAACATATTTTATGCATAGACAAACACACGAGTGGGGTGGGTTCCTGAATTGGTCTCGATCATAAGACCGAGAGGTAGTTTTTTTCACGAGCTGGACTTATTTCAGATCACATTAAAACACAATTTTATGTACACCTACATTTTCATAGGAACACAATTTTTCTCTTACTCTTTTAAGTGTATGCTTTAAAATTCCAACATATACAAATGGTTCAACCGTTATAAATAAAAAGTAAAAAAATTCAGTAATACTCATATGTAGTAGTAAAAATGACTTGCATCCGGCTAGAGTTTATTAGAAAGGTTGGTTCGGTTTTCGGATAGAGTTTATTAGTTTGGTTCTTGATAAGTTAGTATAAAAGTAATTTGTCCTTTTAACTATTAATAGAATAAACCTTAGTAGAATTGAATGTCTTTTTGGTATACATAATCAAAAAGTTTGGTTCGGTTTCTGGATAGAGTTTATTAGTTTGGTTCTTGATAAGTTAGTGTAAAAGTAATTTTGTCTTTTTAATTATTAATAGAATAAACCTTAGTAGAATTGAATGTCTTTTTGGTATACATAATCAAAGTTTTTGATGAATTTTGGTTTTATTATTTTTGGTTGTGCTACTAAGTTTGAAAGCAGTTCACACTGATTTGTTCACTATAAAATTGTTGATTGGTTTAGATGTTCAGTCTTACAAATGGGTTTAAGCCAATTGAATTTGCATTGCTTTATTTTATTTCTTCCGATTTTGATACAAATTCATTTGTGAAATATGTAGGGAATATGGTGAGGCATGATAGCTGGATTCTCCTTGCATATAATTATATTGATTGGAATGATCTATTTCACTAGTTGGAACTAAGAGGTTACGTTTTTTTTTTTAATGAACACTATCTTTTTCTTACTTCAAGTGTAGGATTTAACATTTCAACATACAGTAACAACATAAAAAACATACACATCAAAATATAACAAAAAGTTAAGCTAATAAAAGTTTTTGTTGCTAAAAAAATGATTTGTAAAGAGAGATATCTTCAAAAAAGCCTAATTGATGTTTGATGCAAAATCTCCAAAGGTGGATAGACAATTTTTAGTAAGTAAAAAAAAATTCATATTAAAGGGATGAAAAAGGATAATAATGTAAGTATAGGCATGGCCCTCAAAATGTATAAAACAATTTGGGCTTCTTGATTACCTAGGAATATATGGTAAGACACCCATATGTTTTACATTACGTTCATTTATTTCAATCTGGTGATAAGATTCATCCACAAACTGCAGTTAAAAGTAATCTTGAAATGATTACTAGGAAAAGTATGTCAGCAACTTAAAAAAAAAAATTACTAATAAACATACGCGGCTAAATTGCATATAAACCCTCGATCGACTCCAGATCTCCAAACAAGAGGCCAACAAATCCTGCAGCATCATCTTTCTGACCAGATAGATAATGTTCAGTTATACCATGCATTTGATATGCATCTAAGGGGATATATTATATGCCCAGTCAACAACAACATAGAAATCCTCCTGCAGTGAGCCTGGAATGAACCTGTTTGTGACAAGAACACATAAGTTAATCTAAGAAATCCACAATTCTGTCTTTCATCTAACATAGAAACATGATTCTAAGGGATATCGAACCTGAATACCATCAAGTAAATCTTGAAGAGATTCATTCAATGCTGTCAGATCTGGAGAATTTTTACCTGCAAAATATGAAAAATTCTCTGCTTTTCAGAACTAATATGAGGATGTAGCGAAAGCTTTACTGATAGCATGCAGTTTGAGATCTTACCAGTTTTCTTGTCAGTGTCATCAATGTCCATGATCCCCAAATCATCATCATCATTACCTGATATGAATTATGAGCCAAAGCAGTAAAATTTATCTCGTAACCGAACTCGTTACTAAAGCTGATACAAGACTATGGTTAGGTTGATTAGTTGATTAGGGAAAAGGAAGTCGAAGACTTGAGAAGCTTCTTAAGTTCCAATTTCTTATGTTTTTTTTTAGATTTAATTATGATTTTTGTATTTTTACTTAATTATGTTTTAGTGTCGGTTGTAAGGGTTTTCTATAAAAGAAGACTCAAAACATTAATAAAATTCAACTCCCAACAATTAACCTAATTCTCTAAGAGAGACTTGGGTTAAAAGTGGAGCTTTGCCTAAAATCTTTTGATTCATATCAACTCTGCTACCAAATGATATAAGACTATGGTTAGGTTGATTAGATGATTAGGGAAAAAGAAGTCAAAAAGACTTGAGAAGCTTCTTAAGTTCCAATTTCTTATGTTTTCTTTGTAGATTTAATTATGGTTTTGGTATATTTACTTAATTATGTTTTAGTGTTGGTTGTAAGGCTTCTCTATAAAAGGAGACTCAAAACATTAATAAAATTTAACTCCCAACAATTAACCTAATTCTCTAAGAGAGACTTGGATTAAAAGTGGAGCTTTGCATAAAATATTTTGGTTCATATCAATTTGGTATCAGAGCCGAACGATTCAATGGGAGAAAATAGTTCCTTCAAGGAGTCATGCGACGAAACCAAAAGTTTGTTGCAGGAGCTTATTGAGATGGTGAATTCGAAACCAACGGCCATCACCGTAGCGTTAGGAGCGGAGGCGTTTGTGGTTGAGGCAGAAAAACCTAACCATACGCCAGTTGATGATTTGGAGAAACCAGATCAAGTGACGCCAGAGGAAGAGCCAAAACCAGTAGAAGCGGAGGTGCTAGAAGCTGTAACGGCGGAGCTTAAAACCATCTCCGATGTATTTCTCTATTTTTTAATCTAAAATAGAGTAACTCTAAAATAGAGTAGAGTTTCTCTCCAATGTTCTACTCTATTTTAGAGTAATTGTAGTGTAAAATATAAAGAAAAAATGAGTTATTCTATATATAGAGTAAATGGTAGTGTTACTCTAATTCAGAGGGAGATATAGAGATAGGTTGAAGAAAATTTACTCTATAATAGAGTTTAGAGGAAAATATAGAGTGTGATTGGAAATGCCCTAAGACAAAGAAATCGGAGCCATAAACCAAAGAAGCAGCAACTACACCAACTACTGTTTCAGTTGTGGAATCTGGATTCCTAATAGAAGTGGAAACACTCTCTACTATGTGTGGTTATGTAACTAAAGAAAAAGATGTGGTGCTTGGGAAATCCATGAATTATCATTCCCTAATGACCCACCAACAACTCTTGAGTCTCTTGACTATGGTCTTTGTATCAAGAGTCCAACATACACTACTACTAGGTGGATGTTTAGATACCATGAGTTGGAGCTTGAGTACAAGCTCCAAATCGAAGAGAGAAGTAATGATACAAGACTATGGTTAGGTTGATTAGTTTATTAGAGAAAAGGAATTCGAATACTTGAGAAACCTCTTAAGTTCCGATTTCTTATGTTTTCTTTTTAGATTTAATTGTGGTTTAGGTATTTTTACTTAATCATGTTTGAGTGTCGGTTGTAAGGGTTCTCTATAAAAAGAGACTTAACATTAATAAAATTCAACTTCCAATAATTAGCCTAATTCTCTAAGAGAGACTTGGGGTTAAAAGTGGAGTTTTGCCTAAAACTTTTTGATTCATATCGAAAGCTTGAAAGTATAAGAGATTAAAAAAAAAAATTCTTCTTAACCCACTTAGAGAATTAGGTTATTTGTTGGAAGTTGGTTCTTTTATTAATACATTATGTAAAAAGGAAATATCAAAATCTAATGTGAAAAAGAAATATCAAAATCTAATGTGAAAAAGAAAATTCTTAAAACCAATACTAAAAAGAAAAAGACCAAAACAACAAAATAGAAAACCACATTAGACTATAACATGTATCATTACTCCTCTTCTCAACTAGAAGTTTGTCCTCAAGCTCCAACTCCAAGTATGCCTCAAGTAGCTTCTCCATTTCCTCCCATATCTTCCACTAGGCTATCCTTTTCAAATGGGTTGTCTTCTTGATCATCCCTATCCAGGAATGACATGATGTAAAAAATGACTGATTTTCAGACATACCCTGGTGTAAAAACTCATCAAAATTGAAACAGACTTTTTGCTCGATGTTCCAACATCTCTGCACTCGTCAACTTCTTCCTAAACTACTTTTGAGGAGAATCTTGTCCTTCTGTTTGTTGAGACAACAAAGTTTCCCCCTTCCTTTCTGTTTTGACCCACATGCTTTCCTGTCATCATTGGCAGACCTAGAGTGTCGTGATGTTGGGGCCAGATCCCCTCCAAACTTCCTTGTCCATTTATCACATCATACTTGTAGTTATTGTGTCGTGCATACTCTTTGGTTCAACGTTTGTTTCGGGATAGAGATATTCTAATTTTCTTGAAAATTGTATGTTAAGCCCTGCACACAATGCCATAATTGTTGTTCTCCAGTGAGTCTTATCAGGCTCCTAAGACATTCTTCAAACTGATTGCAATATTTATCCATTGTTCATGTATGTTGCAAATTACACAACTCTCTGTCAGGGTTTACTGCATCCGCTCCTAACACTCGATCTCCATGAATTACTGTAGATAACACCTCCAAGTTTAGTGTGTTTTGCTGTTTTTGTAGCATTTAAACTCTCTTTTATCTCTGCTTGTCCGTGGCGATTATCTCCAACAGCCACCTTAGTCGGGTCGCATTCTTCTTCCTGCTCCACGGTGATTGATTCAAACACTCTTAAGGTTGTTTCTAGGGCTACTTGTTGAGATGTCGTTATATCTTAAAGCTCACTGATCTTTCATTGTATGGGAGACAACTTCTAGTTGAACTCCTTCCTGATGTCAGATAGCTCTTTCATGAGGTCTATCTTGATCTGATCCTCCATGACTTTCATTATATTTGCGAGATATGTTGCGATATCATAATAGTCTCCCATTGAATCTGACAGTTTGATGCCAAGTCCATATGAGCCAAAGCCTTAGACTTAGATCTCATAACCGGACCCATTGCTAAAGCTTGGAAGTAGAAGAGATTAAAGAAAAACTTCCTCTTAACCTAAATCTCTCTTAGAGAATTAGTTTAATTGTTGGAAGTTGTTTCTTTCATTAGGAAGAAGAGACCTTACATAGGCTACGATACATTGTGTAAAAAGAAAATATCAAAACCTTATGTGAAAAGGAAAACTCTTAAAACTAATACTAAAAGAAAAAAGGACCAAAACAATGTTATACCAACGTGTATCATTACCATTTTTTTTTTAATGAATGTAAACTTTACAAGAAAACCGTTTATACGTTACATGCTTCCTTTTATTGAATGCTTTGAAAGAATAAATAAGAAATAATGGTTTATACATTACCATCTTCATTGTTGGACCGTCTTTTATTACTATTGCCAGCACCCTCAGGAGGAGCAAGAGCTGGTACCTCAAAGCACATCAAGTGCACAAAAAGGAACTCTGTAGTATGAAGCAAAAACGAAACATTATGCTTTAGTACATACATCAGTTGCTGTAAGGGTATAGAGACTAGCAACACACAGATATATGCTTGGAACGCGCCAAGCCAACGCTTTAACTTGTTTTATTAATAGTATAATCTTTACACAAAGATCTATATGTTTCGGCTTTACACAATCTATTCTACTAAATAGACTTGTCCCCGACTAAAATAAATCATAAGCTAAACTCTCCTTTAAATCAATCCTCTCAATGATATCAAAGTCAAGCCACAACCAAACACCTTCTCAGCCTACATTTTTTATTCAGCTTTGAAGCACACCTTACTTTCCTATGAATCTACCCTCTCGAAGATATCACAGCAAAGTAATAAATCTAACTCCTTTGAATCTACCTGCTCATAGATGTCAAAAACGAATTAGGGAACACACACCTTCTAAGCTTTATTCTTTAGCTTCAAAGTTTACAATGGTATAAAATAGCTCTAGAGTGTTAGCCAACTACTATGACGCCTCTAGACTATTTATACTAAACCCTAGGAACCCTAGGGTCGGAAATTCCTAACCGAATCTCCTAAGGAATAAACTTGCTCCTCAAGTTTATCCTTTTCTAAAATAGCTCCAAAGAATATCTTCAAGCAAATCTTCAAGTAAATCTTCAAGTATCCTTTGAATCTATCCAAAAGCTTCAGCTCCAAGTAAGTCCATGCCTTCCTTGAGTTCGCCACATCATCCGCTTCAAGTATGCCACGTCAGCTCCCGCCTCCATGTCAGCTTTACAGCGTCCTGATGTAATCTGATGCAGCCTCCTGATCTAGACAGCCAGCTGATCCGAAATCTGCATCTTCAATCTCCCCCTTTTTGACTGAGTTTGATACTCAAGTAACCATCATCAATATCCTGCAAGACAAACAGAGATAGTGATCAAAACACAACAACATATCTAACAACTAGAACATATCTAGCATACCAACCCAAAATATATATTTTCAAAATGCTGTGTAAAAAATATTACAGACCCAAAACCTCAGAAGGCTAATAAAAACGATTTTTAAAACCAAATAAAATTGGGGTCTGAAATACAAATCAAGCTAGATCACATAAACAAATAAAAATCGAATCAACTGATCTATAGCTCCCAATAATTCAATCTCTCCCATAAAAATCAAATCAACTGATCTACAGCTCCCTAACAATTCAATTTTCCCCATAATATTTGCATACTCAAAATCAGAATTATCTCCCCCTGCTTGAGTGCACAACTTAGTCAACAATAATTCAACAACAGATGGATATAGGAGATTATATCAGAAATACTTCCCTGTTGCTAAGGTTTGCTGGAGGATTGGAATTTCTAGCTGCATTGCTTTGCAATCACTTGTCATGCCTATCTTTAACCAAGATGCTGATGCTGCAGCTCCTTTGGTGTTTGCGCTCTTCTTCTTCTTCTTTAACCAAAAGTTGTTCCTTATCAGTTTGAATAGAACGATATGCTACCAACAGCTTATACACCAAGCTAGGAAATGGAACATAGAACTTGGATTGATAACTCAGAGCAAGTTGGAGAATGTGCGCATACACCATATATCCAAAATTGAATGATGTCTTCTACGCCATCGGATGACTGAGTTTGGTTCTACGGATAAGACCTGTTGGAGGATTCTGAATGCAAGCTTCATTCCTTTGTGATCACTAGCTGTCTTAATCTTAACCCCAAGTGCCGATGCAGCAGTTCCCTTGGTACCAGCATCCTTCATCTTCTTAGGCATTATGGTTGTTTCTTGTAAAACTCCACATGATGTTGTTTCATCAGCAGCTTGTATAACATTTTCTTCTCCTCAGTGAATTTGGAATACTGAAGCCCTTTCCAACTTGTTAACTTGCAATCAGTCATGAAATCTGCAATATCGTCATCTAGAACTCCATCCCATTCCCTCTTATGAGTTCGTTCATCCACCTGAGGCAGTCCAAACACATCGCTGATCTTTACTGCTGAGAACTCGTAGATCTAGTTTCTCACAAGTACTTCCACTGAAGTCGTGTCAACCTTGACACTCACCAAGTTAGCCCAGAATTCCCTCAAAACCAGCTTCTCAAAAACTTTCGAGTCTTGAACTCTTCCTGCCATCTCAGCATTGGTGATCAGCTCACCGATTCCATCTTCATCACCAAATATAACTCCCTTATATACTTCCATCGGTTCGTCAATGAGTTGGGCGTGATGGGCATATGGACTTTTGACATGTACTTAGAAATTTAATCGGTCCTGACACATTCAATAAAAAGATTAATGCACATATGCCATCAAAGCCTTGTTCTAAAAATAATCATCTGATTCACATCAATTTTCTATATCCAAATTAGCAGTTTATCAGAATATTGACATCTTCTTAACCACGAGATTAGTGAATGACCCATAAATATAGTATATATGTAAACTTAACCAAAGTTCAACATTTTCATTTACCTGTGAGGTTTTGGTTTGTGCATTTGGAATCAGTCACTTGTTCAGAACAACTACCAGAAAGTACCACAACCTCTTGAATCATCAAAAATCATAGCTGGGTTCAGTAGATAGTTTTCATGCTGGCATGCCTTTAGCTCGAGTGGTTCATTATCAACATGAAGTAGGCAGCTGGAAATCTTTGGGGAGAGCGATCAGATGTGTGCGCACCTTGTCTTGTATTAATTTCTTGTTTCTTCTTTTGTATACACCATCCTTTGATATGCTGATGGAAAAGACTTTCACTTCAGATATATGTAGGATTCATCTTGATTTTTGTTTCTCCTTTTTGTTTCTTCTTTTGATTATTCTTTTGCACACATCACTCGTATGTAACTTGTTGTATCAATGATATCACTTGACTTCTCAACCATTGATACGTGTGCATGACTTCTGTATGAATACCAAGCCCTTTTTTTTTTTTTTTTTTTTTTTTTTTTACTCTTGGTATCCACACCTTTTGACATGCCCTAGATCTTCTCCCCTCAGCTCTTAGACCTCCTCCTTCAAGGCAACGTTTTACGCAATGACCACTTAGACCGGCATGACAGACAATTCTTTTCCACACACCATTGCATAGCACATACTGCTGCTTTTCTATACATTCGTAGGATTTCCATGACCTGTTCCAGCATTAGTCCCTGTCTTAGACTGACACCACTTGCAAAGAAAACATTAGATCTCACAAACACCAATAGCCTTTCTTAGACCAACAAATATGTTAAAGTCCAGAGGCTTGGTGAATAAATCAGCAAGTTGAAATTCAGTGCTTACATGGTATACTACAATCAGTTTCTCATCAACCAATTCACGAATAAAGTGATGTCTAATATCAATATGCTTAGAACGTGAATGCCAACATGATTCTTTGCTATGTTAATTGCACTCTCATTATTACAATAAATGAAAAGAAAGTCATAAATCAGACCATAGTCAGCCGCCATCTGTTTTATCCACATGAGTTATGTACACCAACTCCCAAGTGCAATGTATTCAACCTGAGCAGTCGACAGAGATACATTGTTCAGTTTCTTACTATGCCATGAGATCAGATTATTATCCATGAAGAAACAGCTAGCACTTGTACTTCTACGATCATCAAAAGAACCAGCTCAGTCGACATCACAGAATCCTATCAGCTCCTTGATTGTGTTCTTGGTATAATAAATACCCAGATTAATAGTTCCCTTCATATACTTGATGATCCTTTTCCAAGCTATAAGATGAGACGTCTTTGGCTTTGCTTGATATCTTGCACAAACTCCCACAACTAGGCATATATCTGGTCTGCTTACTGTTAAGTATAACAGACTGCCAATCATTCCTCTGTAGAGCTTCTCATCAACACTCTCACCAAACTCATCCTTAGACAGCTTCTCATACACACCCATAGGACTTTTGGCGTCTCTACTCTTGTCTATTCCAAACTTTGTAACCAGATTCCTTGCATACGTACTCTGTGTTACAAATATTCCATCATCTGTCTGTTTGATCTGTAACCCCAGAAAATAAGTGAGCTCTCCACACATACTCATCTGAAACTCCTGCGTCATCGGCTGCACAAACTGATCAACCAGCTCTTGACATGTAGACACAAACACTATGTCATCCACATAGATTTGTACAATGATCATCCCACTGTTGTTTGCCAGTACAAACAGAGTGTTGTCTACACTACCACGTCCATATCCTTGCCTGATCAGGAATATAGTCACTCGCTCATACCATTTTCTTGGTGCTTGCTTCAAACCATACAAAGCCTTCTTCAGTTTGTAGACATGCGTCGCTTTACTTGATACCTCGAATCCCTTAGGATGTTCTACATACACTTCTTCCTGTAGAATCCCGTTTAGAAACACACTCTTAACATCCATCTGATGTAGTCTAAAGTTCAAAGAACATGTCATACCAAACAGAAACCTGATGGATTATAATCTAGCCACATGCGCAAAAGTCTCATTGAAATCAACACCTTCTACCTGAGAATAACCCTGAGCAACCAACCAAACCTTATTTCTGGTTACAACTCCACTACCATTAATCTTGTTCTTGAATATCCACTTCGTGCCAACAACAATATTAGCATCTTGTGGTCTAAGTACTAGATCCCACACATCACTGCGCTCAAACAATACCATTTTCTCTTGCATGACAGCAATACAATACTTATCAACCAAGGCTTCTTTATGATTTTTAGGTTCAATACCTGACACAAAACATGCAAACCGTACCACCTCAAAAAGCTTATCATCTGCCTCCAGAGCTTCCTTTGTAGTGTCAGGCTTATTCTGCCTTTTACCAACCATCTGCTTAAAGTCAATTTGCTTTCTTCTGGTAATTCTACCCCACTGAATCGCACCTATAACATCTTGTTTAGAGTGATTCCTATGCACCTGAGTAAGTGGAACCATATCAGACTCCTTACACCCTTATGTGTCATCCTCAGTGGTATATTCCACTTGCACCTTTGCATTATTATCCAGATCATTTTCACTTACTTCAGATGGGAGAATATGTCTATAGAAAGACTCATCATCAACCACCACATTGAATGTTTCTTGTACTATCCGAGATCTTCTATTGAATACTCTGAAGGCTGTGCTTGTGTCTTTCCTCATATATACCATGTTAATGATGTAACACGCGGTATTAACAGCCACAGCCCATAAATGTTTAGCAACATTATTCCATACATCATTGCTCTTGCCATTTCTTGCAACCTTCTGTTTTTACGGTTAACCACACCATTCTGTTATGATGTTCTCGGTGCAGAGAACTGATGTGCAAAGCCATGGCTATTGCAGAATAAGTCAAACAGCTTATTCTGACATTCTCCACCATGATCACTACGAATTCTCTTGATTTCCCACTTCTCATTCTCCAGTTCAAATGCAAGAATTCAAAAGCTTTCCAGAGTCTCTAATTTCTCCCTCAAAGACTTGACCCAAGTGTATCTAGTGAAAGCATTAACTAGAACAAGAATGTATTTCTTACCAGTCAAACTTTCCCTTGAATTGGTCATCTTAAGTCCGGGTGCACCAATTCCACAGCCTTATTTAACTTAACCTCTGGAACAACTTGATATTGCACCTTGACATGATTCCCTTTGGTACATGGACAACATACAGAGTTCTGTTCTGGTTGGAGCTTTGGTAGCTCTCCAATCCCTTCTTGATTTGACAGATTCACCATATGATGAACATTCAAATGTCCCAACTTTCTATACCAGAGCTCTACTTGAGTTTCAGCTAGGGTGTTGAATGTAGTAGTTATTCTCAGATCGTTGACCTTCCAACCTTACATAATCATGATCATCAATGACTTTACATTCAGATTTGGTAAAAATCACATTCAACCCAATGTCACACAGTTGGCTGATGCTGATCAGGTTTTCCTTCAATCCTTCTACCAGATATACATTACTCAGGGATGGTTGAGTTTCACCTCCAGTGACACCCTTGCCTCTGATTTTTCCTCTTACACCATCTCCAAATGTCACTCGCCCTGCTAAGACACTTTCAAAACCAGCTAGATTCTTTTGAGTTCCTGTCATATGTCTGGAGCAGCCACTATCAAAATACCACTCTTCATTTTCAGAGGTTTCACTTAGTTCTTCTGCTGTGTATGCAACATGACAGTACAAGTCGTGCTTCCTAACCCATGCATAGTTTCTTCTTTTGTTGTCCGAATATAATTGCTTCTGTTTCACAGCTTGAATAGTGTGTGGTATGTATCCATAGCAATTGGCCTTGTAGTAACCAAGTTTTCCACAATACCAACATCCATTCACCTTATCTTTAAAAGTATTGTGATCCTTTCTGATCCACTTTTCTCGTCTACTCAGTATCTTGAGCACTGTTCTGGTATGAGTATTTATCTTAGGTTTCATTGGTAATACTGATCCTTTAACAAACTTGGTGTGACCACTCAGATCCTTTCCCTGGTATCCTAAACCCCACTTCATGTTACTTGTCCTCCCAGTTGACAGAATATTGTCCAGGTCCTTGGTGTCTTTGGTCAGCATCTTGATATTTTCCAGTTGTGCTTCAAGTTGTCGTTCCAGACCAGTTGTCTTAGCCTTCTCACTCTTGAGTTCACATTCCAGAAGACTGATCTGACTTACCAAACTTTTGTTTTCTGCAATCAGCGAAATTTTTCCTTCTTTTGTAGATGGCAACTCATCAATCAGCGCTGTGATTACTGTAAACGCAGTATGTTATCCTTCTGACTCAGAGTCCTGATCCTCATCAGCAAGCTCAGACGAATTTTCACCTGGTTCTTATTTAGTGACACCCAAATATACAACAAGATTGTTGAGAATTTCTCCTTCTTTCTGATCATCATCATTTGAATCATTCTCACTCAAAGTGATATTGGACTTCTCTTTCTTACCAGCAGTCGCAAGGCAATCAGCCTTTGTGTGACCATATCCATTACATTCAAAACATCTCAAATAACTTCTCATCTTAATGGTTGGACATTCAGACTTATAGTGTCATGTTCCTCCACACTCAGCACACTGTTTGTCAGATTTCCTAACACTTTTCTCACCACCAGACTTTGTTGGAAAGGAACTTCTAACTCGTGGACCTTTCTCAAACTTGCTGAAGTACTTCTTAACCATCAAGCTAACTTTATCTTCAATCTCATTAGTCTGATCAGCTATAAAGGCGAGTCCTTTAACTGCTGTCTGCTCTTTCTTCTTCAGTTGTAATTCATATGCTTGCATCATCCCAACAACATGATCAAACTTAAGATCATCAGAATTCAAAGCTACCTCAATTGCAGACTTGTGTGATTGGAATTTTGACGGCAAGCTCCTGAGGAATTTCTTGACCAGTTTCTTATCTTTGTACGTCTTCTCTAGTACAACAGCTTCCTGACTGATGGAACTCAGTTTGCTGCTGAATTCTTCAATAGACTCTTCAGTACCCATTGACAAACTTTCAAACTCAGATGCAAGCATATTAATCCGTGTTCTCTTGACATTGCTTGTTCCTTCAAACAAAACTTGCAAAAATATCACAAGTTTCCTTTGCTGATTTGCAACCTTGCACCCTGGTAAACTGATTCCTGGGAAGAGAGGTAAAGATGGCAGACAACGCCTTGGAGTTGAATTTGGCTTCAAGCTTTTCTTTAGCACTCCATGACTTCTTTGTTTTCGGTATCACCTTCCCATCATCATCTGTTGTTGTTGGATGAGTCCAACCTTCTTCAACAGCTATCCAAGCCTCTAGATCGATACTTTGGATCAATTGTTGCATATTCACCTTCCAGTGACCATAGTGCTCCGATTCCAGCTTCAGTGGCTTGTTGATCACAACGAACTGCTGTGTGTTCTCCATATCCTTGTCGCAAGATCTCACCTGTTTTAAAGATAACAACTCTTTGATCAGACGTCTGCTCTGATACCAATTGTAAGGGTATAGAGACTAGTAACACACAGATATATGCTTGGAACGCGCCAAGCCAACGCTTTAACTCGTTTTATTAACAGTATAATCTTTACACAAAGATCTCTATGTTTCAGCTTTACACAATTTATTCTATTAAATAGACTTGTCCCCGACTAAAACAAATCCTAAGCTAAACTCTCCTTTGAATCAATCCTCTCAATGATATCAAAGTCAAGCCACAACCCAAGACCTTCTCAGCCTACTTTTTTTGTTCAGCTTTGAAGCACACCTTACTTTCCTATGAATCTACCCTCTCGAAGATATCACAGCAAAGTAATAAACCTAACTCATTTGAATCTACCTGCTCATAGATGTCAAAAACGAATTAGGGAACACACACCTTCTCAGCTTTATTCTTTAGCTTTGAAGTTTACAATGGTATAAAATAGCTCTAGAGTGTTAGCCAACTACTATGACGTCTCTAGACTATTTATACTAAACTCTAGGAACCCTAGGGTCGGAAATCCCCAACCAAATCTCCTAATGAATAAACTTGCTCCTCAAGTTTATCCTTTTCTAAAATAGATCCAAAGAATATCTTCAAGCAAATCTTCAAGTATCCTTTGAATCTATCCAAAAAGCTTCAGCTCCAAGTAAGTCCACGCCTTTCTTGAGCTCGCCACATCATCCGCTTCAAGTATGCCACATCAGCTCCCGCCTCCATGTCATCTTTACAGCGTCCTGATGTAATCTGATGCAGCCTCCTGATCTAGACAGCCAGCTGATCCAAAATCTGCATATTTAGTTGCATCTAAAATCCAAATAGAAAATCATATAGTTAACAATAACCTCATCTACAAGAAGTGGGATGAAAATTGTAATCATTTTGGAATAGGCATCTGACACTGCAGATGTGTCAGTGTTTGCATTCTGACTCGAACCCTAGATCCTTCTAGCCACACACTAGGATTCTGTAATACTTTTGTGCTTGCATAAAGCTCATTCGCGAATTCACGAGCCTGTATATTTCGAAGAAACAACTCTTTGGTAACATAAACTGAACATTTTGACACTCTATGAGAAAAAAAAAATATGTTTGCTGATTATCCATGTATTTTATTATGCAGTAGGTTTTAGCAGCCCTAGTCAGTGGTCAAATTGATAAAGAAATGAATTGTTGCTCCTCACCTCCCGACGAAGGAGCATGTTCAGGGATCTGCAATATGCTTTTCTCAATGGTTCCAAACAATTATTATCAAGACCCTGCCAAAAGGGAATGAATAAAGGAATCAATGCAGTGTATAAATCTCAAGAAGTCAGAAGCTCTCCCTACAAAAGTAGCTTTTCATTTTTAAAGTTCTGCTCGCTTTTCTTTTACCTGAAGAAAGTACAATAAGAGTTCAACGTTAGACATTTTAGTTGTACAAACGTTAGACATTTTAATGGATAGTTCAGATCGACAATTACTAATGTTCCTTTATAACCTAACCACATAGCGTAATATACAAAGCTGATCTGAAAAAAAATAGAAATTATTAGTAAATAATTAAGAAAGATTCAAAAAGGCATACTTCTCGCATATCAGCATGGATTCAAACTGATCGAAAGAAGAAGACACTGTATAACCATTAACCAGTCATATGTGGTTTAATATCAAAAACATGAAATTACCTAGTAGAAAACGGCAGATATTCAAAATGAGAGAAACGAACAGGAACTAAGAAAGGTCCTTCTCTTTAATCTCGTAGCAAGGAAGGTTTGACAAAGAAGCAGGCGTGTAGTTTCTTCTTTTGTGTACGGTTTCTCTCCATTATATATATTTGTAAAAATAAAAACAACCAATCACGATTAAGTCAAGTGTAATTCTTTTTATCATTGCTTAAAACACAAGACATCTTCTTTTAGAAATGTAAATTTTTGAATTAGTAATCTATGTTATTCTTATAGCATATGACAAATTCCTACATTATTTATTGTGTGAAAATATTTATGGGATATTTTATTGTATCTCATAAACTAATAGTCGATAAATTAAGAACTATTATAAAATAATAAAATTTTCGTTAGGGCAGCATAATAATTAACTCAACTCTATAAAATAATAATATTTTTTTATAATCTTATGTAAATATTTGGTTTCATCAGTATCATAAATTAATAATAATATAAACTTATAAAATATATCTAGTGTAATATTGTTTGATTATTCGTGATTTGCATTTTTAATGGAGCTCATATCTAATATTTTTTTAGAGTATTAATTAAAAACTTTTGGTATTGTCTTCTAAAAATGCATCTAAAACTTGTGAAGAGTTTAAAATGTGATCATTCTTGTATGTTCTCTTCCACAACAAAATGGAAGAGTTAAGCGCAACCATCGGCACTTTCTAAATGTTGTGTGTTCTCTTCGTCATCGTAAAGATTTTTGGGGTTATTTTGCAACCACAGCAGGGATATTTGATCAACATGACTCCCACAGCTTCGAAGTAATAAATCTGTTTTTATCCTTATGCAAAGAAGGGCTGACACTAAAATCATCTCAGTTTCTCGAGATGTGGTATTCTCTGAAGCTGAATTAACTTACCTCGAGATGTGGTAATTAAGTTTTTACTATAATGCCTACTCCAGAGGGAAAACATCGACATGTGCTATGTCCACAGTGTAGAACAGCTGTACAATACGGGGAAAAAAACATTTTCTGAAAAACATACAAGAGGTATGTAGAGTTTATCTGTTCACTGCAAGCATTTTCTTCATTTGCATATGACTGTTATTTCCATTGCGAATAGTTCTTGTTGCCTTGAGCTTTTGATGACTATTTCAGAGCTTGTTATGTTAGGATATCTTAAATGTGGATGCTACACTGAGGCGGCCAGCTGAAGATATTGCAGTGTTGGACTCATCTGCATCGATACAATCAAATCTTGTAAGTATGAGTTTGTCTTGCTGCACATTGACTTCTTGGTTTAAGTCGCTAATGAATAATTACCATTTCTTAAACACACTAATGGTATTTCTGGTGCAACTAGTCGTGGTTATATTATATGGACCATCCATGCGTTCTTACATACTATAATCGACATGTATTGTAGATCATTGGAAATAAGTTACAGGTTCTCATACTTGGTATTGGTGGTGTAGGTTTAGTCTCAGCTTATATCTCATACACTCCAGAGATAGCATTTTGGTTTGTCTCATCAAAAAACTTCTCTCAAGAACATCAAAATCATCTGACTGAAATTTAAAAAAAAATTCTCTTACAGTTTTGGTACAATCGATAAATGTTTTTATTCACAGATTTATTCTTTTATCTCATTGGCTCTTGTTTACGACAGAGCAAGTTTATTTAGGGTTTTCCCACGCCAATGATGATGTCTCGACTAATCCTCTCCAAGCTCTCTCCCCACGTAAGTACGCTCTTCCTTTCTTTATCAGTTATAGATGTTTTATTTTCCTTGGATAAATTTAAAATTAGTATTTATTTTCCTTCAGATTCACAACACCAGCAGGAGGACCCTAATTCGTTTCTTTTCATCCTCCGCGATTGGCCCATGTGCTCCGATTTGCATCATTCCCGAATAGTCACCCGACGGCGGCGGAGAAGTCTTGTTGTTCAACCTAACAACTTTCGAGTTAGAGAGAACGGAGAAAAAATATCCCGATGAGCTTTATAATGCGCAATTGGTGGGAGCTTCCCATGGATGGGGATTTTTCTCCGACAGAAGAGATCGGTCGGTTATTATCAGCGACTTTCTGAACCCTTATGCCTCTAAGTCAGAACCAAAGATGATTCCTCTTCCTCCGTTTACGCCAATGAACTCTTGCCAAACCGAAGTGGTGTGCAACGTGGCCATGTCATCTTCTCCTGATCAAGACGACCAAGATTGGGTTGTTGGCATCAAGTTCTTGGGTAAATAGCTGAGTCTGTGCAGGCCCCACCTTGACATGCGTTGGACAAACATCCCAACCCCTTTCGAGTCATGGGATAGCGAAAGACCAAAGGTTCTACTTGGTTGCTCCCGGAGGCAACTAATTATGCTCATGGGAACTCAACTTCAAGAAAGACAAGCAACCTAAGTTCCATGAGCTAGTCTTGTACGACCTTCCCAACTTGCCACGTCCCCATTGGAAGATGTTGGATGGCTACTGCAGGGAGGATCACTGGGTGGAGTCACCTTCAGGCGAAAGTTTTCTTATCAAATGGTAGCTAAGTAGTTGTTAGATATATTATAAATAAAACCCTAACAATAATTTAACGAAAAAAAAAACTAAACACTTATGGCTTGGAACTTATATGTACGCAGGTACAGCGAATATTCCCCCCAAAAAAACACACTGTGGTGCAAACCACCGTATCCAATGGTTTTTAGAGAGGAAGAGACAAAAGATGGGAGGAAAAACATGCGTTACAAAGAGGACATTGGAGATTTGTGCATTTTCATGTCAAAAAGCGAGGATTTATGCGCCAACGACGTTGGAAGACGCTCTACACCGCGCCTCAATTAACATTAAGATTGAAGAAGAAAGAGAGGCGCTGCATAAACAGCATTCTGCAAAATCATCGAGCTCGGCAAAGGAGAAACCGAAGGAATCCTACTACGAACCTCGGCATCATTATGACAGCCATCGCGACGAAAAAGGCCTTAGACCAGACGCATCATACGCTATCAGCGACCCGAAGTCAAACCAACCATGGAATATCTACGTTAGAGAGGACGACAATGGTAAAACATCCGGTCAACAACCTCGATCCGATACGTGAAGTCGAGATGAGTGCGACAATCGTTCTCCAGAGGCAAAACAAGTAAAATCTTCGTCCTTCTGCGATTATCACCAAGTCACTGGACATTCCACATCTGAATGTTAGACTCTTCAAGAAAAGTTGTTGAACAAATACAAACAGGGCGAGCTGCCAGACGTGGTCCACAAACCGTGGCGATCTGACAAAGACTTCTGGTCACCCCGACCCGAGGAGAAACGACGATCTAGCAATAAGCAAAGTAGCAGGTCAAACGACGATCACGAGGAAAGACAAAAACGGGGACAAGACGACTACGACGAAGGAAATCGATCCAATAAGAAGGAAAAATTAGAAGTGCATGTTATAATGGGCGGCCTCAGCGATTGCAATGATTCAGTCCGGTCCCTTAAAGAATACCAACGAAAAGCCGAAGCCTCGGCCAAGAGGCACCAACCGGACAGAGTGAACTTCGTGGGAGACGACCTCCCAATTATCTTTTCCACTTCCGACCTGGAAGGTCTAAACGCTCCACACAACGACCCTCATGTCATCACTCTTGACATCGGCAAATGCAACGTCAGCAAGATTCTGGTCAACATAGGTAGCTCAGTCGACCTAATCTATAAAGCAACTCTTACAAAGATGAAGATCCCCGACTCCGACATTAAGAAGGTAACTCGAACCTTAACTGCATTTGATAACAGTCACGTAACGACACTCGGCACGATCAAACTCCCTGTCTACGCCGGCAATACATTCAAAAACGTGAAATTTTCAGTCATCGACGAACCTTCGGTATACAACATCATAGTCGGGACAACATGGATCCACGCAATGAAGGCTGTGGCGTCGAGCTATCATCAGTGGATATGATTCCCATAAGGAGGGAGCATGTTCCCATCAGAGGCAACCAGACAGTAGCCAGAATGTGCTTCATCGCTGAACAAAAAATGCGTACCCGACTATCGTGGTCAACTCCATCTCTTCTGAGTTAGCTCACCCCGACGCTACCGAACGAAGACCGACAAAGACCAATAGAGAGATAGCCGATATAATTCCAATCAATCCAAAATTTCCAGAGCAGCACATAAGCATCAGTGCACAGCTCGATTCCATACAACGACAACAGCTCGAAACCTTCTTACGAAAGAATCTCTCGACTTTCGCCTGGACAATCGAAGATATGATCGGGATCGACCCAAAAATCACCTCACACAAACTCAATGCCGACCCAACGTACAAACCAATTCACCAAAAACGGAGAAAATTGGGCACCGAGCGCGCCAAAGCAGTAAATGACGAGGTCGACAAACTCTTGAAAGCCGGATCGATCTGCGAAGTCAGGTATCCCGAGTGGTTAGCAAACCCTGTGGTGGTTAAAAAGAAGAACGGCAAATGGCGAGTCTGCGTCGACTTCATGGACATCAACAAAGCATGCCCCAAGGACTGCTTCCGCCTACCGCACATCGATCGACTAGTCGAGGCAACCGCATGGAACGAACTGTTATCCTTCATGGACGCCTTTTCCGGGTATAATCAAATTAGGATGCACCCCGACCACAGAGAAAAGATGGCCTTCATCACAAATAGAGGAACTTACTGCTACAAAGTTATGCTTTTCAGGCTTAAAAACGCCGGGGCGACTTACGAACGTTTGGTCAACAAGATGTTTGCCGAACATCTCGGCAAAATAATGGAGGTCTATATCGACGACATGCTCATCAAATCAGCTAAAGCCGAGGACCACATCGACCATTTAAAGACGTGTTTGGAGATACTCAACCAATACGGCATGAAGCTAAACCCCAGTAAATGTACCTTCAGCGTCACATCCGGGGAGTTCGTCGGCTACATAGTAACAAAATGAGGAATCGAAGCAAATCGCAGCCGTGCTTAACCTCCCATCGCTCCGCAATAAAAGAGAAGTACAGCGCCTATTGGGACGAATAGCTGCCCTCAATCGATTCATCGCCAGGTCAACGATCGCTGTTTCCCTTTCTACCAACTCCTCCGCAGCAACAAAAATTTCGATTGGGATGAACATCCAGACCATACTCCATTCGCCGAACCAATCCGTAAGATTAACAAAATGGGCAGTCGAACTGAGTGAGTTCGATATCAAATATCAACCGCAAAAAGCGCATAAATCTCGGGTCCTAGCAGATTTCATAGTCGAACTACCTCAAGAAGAACAGACCGACACAACAGCCGAGCAAACATGGGAACTGCACATCGATGGGTCGGTTACCAAGGATGGGTCCGGCATCGGGATATTACTCAAATCACCAACCGGCGAAGTGCTCGAATAGGCAATGAGCCTCGAATTCCTCGAAACAAATAACGAGACTGAATATGAAGCTCTCATTGTTGGGCTGCGACTTACCTTAGAAGTCGCAGCTAAACATGTAAACGCACACTGCAATTCACAGCTCGTCGCGAGTCAATACACCGGCAAATATGAAGCCCGCAATGAAAGGATGAGCAAGTACCAAGAACTGCTCCAAAATTTAACTAAAGAGTTCGATAGCTTCAATCTCGTTCAAATACCAAGGTCCAAAAATAAGGTTGCAGATGCATTGGCAAACAAGGCTAGCAAGGCAAACCCCTGCCATAGGTCGATCCCAATCGAGTCAATCAATAGACCAAGTATCAAACTACCCAGAGGGATAAACCAGATCAGGGATCTCGACGATAACGATGACCTAGAGCAAAACCAGCCACCTCCGGATCTCTTTGACGGACTGGCGAGCTCCAATCATTGCATACCTCGACAAAGGCGACGAACCTCTGGACAAATGGGAAGCACGACGGCTAAAATCCCGTGCTGCCTTCTACAGTGTAATTGATGGCAAATTGTATAGGCGCAGTGCCTCAAGACTTCTCTTTTCATGCGTATTCGGAACCGAAACCAATCGCATTATGACCGAGACCCACGAAGGAGCAGGAGGAACCTGATTGCAACTTCGAATATGGAATTCAAAGGGATAAATCACTCTAGAGGTCGAACTCTCGCTACTAAGATTCGTTAACATGGGCATTATTGGCCGACAATGGCTACCGACTGCGAGAAATACGTCGCCAAATGTGAGTATTGCCAAAAGCACGCATACTCTATCAACTCACCAACCGAGCAGCTAACAGCCGGAGCCTCGCCTTACCCATTTATGAGATGGGCTATGGACATAGTCGGACCACTCCCAGAATCGACTCACAAGAAGAAATATGTGTTGATACTCACCGACTATTTCACCAAATGGGTTGAAGCCAAAGCCTATGCAAAAATCACCAGCAGCGAGGTGATAGATTTTCTTTGGAAAGAAATCATATGTCGACATGGCCTCCCTTACGAGATAGTCACTGACAATGGCACGAACTTAACATCAAAGAAGGTCGTGAAGTTTTGCGAACTGTGGAAGATTCGACTCAACAGCTCGACTCCACGCTACCCACAAGGAAACGGCCAAGCCGAGGCGACAAACAAAACAATCTTAGACGGCCTCAAAAAACGTCTCGACAAATGCAAAGGGCATTGGCCTGACGAATTGGACGGAGTCTTATGGTCACATCAAACCACGCCACGACGCGCAACAAACATGACACCATTTTGACTATCGCATGGCATCAAGGCGCTTACTCCAGCCGAGCTACACGTGAACACTCTACGACGACTAAAACTGCCAGAGAACGCGCAGCTGAATGACGAAATACTCCTGGACAACTTAAACAACATAGAAGAGATGCGCAACCAAGCCGTACTGCGGATTCAGAGTTACCAACAAATGGCAGCCCGGTACTATAACAAGTTGGTTCAAAATCGCTTCTTCCAAGAAGGCGACCTGGTTCTCCGAAGAGTCTATGAAATCACGAAAGAATGCACCAACAAAATGGGTGCCAAATGGGAAGGACCATCTTCGGTCTCCAAAGTAGTTCGACCAGGACTCTACGAACTAATGACAATGGACAGAGTTCAAGTACCGCACTCCTGGAACTCGATGAATCTGAAGCGATATTACTATTAACAAGCAGCACAACTTTTGTAATACTCATTCGAAACATTGTAACTAGAACTACGTCTGGCTTGATCCCCGTCGGGGTACGTAGGCAGCCTCAAAACAAGGCACATCAATCATATCAAATAAAAATTATACTTTTTCAAACAAAGTCAAAATCATAAAACAACCGGGGTCATGCTTGCAAACGAACGATCCAGTCTATCCTTTACCATCAGTCGCGCTACTCTTTGACTCACTTCTCGTAAAAATGCCCTGGCCAGGTATCGTTATGAGAAAATAAGGCCAAAAGAAAAACAGAGCAAACGATGAAGAGGTCGTCCAAGACAAAGTAAGTCGACAACCGCAAAAATTGGGGCCACATCTTCAAGAAAGTCGCCTAGATAAATTAAGCCGATATCAGCATTACTGGGGCCTGACTTATTCCAATGAAAATATTAAAATGTAAGTCGAGGTCACTCCTCGCATTTAAACTCAGATTAAAGACAAAAGTCGGAGTCTTACTTCGCTGAAACAAAGAATAAGAGAAATTGCCTAACTATAATTAAGCCGACATACGCATTAGTAAGGTCCGATTTACTCAAAGGGAAATATCTTTTCACAAGTTCTCATAATCAAAGATAAGTTTCAGGAGTGCTAACGTGAATCAAACAGTATAAACAACACTCGGATCGACAAATCACCAAATGTCAGCAAAAGCACATCGCCATATCATAAAACATAAGTGCAACACTCCACAAAAACGAAATATCAAACAAGGTAAGGAAATTCAAATAATGGATAGAGTAAAAACCCCTCCTGGCAATGTTGGTACAACGACAAAAGAAGGTCACAGACGGCCCATTTAAAACAATATAAAAAAAAAGGAAGAGTGGAGGCCGGCGTGAACGCTCATGGGGCTGAAGGAGCAGGATCTTTAGGCAGGGTCTGAGAAGAAACTTCTTTGATTTTCAGCACGCCATCCTCAGCTTGAAGCCCGTCATCTGATCCATAGACATTGGCAACAGGATCGTTGTTAATCAAAACACCACCAAGATGAGTAGGGACGTTTAACTCTTCTATCTTCACCTCATCCAGATGTCCCTCCACGGCCTTCTTGGCATACTCAGCATAGATCACCTCATAATGAGTAATCGCGGAGTCGATCTCGGCCCAGTCGCCGCCTTCCTTCGCTTTCTTCAGCACCGCGACAATACCATTCGCCTGATGATATACGCATTTTATATCATCGCCCTCATTCCTCTCAAGGAGATACGTCTTCACCCGATCAAAGATGGCCTGGCACGTTCCAGTTATGCCACTCCTCAAGCCGCGCTCTGTGGCAACCGCCTGATCACGGGAATTACGTAGGCGAGCTTGCTCATCTTTGAGATGAATGGTAAGTTTCTTGTTCACCACCTGCAGCATCTCCTTCTCGATCCTCATCTTGCCATGGTTCTCAACCTCCGCCTTCAACTGCTCGTGATACACGATCGCCTCGTCTCGAGCCGCCTGCAGCTCTGATACCAAATGAAATTTTCTAGAGACTAGACAATTTAAGTTCGAGTGCGGAAATAGATTAAATGTTAAATATAAAGAGACGACAAGGTGATTTAACCAACCACTAGTCCTTGGCTGCAAATATGTTTATTAGATAACTTCAAGAAGACAATACAAGATAGACTCAGAACTATGACAAGAACTAATACATATATCTTAACAAAACATGATCTAAGGAATAACAAGTAAATTCAGTTTACTCCCCCTTAATCATGACTGTCTTCTTCTTGGAGAAGTCTTTGCTTTGAGCTTTACACGCCAACATCAATCTCTTCTCAAGGTTATCTCTTCCAAACACCAACAGCAACACAACTTTAAGACAAGAACTTTTGCTTTCAGTTTCTCTGATTTTAACAAGGAAAAGCATGAAGGCAAGAGATGAAGATCTTCCTTCTTATATAGAGAAACTTCAACGGTTACTTGCATATTTAATTCCGCGTAATATTCTTTTCTAAACAGGGAAATATATCATAATATATTAGCAAGTAAAGATTAGTGAATAATCATCTAATCAAGTAAATAAAAAAAAGAGAATATCATAATTTTATACTTAAGACGAGTCATAACAAACCAATGATATTCTTCAATCTCCCCCTTTTTGATTAACTAAGACATGCCAAAAACTAATATGGAGATTGATAGAAATAAACTAACTAACCAGCGAACAACTTAGATATAACCATCAAGTGAGAAACATCAAGACACGATGGAGACAAAAACAAAAAAAAGTAAGAAAATAAGAACTTCAAGCAGATGCATCGTTTGGCTTTGATCCTAGTTTGCTCTCCCTGTATGAATTATGTTAGTCAAAAATAATAAGCAAATGGAATACAGATGTTAAGGGAAAGAGAGCAAACCATCATCGTCAGTGAGGAGACGATGCAGACTATCGACACGGAATTGAAGTCTTGAAATTTCCAATTGACATTCTTCAACTGCTTTGAGAACCAGAGCTTTGAGAGATGGAGGCATATCCTGAACTGGAGTCTTTGGGAGATCATTTATACGGAATCCTTGAGATAGGCGTGCGTTTGTGCCTAAACTACCAGAGGACGAAATGATTGTGTCGGACTCACGAGATGACACATCTTGGCTTTGTTTACTCTTAGCAAGGAAGAAATCAGGATGGAACGGAGGTGAGGAGAAGATCTCTTGAGCTTGCTTGGAGCGACACATACCATATAACGAGGAAACGTTCATCTCAGAAGGGTAACTCCACAAGGCGTTCCGTCCTACAAGAAGAAGGAAACAGCTCTGACAGCTCCGAGTTACACTTGAAAGACTCTGGAAAGTTTCGAAACTGCAACTCATGGAACTCAGGCTTGCTGTCTTTCTTGAAATCAAGATCATAGGATATCAAGTGGTGGCCTCCAGGACCTCTCATCTCTCTTGGAATACATCAGATTTGAGGTTGGAAATTCGTCAAAAGGGGTTTCAAACTTAGTCCAAACCAAGTCACGACGAGGCCTACAGAAACTCACCTGGTCACCCAAGGACTTGATGCCAACTACCCAGTCTATGTCTTCATCAGGGGAACAAGACATTGCCACGTTCCATACCACGTCAGTTTGACAAGAGGACTGAGGATTAAGTGGAGGCAGAGTGAAGAGTTTGGGTTTTGATTTGCAAGCCAATGGGTTCATAAAGTCAGTGATGAGTACGGATCAGACACAGTAAAATCTCCATCCCTTGGAAGCTCCGATCGCTTTGGCTGAAATGATTTCTTCTGGAATTTTTTTATCTGTAAGCTCGAGCAACTCTTCTTTCGCAGGGTCAAACAAAACCACTTCTCCGATATTGACGCCTTCCGCAGACCGTTTTGCAATGACAAATACGGGCCGGTGGTGGTGGATGATGAAAAGGAACGAATTAGGGTCCTCCTGCTGGTGTTGTGAATCTGCACAACGAGAGGATGAGAAAGAATTAAATACTAAAGACATAACAAATGCAAAGGAAGAGCTTACTTACTTGGAGAGGATTAGTCGAGACATCATCACTGTGTTTCAAGTTGATAGGCGTGGCGTGGGTAACCCTAAATCAACTAAAAGGGGGCAATAGGCTATGTCTACGATTATCAAGCTCTGTCTACAATTAACACAATGCTTTCCTTTTCCACTTTTCTTTATTTATTACTTTCCCTTGTTGAACAAGTTATTAGAAACTCAGATTTGGTTGGTTCGGTTTCCGGCTAGAGTTTATTAGTTTGGTTCTTGATAAGTTAGTATAAAATTAATTTGTCCTTTTAATTATTAATAGAATAAATCTTAGTAGATTGAATGTATTTTTGGAAAAAGAATTATAAATCAATATTTTTTTATTGGATCAGAACTCTCATTATGTATTCGGTGTGGATAAAAGGTAATCAAAGTTTTTGATGAATTTTGGTTTTATTATGTTTGGTTGTGCTACTAAATTTGAGATACAGTATAAAATTGTTGGTGTTCAGTTTGGTTTAGATGTTCAGTCTTACAAATATGTTTAAGCCATTTGAATTTGCATTGCTTTTGTTCTTTTTTTACGATTTTGATACAAATTCATTTGTGAATTATGTAGGGATATGGCAAGGCATGGTAGCTGGAATCTCCTTGCATAGACTTATATTGACTGGAATTATCTACTTCACTAATTGGAACAAAAAGGTCTTTAATTGGTCTCTTAATTTCTGGTTACGTTTTTTTAATGAACACAATCTTTTTCTTACTTCAAGTGTAGGATTTAACATTTCAACATACATAAAAATGAAAAAAAAAGAAAGAATCAATAATGCTCGCTCATATGTAGAAGATAGTAAATATAACATAGACGATATATATAACAGCTGCCTTTAGTTTTGGTTCTATCACTTTGTTTGCTTTTTACATGTTAGCCAAAAGTGCTCTCATTTCAGTTACCCCTGGAACGTTTTCGCTTGGGTAAACTTTGGCTACGAGCTGCACGAAGCTCTCGTACTTGTCCAGAAACTCCTTCTGTTTCAGTTCATACAACAACACAATATTGATTCAACACTATTTACTACTCTCCTCAATAACTTTTCATAGATTCAGTTTTAAGTTTTGGTACCTTGCATTTATCCCACAACGATGGTAGCAACTCCTCTGATGCTAAATTCTTCTGCAACTTCTTATACATTGCTGCAATCGATTTGTCCACCTATACCAATAAAAACAAATGGCAAGTAATTTGTTAGAAGATTTGTAAACAATTAAATAAACTTCAAGAAACTTTTGCATACCCCTGACAAGCTTGATTTTAACATCTTCCTGAGTTCCATTTTCGATAAACCAAGCTGGAATGGTATCTGAAATATAGAGAGTTTGTAACACAGATTTAATATGATATAGTTTACATAATGATGAAGTGAAACTATGGAGCAACGTAACTAGTTAATTAACAACTAACCTCTTCAGGGGTGATCGTATACATAAGATCCTCTATCTTTTTAGCAAACTGGAATAGTCTTTCGAATTGCTGCAGAGACAAAGAACACATGAAGTAAACACAGAAGGAAAAAAAGAAGAAGAAGAAGAGAGTTATGGTATTAGCTGCAAATGGGAAGCACCACTTACGTAGTATATTATCATGCTAATGTGGCGGGTGCAAGCTTGTTCATATGCTTCACTTGCCTGGTGATAGAACTTGGCTAAAGTGGGCACAACATTAGCCAGGTCGTACAAGCTGCAGACAAAAAGGTACAACGTTAAGGCAATAGGAGTAGTCAGGAAGAAGAAGACAAACAGCGAGAGAGAGTCAGGAAATGACCTACCTATTCTGAAAAGCAGCATAATTTTCTAAAAGGAGAATATCTGCATATTTAGGATCTTGCTGAGCAATTTTTTCGAGGGTCACGAACATTATGCTTACCTATAAAAACACCACTAGTCAGACTCTGTCAACCAAAGCGTGGAGGAAAGAAAACAAATTGGTGATGGTAAATGCAGAAACAATCTGAGATATGCTTTGTTAATGTTTTGTTGTTATTCAAGTCAAAAATGAACTAATATCAGATGAAATTGTGGTTGTATGTTATTGCTTGACGTGGCAAACATTATGATTTGATTGCATGGTTTGTGCAATTTTACTGGTTGAATACTTATAAACTCAGAGAAGTACTCACGAATTTTGTGTATGCCTGATCAACCAAATCCCTAGATTGCCCTTGTATGTACTGTTCCATACGAGTAGCAAGTGCTGCAAATCTATGAAAAAGGAGATAATTGTTAGCCAAGTAATACAAGAACGGTTTCTTGGATCACCAATCTTATTGGCAGAAACACTTTAGAACCAAAAAATCAATTGATATAGTTTACAATAAGCATTCACATGGCACTAAAATGTATTAAGCAAATTGGACTCTTCTTGACTACCTTGGAATATATGGTAAGACGCCCATCTGTCTTACATTACGTTCATTTCTTTCAATCTGGTGACAAGCTTCATCCACAAACTGCAGTTAAAGTCATCTTGAAATGATTAGTAGGAAGAGTATATCAGCAATACAAACTAAAATAAAATCTATGAATAAACATACGCGGCTAAACTGCATAGAAACCCTAGACTCCAGATCTCCAAGCAAAAGGCGAACAAATCCTGCAGCATCAGCTTTCTGACCAGAGAGATAACGTTCAGTTATACCATGCATTGATATGCATCGAAGGGGATCTATTTTATATGCCCAGTCAACAACAGCATAGAAATCCTCCTGCAGTGACAAGAACACAAATGTCAATAAACAAAATTTAACAATTGGGTGTCTTTCATCTAACATATATACGTTATTTTAAAGGAGATCTTACCTGAATACCATCAAGTAAATCTTGAAGAGATTCATTCAATGCCGTCAGGTCTGGGGAGGTTTTACCTGCAGAATTTGGAAAATTGCTTTGCTTTTTAGAACCAATATAATATGAGTAAGCTTTACTGATGGCAGGCAGTTTGAGATTACCAGGTTTCTTGTCAGTGTCATCAATGTCCATGATCCCCAAATCATCATCATCATTACCATCGTCATTACTGGACCGGTTTTTATTATCATTGCCAGCACCTCCAGGAGGAGCAAGAGCTGGTACCTCAAAGCACATGAAGTGTGCAAAAAAGGAACTCTGTAGTATGAAGCAAAAATTAAACATTAGGTTTTAGTACATACATCAGTTGCATCTAAAGGCCAAAAAGAAAATCATAGAGTTAACAATAACCTCATCTACAAGAAGCGGGATGAATATTGTTAGCATTTTGGCATAGGCATCTGATACGGCAGAGGTGTCAGTATTTGCATTCTGACTCGAACCCGTAGATCCTTCTAGCCACACAGTAGGATTTCTTGACACTTTTGTGCTTGCACGAAGCTCATTCGCGAATTCACGAGCCTGTATATTTTGAAGAATAGTGAAAGAAAAGAAAATATCACTGAATATTCATGCATTATATCAGTGGTCAAATTGATAAAGAAAGGTATATTTGCTCCTCACCTCCCGGCGAAGGAGCAAGTTCAGGGAGCTACAGTATGCTTTTCTCAATGGTCCCAAACAATTCTTATCAAGACCCTGCAAAAAGAATACGATTAAAGGAATCAATGTACTGCATTGAGCTTTTAGAATGTAACCTAGTCATTTCTGGGTTTTACCTTTAAATGTTGTAAAAGACGAGCATATGTTCTGCATTTATACCGCAAATCTGCATGGTCAGGCCTCTTCAGCTGCCCTCTCTGTTTACAAGATATGTAGATAAATATTACTAAGAATTATAATCACTAGAGGTCATATTGGAAAGATAGAATTTTACAAAAGAAAGTACCTGAGAAAAGTAGCTTTTGTCGCTGACCATAAAATCTACCAAACTAGCAAAGTAGTTTCTCAAGAAGTCAGAAGCTCGCCTTACGAAAGTAGCTTTTAATTTTTCAAGTTCTGCTCGTTTCTCTTTAACCTGAAGAAAAACGACAAGAGTAGCCCAAATTCAGGTAACTGTACAAAAATTATAAATTTTAATGGATGATGCAGACAATTATTAATATTGTTTTCTATCCAAAACATGTGACTTAATAAACAAAGCTGATTTGAAAAGTTAGAATAATAAGGAGCGAACAAGAAAGATTCAAGTGTAAAGGCATACAGCTCGCATATTAGCATAGATTGGGTCTAAGTTGGGCACTTCAAGACCCCTTAAAGCTTTGGCTAACCACTCGCAAGCCTCGATATTTTGTAGCATGTCTGCTTCATCAAATGAGCCTCCTGTTAGGGATGCTGCATACTGCAATCAACAACACTTCTATAAGTGAACCAAGTAGAAAGATGAGAAGCAAGCACAGAAAATATTCACATAGTTAAAATAAAGTGAAACAAACCTCAGAAGGCACACGTAGTCTCTCAATAACTTTATCAAGTTCCTCGATGAGAGCTTTATTGTTTACAGACTGCATCTCTAACTTGTTGTTTCGAGTTTCTATCTGGATACCACAAAAAATGTGAGAATATGTGTTGACAACTTGCCATATGAAGCTAATGATCAATCGAACAAAAAAATTGCTTGAAACAATCTATTTTTCTCTCTTTCTCTCTTACTCTCAAAAATTTCAGAAGTAATATATGAATGCCATTACCAACCACACAAAAATAAAAATCAGCAAATATCCATGCGATGAGTTTATTGACAACATACACCAACTAATTTTTTAATGCAATGACAGTATCCTCATAATTAAACAAAATAAAAATCTGGAATTATCATTTGTAGGTAGTGAGTCTTACCGATTCAATGTCTTCCCTCATATGTCTCAGTTTAATGTTGAATATTCCTAACCATTCGTCCATGTCATCAACAATATTTGTTGCTGCCTCTAGTCCATGTAAAACCTGGAAAACATGGAGATGAACACATAAACAAGAAAATTAAAAGCTGATCATCCTATCAACTTTCCAAATACCAATATAGTCTTCAGAATAATAATCAGTAAAAAAGAATTACCTCATCTACTAATGGTTCGCTTTCCAGAATTGCATGTACATTTGCCGCTTCAAGTGCTTGGAGCTCTCGTTTCAGCCTTTCAGAAAATGCCTCAGCTTCACCAATGCCCATTACATAACTGTATATGTCAGTTATATTAGTTGAGTGAAGAAAATGACAAAACTAAGTGGAGAAGACAACTTCTTCCATTATTTTTTTTATCCCCACCAAGCTAGTTTTCAGAGTAACAATGCCAATAGTTTAAACTATATACAATAAAAAAAAACAATGCAAGGAGGTGATTCTAATACTACAAAGCATGCTGGACATATAAGCAGTTCTAAGTTAGTTAGAAACCTAGTGCCACAAGCTTAAGATTCACTAGGAATGAGTCCTCTGTAATTTTACTCTTATCTCTTCATTCCATATAACAACAACCCAGAGTAGATATACTGATTTTACATTAAAATAAAGAAGTAAATGCGTAGTCAAAGAGGATTTAACCAAATGATGACAAGAACAGAAAAAGACATACGTTCCCAAGAGAGCCTCCATATCCTCTTCCTCGGCCTGAGAGACTAGTTCTTTCTCAACAGTAACTTTCATGTCCCTTTCTGTTACAGTTTCAGGAACAGGCTCACCATCTTCTGTACTTTTTGGAGCAGTGACTGCTGGAGTGTTATCCTAGACCAATAATAAGAAACAAAGAAAGACAACACAGATAAAATTACTAAATTAAAAGCACTCGCGTATCTGAAAGGAGAAAAACAACTACATATAAAAGCTTGTTTTGGAAATATGAGACTTAGACCAAAATTGGAAGACAGAAAAAGTTATAATCCGCACCTTCGCCCAAAGGGCCATCTCAACGATATCTATACCAACAACTTTGGGAAGGCGGACTAATACGTCTTTGCATATGTTCAATAAGCAAACTAAAAGTCGGTTCCTACAATCACGATAGAGAAAGGTATGCAATAATGAGCAAAACTACAATAATAACAACAAAAAGATCATCGCTAATATGTATGTTTCTAACTGCAGTACCTGTCATCAGTGTTGCGCATGGTCCACTGAGGAGGAGCAACACTTTGGCTCCTGAGATTATCAAACCCCTGAAATACTTTGCATCAGAAAAGCAAGGGGCAAATGGAAATATTGAACAGTATTTTACAATTATATACTTAGCTTTGTGTTCCATTTCTTACAGTACATACTACACATATTTATTTTTGAAATCCTAAATATAACCACTTCAATAAAGTCATCTTACCAGCGTAAAAGTGCATCCACTTGGGTCATTTGTTATGACTTCGACCTTTGAAAGATGCTTGAGTTTATACATTTTAGCAGGCTGGACGAAAAAAAAGAGTATTATAACATCATCAGTCAATAAGAACTTTGAAGAATCTGCTACCATGGTAAGCAAAAATTTGATTGGTATCAATCTTTTTTTCTTTCCAGTCAAAATGTTAAACCTTGTAAGGTTCTCATGAAAGTATGCCTCCTTTAGATAAAGAAAACGAAGATTACCTCGAGCACCCCTCCACTTGAATACTTCATGACTCGAAGAAATGCTTTCTTCCGCTGACCCTTGGATTTGACTGTAGAAAGCAGAAAAAGAAAAGGCATACTCAGTTGATGATTATAACTCTAATGAACCTGAAAACCTTTGACGAGAAAGCTTAAAACATGGATCCTAGCCAACATGTTATCCACATAAATCAAGGCTCTCCCCAGGTACACTGGAATGTTTCACACTACCAAAATCCAAATCGTTGACAGTAAAACCTTTTTGAGCTCTTAAGAGTCTTGCAATGGCCAAGAACAGTGGAATTAAGGAATTTTGTATTCCACAGATTCCTTTTTCATTGCTCCAACTCAATTACTTTCAAATTATAACCAGTGGGATTCAATTTTACGACTGTTATGAATAATTCAAACTGGAAATTGAACAAAACTCCGATCTAATGCAATAGACACCAAAACTCAATTCTTAAACGAGCAAAACAACGCTAAGATCGAGTAATCGAAGGTTCAAATAAAGCGTGATTCCAGAAATGCTATCAAATCTGAAGGATCAAAAGAGAGAAGAAGGATGTGGATATATCACCGGAAAGAGCGAGAACTCTGGGCTTAGCCATTTGGCGACCCAATTTTCCAGACTTGCCCCAAACACCACGACTCTTGGCGACGCGTATCGACATAACGACCTGTTGTTTGGTTCCTTCGATCGCCGCCTCGCAAGCTCGCCTGAGCTCGTCATCATCGGCACTTGATTTCGCCATTGTTGTGGCGCTTCTTCTCTCTTCCTTGTTCTGTTACTCGGCGATGGCGGATCCAGCAGGTAATGATGACCGGTAAAAGTAACCGAATGAGAAAATTTATTCAGAAACTTGAATTTCTCTTGTTAATTCATTACTTCCCAATTTGCGTTGTTGTACATACTATACTAGCCTATTTTCTGTATTTTTATTAAAAATCAATTTTCATAAATAGCACAAAAACACAAATATCACATATTTTCATTTCACACGAAAAATGACATTTTTTTAGTGAAAAGCAATTTTCATATATAATACATATCGGGAAAAATATCAAAAAAGTTACTTACATTAGAACGTTTAAACCATAAACTTACGAAATATCGTTTAAATACTCAAGTTTTTTCGTTGACTCAAAATTAAATAACAAACTTTTATTGACTGGATCATTTGAATCATGTTGTTAATTGACGTTTATGGCGTCAAACTTCCGTTAGCAACTTCTGTTTAATTAAAAAGACAATGTTTCAAATTTATTAAAAACTATTAACTTTCAAATTATGGACGTTTAAATCCTCAACTTTTTAAAAAATATCATTTAGCGATGACTTTGTAATTAAATGTTTAATTTGTGTTGACTATGCCATATGATGAATGACATTAAATCAAGTGTCTGGGCACATTTAGGGGTTAAATTTTCTATTAGCAGCTTTCGTTTCATTAAAACGACCAATGTTTCGGCTATTTTTCATTCGTTTTTTTCTTCCAGTCACTTTATCGAAATCCAACCATAATCAAGAAGTTAACAATTTTGTCAAATTAAAACCCGTATTTAGAGAAACATAATCAAACAAAGTATTTGCCACCTTAAATCTCGAAAACATTCCCATGAAATTCTCTAAACTCGATGGAATAGAGGATTTATGAATTGATTATAATTTAATATTATTTAATATTAAATATTATTTAATAACTGTTTTGATGGATGCAGATATCATCAGTTATTACCAACGCTTAAGAAACATTATTTCTTAAGGGGTTTTAGAAAATCCATGGGGATATTTGGAGATTTAAGGTGGCAAATACTTTGTTTGATCATGTTTTTCTAATGACGGCTTTTAATTTGACAAGAATTTTACCTTTTTTATTATGGTTGTATCTCGATGAAGTGACGGAAAGAAAGAAACAAATGATCAATAGTTGCCAGAACATTGGTCATTTTAATTAAACGGATGTTGCTAACAGACAATTTAACCCCGTAAATGTGCTCAGTCACTTGATTTAAATTCATGCCTCAAATGGCACAATATACACAAGTTAAGCATTTAGTTATGAAGTCATCAAAAACTTTGGTATTTAAACGACATTTAAAACAACTTGAAGATTTAAACGTCCATATTTTGAAAGTTGATGGTTTTTAATAAAATTCAAAATAACGTCGTTTTGATTAAACAGAAGTTTTAACACCATAAATGTCAATTTAACGACGTTTCTTAAATTACACAGTCAACAAAAGTTTGCTATTAAATTTTGAGTCAACGAAAAGCTTGAGCATTTAAACGGTATTTCATAAGTTCAGGGTTTAAACGTCCCAACAAAAGTTCACGCTTTTTTTTTACATCCAATACAAATTTCATAACTTCATATTTTTAGAGTTTAGGGTCCTAAATCTTAAACCCTAAAACATACTTTCAACCCCTTAAAAATTATACCCTCAATCTTAAAATACTTAATCCAAACAAAAAAATTTCTTTTTGACTTTTATAAAAATAATATTTTCGTCCTAAATTAAAATACTTTCTCTGTTAAATCATTAGGAGGACAGACAAGTTGCTAAAGCACTCTCCGAAGGGTCGATGGTTTATTCAGCATAATTATTAAACAAAATAGATAATAACAGAAAACTATATTATATTAAATTTCAAAAAAAAAATATAATATGTTTAGAGCAAATTAGAAATTATATATAATACATAATATTAATATATCATAAATATAATAACAGAAAACTACAAATATTAAATTTCAAAAAAAATATAATATGTTTAGAGCTAATTTCCTTATTGTATTTTAATTAATGTTAAAATTTTAATTTTTTCTAATTAAATGAGACATATAAACTAAAATATTTCAATATATTTTTAATTGTAAATGACAAGCTCAAATTTACCTTTTAAGCTACTCTCTCAAATTAAAAGATCACTGTAGTACTTAGGGGTGGAAATTCACAAGGACTGTGAAATTCATACAATAGATAGAACAAATTCAAATTAAGCTAAACAAATAAAAGTAAATAAAGTAAAACAACGCAATAACGAAAGTAGATTATGGGGTGTAAGTTCAATAAGAGACTAAGTTAAACCTTGGGAATTCAATTAGAGAGTACTCTGAATTGTGAACTGGGCGGTTCGATATAGGATGCAATGTATGACCGGTTCTTAAACTCATAACACAACTATATGATCATTCAACTCTCGCTGCAATGATAACTATACTTAAATCATAGAAACCCAAATCTCTTTGCAAATCCTAATGAATGAAGTATGCATTAATGTCAAATATGATATGTTCACAAAAGCCCTAAACCAAATCTCTTTGCGAGTAGGCTATTTTGCTCATTTAAGATTAGTTCAAGATATCAATAACACTCTCATGTATATTAATTATCCTAAGATTCTAGATTTCAGGTGATCAATCCAGTTTGTTTATGCCTAGTTCAACAATTCATCATAAACCCTTGAAAACCCTAGATCTAACAGAGAGATTACTCAGATATAATCAATAAAACACAAGTCATAGTCTGAAGAATAGCAGGAGTTCAAAATCTTCTCTCTACAAGGTGAGTTATGATTCTTCTCTCCAAAGCTCTCTAGATCCACAATCTCTCTCAAGAACTTGATAAAACAAAACTTAGTCTCTAATGACTTCTAAAAACATATATATGTAACCTGAAATACAAAAAGGGCTTGCATTACAAACAATTAAAACTTTTGGGGCAAAATTATAATTTTTGAAATTTGATAAAACTCGAAGGTTTTCTTATGTCGCCATACGTATGTAGACGTATGAAGGCTTTGACAGGGGCAGTTGCCCCCCCTAAAATTTTAAAACTTAGCTTAATTTTTTAAGAATTTACAATATTGCCTCTCCTAAAATTTCAAAATATAGCTTAAATTTATAAAGATTTTTAATACTGCCCCGGATAAATTATATCTCTAGATCCGCTTCTGTCGATCGTCATGGACATCAATATTCGTCTCCATATCGTTTTGCTTATGTACAAGTCTCTAAAACCTCTAAAACATATCAACAAAGTTCATTTTGTATTTGTACCTAACTAAATTCAAATAATAATAAAATGATTTTAAAACCAATACTTATATCATGGCTAAAAACTATAAAAACCATGATATACCAGTAAACTAAAAAGTTTATTTGGTTTGTTAGGATTTTATATTTCTGCAACTTTTTTTTATTTTGATGATTTACATTGAAGTTTATGTCGAGTGTTTTCATTCCCGTAAAATGATTCATGTTTGTCATATCTTGTATATGTTTTATTCATTTACAGCTGTTTTCTCTTTTTCTAATTCGGTAGCTTTCGATGATGAAAAAAGAAAAGTGGTTTCGGTCTTTGTTATCAAATAAATAACAGCTGTCACTTATGAATATATTTTGGTGAGCAAATCCTACTCGCATTGGAAGATATGGACTTGCACCAAAGAAATTTCTAAACAACACCACTTTTAAAGTGCTTTTTTTTTTTTTGTGTACCAGAGGGAATTCGATTCATAATTACCCTTTTGATTTGGTAAATAAGTCATGCTACCCAAATGGAAATTCTCTAGCTACAGATTGATTTTACAACCCAATCGAATAAGTCACTTGAATAAGCGAACAGTCAAATTGATAAACAAAGGTTATTATAGGGGAGTGTAAAAGAAAAAGACATCCCAATATTACTAATCCCAAATTGTGGAAAAATCTTCTGAGACATCTTTTGAGCTTCCAGCTTGGGTGAAACCTCCGACTGGAACATAGCATACCTTTTGAGCTTCCTCTTCAATTGTTCTTCTGATTTGGTCGATACCATCTAAGTTTATGAGTCTCTTAGGCTGTGCTAAGGCAAACGTTTGTTTTCTAAAAGGTTACGAAGACTGGAGAACCATTTATCTTCTTCCATGTCTTTGTACTTGTTTGAAAGTATTAACACATTTGCTGGGGCATCTTTTCCAGCGATCATTGTCATGGTCCAGAAAATAATGTCTGCTAACATCAGGTGAAATCCTGTAGGTTTATACCCTATATCAAAAATAGATAATAGATTTAGATATGAGTTAAAACAAAACTAATAAATAAAAAAAGAGAGAAATAATTTACCTTCGGGATAAGTAAGAATAAAAATTCTTGTGTCCAGAAATTGGTTTTGCCATTCATCTTCTAACCCATCACCGACGTAAGCCATCATGGATACATACCCATGATAACCATTGTCCATGATGGCTGATATGATTTTCCTTTGAATCTCAAATGAATGGAGACCTTCAGGGATTGAGAAATCCTCCATGTCCAATACCACAAATGTCCTACGCGCTGCGAAAAATGAATAAACAATTGCCAAAAATCAGATAGTCAATATAAATAAATAGAATAGATCAGATGAAATCAAATTCAGATCACTGGACAATAAACAATTTCGCAAGGAATAGATCTTACATCTGTCTCTTCTGTTAGCCGGGGAGGGGAACAATCTGGACTTGGTTTCCATGGAGTTATCGAGAATATAAGAGACGCTGATGTTGAAAAATAAATTTGTTGAAGCGCTTCCTTTAATAGCTGTGCGTGATGAAAGACTGTGTGAATTTAGGGTTTAGATATATAAAGCTGTCAATAGTCCTTCATGGGCCAAGCCCAGTTCGCAAATGTGTCCGTGGCGATAACGAGCTATAGCTGCGAGTAGGATTTGCTCACAAAACTTCTCTTCGCTAAGCTACGTTCAATCCGTAATTCTTCTTCTACCAAATTGACCAATCTCCATAGCTATTACTTGAAGCAGCTTTACGTTCCAACCTTTTTTTTTCACGGCGGAGCAAAATTCGTTATAATAGTCTGCTAATGAATTAACGATTGAAAGATGTTTGAAGGACTTGTTCGGCAGCTATTGTTACATTCAGAAAGACCAGATCAAGATCACAGTCTGGAATGGTATTTTTCACGTCTTCTTTCGTTATCTCTCCCTCTATTCTCCGTTCAACGGACACCACAATCTCACTCTATTGGATGGTATAAGAATAATTTTGTGTTTCTAACTGCAGAGGAACTTCTATTGGAGAATGTGGAACTGATTCTTGAGGCGTTTGAGTATTTGCAGCTACCAATGGCTCTTTAGCAAGGTGAATTTTGTGTATTGAAGCTTTGATTTTGTCTGTTTTTTGTTTTTTTTTTCTCTGACTCAAATCCTTTATTGAGTATTAAAAAATTCCATGGAAGAAGCTTCGAAGAGATCCTGTTATCATTATGCTTGAAGATGACCAACAAGAGATGATTTCTCTGTTTAGTATCCTTTTTTTTTATATATGATGACAAGCGTTTGCTTTTAACCTGAAGTGTTCTCATGGCCATTGCAGTGGAGTCAGATGTTGTTGAGATAGGTTCACCAGCAACACCCAAACATTTGGTTTTACACTCCCTAAAAACATTAGTGAATATCAATTCCAGCAAGGAACGAACCTATTTCACATGGAGAGATAAGACTCCCGTGCCAAGATTCTGATTAGCCTTCTCACAGCTCTCACAAATTCTAGATTAACATTCACAATACCTAAGGAAAAATTATTTGTGTAAATAATTTATTAACAAACCTTACGAAAATCCAAAGGGCATTCTACTATCGTGAAGTTTAAATTGTAATTTTTTTGGAACACTGTTGAATCACTGAATTCAATAAGGGTAAAGTTGTATTTATTACTGTTGAAAAGGGGTTTGTTACAAAGAGGTTTCTAGAGAGAGAAAATAGAGAGAGAAAACAGAGCTGCTATTGAGAGTTTTCTCCTAAGTTTTTCGTAGTGGCTTGCTCGTGAAGCCACCCTGCTATTTATAGGGGTTTCTCGACGTCGTCCCGGCCCAATGGGCCAAACTCCATCTTCCTTTCCTGCTTCGACTCTCCTTGCTTCGATTCATTTTAATCAACCCGGTTCTGGCTAAACCAATTTGCACATTGATTCGTCGGTCTAAACACGTTCGGTTTGATCATTTCGATATCTTCCTCCGGGTCGATCTAAACAGGGTCGGATCTTGGTTGGGGTGCTAAACCCGGTACCAACAAACACATAAAATTATCAAATCCAAAATGTTTAGCTTCTTTTGTATTCATCCTAATGGTAGACAACAAAATCTTCTCTTATTAAGTGCTTATCGAGATCCAATTCCTCAGATATCTTATTGCCTCGTCCAGAAAGCACATGCATAACTCTAATTGTGTTTTTTTTCTCTCTCTCAAAACTCGCTTCAAGTTTTTTACATTAACATTAGCTGACAATTGTTTTTTTTTTGTTAATTTTCTTTTTGTTTTTCAGAAAACAGAAAATAACTAAAACAAAAAAAATAGTCAACAACATGAGATGATAATTTTTTTGTTAATGATTAGATTAGGGTAAAGAAGCTACTTTTGATATTTTCCAGCTGCGCTTAATCTCACGTAGTTATATTTTCTGCCAATCAAATATATCACGTAATTGATGAACCAACAAAAAAACTGAAACTTTGTAATTTCAACATTTATCATAATTTTCTCTGTCTGGTCATTAAAAGGAATGACAAACAAGAAAGAAATAGAAATTAACCAAGAAGAAATTAAGAAAGCCACCGATTTACTCTCGTTATAAAATCTGATGACTCTCCTTCCATCTGATTTCTTCATCGTTTTCTTTTGTTTCTCCCACTATTTGTTATTGTCAATGAACATGAACAACACAACATTGGAGACTTCAGGGTCGAGTAGTGTGAAGAAGCAGCTATTGATTAAATTCATGAAGTAAGTCAAAGAGCTATATGACGTAATTCAAAAGATCAGAGAAACTTGGGTTTGGGCCTAC
This sequence comes from Cardamine flexuosa, assembly GCA_963555745.1. Classification (NCBI taxonomy): domain Eukaryota; kingdom Viridiplantae; phylum Streptophyta; class Magnoliopsida; order Brassicales; family Brassicaceae; genus Cardamine; species Cardamine flexuosa. Next base: position 23,659,056 of record OY743214.1, on the reverse strand, counting down.
GGAATTAAACATGGTCGGTTTAATGGAGGATAGCATCATCTACTAGAAGATTGGAGAAGATTCTAGAAGTATGAAGAGTTTCCTTTTACAAAGAAAAAGGAAACACAAAGACAAAAATGATAATTTTCTAATCATAAAGAAAAAGGAAATTATCTATTTCTATTAGTGTTAGAATAGGAATTTGGCTTGTTGTATAGCCACTACCTATTTAGTATAAATAAGGATGCTAAAGTTTGTGGAAAGCTAAGCACAATCAAGAGAGAATTCTTAGCAATTGAGTTTTAACTTCAAAGAAATAATAAGCTAGAGACTTAAAGAGGGCTAAGGGTTTTTAGAGAGAGTTCTTGTTCTAGATTGAGTTGTGATCTGATATCAAGAGTTTGAGAGAATAGAAAATAGTTTAAGGAGAAACCTTGTAAACATATTTTCAATTAATCTAAAAAAAGTTTTTGAGAAACTCTGTTTTACATCGTGACCTAGTTAATGTACCAATAGCTCTTGCGTTTTCAATTGGTATCAGAGCAGTCACTTGTGAGGATTGCATACATGTGAGATCCTGGGGAAAAGACGATGGGGAAAAGCTATCAGGAACTGGTTAACAACTCAAAAGTTGTTATAGACGATGGGAGTTACGGATTTTGGAAATCACAAATCAAACATGTGATAAGGGAAATTGATGTGTTCGCATGGAAGACTGTCTTAGAAAAGTGGGAAGAACCAAAGATCAAGAATGAAGATGGTACTACCAAACTCAAGGCAGAAACAGATTGGACCGAAGATGAGTTGAAGAAATCCAAGTTTAATGCCAGAGCATTAACCGCCATACATTGCAGTGTTGGAAGAAAGCAATTTGAACTAATTCAGGGATGTGAAACTGCAAAAGAGGCTTGGGATATCTTGCAAACTCATTATGAATGGACGACCAAAGTGAAGACATCAAGAAAAGATATGATAGCATCAAGATTTGAAAATCTAAAGATGGAAGAACATGAGTCAACCTCTGACTTCAGCTCAAAATTATGGCTTACAAAACAGCTTTAAATGTTTCAAATAATACAGAGGAACTCAGTTTTGGAGAAGTGGTAGGAATGCTTCAAGCACATGAGATGGAACTTGGAGGAATTAAAAAAACAAAAGGATTGGCATTAACTTCATGTGAAAGCAAAACTCAAACTGAACAAGAAGATCTTGTAAGTCTTCTAGTTAGAAGATTTGATCGAGCACTAAGGAGAATTGAGCAAGGACAAGGAAATAAGCGATTCAGCTCTTCTAAAAAAAATCAGAAGAAAATAAATCATCAAAAAAGGTAGATATGAAATGCCATGAATGTAAAAGATATGGACACTTTGTTCGAGAATGTCCAATAGTTAAAAAACATGAAGGAAAGGGCTCAACATGTAAGAGAATCAGACATTCACAAAATGAATGTGTTAGTGAGCTGAAGAATCAAAAAGAAAGATATATGCTTGGTATTGAAGATGAGACAACGGATGATAGTGAAGATGAAGAAGAGATGCTGAATTTTGTTGCCTTGGTAGGAATTACAGAATTTGTTGATGAAGAAGAAGTCACAGACTCAGATTCAGAAGAAGAAATTGATCTTGCTGAAAGCTATAAAGAAATAAGAGAGACTTTGATTAACACTGGTAAAGAAAATCAAGAATTGATTAAGGAAAAGATACGTCTTGAAACACTTGTTGAATCACTGAAAAATCTATTGGAGAGTGAGAAACAGATCAGTAAAGAAAGCTTAAGTCTGATGAAAGAAAAACTGAATCTTTCCTCTAAAGCAGACAGATTAGAGGAAGAACTAAAAGCTGAAAAGAAGAAATCTGCTGGATTACAAGCTGAACTAGATCAACAATATCGAAAAATTCATATGTTTGCTGGAACCAAGCAACTTGATAAGATTCTGAGTTATGGAAGAACAAAGAAGACTAACAGAGGGTTAGGATACAATGGACAAGGAGGATTTATCTCAGGAGAGACAAAGTTTTTTTATGGAGGAGTATCTAACTACACTCAAGATAATACATCAAGTATTAAACCTAGGAGTAACGGATGTTATTTTTGTGAGAAAACTGGACATATAAAAGCTCACTGCTACAAGTTTCGTGAAAAGATAAGAAAGCTCGGGTATCAAAGGAAGTTTTTTTGGAATGAATATAAAAATCAGATATGGGTGTCCAGAAGTATGTCAAAAAAAAACCAGGTCTTGGTTTAGGTGCAACATGGCATTGCTCACCAAAGAGCATGGAGATATCGGACCATGGTATTTTGATAGTGGATGCTTTCTTCAGATGACAGGTACAGAAATTTACTTATAGGACATCAAGAAAATTAAAGGAGGAGAGGTAACTTTTGGTGATGGAGGACAAGAAGCTATAAAAGGGAAAGGAAAAACAAGTAATACTGAACTTTCTAAGCTGATGAATGTCTACTTGGTTCAAGGAGTATAGGCAAATCTAATAAGTGTAAGTCAGTTATGTGATGAAGTACTTGAAGTTACGTTTACTAAAGTGGATTGCAAGGCCATCAATGATGTTGGAGATATTGTTCTAAGAGGAAAAAGATCAGGAAATAATTGCTATTTATGGGTGAATGACTTAACCAAGTGTTTTTCTGCTAAAAATAATATCAACTTATGGCATCAGCGTCTAGGGCATATGAATACAAGAAATCTTACCACTTTGGTTAATAAGGAGATAGTCTGAGGTGTGCCTCAGCTCAAAGGAGAAGACAAGATGATTTGTGGTCCATGTAACAAAGGTTTCAGATGTTCAAACAAACTCTGTTTTGGATCTAGTTCACATGGATTTAATTGGTCCTATGCAAGTCGAAAGCGTGGCAGGAAAGAAGTACATTTTTGTATTGGTAGATGAGTAAGATTTATTCGGGGAAAGTCTGATACAGCAGATAGCTTTCGCATTTGGGCACTTCAGCTTATAAATGAGAGAGGAAGCATAAAAAGGATTAGAAGTGATCATGGAGGCGAGTTTAAATATGAATCCATGAAAGAATTTTGTGAAAATTATGGAATTGCTCATCAGTTTTCAGCTCCAAAAACACCTCAACAAAACGGAGTAGTAGAAAGGAAAAATAGGACGCTTCAGGAGATGGCACGAGCAATGATACATGGAAATCAAGTACCACTTAAGTTCTGGGCAGAAGGTTTGAATACATCATGCTATATCATCAATAGGGTGTATGTAAGGAGAGACACATCAATTAATCCATATGAGCTATGGAAAGGTAAGACTCCGAATTTAAGCTATTTCCATGTGTTTGGATGCAAATGCTATATACTCAATGATAAATATTATCTTGGTAAATTTGATTCCAGAAGTGATGAAGGTATGTTTCTGGACTATTCAGAGAGTAGTACAACATTGAGAATTTAGAACAAGCGGTCAAGCACAGTTATTGAATCAGTCAACGTCATATTTGATGATCATTCGTTTCCGGTAACAAGAGAAGATTTTTTAGAAAGTGGCACAGAACAAACTGAGTCAAAGGACAAGAATGAAGGAAGTGATGCAGAAAAGAATGATTCAGAGAAAGCTAGCTCAGAACAAGAAACTAATCAGAAGATAGTTCAAAAGGTTCATAAAAATCATTCAATATCAGATGTTATTGGAGACATTAATGATAAAATGAAGACCAGAGGGGTAGTTCTTGACTTCAAAAAGATGGCTAATAATTTTGCAAGCTTGGAAATGTTACATTTTGAATGTTCGTATCAACCATTGAACCAAAGAGTCATATTGAAGCTCTTAATGATAAATTCTGGACCATTGCTATGGAAGAAGAACTAGAGAAGTTTGAAAGGAATGATTTTTGGGAATTGGTTCCTCGACCTACGACTACTAATATCATAGGAACAAAGTGGATCTTCAAAAACAAAATTGATGAAAGCGGAGTAGTTGTTCAGAACAAAGCAAGATTGGTTGCACAAGGATATACACAAATTGAAGGTATTGATTTTGAAAAAACTTTTGCACCCGTAGCAAGGCTTGAATCCATCAGATTATTCTGAGGGATGGCTTGTATTCTAAACTTTACAGTACACCAAATGGTTTGAGTAGCCTGAATATCCTCTGCCAGTAGTAAATGTTAAGTGTAGTGTGACTGTTGGAGCATTGTTGTAGGTTTTAAGCTTGTCTTCAAAGTTTATGAGGCGAAACTCAACATCTGCAAAGCTGGGACCAGGATATGTGTCCATAGAGTTTTTAATATATGTTGAGATGGACTCATATTCCTGTCCTAATCCATTCAATACACCATAAATATTCTCTTGATCAGATATAGGACAGCCAATAGAGTCTAGTTGATCAATAATACCCCTAGTAGCTTCTAAATATTCTCAACTTGATTTTATCCTGAAAATACATCTATAAATTTGAGAATAAATTTATCGCTGATAAAGGGATATTTAAAGTTGAGATAAATCTTGACAATTAAAAGAAGACATTGTTTATCGCTGATAAAGGGATATACTGTTATATTGTCATGCCTTTCAGTTTTAAGACTTCTAGAGCAATTTACCATCACCTAGTCAATAAAATGTTCGACAAGCAGCTAGGAAAAACTATAGAAGTTTACATTGATGATGCGCTACTCAAGTCGTTGGAACATCCCGAACATATTCCATGCCTCGACAGTTGCTTCACAATGGCATACGGATTTAGAAAAATTTATATCCTATGAAATATGTTCCAAAAGTTCCTTCCAAACAAGCTTTAGACATATACTGCAAAGAAGAAACTCGAACGCGCAAGGAGCTTTATTTCTACAAAACAGGAAATTCTTCTTCAAAAGCGCTTTTCACTTTGCAGATCCAGAAAAAAACCATTTTTTTAGAAACAGAAGGAAAACCCACACACTACCAATTTTATTGGCGAATGTTATCATGTCTGATAGAAGAAAAACAAAATTCCAAAGCAACAAATACTATTTCTGCTAACTCCTAGTTCGCTTCTTTTTCAATATATATATATATATATAATAGTCATTATATGTGACACCCCAAGGTCTGATGTTCATAGAAAAAATTTGAGAAGAATCAACGCAGAATAGCGGCTTGAGTTTCAAATTCATCAATTATTTTCTTTTATCATTTTAAATTATTTATTTTTATTATGTATTTATCTATTTTCTTTTGGATAAAACATAAGTTCGTAACTTTATCATTATTTTTATGGGATAATTTTCAAAACAGACTAATGTCGAAAAATCCTTACAAAGATCTTTCATTTTTATGCTATCCACTTTAATGATTGGGGGCGGACTAGGGAATATTATGTATGTCACAAAAACTCAAGCACTTCTACATCATCAAAGCGAAGAGGCATGATTGATTGCAAGATAATTTTAAAATTTTGATCTACGATTCGACTTGATCCCATAATGGGTAGGTAGGCAATCTGATTATTCAGAAGCAGCTATAAAATTATTTGATCATTCTTTACGTTTTATTTTGGCTAAGTAATTTACAAACTTTTACAACCAAAGTAAAATAAGTACCTTACTTGTCTTCACAGGACAAGTTAGCTTTACTGTCTAATTGTTTGATCTTCACCCTATCAGTGTAGGATTTTATAATTAAATTCCTCTGATTCCAGAGCAAGCCAAGCATAAGGGGAAGCTTCCAGGATTTTGATCTCACGAGTAATGTGATGAATCCATGCTTCTTCTTCTTGCACTTTTGCTCTCAGAGCTTCCCTTTTGCCTTCAATCCAGGCATGCTTAGCAATAAGCTAAAATAAATAGCAAGTGATTATTTGATCTTTCGTTCTCGCTTCATCAAAAATCCTAAAAGATTAAAACATACATTTTCAATAAACCGGATAGCAATCTCTTGGTCTCGAGAAGGTAATTGTTTAATCAAACCACAAGGAACTGGGATGCTAGTAATCTGATCGAAGGGTGAGCCCATATCCAATTCAAAATTAAACGAACGGCATGTATTTTTGTGTGGGCAAATCACCATCATCGAGTTCATAGAACGATTCCGCTGTGAAAGGTTAGCCATTTCAAAATAATTCTACTTTGTTAGGAATTTATGTTTGGTTAAATGCTAAAGCACAATAATGGGATACTTAAAGAAACCACTAATTGGTTGGAATTTCCCAAAAAGAGATTTTTTATATCTTAAATACATTCTCGAATTTCAATACGATTAAAATCCTTCCTTATTTACCCCTTATTTAACAGTGGGTAGTAAATATATTGTTTTCAAAATTCTAGAAGACATTAATTAGATTTATGAAGCCATCTTGCTCTCCGTCGAACTCATATCAGGACTCGTTTACAACAGCCTCCTGATATTCAACCCGCATGCATTTTTCTTCCTCGCTCCGAGCTCTCCAATCCGCTGTTCGACGAATCTTAAGATCTTTCATATATCGACGTACATGACGAGGAATATGAGCAACTTCATCAAGACCATTTGTGTCCCACTACATAGGGTTACATTGATACCAACGAATTCGCCTTTCGCTATGTGTGATCTTTTTCAATAAGAGTCTCTCCTTTTCACCAAGTAGTTGTCGTCTTCCGCATTTTTCGCGATGATGTAGATACAACTACAAGACAAAATGGATTATTAGAAAATTCATAATCTATAATCAAATAAAAAATTCATGGTACAGTTACCTGGTGAAGGAAGCGTTCTGCATCTTCTTTCTCTTTTCCAGAAAGAGATAAAAAAAAATAGCCAGGCATTTTTCACTTTATAAGCATCAAATCCATCCCCCGAAGCAAGACCAGGACTCGAAGGACCATCAAGGATCAAAGGAAAATCGGAGCACTAGCCATCAGCTCAATAAAAGGTTTGGTTTCAAAAAACATATTTTTCTTAAAATAAATATTTATTATTAAAAGCTCTTTATTTAAATAGATAGATGAAACTGTTTATTATATAAGTTATATAGACTAGGCCAGATAGAGATTCTCGGATGACGTCTAAGCCCATTGGGCCTATTTTTTTAGCTCATTTTCCCATTCGAAGCGCGTCCTTTCTTCAGCATTTCTGACGAGTCCGGTTTACCTTAACCAATCTTTATGTGAATTACCGGTTAAGATGACCTGGACCTGATTACACCGGTTTCTTTGCCCGAGTCGATCTAAGTTGGGTTAGATCTTGGATGGAGTGCTAAACACGGTACCAACAGAAGAGAAGAAAAATTGTGTTTTAGAATTTTTATTTTGGTTTTCTATTTTTGCGTGCTTTTTTGGTTGGATAATGGTAGTTGATTATGGAAAAAAAATTATGTGAAGTAGGGCCAATAGTTTGAAAGATTGCTAGTTGGGTACCTGTAGGTGCAATAGCAATAGTTTTGAGAGATAAGGTGGTCTTGTGTAGTATGGTTCAAAGTATGGCCTAGTGTAATCATAGAGCAAATAAATGAAGTTTCTGAAGGCACATTGTAGAGAACTAGTATTTAAGCGACACTAGTTTCATCAACATTTCATCAATACAAGTTTCAAGAGTTTTCTCTACGTTCATTTTGTGATTAAAAAAAAGTAATCTATCAGAAAATGGAATACAAAAAAAGTAATCTATCATAATCAGTCTGGTGGTGGCACAGATTCAAGTAGAAACAACGGTGGTCTTTATACAATGACATAAGGTGGGAGACCCAAAGATCAGTGTGCTAGATCCAGTGGATATTGTTGTTGTTTTTTTTCTTTGTTTAGGCACATTATTTTTTACTAGAACGTAACTAAAGTTCTGTCTGTATTTTTCAGGACTCTAAAAGGATTTCGTGTATCAGTTTATGTTTCTAAACTAAATGAACGTAGGATCAACAAGCGTATGAAGCTATCTTATACCTCAGTTGTTAATCAAGAAGTTTGACTTAGTAATCCATCCTAAGTCTAAGATAGACTAACCCTCAAGGAACAATAATTTGTTTAATAATGAACATTGACAAAAAAAAATCCAGAAGTAATGAAATGATCAAACCAAATATAAAAGAGGAACATAACATTTTTTTTTTCTTTTGAAGTAAAAAAAATATAAATTAAGAGACGAAGTATGAGAACTGAAGTAGATGATTCCAATCAATATGAGTGTCTGCAAGCAGATTCCAGCTACCATACCTCCCCATATTCCCTACATAAGTCACAAATGGATTAACATCAAATAGAAAAAATAAAAGAAAACTATGCAAATACAAATGGCTTAAATCCATTCGTAAGTCTCAACATATAAACCAAACAAAACAATTTTATACTGAACAAATAAGACTAAACTGATATCAAATTTAATACAACCGAACATAAAACCAAATTTCATCAAATTTTTATTAATTAATAGAATACTCCCTCTGTTTTTTTTTTATATTAAGTGGCATTAATTTTTTTTATTTATATTAAGTGGCATTTTAAATTTTCAAAGCAAATGTTAGCTAATACTTATAGTTTTGTTCCTTATGTATTGATATATTAATCAATGAAAAAATTGATAGACCTTATTAGTTAGGGGTAAAGTATAAAATTTAATAATTTTTTTAATATGTATGAAATCATAATGACACATATTTATAAACAGATGGAGTATAACTTAGTTGAGTTGAATATATTAACTTATCAAAACAAACTAAACTCTACCCGAAAACCGAACTAACCGAATTTGAGGTTCTAATTTTGCGTAGATTTTTTTAAAACCGAAAACTGAATATTTACCTCTAGTACTGTATTGGTAAAAAGCTATCCTAGACGCCCTAAGTCTAGTGTGAATCCAAGAACAAGACCAGAAGTAAGTTCGATAATGTAATATCACGCAATGTTCACATATGCATCCAGAAACTGCCACCCAGCTCCAACTGCAACCCCTAAAAAAGATGTACCAAAAGTGATCACCATTCAACACTCATTTTCTTCTGATCACAACTCTTCGAATGTCACTTTTTAAATCTCACTTTTACTCTTTATTTCTCATTCTCATTATCTTTTCACGTGTTTAACGCGGAAAAAACACTGGATTAGTTTTGCGGCATGGTAGTTTAAAATATTAGCAACAATAGTTTAAATGTTTAAAGTGTTAGTGTAATAAGGTTTGTTACTTTGAAGGTTAAAAATATTATTTTCCCAATAAAATAGTGGTTGACATTTGTTTTTATAATTTAAAATAAAATAAAATGAAGCATATACATACTGGTAACCTCCCTCATCTCTTCTGAGTTCTGATCAAGCGCAATAAGAAAGTTTCTATATCTATTTTTCGAAAAACAATTATTGTTTTTATTTGTATTTGTCATGTTCACTTCGTAATTTGTATATTAGTACATTGTTCTTCATATTCTCGTGGTCTTAGTCTTATGATCAGGGAGATAATCGATTCAATGTCCGGATCAGATTTAGAAACATTGAATGCAATAATTCGATGAGATAATATGGTTGGAGAAACATGTGGCAGCCATTGTGTAGACTCTGTAGAGCATTAAATAATTGAAGTTTTGTGGTTACAAATTGAAGAAGAAGTAGTATTTATAGCGAGTCTTGTTTCATCATCAATACAAGCTTATAAGTGTTACTTTTACCTATAATATTTTCTGATCAAAGAATGGAAGGAAAATCTGTGATTTTAAACGTGCTCATAGTGAGCCTAGTCTTGGCGCAAATTCAAGTGGAAGCAACTATTTGCTGCCCTAACAAGGAGGCTAGAACTGCCTATAATTTGTGTCGCTTTCGTGGCAGTTCTGCTGTACTTTGTGTAGTACGAGCCGGATGCAAACTCTTTGACGAGCCGAATTGCCCTTCAGATTTTCCCAAAGATAATCTCCAAATCTTGGGTATATTTGCAAAAGTTGTGTTTTTTTCTATTTTGTGTGTTCATCAAGTCTTATCGCATCTATTTTTATTTTTGACTTAAGGTGGTGCTGTCAATGAATACTGCAAATTGGGATGTGAATCCTCTGTGTGTGGTGCCTTAACCACTCTCAAAAATTCCGGTAAAGAAATCTTCCTAAGCTCATTACCACTATTATTATCATTTTTGTTGGAATAACAGATATGAAGAGAACAATCCATTCAAATTTTGGTTTGGGTGACTAGGTGGTGCAAGTGAAATCATGAGTAGAGCGGTTGAACAATGTACCAAGTCATGTTCTATCCTCTGCAGTAAAGGGTCTATTCAGCCTGCACTTGAAAGTTAAAACTGTCTAAAAAATTCATATCCAAGTTTCGAAGTCATGTTTTTTCCCACGTTTTCCACGTTTTCATTAAATGTGTAAAATAAAGCATATCTACAAATATCTGCTGTTTCACCTCATCTGTCCACTTTTGAGTGTGTCGTTGTCCTATTTTCAATAATTGCTAGACTTTTGTATTAGCATTTTAATAAGTTTACTTTCGGTTTGTGAGTGTGTCGTAGAAGGTTGTTGACCCCAAGATTGTCTAACGATTCTACTCGTTCTTATCTAAATAAAAATTTATGTGTTCTAGTCTACTATTATCTAAGTATACTTTTGTTTTTAAAATAATTACGACATATACAGAACCACATTTTTAGTGGCAAATTCACAATTTTAATGGTTAAAAGTCGATTGTCTTTTTGGTGAAAAAACACATGGAATAGTGTGAGCAGAAAAAAAATTAGAATTAAGGTTTTGGCTAAAAGAATTTATGGTGAAAAATATGATGAATAATGCTTTTGGCTATAATCAAAGAATATAGGTTTTAAAATCACAAAATCACATTTTCTTGAGAAAATTCGTGGAATATCATTTTCGTGAATAAACACTGAAGAAATTGCGGAGTCGCAAAAAACTGCAGGAAACGGAATATATATTGTGTATGTATTAAACAAAAACTTAAGTTTTGTCTGTGTATTTTCAAGACTCTAAAAAGACTTTGTGTATGTTTCTAAACTAAATGAACGTAGTAGGATCAACAAGCGTATGAAGATCAAATCTTATACCTCGGTTGTTAATCAAGAAGTTTGACTTAGTAATCAATTCTCAGTCTAAGATAAGAATAAAAGATAACAAACCCTCACGTAAAATTATTTTCTGAACAATAATTTGCTTAACATTAAACACTGACAAAAAATCCAGAACTGGAAATGTCACAAGAGAAGATTACTCATGCGCTGTTCCTCCCCATCTCTTAACCCGACTCTCGGCTTGCTCAGCCTGCATAATTCATAGCTAATTAGTGAATGATCAAACCAAACACAAAAGAGAAACATAACGGTTTTTTATCTTTTTGAAGTAAAAAAAAAAACAGAAATTAAAAGACGAAGTAAGAGACCTCTTTGTTCCAGTTAGTGAAGTAGATGATTCCAATCAATATAAGTGTTTGCAAGCAGATTCCAGCTACCATACCTCCCCATATTCCCTACATAATTCACAAATGGATAAATATCAAAATGAATAAAAAGAAAGCTACGAAAATACAAATGCTTAAATCCATTTGTAAGTCTCAACATATTAACCAAACCTAACAGAACTGTAGTAACAATTTTTATACCGAAAATATAAGACTAAACTGAAACCAAACTTAGTACAACCGAAGATAAAACCAAATTTCATCAAAATGTTTGTTTACATATACCAAAAATACATTCAATTCAACTAAATTTTATTCTATTAATTTAAATAAATTTCTTTTTGACAAACTCATCAAAAACCAAACTAAACGACTTTGATTTTCTAATTTAGCGTAGAGTTTTTTAAAACTGAATATTTACCCCTACTATATTGGGAAAAAAGCTACCTGAACACCGAGGTCTAGTGTGAATCCAAGAACAAGACCAGCAGGAAGTCCGATAATGTAATAGCACGCAATGTTCACATATGCAACCAGAGACTGCCACCCAGCTCCAACCGCAACCCCTAAAAAGATGTACCAAATGAGATCACAACTCAGTTTTTTATTTGTGATTGTAAATTGATTTTTGATTATCACCTGACAATACGGGCTGAAGGCTGTTTAAGAGGACAGTGAAGCCCAACAAGACGGCTATTCTCGTGGTTTCCGCTGCCACCGCTTCACTAGAAGTGAAAAGATGAGGGAAGCTGTCTTTTGTGGCTAAGACAACAATCATGCACACAACCCCAATAAGAGTTGAAGTTATGGAGACAACAAGCACTGAGAATTTTGCTAGAGATGCATTTCCTGCACCCAGTTCATTCGATACCCTCACGCTGATCACACCAAGAGATAAATATACCAGTTCATGAGTGCCTTAGTTAGCTTTCCTATGTGACTCTAGAGAAGTAAAATATAAAAAAATGTAACAAAAATGTTACCTTATCGCAGCGTTAAACCCTATTGAAATCATGGCGGTCCAACCTTCTATATTCATGCTGTGAAAGTCCAAAACATTTTTCAAAAATACTTTAACAAACATATTTTCAATGGGACATTAACAAGGACCAAAATGGTTACCAAATTGAGATGGCATCGACTGGTATCAACGGATTCGGAAGAAGACCCGTGACAACGACCAGAACCATCAAGTACCAAAACTCCAAACTGCAGAATCCAAATAACAAATATGTCATTCTAACAGAAATTGTTTTTTTTTTTTTTTTTGAAATTTTAGCTTATATATTAGTCAAAAGCTATATCTACGAGCCAAAAATGAAATGGTACCAGAGCATGATAGCAGAGGCTAAGGAGAGTTTGACAAAACCATAGAGGTCTCGAAAAGCTAGCCATGAAAATCCACTCCATGCACCATCTGATTTGGTGATCAAGATATACAAAAGCTGACCGATAACAATAAGCCACCATGAGGTATTAAGAGTAATGGCTGCACCTACAAGTCCCCACTTAAAGTAAAGAATAAAGAGCCAGCTAAAGACTGCATGTATGATCAAAACCACTCCAGAGATCCAAGCCATCACAAGCACTTTCCTTTGCGATTGCAAGAACTTCTGTATCGGGAAATTGGCTGCATAGGCAAATAGTTGTGGGATCATCCACACCGCGAACTTCCCTGCGGCTTTAGAGATGTGAGGAGCTTCGCCGAAGAAGGAAAGAATAGGAGGAGCCCAAATGTAGACTGGAAGCAAAAATAAAGCGGTGGTAAAGAGAATGACCCATGAACGCTGCATGTATATTCCCATCATCCTAATCTGTCCTGCGCCATATGCTTGTCCACACAATGTTTCCAATGCACTCCCCATTCCTAACTGCAACCATTTTGCATCACCACAAATATTGAATTTGCTATTAGCTTTGATAAGCTTTTTTCATAGGGAACTAACTAGGACTAGGTAATGATAAAATTTAAAATAGTTCGTGACAAGCAATCTATTGGACATATATTTTAACCTTTTTCTTTCATCTTCTACATTTCTTAAATCTTATAAGTTATAATTATATAGAATTTATGGTTACTTTATAGATTTTGTTCCGGCCTACACTTAACCTGATATACACCAAACCTTAAACATGCCCTTTTTAATTACTTTGATTTAGGATCGGAAAATTTTCAAGCGAGCATCAGGATACGTCGAGGTTAATTTTAGAACCATATTCAGCAAAATAACTTGGAAATCGTTAAACAAAAGTAAAATTATAACACCTTTACTACTTTTAAAAAAATGGGTAGACAAAACTCATGTTTGATAAAATGCAAAATGTGCCAATGTTAACAAACAAAAGAAAACAAAAAATTGTGAGTTGGCAAGTTTATTTTTCTAAAATTCAATGTTAGTTTGGTAAGTTCACAAACATGAAATATTTATACATATATTTGGAAACGAAAAATATCACTCGACAATTCCTAACAAAACTTCGAGCTACATTCCTAACAAAATTTTGTAGTTATTGCTATCTATTGTAAACTCGATCTACAATCCTATCTTAATAGTGCTATGCGCTAATATAGTAGATGACAGTAACTATATATTATGGGATCGAGAATGAAATACACGTGATGTGATGTGACATGAAGAAGACATTAATTGATATCATACTTTAGCTCAACAGAATTAGCTGACAATAAAAAACATAAAAAAAAAAAAAAAAAACTCAACAGAATTAATTTACTAACTCAAATAATTTATTCTTTTTGTAATGGGCTGACAAATTGAAAGTTAATAACCAAACAAAACATATGGTAACAAGGAGGGAAGCGTGTATAGTTTGGTATTGGAAAATGTAAGACATGAACCAAAACGTATGGTAAGAAGTAGTGAAACGTGTCTAGTACTGGTGGAGGCAAAAATGTAAGAATAAGGTTCCGGAGTAGTAAATACATTTGTCGTTTTCTTAAATATGACCATTCAGAATGTAACAGAAACAAAATATAATAGTCCCTTTTTTCAACTTGGATAAAGAGATAGAAACTCTAAACTTTCTTTCGTAAAGTACCTTTGGTTCCAGCGACTCACTTTTCATTCATGTATATATGTAATAAATTTTTCTCTTGAGTAGAAAAAAAGCGAATGTTCCTCCTATATTCTTAAATCTTAGTTTTTTGGTTTGGTTGGCCAGGAGTTAACCATGTCACTCATTTTTTCTAATTTTTGTTCTATATATATTGTGAATATCGAAAATCTTGTTTTGGAAAACAGAACGTAAAATAAAACACCTATTCTTAATGTTATTGAATTAAAATATGTTAACTGTTTTTTCTTTCTTTTTGTTAAAGTAAAATATGTTAACTGTTTTATACAAATAAATAAAATATTTTTAAAATTAAGAATCTTATAATCATTTATACAATAAAAGTACATGTCACCGACCAAATAAAAACTGTCATATAATTTTTTTAAAAAAATATTCTGCCACATAAGTATTTTTTATTAACCAAAAATAAAAAATCAATCAAAATTTTTTTATGGTTTCATCATTTATTTTTTATCTCACCATTCTCCCACAATTTTTTATTTTTAACTTCTCTCTTCTATATATATATTTTAAAATCAAATCATTTAATTAGTTTTAATCTTAGTATTTTTCTATTTCATTCAAATCAGATTATGAAAACATCATTTTTTCTTTTTTCATTCAAGATCAATTATGCTTGAAAACAAACATGAAAATAAACAAGATTGCATATATTGATGATAGAGCACGAGAATTATACTAATTCCATTTTTATATCCATAATGAGAGTTTTATATATTTTTAATTTATATTAATATTTTTTTTAATGTTGAAATTGTAATATATTTAAAAATATTTCAGTTCATTTATGTTCTCTTTCAAACTTTTAAATATTAAATTTTAATATATTAATTGAATCTTTAATTTGTTTAACTAATAATTTTTATTACTTTTTATCACCGAAAAAATACATTAACTAATAACTACACTAAAATAAAATATTTATCAAATTATTCTCCTGTACAATAGTACCGCTTAATACTAGTTACTCTATAAAGTCCATGATAAAGAAAAAAAAACCTCTAAAAGAATTCCCCAATTTCCTCTCTCTTTTTCGGATGTAATGTCAAATTTATTGATAAAAGTTCTAATGTATATTTCAAAATTTATCATAATAAATTTCAATATCTTTTTACCATAGACATTATTTTCACAAACTGAACAAGTTCATGTTCCGTTCTTTTTCGGTTCCGTAAGAAATTTAGTATGTTCACGATACTAATTCTTAAACACACATAAGAATAAAATTAAAATGTTTGGTTGGTCATCAAAGACATTGAACCTGTTTTTCTACGAACTACTTTCAAGGTTTAAACTTTAAAGTTAACTTGGGATTAACTTACTATCTTTATTACTTCAGTATCAACGGTTAATCTATCTAGCCAACAATTTTTTTTAAGTCAACAAACTGATATTTTCTAATAACAAAAATTAACACTACAAAAAAAATCACGATATAATTTTATGTAAATGTGAACGATCTACTTTTGTAAATTCACGAAAACTAAGAAACCAAATCCATTAAAATATATGATTATTGGATTGTGTGGCCTTTATTGGAACACAATCAATATCAAGAAGGGACACGTGTGAAGTTTTACGTCACGTACCATAACACCGAAGGCAAGACCGGAGATGACAGAGTTCTCAACTGAGACGGCGGCGAGCTCAAGTTCGCCGATACGACCGGAGAAAGTCTGAGTAAGTGCGCCGAGAGAGTATTGACTTATGGCTGTAAAGATCGCTGGTCCTGCTAACTCCCAGAGCCGCCTCGACTCTTCTCCAAACTCTTTGGCCCATACTCGCGACGCCGGTTTGGTTCTGGTTAGTTCCGGCGGCTCACGAGGGTTGAGAAGCGGTAGAGTGTTATCCTTCCCCATGTCAGAAGCTCTGTCTTTATTTCTCTTTCTCTTTGTTCAGATATGAGTTAAATAAGAGAGGAGAGTTAGGTACCAAAGTAAAATGTGTGATAGTAAAACCGCCAAAAATGACCGCCCGAAGCTAATTAAATGACATTTTTTCTATGATAAAAATGTTAAATTTTCTGTACTCCTTTTTTTAGTTTGGTTATGAAAATTTTCAAGGATTTTTGAGTTTTTTTTATTTAGTCTCCTTGACCACTTACAAAATCAACAATTTGTTAAAAAGAAGTATAACGTGAGGTCCTGAGTGTAGAGGTGTCATGGACGTAAATATCTTGGAATTTTAGGAGTTTTGAATTTAAATATATAGATTTAAGAGATTATACATTTGGACTTCATAATCAAGATCTCTGGATTTGGAATTGGTTTTGAGCAATTCGATATTTGCTTATCCAGATTTGAATACAATCGCCGCATATATCCTTTTCTAATAGATAGGATACAATTTCTGATCAAATTTCCAATCTCATATAACATTCCACTCTTACCGACCTTGATGGTTATGTGGTAGCTTAAATATATTTTTACAGTTTTTTTTCTTTGAAATTTCATAAATTGTTATGTAGTTGAGCAGTTCTTCAGACACCCTATCCCAATAAAAAGGTGACAACCAACCTTTTGTAATCAAAGCGCCAGCAGAAATATAAGAGCTATTTGCGAAAACCTCTTAATGAAACAATCATGTCACAGAATATAGAATTTTCAAAATATCGACGTCCTTATTACTACGTATGTCACACTAATGATAAAAATTGTACCGACTCCTACAAATAATAAAAATTGTAGTTAATGTGGGCACAGACATGCGTGGCATAATATTTAAGGTAAATACTGAATTCAAGTGACCAACTAAGACATACCAGCACATTAAAATATGTTCTACAAGAAATCAGATATGTGTCCTATTTTGAATCAAATGTGTGTCCTAAATTTGACTCAAATGGTGACAACAGCAGTGGCCATTGGTCAACTTACCCTATCGCACTGCATTGGTGGTGGTGATGGATCTTGTTTGGTTTGTATATAAAAATTAGTTTTAAGCAATTTCTCACAAAATAATAATAATAATAATAATAATAATAATAATAATAATAATTAACTGTTACCTATTGGATGTAAATTTTTTGACTGTTAATTATTGGACAACATATTTTAAATAACAGAAAATTAAATTTTTGTACTATATTTAACACACATTTACATTTATGCCACATATAACATTTTTATTAAAAAGAGAATTCTCTTTTATTTCATTAATTCTCTAACCTCTTATTTACATCAAAACATTAAGATCTTACTTGGGAATACTTATCCTTGAGTTAGATTATTTATATGTTATTTAGTAACTATATTTTAACTAGAAAATGTATCCGCGCGTTGCGCGGGATTTTATTTTTATAACACCGTAAAAATATGTAAATTTATATACAATCATGTTCATTTTATGAAATTAAATTATTATTTTATTATTTATAAAATAACTATAAATACATATCTTTAATTTATAAACACTAAAAGTAAAAAAATATGTTATTTATTTTAAATTATTTTATAAATTAAACAATATTATAAATCTATATTTGATTGTAACACATTTATTTTATTCATTCATTATTTTCGTTTTGTAGTACATATTGATTCTCTTCCTTCATTCTTCATATTCTTTTAATATATTAATAATTTTCATGATCTAATAATCTAAATAATTTTTAAGTTTTTTTAGAAAATAATTAGAAAATTTATAAAAATAACACTAATGTCTCAAAATAACACGTGATATTTTAGCACTCAGAGAAAAACATTTTTAAAATATACAATATATTATTTCCTTGAAATATGCCTAAAGTTATACAGTATATTTATTTATTTTATTCATCTTTAATTTTAAAATTTCACATCATAGTGATACATTTTTTAAAAAAGTGTATGTTTCATAGTAAATTGTTTCCTATTTTTATTCTATAAACTTTATTAGTAATGTTTTTGGTAAAATTTTAAACATTATTTTTAACTTTTCAATGTAGTTATTATTTTTATATGTTGTATATTTGTTTTAGATTTTTTATTTTTTTTCATTTTAGTATGTTTCAAACAACAACACATCATTATATTTAAGATTAATTACACATCATTACCTTTTTTTATTCATTTATTAGTTTCATTTTAGTTATATAATAGCTCACATTATTTCAATTATTTCAAATATTTATATAAATTTATATATATTCAAAGTTTAAATGATCTATTAATTAAAAATAAGTATTAGATAAATTTAATCTGATAATTAATTATTTGGTGCTGATGTGAACAGCTTTAGAGGAGAGAAAACTCTGTCATTCTATATATGATTTGGTATTTTCTAAGTAAAGTATCAGCCAAATATATTTTCTTCAAAATCTCAACTTATTAGAATCCCCCTAATTATATTGGCACCCACCAGATCCACGGCAATGCGTCTAGTATCGCTATTCCATTTCCATGTTACAATTTTCCGAACTACCATTTGATTTTTCATTAAATTCGGATGAAAGTTGTATCTAAAAGGCATTACAAACCTAATTCAAACGTTTGATTCGATTAGTTTAAGAATATTCGTTCTTCCTGAAAATCTTACTGAAATAACACTCCCTCAACCTCTCCATTTATATAACAATGGGAAAATATGGTAAACCTTTTATTTCACCTCCTATAAATTTAGCAAATGAGAATGTGCCATGTCATATCATATTTAAACATAAATAATATGTTTGGGTTTTCATTCAATGTGTAATGGGTATTTTTTTATAATAAAATTATTACGATGTAAATACTACTGTAAAATTATATATTTGGGTTTTTATTTATATGGTTGTAGGGTATAATATGTTTTATATAAATTTTCTACAAAATAAATATTGTAAAATCATATATTTAATCTCTTTATTTTATATGAATGTACAATATATTATTATTTTTAATAATAAATTTACAGAATAAATACTGTAAAATTACATATTTGGATTCTTTAATATATGGGTGTAAAGTATATTACTTTTATATATAAAAAATTACGGAATAAATACTGTATAATTGTATGGTTGGGTTCTTTATTTTATATAGGTGTAGGCCCTATACTGTAGGGTATAATAATTTCATATATCAAAAATTTACGGGAGAAATACAGTAAAATCATATGTTTGGTTCTTTATATTTTTATGGTTATAGGGTATAGTATTTTCTTATATATATATAAATTACGGAACAAATAGTGTAAAATCATATGTTTTAATATAACATCTTGTCATTGTCAAATTTCCTAAGCAAGAACAATATTCGTTAATGTGAAAAAAAAATTATCTTAAATTTGTGTTTATTGTTTGATTTTATTTGTTTTTATTGTTTTTTTTTAATGTGATATATATTAGGTGACATTTCGATTGGCTAAAACTTAGAACGGTGAATGAAAGGGTTAAATCTCTAGGGATAACCCAAGTATTATTCACAACAATGAGTAGTTTTTAATATGTTCCATCGCATTAGACTTTTAGTAACAACTGACAAAAAAAAACTGAACAATCCATAACACATAATTGATCTCATAATATAAAAGGTGAACTAATGATAGGTTAATATTTATGCGGGTTATGTCTTGTGTTCGTACTGTGTCTTATTCAGTCCTCATCAATGGGAGTCCTTTTGGTGAAATAAACCCACAACAAGATCTTAGACAAGGCGATCCATTATCTCCGTATTTATTTCTTTTGTGCGCGGAAATGCTCACCCAAAAGCTGAACCAATAAGAGGACAAAGGACATATCACAGGGATAGCCATTAGCAATAATGGACCAAGGGTAAGCTATTTACTCTTCGCTGATGATTCATTCTTCTTCTGCCAAGCGAACCGACGTAATTCAGAAACACTAGCGGCTATGCTCCATGACTACGGAAACCTATCTGGTCAAAAATCAATGTTGATAAATCTTCTATTATCTTTGGATCCCGGGTACCAGAATCAAAGAAAGCGGAAGTACGACAAACTATCCACATTCATCGCACAGGTGGTTCAGGAAAATATCTTAGTCTCCCTGAAGAATTCACTCGCAAAAAGACTGAGATGTTTGATTACATTGTCAAGCGCATAAAAGATTGCACGAAGAACTGGAACCATAAATTCCTATCTGAAGGTGGAAAGGAAGTTCTCTTAAAATCAGTTGCCCTAGCTATGTCTATCTACGCCATGAGTTGCTTCAAGTTACCTATTTCTACATGTAAGGAGATTGATTGTGCTTTGTCTCAATACTGGTGGGGCTCCGATGATTCCAAACAACGTATGTCTTGGGTAAGCTGGAAAAAGATGAGTCTTCCCAAAAAGGAAGGCGTTTTAGGCTTTAGAGACATTGAAAAGTTCAATGATGCTCTTCTTGCAAAACAATCATGGAGGATTCTCCAAGAACCTCAGCGTCTCTTGGCAAGGTTATTAAAGAGTAGGTACCTTCCTAACACAACGCTGCGAGAAGCAAAAGTTCCCAAGAAAACCTCTCATGGCTGACATTTTATCATCTGTGGCTGTGACTTACTATTTAAAGGTCTTCGTTACCAAGTTAGGGACGGCCAATCTATCAATCCAAGCATAGATCCGTGTATACCCACTCATCCACCAAGACCAGCCATCCAACATAACCTTACAGAATCAATGCACTTGAGAGATTTGTGGCAACGTAGGTGTAATCAATGGGATGAACGTAAGCTTCAAGAATTCCTTTCAGTTGAAGACATCCAGTTGGCCAGACGTATTTATATTCCTCAACAACAACATCCTGATAAACTCCTGTGGCATTACACAAAAAAACCGAATCTTCTCCATCAAATCAGGGTATTGGCTCTCAACTCATTATCCCAATCCAACTATCCCTCCAATCCCACCGCCTCACGAAAATATAACGCTCAAAGACCGGATATGGAAAACAAAAACTGCTCCTAAGATCAAACATTTTTTTGGCGTATTGTCTCTTTGGCTATTGGGCCAGGTGCAGAACTCAATAGAATAGGTATCCCGGTTAATGCTACATGTAAACGATGTTGTCAGCACATGGAAACAGCAAACCATCTTCTCTTTCAATGTGATTACGCCAAAGCAGTTTGGAGAGCTTCACACATGCCAATAACTGCATTTCCTTCAACAAATAGCCTAGAACAAAACATTGCTTCCCTCCTTGATGTCTATGACTCCAGCCGATCTCCGGAAACACGACACATACCATATTGATACTATCGTTGTTGTGTCTAGAGCCATGGACAACACCATTGAATGGCTAGGCGTTAATTCACCAAGCTCCACAGTCACTCCCTCCCCCTCAAATACGACTTCACCACAAGATGCTCCACAATCACACTGGACTCCGCCTCCCCCAGGTATCTTAAAGTGTAACTACGATGGTAGTTTTTTCATCAATTCTACTACCGGTGTCGGGTGGATCCTACGGGATGAACATGAATCCTATATGTTAGCAGCATCAACAAAGTTATATCAAGGTTCAACACCCCTCGAGGCTGAAGGCATTGCCTTATTACATGCATTACAATCAATTTGGTGTCGAGGAATTCATACAGTTATTATGGAAGGTGATTGTCAAGTTCTACATGATTTTCTTGCTCGTCGTAACGCTAATGCGTCATTAGAACCACTACTCAATGATATCCGCAGTTGGGCGGATCGTTTTACTGATATTTTGCACTCATGGGTGCCAAGGAAATGCAACCAAGTGATAGACTTATTGGCAAAAGTAGCTCATCAACAATGTGTTACTTGTAATATTCATATTTATCCTGCGAGAATGTTACGGAGTTGTCTGTTAAACGGTTATGTAAACTTTTTTTAACTAGTTTTTAATACAAGATGTTCAAATATATATATATATATAATGTACCTATTTGAACATTTATTTTCAAATAAGACCTTTTTACTGTTACAAATATCATTTTTTAGAAACCTCACTTTAAAATAAATTTTTAAAAGTGTTCAAAATAAAAAATTTCCCTCCCTAAAATTGTTTTGAAAAACCCAATACAGTGGTCTACTGATTGGGAGCAAGGGACCGAACCTCCATAATTGGTAGTTTTTCGAGTTCGATCCATTTATTGAAATTTTTATACACATTTACTGGGCTAGTTGGCTTATGGACTTAAGCCCAGATGATTCATATAATGGAAGGTGGTACCGAACGAGCTACCTCATCCTCTAACTGTCTGGACTAAAGGTTTGGAGTACCAGAGTTAAAAGAAAAAAACAAGTTGTCATGAAAAAATACACATGTCGAGTATTGTTCTAGTTTTAATTCGGAATCCCTACAAACAAACAAAATCGAAGGGGTGAGAAACTGAGACAACCAAAGAGTCTCGTGATGCTTTTGTTTTGTTTTGTTTTGTTTCAACACATGTCCCTTCGTTCATCTTCTTCTCACCACCATTGGGCCGAGTCTTGTCGAACTCTTTTTCCCTCACAACTTCTTAATCTCTTTTCTTTCGTATTGTGTTATTATCCATTCTTCATCTACGAGCTGTGTTTCTTTAAACGAAGACTTCTTCCACTAAGCAAGTAAGTCCTTTTTGTCTTCTTATTTTTCTTTTACTTTTTTTCCCCGACCGATGCTTGTACCAGTTACTAAATCTTACATGTCTAATTGTTTCAGATTTTTATGTTCGTGTTTATTTTAGGTTTTTCTTTTTACAAAAATCTGCATAAATTAATTGGAATTCTTTGTACTTTGAATAGAAAATGTAACTTAGAAATATCTTAACTAGGATCTATTTTAGGGTATTTTATCGATAGAGCAAAACCAAACAAAAAGTAACAAAACTATATAGTATTTGGTGACTAGCATCCAAATAGTCTAAGCCACTAGGTTTCAATCAAATTATAAATTAATAAACTCAAAGTCACCAAAAAAATCCTGGAATGTAGAGAAAATAAAAACCCAAATTAAATCACTATGGCTTCCTTCTCATACAGAGCATCACAATAACTGACTCATGTAACTCTTTAAAAGAAAAACGAAAAAGAAAACTCCATAATGTCGGAGAACGACATGGACACTACCGAAGTTTAAGTTGTAGCCAAGACCAGTTCATAGTCCACCAGTTTCTTCATTCTCCACCTGTTTTAACACAACACCATTTCAGAAAGTAAGCTAAGTATTCCAAAAACAAACCCTAGCTTTAAATTAATGTTAGAGATCCCTTACCTTTGGAAAAAGATTTTTCTTCAATTACTTTCCAACTTTTTTCTGCGTGGTCACCCCGAGAGCCCGCGCAGGATGGTTCAGGCTTCGAGGTGGTTGTTCCTCTTCCCGAACCAATGAGGGTGAGGATTTTATTGATAGCTATTTAAAATCATCAGCATCATAAACCTCTCCATCATTATAATCATCATCATCATCATTATCATAGACCTCTCCATCATCATTATCAAAGGCACTTAAGTCAAGCTCGTAACGAAGTACACCTCCAATACCTCCATATCCTTCGCAAAACCGTGCTCCTTCCTCTGATTTGTTCGTTACAAGCCGTAACGCACAACCAAAACGCTTGTACTCATTAGCCAACCATTCGAGTAACGACATCTTCTCCTCCACAACCAATTCTTTGAATTTCTCTATGTCACTTTCTTGTTCCTTGTAGAAATGTTTTATCACAGTTTCACCTGTTGAACTGTTCTTCATCACATATCTATTGACATCAAGATTTTCCCATACAATCAATGTCTCCATAGCACCTGAATCCAGCGCGGTAAACGTGTCATCCACGCCAGACACATACTTCCCTGTGCCCTGATTTACTTCCTTAAAATACTTTTCCATCAAACGCTTCTCTTGAGTGAATTTTACATTTGCCAAGATTTCAGATGACATCTCGATAGCCTGATTAAAACCCCTTTCTCCTCCATGTGATACAACAACCACATTTAGTAACTTCGCCCCAAGCCGAGGATCAAACATATCTGAATGACTCAATTTAGTCTTGCAATCCCCTGAACCAGCAAGTATAAGCCCGACCACATTAAGCTGACTTGTTGAAGGATTGATGTAGAAATGAGTAGCGAGCTCAGCCGTTTTCCTCAAGTAATTATGACGCCTTTCTGTACCGAGCCGCGCAAACCTAAGAGCTGATTGTCCTCCTCTTCCATGATTATTCGGAAGATCAACAGAAAACTTGTGAAGCACGTCACGTGTATTACCACTAAGAGTTCCAAAGAGAGTGCCTTTTCCATCCATTACAATAAAACCATACTTATCATCAGACTCCACCAATTCATTCAAAGCTTCGGTGTGAAACTTATTGTCACAAAGGTAAAGAGAAGCGTTGATAGGTCTAAAAGGCTCAAAGTCATAAGTAACTTTCTTTTCTTTCCCTTCGCGGTTAATAAGGGTGCCGGTATAGAGCACAAGACCATTAGAAGGAACTTTTTTGTAAAGTTTTAGCCTTTGTTGTGCACAACTTATGGCTCCTAAAACAGATTGGCGATTAACTCTACTCTTGATGTTTGATGCGGTTCCATATTCATCACATAACATCTTGGTAACGCGAGAGATCTGATCACGTGGAGGTATGATTAGTGAGATCATGCTAGTTCCATTTCCTTTAGCAGCTTCAAGGGATTTGATTAGCTTCTTAGTCTTCCATCTCTCAATTTTCTCATGAGTGTCATCCATTTTAACCTGAAGGGACAACAATACAAAAAGCTAGTTAGTACCAAAGTCTTTTACAATTAAAAGATCAATTCAAGAAACTGAAAATATAGTAAGGAAATAGAATTATAAATCAACCATCACCAAACTAACTGAGAATACTCATAGTAATAAGTTAGTCAATTCTTAATTCTCAATACTTGGCAAAAGAATTAAAAACGCAATACTCAGACCTGTTCCAATTTTTTTTTTTAAACGCAATAGTCTTAATCTACAACGAGATATTGTGATCAAATACATTCAACTCGCAAAACCTAATTTCAAGGATGTCAAAATTAACAAAATCCGGTAGAAAAATTATCCCTACAAATCCGAAATTCCAGAAACACGTACTTCGGGAGTATCAGATAAAGAATTAGGAAAAAGTTACAAAAAACTACAAAAAGAAAGATAGAGATATGAAGATAACCTGAAGAAGAAACTAATCGAAGGAACGATGCTCAAGCCTCAACTAGATATTTGTGTTCCTTAGAGGACAAGTAAAAGCAATATATATGGGGTTTGTTGACGTAACCTAGTCTAAACCGACTCATTTAATGGGCCTAAGCCCAATATCTGTATATAACACATAATTAAAACAAATGTACTATCTAAATAGATTATGAACATCTAATGTAGAGTATATCTAGTGACTAATGTATATGTTTTATAGAAGTTATATCAAGTTTTACATCTGTTTCAACCTTTGGAGTTGGATAACTAGTTTTGATTCTTTTCAAAAAAATTAATGTTTTCTTTTTAAAAAATTACTATTAATAAAAATCAGACCGTCCATTAGTAAAAAAAAATGGTATAGTTCATATTAAAAATCAATGAAAATACTAAAATTGTAAATATGATCCAGGATCCACTTCCAAAATAAGTTATACGGGGGTTTATATGTAAATCGGGAAAACAACATTTTTAACTTTTAAAGTGTTAGATGACACTTTAAATCTCGAAAGTATACATTATCACTTTAAACTTTTAAATTATTTTTATTAATATTTTAAATCTTGAAATTACATTCTGCATTTTTTCAGCCATAAAATTTACTATAAAATAGTTACGAAAAAATTGACAGAATTTCTTATAGTAATTCGACGAAAATTTCTAACGATAATCTGACGAATTTCTGACAAAATAGCTTTGTCAAAATTTTAGAAATTCAAATGGCTATATTTACTTTATGTACATATTTTCAATAAATTTCTGATGATTATTCAAAAATCCACCCAAAAACATCCGACGGATTACTGACATAACTATTTTGTCAAAAATCAGTCGAATTAAGATCCCGTCAAAATTCTATCACTATTAGAAAAGATATCTAAAAACTGATGGAATTTAACATGGGATCTTAATCCGATGGATTTTTGACATAATAGTATATCGGTAATCCGTCAAACAATTTCTAATGGATTTTCGAGTAATTACCGGAAATTTGTTGGAAAATATATAAGTTGATATAACCGTTTGAATTTTTAAAATTCTGACAGAACTATTTTGTTGGAAATCCGTCAGATTACTATCAGATAGTTTTGTCGGATTACTGTCAAAAATTATATTAGTTTTCTGGTAAATAATTTGTAATGAATTTTATGATGGGAAATCACAAAAAATAATTTCAAAGTTTAAATTGTTAATAAAATTAATTTAAAATTTTAAAATGTTAGTATAATACTTTTAAAGTTTAAAGTCGTAGCATATGCTACTTTCAATTAAAAATATTATTATCTCTATGTAAATATGGATGATAAAATGTCAAATCTGTCAAAGTCAGAACTAGATATTGTAACATTAAGATATGAATAGCTGAATCCGATTCGAATCCGCTAAATATAGTAAAAATATTTTAAATGTTACTGTTAAGACACACACATATATATATATAATATAATTTTGATACAAACATCGATTTAATTCGTTTATTTTATATTAATTTTATTTTTAAAATATTATCCAATATTTTCCGGATACGAATACATGAGGTCAAGAGAAATGATGTACCAGTAAATATAATTTGCAAATGATGTACCAAACTACCAATCACATGCTGCGCATTTGTTGGGTATATTTAACTGATTAACAATAGGGAGCAAAAGATTTAACATAATAATAAAAATAAAATTATTAATTCTAATAAAAGTTGAAAAACTAGTTAAGAATATATCTTTAAGAATGAAACTTTTTCCAACAAAAATATTCTTTTGACATATTTTTAATTTTTTTTAATAAATTGAAGTTAAATATATAAAATAAGATGTATTTTTCCGCCGCCGGCTGCAACTCTGACTTTCTCCCACTTTTCAGAATCTTTCATTCGTTTACAAAATTCAAAATCTTACTTCAGTTCCCAATTTTTTTTTGTTAATATTTTTTTTTTTTAATCAACAAACTTTTTAAAAAATTATTCGAAAATAAAAGTACTTTTCAGCTGCCCGACACCCATGTTACCAAAAAAGTTTGTGGGCAACGGGCTTTTGATTAAAGACATAATGGAGTGATTTCTATGATTGGTTTTTGATGTGTGCTTTAGTTCGCAAAAGTTCTGCCTAAATTAATTAAAATTCTATGTAGTTTTAATAGTTAATGTTACTTAAAAAACTTGTAACCAGAATTTCTCTTCAAAATTAGCTAGGTTACTTAACTTACCAAGCATTAAAAACAAATTTGATTGATTGAAAGGGTCACTGGACTCATCAGAGGTCAAAAGTTCAAGTTATCCTTAGAGAGACCATGTAAAGGAGGGGTCATATTATATGTTCTATATGGTCTATGATATGAGAAGATATGTGGATCTATTTAGAACCTCTCGACAAAAAAATTAGGTGTATTTAACTAATAAAGCTAGTCGCTATAATTATCCAAATCCTTTATAAAAACGTGATGGGAAAACATTTTTGTAAAAAATGTTTATCTAAATTTATCATAAGTGAGCATAGTTATATTTTTGTTCAACAGTTAGTGTATATACTAGGAATTTATTGATTAAATATCAACTAGTTTTACGTCCAAAGGTATTTTAATTTTTATTGCGAAAAAGTGGACTGGACCCAATAATTGTCACTTTATCAACGTCCATATAACTTTCTATTACAGAAAAACCAGGTACAGTGTTCCAATAGTTACGCCAGTAGATTATGAAACTCCGACCAATTGTAAATTAATAAATATGATATTTAGTTTTGTATTATCTTAGACAATTTTATAATTTTAGAAGTGTAAAGTTATTGTTTGAATTGTCAGTCGTCTTAAGGTTGACTTTGGCAAAATTTTAAAACTATTGCACTAAAGTACTAAATGGTGATGTGTGTAATAACTGCGAGAAAAGTGTAGTGTAAGCGGTTCTAATAGTAACAAAAAATATATTTAGTGGTTTTGTTACTAGTGGAATCATCCTCCACCATGGTTTTTGTCTCTATTCAAAACCTATGAAATAGTTATATAGCAAATTTATGCAAGTTTATACGTTAGAAAGAACCTTTAGAATTAGATAAAATATATCAGATTAAGTCCAGAGAACTTGTCATTGATTATGGATTTAATTTTGAAGAAGATATTAGGCTATTTCAACACAAACTGATAGAGATCTGGAATCAATTTCTCTTGATGATTTCTCGGCAGAACAAATCTAATCAACGTGGTTTATAAAATGAAGACCGGTTCCAACAAGTATGCATGAGAATGTCGGACTCAGGCGCCATACAATTATTTTCTAAAAAATATTATGTGACATGTAACTTAAACATGTAAATTTAGAGGTTAGAGTCATGTATTTAAGAAATTAAAAACGCTTAACTTGGAATTCGTAACGAGAGCCCTTGGTTATGGATAAAGTGAAAGTCTTAAATAAACTTTTTTTTCTTCTATTTCTCAAAAGACACATTTTTAAAAAAGTTTAATTTATACTCAAATGCTCATATTTTATAAATAGATTATGAATTAAATTCAAAGAAAAATTGTTATGAGTTAGGGGTAAACTAGGAAAATAAATTAAAAATACATTCTTTGTGAAAACATAAAACGACATTCTTTGTGGATTTTTTTTTTTTGTAAAATGACACTCTTAACTTCTAAAAAATAAAATGTAATACTAAACATTAAATTTATAATATCCAAAACAAAAAGAAATGATGTGGATAAATGTACATCCGAATTTAGTTACGATGATATGAAGTTATAAACATTCAACTTTTAATAATAATAAAAAAAATATTCAACTGTACTATTTCCTTTTCCCTCTAGACATTTCCTGACGAAGAAAAAACCAGCAAAGTCATTATCAAATTCAACCGTCCATTTGAAGACGTACACGTCTTTATAGTCAACACCATTCACCTAATTTCCTAGAAAACAACGTACTGAACAATGCATGTGCCTAATTTCCCTTTATGCAACCCCAATCTCAATTTATATAGACGATGAATCATACATGAAGATGCCTTTACGAATTTTCTAGGTTCTCATTAATTTTCCTACTTCCTCTTCTCTATACATCTCTCATTCTCTCTTCTTTTCTCTACAAAAACCTTTCGAATCTTTCCTTGTACGGAGAAACACTGCATGCAGACAATGGGGAATAAAAATTCGATGTGTGGGCTAAAAAGGCAATAATCTGTATCACTCTCTATTTATATATTGGTATAATTTTCTATTTATATATTGGTAACACACGACTTTTGCCTTCTACGTGGTTTTCTATTTAAAAATAGATTTACAGATGTATGTTTATATTTTGTAAATTTTGTAGATAATCCCATGGTGATTTAGACATCTAATTACTTAGAGTGGATGAGTGAATGATGTGTGTTGTTGTTTATCTATAGGTTTTTCAACTACAAGAAAACTCCGATGCTAGGTTCGTTTGGCAACAGTTCATCTCATCACGATGGTATTAAAACTATTGAAGCTGTTAAGAGTTGTAGCTTTTCAAGAAAATCAGATCTTTGCATCCGTATCATCACATGGAACATGAATGGAAAGGTATGTACATTAGCACATATTCATTAACTATTATTACATAAAAGTAACAAAGCAAATCTCCCTTGAAAGTAATTATTACTAATATATGTGATAATGTGAAGGTTTCATATGAGGATTTGGCTGAGCTTGTTGGCAAAGAAAGGAAATTTGATTTGCTTGTCGTTGGCTTGCAAGAGGCTCCCAAAACAAATGTTGCTCAATTTTTGCAGACAGCTTCATCTCCAACTCACGTGTAAGTACTCTACTCTGTTCAATTATTTAATTATATCCATTATTGATATATCGAAATGTTCTTCTTTTTTGTTGATAAATATTCTTGTATTCCATGTAATTTTAATATTGCAAATCTCCATATGGAAATGAAATGCAGGCTTCTCGGGACAGCGAAATTGCAATCAATCCAGCTATATTTGTTTGGGCCAACGAATTCACACACATTACTAAAAGGTACGTATGCTTATCTATCTTCATTAGATATTTTCTTAAAATTCGAGATAAATATATGCCATTTATTTTGGATTAAAAAGTTAAGGTAATAGGGTGAAAATAAGGTATCGAAATTAATATTCAAAGTATATATTTTTATAAAGTAGTAAAAATAACGGATATGATCATATTGAAAATTCATGTATTTAAATTCAATATTCAAACATGATAATTTTAAATTGAGTTCAGATAATTAAGAGTAATTTTTAGACTATTTGGGACATATTTAGGTGACTAAATTTTTTTTTTTGAGTAATTTAAAAGTTTATTAATAATTGAAAATATTTTTACTAGAGAAATTTAGCTAAAAGAACTATTTTAAAATAAGATAAATTTGTAATAATCTTATTTATCACACTATACCCTACCCTTATATGTTAGATTTAGAATACTCAAACGGATTCAAATTATTTTTGCACGAAAATTTTGGATAATTTGAATCGGATACATGTAGGATCGAATGACCCTACCAGAAATGCACAAAACATATGAGTTATGACTATGTATTAATTGTACAACTAAATGCAGAATTAAAAGCGTTGAGACATTCAGTAGGAGGATGTGGAGGTTTAATTGGAAGAAAAAAAGGAGCAGTGGCTATTCATATTAACTACGATGGAATCAAAATGGTTTTCATCTCTTGTCATCTCTCTGGTACATTAATTTATTTAATTCTCTTCTCTTTTATGTTAAGTAACAATGAACTACAATTACAAATTGATGATAATATTGTAATGGATGCGTGCAGCTCATGCAAAGAATGTGGACCAAAGAAATACAGAGTTGAGACACATATCAAATTCACTATTACCAAGAGACAAAAGTACACGTGACCTCACTGTTTGGCTTGGAGATCTAAATTACAGGATCCAAGATGTCTCTAATCGTCCTGCTCGATCTCTTATCCACAACCATCTTCAATCTGTAAGTCCTTTCTTCTTCTCCATTTCCATAAAATGCAAACATTTTCTTTAATTATTATGGGTGATGCGGCTTTTCTTTGGATCAAAATAAATTTTTTTTTTTCTCATATTTCTATTCATAATTTTTAATGTATTTTGTTTTTGTGACCATTTATATTTTTAGTGTATTTAACATTGACACTAAAAGTTTAGTGTATTTAACTAAATCCATTTAAAGAAACATTGGTAAAATAGTATATACAATAGGTTGTTTACAGTGTTTATTTAAAGAAATAACATACATTTTGCGCAATTTGTTTTAGCAAATATCATGTTATTATTTCACAATAATAATTTCTTTTACATAATATCATTCTAATTATATAAGTCAAACTCGAAAAATCGCATTCTTTATTTGCAGTTCTATTACCGTCTGTTTTCTACTAATTTTAGCAAAAATAGTAGGACTCTAGCAAATAAGCCCTACATATCATACTTAGAGTTAAGAGTCTCCATACAAAAAAATTGGTTGCACAAACTTTGGTTTTGACTTGGTAGTTGGTACAAAATATAGTTACCATTTTTTATAAAAGTACTCCGTTCGGTTTACTAACCATTCTCAATCCTATTGTATAATCACTTTATGTAGGTGCTTGTGAGTAAAGATCAGCTATTGCAAGAAGCTGAAAGAGGCGAAATATTCAAAGGTTACTCAGAAGGAACTTTAGGGTTTAAACCAACTTACAAATACAATGTGGGAAGCAGCGACTACGATACAAGCCATAAGGTGAGGGTTCCTGCTTGGACAGATAGGATCTTGTTCAAGATCCAAGATACCGAAAACATTCAAGCAACTCTTTACTCTTATGATTCCATAGACCAAGTCTATGGTTCTGATCATAAGCCTGTGAAAGCGGATCTTTGCTTGAAGTGGATCAATAATTAGATGGACACCAGAAAATTTATCAAGGGTGGAAAAGATAGGTGATGCTGCATAGTTTACATGTTCTTTGTTAATTATTATGTTAATGTTTCCTATGTAAATAATTGCATCTTTCTTTCTTGACTTCCAAATAATTGCATATTTAGAACTCTTTAAACTGTCAATTTTGAAAGTCTTGTAACAAGTTCTTCAAGGAATGTTCTCATGAGTGGTATATATCACTTACTTCATCAAGCTCTGCGTTAGCCTTTTGATTTTACTTCATAAAGTTAAATGACATCAAAGCTCACTTTACGATAATTATTCATCGTGATGAGTGGCCTAATGGTGATAACTACCTCCATACACTAACAAAATAACCCTAATGTGATGTGACATGCTTAACAAAACAAAAAAGAAAAGGAAACATAATAATCAACTGGTGCAACTCAAATCTTCCTATTTTTTTGATCAATTAATTCCATAGTGAAAAACATCTGACCAAACAAATAAAATTAATCAATCAAATCCAAGTCCTCTAAAAATTACCACTAAAGTTTCCATCAAAATTCGTTTTCCACTAAAAAGATAATAAAACCCTAAACTCAAGGAGAGACAAAGAAGCCAGTCATTTTTTGTTTGCCTTGTCCTAACATCACCTAAACTTGAGTGAGTCTTTTTTTGGTTTGTCTCTAGATAGATTGCTGAGATTAAACTTTTTAAAGTTTCCTCAGCTTACTTGTTGCTGATGACCACCGTACATTGGATACCCTCCATAAGGTGTAGCAGCGTACATTCTCGGGTCATGTGGTTGAGGTACCATGTATCCATACCCATTGTAATACTGACCTCCGTAGTATGGTCCAACCCATTGGTTTCCATACTTATCTCTAGGCTGCAGCAACACAACACAAAACTATTAAAATTCAGAGATTATTCAAGAAAAGGTATTTAAACCTCAAATTCAAAACATATGATTCAAATCACATAAGTGAAGTAAGTTAGACATGGGCGTAAAAAACCAAACCAAACCTATCTTTTCTTCTAAAGCTAAACCATAAACAGTAGCCTCAGACCACACAAACCAAAACCAAACTGAAACAAAAACATTATGCAACTAAACCAAAGAAACCAAAATTCATCAAAAAACAATATTTTCAGTAATGCTAAAACTATATAATATTAATTTACATTCATGAAGTTTTAGCATTTTTTGAACTTTTATATATAATAAACCTAAACCAAACCAAAAATAGTTCAAAACGAAAAAAAGTTGGGTTACAGATTTCTTAAAACAGAAGAAAGTAAAAACTGAGAAAACTGATGCAAACAAAACAGAAGAAAGTAAAAACTGATAAAACAGATTTCTTAAAACAGAAGAAAGTAAAAACTGATAATACACTTGTTAAGAGGTTTGAACACTAATGCAAACAAAAAATGGGATTTACCTGCTTATTGCCTGGATTACGACCCCAAGAAAGCCGAACCGTTTGTTTTCCGATTACAGTCCCGTTAAGTTTCTCCAAAGCCTCCTCTGCATTTGGTCTGTAACCAAATATAGAAATACCAAAACTCGATTACGGTGAAAGAACAACAATAAACGAATTACTTAACTTCCATGGTTACTATCTTAAACTAAGGTATTTAAAGCTTACCTGTTAACAAATTGAACAAATCCACATCCTTTACCAACAGGAATCTTGACAGAGACTATTTCTCCATAATTAGAGAAAGGTTGCCTTAGGTCTTCATCAGTGACACTAGAGTCAAGTCCTCCAACAAATATCTATGTTATACAAACATACATTAAAAGCAGTAAAAAAAAAAAAAAAATTAAACAATCACATGAAAAGTAAGAAAAACAAGGTAAAAAAAAAAAAAACAATTACTGTTGTGTTTATTGTGTCTCCTTCAGTATGTGCCACTACACCATTCGGCATGTACCCACCTGCAAAATCCAACCCAATAGTTCAGTAAACAAGTGAGTCAAATGTTTCTAAAAATAAGATAATAAGCAAACATATTGCATCGAAATCTAACAATACCTTGTTGTTGATAAACAGTGGTCTTTCTAGGTGTAGCAGGACCGATACGCATAGCTCTACTCGAACATTTAACACCATTCATCTCTGTCATTGCTTTAGTCCTTTCACTATCATCACCAAACCTCACAAAACCATAGCCTTTTGATCTACCAGTAATAGCATCAAGGACAACTTTAGCAGCTTTAACAGACGGGTACTTCTCAAAGAAGGTCTCGTGCAACAAAGTATCAGAAACATCAGGAGCCAAATCCCCCACGAAAATAGAGAGATCAGGTCCATTGTTCTCTAACCGCTTCTCGCCGGTGCTAAAACTAGCCCAGTTTAAACGGAAAGGTTGGTCTGTGTTTTGCATAGTTGTTCCATTGAACTCTTGCAAAACCTTGTCAGCTACATCATGGGATTGAAACTCAACGAATCCATATCCTTCAGATAAACCAGTGTGCTTGTTACGAATCACCTTAACCGAAACAATCTGTATTAAAAAACGTAAGAGTATATACATAGTTAGAACCAAATGTACGAGAAACAGAGTCAGCGGTCAAAACAGTTTAAAACAGAAGCAAGAAACTGTTAAAAACGCTAATCAAGAGATACTGAAACAATCTGTATTAATCATAGAGTATACACATATTTAAACCAAATGCACAAGAAACAGAGTCAAGTGAGTTACAGAGATAAATATAACATTTTTAAAGCCAACGATTAATGCAGAATCTAAGACACTAATCAATAGATATCATAAATCTTGGTTAAAAATAGAGTAACACATATTTAGACAAAATACACAAGAAACAGAGTCAGTGAGTTACAGAGATAAAAGCTAACATTTTTGAGGTAAAAAACATTAAACGTTGACGATTAATGCACAATCTAAGACACTAATCAAGAGATACATCAATGTTGACTGAAAAAAAATCTGAATTAAACACAAGAAACAGAGATAAATGTGTAACAATAGATAAAAAAACAGAGTCAGCGAGTAACAGAGACAATAAAGATAACTTTTTAAGGTCAAATCATTAAAAGTTAACGATTAATACACAATCTAAGAGACAGATACATAAAGATAGAGAGAGAGAGAGAGAGAAGAAGACCTCGCCGGCAGAAACGAAAGAAGAATTAAGATAATTCTCATCCATCCAATGATGCAAATCACCGATCCAAATGGTTTTATTCTCACCATTAGATGCGTTTTGATACTTGTTACCACCACCACCACCACGAGATTGAGGATGATTCATGTGGTGGTTGTGATGATTCGGATATTGATGGTGATAAGGTGAATACGGCGGCGGCGGCGGAGCATACATCATCTGATGTGGCATTACAACCGCTGGTGGATAACGCATAGCCATCCACTGTGGTGGCGGCGCCGGAGATGTTTTTCTTTGATTCTCGTCTTCCTCAACCGGAGGCTGCGGCTGCGGCGGCGGCGGCGGAAGTGATTGTTGTTGATTGTCAACGAGTGGCTGAGAATCAGAGGCGTCAGATTCAATCTTGACGTCAGCCATTAAGGCTATGTGGGTTTGTGATGTGATTTGGATTTGGTTAGTTTGGGAGGAAGCAGAGGAAGTTTTTGAGAGTTGAGCAGAGAGTTCTATTAATGGCAAAGTTTAGGTCGAAATTAGGGGTTTTATCCGCTTTCAGTGGAAAAAAACTGGAAAAATAAAATATATAAATACGGGTCGGGTATACGGGTTTGTGAGTTCTAGGTTTAATACATTGGTTTCTGACCTAAGTTTATTGACAAACCGTTGGATTGTACGGAGAGTTTGTAGATCTTCACCGTTGGTTCTGTTGTTTGGTTTTTGGTATATTAGCTTATTTTGACTGTTTTTGGTTTTTGGATTCTTGCTTTCTTGTACTTCCTGTTTTGCTGATATCTTTTTCCTTTTTGCTTTATTATTTTCTGTATTTTTTTTATATACTTATTTAGCTATGTATGCTTTTTTTTTGGTCAACACATATATTTATTAGAACGGTTAAGAGAACAAAACCGGGAGAATAAAGTTTAATATAACAAATATGGATACAAACCCGCATTGCATGCTAATTTGTCCGATTTTAAATTTAAATTACAAGAAACTAAAAAAAGGTAAAAAAAGTAAGAATAAATTTTTGATCTTCACAAGATTTTATACGTGTGTTAAAAAAGCAGATCAACTGCCGATATAGACATTATCTTCACAAATTCGAAGAAATATGTTAAGAATGATACTTCTGTTGTTTGTTAAGAGATTATATTTGTCATAGTCCAGATAAGAGCTTCTAGCTCGACATGCAATGGAGAGAGGCACCTATGAGTGTTATGCTTCCATTATTGTTCCCTCCATGTCATCTTTAAAGCAGAACCACCATAATCCAGAAAAATTATATGTATATTCCACGAGCCATCTATATAACAATGATATCCGTTAAACAGTGAAATCTGAGCCAAAAGTAAAGCATCGGTATACTGAGAGATTTGATTCATCTTGTCATTATCCTTAACTTGTGCTGTTTCCCAAGTTAAAACTTCATTTTCCGCTAATTTTAAAATATTTGGTGGATTTCTATATTGAAACCTTTTCATTTCTATTTTTCTAGATAATCCACAAAATTCATGAAAAACTATTATTTTAAAAAATTTCAGGAATTTTCCCTAATAAATGATTTATATTTGAGAACAAATAATTTCATGGGAAACCAAAGTATGATGGTATTTCTGATAACACCAACAATTAAAAAGAAAGTAATCTAGTTCAATGTAGACAAGAAAAAATAGTTAAGCAAATAGTTTTGTTTCTACGTTTTAAGTTCTTTTTTTATATTCATTAAACTTAAAATTCCTTAAGAAATCAAATTTGGAAGAGATATGCTAAGTACATAAGACTTAAGAGAATTTGATGCTCCAATGTCTCTTAAAATATGAAGAACGATGCAAATTTGCATGTCTAAATAAGTGTGTGATTTTGCAAAAATAAGAAAAAACAATTGGTGCGCAGTTAAACATTAAGGCATGTGCAATGATAGTCTTTTATCTCTTAACTTTTAAAAATTAATAAAAGAATAAATATTATTATTTTATTAAGAGAGTCTCTAAAAAAAGGTAAGAGAGCTCAAATGAGAAATTTTGATAGACTCTTTCAATTAAATAATAATATTTATTATTTATTAATTTTTTTAAGTTGAGAGATTCTCATAAGAGACTCCCATTATACATGCTCTTAGGGTCTTCATAAATCTTTAATAAATTATCTAAAATTTTCATACTTTTTCTATTAAATTTTATTGGGAAAAAGTTTTCGTAATTGTATCCTCATAAAAAATTTCACCGTCTTCAAAACAGCTGCTAAATCATACATTTATTATCACAGTTTTAAAATTCGTAAAATCATGACGATATGAATACAAAATATAAAATTAAGTCATTTTGTTTGATGTACGATCCTATTTTTTTAATATAATGTATGCCCTCTTATCTACAAATGTATGATTATATTTTATTTTAATTAATATCAATATATATACATTTCTATAGCCTCTCGACGTGAGTACACACAAAATAAAACTAAATACAAGTAAACTAACACTGACGAATCCATAACGAGTACAAATAAAATAAAATGGTGGTTTTGTTAAAAAATAAAATTATAGTTTTCTCAATTTGACACGTTAATCTACTTGTATTTAGTTGTATTTTAACAAAAATAAAATTGAAGAGAGTAGAATTGAAGAAAGTAAAATCCAAAATGATTAAAATTAAACGAATAAAAATAAAATAAAATAGTTGTTTTTATGAGGATACAATTAGAAGAACTTTTTTCCAGATGAAATTTGATAGAGAGAGTATGAGAGTTATAGATAATTGGTTAAAAATTAATATTACTTATATATATATATACTAGTATTAAGCCCGTACTATCGTACAAGAAAAATATTTTGATAAATATTTTATTTTATTTTATTTTTGTGTAATTATTGGTAAATGTATTTTTTTCTATGATAAAAAGTAACAAATTTTTTTTGTTTAATTGGATTACAGATTTAATGAATATATTAAAATTTAACATTTAAGAGTTTGAAGAAGAACATAAATAAATTGAAATATTTTTAAATATACTACAGTTTCAACATGAAAACAAAACTAATATAAATTTACCTTAAAAATATATGAAGCTCTCATGATGAATTTTAAAATAGAATTAGTTTCGTTCTCGTGCTCTATCATCAATGTCGGCAATCTTGTTTCTTTTCATGCTTGTCTTAAATCATAATTGATCTTGAATGAGAAAGAAGAGTGATGATGTTTTCATAATCTGATTTGAATGAAAAAAAACGATGTTAAGATTGAAACTAATAAAATGATTTGATTTCAATATTTAAATAGAAGAGAAGGAAGTTAAAAATAAAAAATTGTGAGAGAGTGGTGAGATAAAAAAGGAATGATGGAAAGTATAAAGAAGTTTTATTTGATTTTTTTTTGTTTTTGTTTGATAAAAGATATCTATGTGACATAATTTTAAAAAGGAAATCTATGTAACACTATTTAATTGGTCATGTGACATGTGTTTTATTATATAAAAGATATATATATATATATATATATATATTTACAAAACTTGATAAATTTTTGAAACTAAAAAAAATATAGAAGATTCATAAAAAAAAAAGTACATATCCACGTCAGTAGAAATTTGACATGTCATCCACATTGTGTCACACGTGATATCCATGTTAGCAGCATTCAACAGTACAATAACAATATATATGATTTTGCACAAAACTATAACTGAAGGGTCGAAATTCATATTATTAATTAATAAGAGTATCTTTTAACCTACTTTTTAGTGAGGGTATGAATTGAACATAATTATATTTTGTGGATATATAAAAGCAGACTTCCCCGTGAAAGACTCATTTCTCTCTATAAATTTAGTTACATGTTAGTGATGCTGCAACAACCCAATGTTTCACAAGTAAATCTATATAAACCTTAAATCAATTGGGTACATAGACGATAAAATGCTAAAGATCCTAGAGTTTCATGTGAGCATTTAAGGCAGCAATACTCATAAATTTTGTTCTATTATTTGGCGGTGGTATTTTATCGTATTTTGCTCGTCGAGTTCGTAATGTGGTGTGACTCAACTATGTTAATGATTTTGTCGTTAGATAGATAACTCTCTTGTCATGTTATTTTTCTAAGTGAGACTTATCACATAAGGTAATATATATATAGATATATATATTTGATAAAAAATAAGGTAATATATTTATCTTAATCATATAGTTAACAAGATATATAATTCTTTTATCTAAGTAAACTATATTTTAATATATGCAAATTGTGAACTGTTAAAACCGAGTCGTTAGCTAAATACTGTTCTCATCCCATTTTGTAAATATACAATAACCACTCCAGAACGTCTTGTGAGTTATCAATGTGAGCGTCTTATTAGATGAAGTGGGTATGCAGGCCCTGTTTGTTTGTTTATTTAAATGGATTATTTGAATGGAGATGAGAATTGATGTTTGTTTAGGACAAAAAAATATCTATTTAAATGGATTATCTGAATGAACAATTTGAATGATTTTCAAAATTTAGGCTAAATTTTCATAATCATATAGATGATCCAAATTGGATCATTCATTTGGATCATTTGGATAGAGATGATTTATCCAAAATAATAAATGAAAACTGGACTTTTAACTATTTTCTCTGAATGTTTTAATTTATATTAAAAATATTTATATTTACAATAATTTATTAAAATATACGTATGTTACGATTTTCCACAAAAGGTTAAGTTTTTTTTATAAAAAATATATAATTCCGAGATTTTACGGTTTCACCTCAGAACGTCATTTTGCAATTTATCAAACTTTGATTTTATCATTTTGGCGAAAACCAACATTTTAAAATTTCCGTCAAAATTGCAGTTTCACGGTCTCGGCGGAAAAACATCATGTTGCGATTTTCTGTCAAAATTAAGATTTTACGGTTTGGCAGAAAAACATCTTCGAAATTGCAATTTCTCGGTTTTGGCGGAAAACAAAATTATGTAAATTCACTTTTTTCGCCAAACACGTAATTTTGCGATTTTTTTGTCAAAATTACGGTTTTACGATTTTTGCGGGAAAACATCATTTTTCATTGAAATTGCGATTTTAAAGTTTTAGCTGGAAAACACCATTTTGTAAATTCAAGTTTTGTCAAAAACAACATTTTGTGATTTTTTGTCAAAACTACGGTTTCGGTGAGAAAACGTTATTTTTGTCAAAATTGCAATTTTGTAGTTTTGGCGGGAAAACACCATTTTGCAATTTCATATTTTTTGGCCAAAACGTTATTTTACGAATTTTCGTCAAATTATGGTTTTAGGGTTTTGACACGAAAATATCATTTTCGTCGAAACTACGATTTTACGGTTTTGGTGAGAAAATTGACAATGTGCATTTTTTATGTTTTTGGTGGAAAACGCTATTTTATAATTTTTCGTCGAAATTAATAAAATGTTTAGATATATACCTCTTAACGACATAGCTAGGCACCTACTATATGTATATGTGCCTCTAACTATATGTGACACTTACTTCTGTTCAATCCTCTATTATCAAGTTACACTTAAAATAATTATATATGTTAACTAAATAGTTAGCTAAATAGCTTTTTCATCTAGTTAAGTAAAATATACCAACTCCACAATCATTAAGTACTAATGTGAGAGTGTCTTATGGGAAGAACGGGCTACATATGATAATAACACAATTAGGTAGGTAAGTCTAGTACCATGTTAAAAGGTATATACTTTCTCTAAATTCTTTGTTATCTTTATAAACATCAAATTACCATTTATTAATTTTCCCATAACAATTCTTAAGTTCACTTCAAGGGATGAATCCCTTTATTCACGTTCTCTAAATTTAGCCAATGAGAGTGTGTCGGGTAATATTACATTTAAACAGAACTAAATTAAAATTAAAATTAAAATTAAACATATAACAAAAATTAAGAAAATACAATCTTTAAGTTTTATTTTTTGTTAACATTGTTGACATCTTCTTGCATACGGTTTTTGTTCTTAGATACTCGTGGCTAGTTAAAGTTGATGTTCAATTCTTCATTTCAGTTTTTGACTATTATATCCAATTTTAGGAATCTGTCGTCAGAAGAATAGAAAGAATACCACTCTGACTAATCATAAATCATTGTGCAAGATCTTCAATTTTCATTTTAAATTGTGTTTTGAAATCATATCATGAATCAAGTGTCGCATTAAGCAGATTATAATCTAGACTGTCTAGTGTTAAGAACAACATTAAACAAAAAACCATCAAATTTAATAACATCATGGATGTCACACAATAAGCTTCTACGAGTGGAGATTCTCTTGCAGTAGAGCTTTTTACCAATTGTTCATGTCTGAGACATTAAAATGAAAAAAAGAGTTCCAAAAGGCAAAAAACAAGAGAAAAACACAAAGCTTGGAAACATCTTGCAATGAGCTAGCGATAATCAAAATGCTTACACTGACACTATGCTAACTATGAATGGGTTACATTGAGAGTTAGCTATATAACTACATTATCACTAACTATGCTAACTATGAATTTAGACGGAAAATAAAAGGGAATATGTTAACAGATATATTTAGGTATTCAGTTTGATTTTAATTTATAATTTTTTTAATGATGCTATTTAGTTAGCCCCGATAATAAATGTACTGTGTAAATAAAGATAATG
This sequence comes from Cardamine flexuosa, assembly GCA_963555745.1. Lineage (NCBI taxonomy): Eukaryota > Viridiplantae > Streptophyta > Magnoliopsida > Brassicales > Brassicaceae > Cardamine > Cardamine flexuosa. Next base: position 23,617,016 of record OY743214.1, on the reverse strand, counting down.
TAATGTTACTTGACTTACAGGGTAAATACGATAAGTAGATAATTAGGTAAATATCTTTCTTACTGAGGTAATAATTTTTATAATAAAAACAAACACTTAGCTAAACATTAACCACACAACTCGATACTCAGAGAAAAGGTGACTCACAAAAGGTAAGATAGTAAAATAATTTTCAAAGTAAAGTACAAAGCTTATGATGCATGAGCAGACCCTCGTATGAACACAGTATGGATTATGGTACAATGGTGATGCGGCAATGATCGGATGAAAGGAATCCGGTGGTTGGTCGGATAAATGAACGGGACCATGGAACAGTTACAATGCACGGCACGTCCGGTGGATGATGCAAATGACTCAAATGATGCAGGATAGTCGTAAAGATGGAGTAAGCTCGAGGAAGGGCATCGACTGAAGCTCAGAGAAGCAATGGACGGTGGATTCGATGGCGGAACAAACTCGGGGACAAAGGAATCAACCGGAGAACGTCAAAGGGGTGAATGGATCGAAATACAACACATGAGCTATGGAGGGACTCATGATACGGCAAGAACCTAGAAAGTCCCGAGCTACAAATCAAAAGATCTTGAAGGGGTTGGAAACCGAGAGCTACAACTCAAGAAACCGGAAAGAGACTAAACTCATCTATTTCATTAATCAAAGTCTACCCTTTACAATGGGAAGGCTAGGCTTTTAATGTCTAAGGAAGGAAGAGAAAAGGATGCCCTAAACATGTGGGCCAGCAAGGTGGGTAAAACAACCAAGGTAAAAGTAAAACCATAAAAAGATAAAATAGTAAAAGTGAAAAGTAAAAGATAGGATCTTCACTTCCTTGTCTTCATGGCTTGTCCTAAAATGTTTCCAAGCATGAGAGACAAGTGGGATGAAGTGGAGATGCACTAGAGTTGCTGCCTCGTTAAAACCTCTCCGGTAAACCCATTTGGGACAAACCCAGAGTAGAAAAAAGAGTACAGCCTCTACTAATGACTTAGAGAATGTCTTCACACTTGGCTGATAGTGAAGACACTCATGATTGCTTTCCAAAACAAGTAGTCATCAAAACATGACCAAAAAACCTAATAAGAGCTCCCAAAGCTTCATGTGATCTGCGGGTGTTGTCGAGAAGATTACCTTGGGGCATGGGTGATGAAGCTTGGGTCTTGGCTGGTGAATGGTGGCCTGATGCTCGGGATGACTGTAGAGATCTTTCCGGATGCTTGGGGTAATCGGGGAAGGTATCTGGATGCATAGGCTTGATCAGGACGGTTTCCGGATCCATCGGTCATGATCAGGAAGGTATCCGGCCACATCGAGTATGATCGGGAAGGTCTCCGGATGCTTCAGCCATGACCGGGAAGGTCTTCGGACGCATCGGGAAGCTCTCCGTACCCATCGGGCATGATCGGGACAGTTTTCGAATCCATCGGATATGATCGGGATGCTCGAGGGAAACTATCCGGATTCTCAGGCAATGTCGGGAAGGTCTTCCGAGTGTTTGAGCATGATCCGTGGGTAGTCTGGTACTCAGGTCGGTATCATTCCCTCCCTCTTCTAAAAGTTTTGACCTCAAAACATGATCAATATAAACACCGGAGGGATTGGCCATCGTGGTAGATGGTCGGTAAGGGCTCACTCAATTCTCGGTCACTGTAAGAGATACCTCGGTCAATCTGTGAATTTTTGGTGAGGTACGAATAATCCTTGGTCACTGTAAAAGCTGCTTCAGTCAATCAGTGAATTCCTTGAGCACGGCTGATTAATTCCTGGGACACAGACATAATTCCTCGGGCATGGCTGATGAGTTCCTCAGACACGGACATAATTGCTCAGGCACGTATGGAAAAATTCCTCGGACACGGATATAAGGCCTCGGGCATGGCTGATGAATTCCTCAGACTCGGACAGAATTCCTCGAACACGGCTGATGAGTTCCTTGTACACAGATAGAATTCCTCGGGCACGACTGGAAAAATTCCTCGGACACGGAAAGAAGTCCTCTGGCACGGCTGATGAATTTCTCGGGCACGGGTGGTAAAAGCCCCGGTAATAACTTGTTACCTCACAAAACAAGTAAAAAGTAACAAGGTAGTTAAGTAAAAGTAGACACCACCTAAGGTAAATGTAAATGCAATGGATATAGCCAAATGAAAAGGATGTGATATGAAATGACTCAATCACTCAAAGCATAATATCTAAGACCTAAAGACAATGAAGACTCAAGAAACCAACACACAAAAGCAAGAGAAACACAGCTAGTCACACGACAAGAACAAACAAGTGAAAATATGCAAAACCTTATGAAATTAAATGCACAATGGTGAGCAATGGATGTGGGAATGAGATGATAATACCACAAAGGTAACAAGACAAGAAATCTGCGACCTAAGGTCACAGCAAAACCAAACAACCAACACACACCTCAAAGAGAAACAATCATAAACTCACACAAGTGCATCAAATGACAATGGTAAAAACAAGATGGTGAAAAGTAACTAGTAAATTATGGATGGTAAAGTAACTTGGTAAAAGTAAATAGTAAATAGTGAATGATAAAAAGTAAATGGTAAATGCAATAGATGAATGGTAACTAGCAATTGGGAAATGGTGAATGCAAAAGATTAATACTAGATGCAACGGTTATATATAAGAGATAAGGCACATTTGAATTCAAGGAACTTTGGCTCCCTAAAACAAGAGAAACTACTCAAAGATTCAAAGACCTAAAATCAAGGAAGGAATTAAAATGCACATGCAATTTTTAAGACTAAAAGACAAACAATATTTTAAGAATAGATGACAAAACCTTAAGACTAAAAGACAAGACACAAAGAACCTAGACACTAAAATTCCACACAGTTTTAGACTCTAAGGGCTAAAGGACATTCAACATTTTAAGACTAAAAAACAAAAGACAGCACACAAAGGCAAAAGGAAAAATCAAATAATTAACCAATTATTAGCCACAAAATTCAAATAATAAGACAGCTCACATGCAACCTAAGACCACACAAAAATATAGGACAACAAAAACAAATCTAAGGCTAATGACCACACAAAGCCAGCGGCTAAACCTAAAAACAAGAAGGAATGTAAACCTTGGGACCACAATGAATCAAGGTGAACACACTTTTTCTTCCTTACAACTAAACTCAAGAACACCAAGAACCAGGATGAACAACAATGCTGAAAATTTAAAACCAGAACCTAAACAAAAGCTAAAACTCAAATATAAACACCACAAAGGCAAGACAAACACACGGAAATCACTCAAGATGAACAAGATGCAAGATTGAAGAGAACTAAGTGCTATGAATGGTTGATGTGATGTTTTATGCATCAGGTTTTATCCAACATCTAAACTCCATAAGTGCACGGTTGTGCGTGGCAGTATAGTAGTGGGATTGATCCACAGAGAGTAAAGAGCGCTATAGATCCTTAGATCTAAATAGAGTAGGATGAAAAATATAGAAAGTATCACTTTTGGAAATCCGAATAAAATCCGAATAAAAATTAGGAAATAAAATCATTTAAAAACAAATATTGGGATCTTGGAAATTGCAGGGATTTAAATAAATAAAAAGGATATCTAACCGGATTAGCAATTAAATGATCTAGATCTAGAACACAAACACTGTACCAAAATAAATCTTTTTAATAAAAGCAAATAGTATTCTATCATAAATCCGTTAGGACCCTATGATAGCTCGACCTAGTTTGATAGAGTTCACTTGTAGATCCAGCTTCAACTCTTGGAAATCTGGAAATCAAGCCTTCAAACTATAGATTCCGAGTAGAATAGCCAATGCTAGCTGTACTATAAAACCCTATGAATCATTTGATAGATTCGTCAACCTAACAAAAGCATTTGATTCATAGAAGTAGAGATCTATTAACCAAAATTCTAATCTATAACAATCACCTAATTAAACATTAAATCCCTTTGAATAAATCTCATCTCCCAACATATAGATCAACTCAACCATGGTAATTGGTTGATAGATCATTATGTTGAATGGTTGAAAACAACAAGAAAGAGATGAAAACAGATTGTAGATCTTGAAAATGCAATGAAAAAGTTATAGATCTGAGAAAAAGCAATGAAAAAGTTATAGATCTGAGAAAAAGCAATGAAAAAATTACAGATCTGAAATGAGAAATAAAAATGGCAGAGTAACAGTAAATTTTGTGTCTAGGTCCCTCCGGCCGCTCAGAAAATGAGCCTTATTTATAGAGTGTCTTCTAGGTCAAAACTCGGAGTTAATGTGTGATTTGGAGAACATTCGTGACTGGGATCGATCAATCCAAGTTTCTAGGTTTAAACTCGGAGTTAATGTATGATTTAGATAACATTCATGAACGGGATCGATTGATCCTACTTGGATCAATCGATCTTCTTCCTCTGATCCGTGCCACCTCATAGATTCCTTTGACTGACCGATTTGCTTCAGGATCGATTGATCCTCATCATGCTTGGTCAATCCTCTTTAGGATCGATTGATCCATGATGTCTCCAAAATTCAATGATGTGGAAAAAGGTCCAAAGTTGCTCCATTTTACACATTTTAGCTCCAAGGAAGTGAAAACCTGAAAAGACACTAAAACCGACCAAAAAACACAAAACTTAACTTCTAGACTCAATAAGACAAGTAAAAAAATAATAAAAACTGGTCAAAGTAGACTCATCACACCCCCAGACTTGAATCCTTGCTTGTTCTCAAGTAAGAAAAAAGACAATGAAACAAAGTACAGAAGTGGAAGTTTGAAAAACGGGAACTTACGCTTAGCTTTAGAAATCCATCATGTTGATCATGTAAACCAAGAAGAAACCTTGTGAAAGGTTAATCGGACTTTAGCAATACAACATGTACTTTACCATAAGCATAGCAAACATTACCGTACTCTAGCATCCGAGATCCAAGGGAACTTTTAAAATCTCCATTGTTGGTCCTTTAACATTCATGAAATGTTGCGTGCAGTCTCATAAAGGGAGTCAAAATCGCTAAGGGCTAGTAACGGCAGGCAATTTTAAGGGTGATGGTTAGGCATGATAGATGAGTTCCGGTGCAAGCCAATGCACAAAATCACAATGAGACGGGAACCAAAGATGGTGCACAACCTCCTGAACCTTGGATCCCAAGTAAGCTTCTATATAATTATCCTAATAGAGTTGCTATTGGTCCTAAAATAAAATAGATAACATAAGCAAATAACTAGCTAAATAAAATATTTTATTATGGTTTCTTCATACTTCTTTCCCTTCTCTTTTCGTTTTCTTATTTATTATTTTATTTTTTTAAAGAGAGTCTCGGGATGAGATGGGATCGATCGATCATGGTAGGATATGTCGATCCAAGAGTATTTTTTTCTGAGAAGGAGAAGTTGGAACCAGTTCTAACCATGTACATCAATCCTACTAAAAACTGCACCAATAGTCAACTCAAACTAATATAGATGAAGTACTGATACTAGAAACCTTACTCAGAAATCTTTTGAACATTTGGTTGTACCGACTCCCATACTCCGTAGTTGTTGCACTTGGTTGCACATGCTCCTAATGTTGCGAAAGAGGAATGGGGTCTGAATAAAAAAAAGGTGTAAGGGTGTGGAACCAAACTAAAGATGAGCTTGGCCATCTGGAGCTCCAATAAGAATGGGGTGAACTCCAGATGTATATGATTCCTTTTGCGATATCGAGCCCCTAAGTGAGAAGATTAGTCCAAGTTAAATGTCCAAGTAGATAGAGCAGTCACCCCTTCCCCCACACTTAAATCACTGCGTCCTGCAGTGATATAAAATCAAAGAAAATGGGTGTTGCGAAACAACACTGGAGATAATGAATTGCGAACAAGAAAGCAAACCATAATCCGTGGAAGGAATTTTATGACCAAAAGAGAGCATTGGTCTGTACATGAACCGGTTTTCAGCTTTTCTTGTCTCGGGGATCGATTGATCCGAGTAGGATCGGTCGATCCCAGCGTACTAAAATTTATTGAAATTCGCATCTTCTGTGTTTTGCACCTGTTTTCAGTCAGCTCAACACAAAAACATCATCATATCTTATTTTGAAAAATAAATAAATAAATTAAAATAACTGAAGGGAAATAAAATAAAATAGTTTATTAATTCAAAAGCAAAAAGCAAAAAGAAATTTAAAAAAAACATGTTGGGTTGCCTCCCAACCAGCGCTTGTTTTTACAAAGTCACTAGCTTGACTTGGTTTTATTTTAATTGGGTTCTGTCAGGGGTATGGAGATCTCCTTCTTCTTATGGTCAGCTAAATATGGCTTAAGTCGCTGGGCATTTACTATAAAGTATCCGGTCTTTCCATCCCACAGCACCACTGTTCCATAAGGTTTAACTTCCTTAATCAAATAAGGTCCTCCCCAACGTGATTTCAGTTTGCCTGGAAAAAGCCTCAAACGTGAGTTGTACAAAAGTACTCTATCACCACTGTGGAACTCTCTTAGTTTTATCTTCCTATCATGCCAGGCTTTTGCGTGCTCTTTGTACATTCGCGCGTTATCATAAGCTTTTAGTCTTAGCTCATCCAGTTCATATATTTGGATCATGCGTTTTTCTTCTGCCGCTTTGGAATTAAAGTTTAGCAGTCTGGTTGCCCATAATGCTTTGTACTCTAGTTCCACTGGCAGGTGACAAGCTTTTCCATAGACTAAGTTGAAAGGGGTAGTCCCAAATGGGGTTTTATAAGCAGTTCGGTAAGCCTACAATGCATTATCGAGTTTAACGGACCAGTCCTTCCTTGTGAAGTTAACCGTCTTCTCCAAGATACTTTTCATTTTTCTGTTTAAAACCTCCACCTTCCCACTGGTCCGCGGGTGGTATGGTGTTGCCACCTTGTGCGAAACACCATTCTTCCTCAGGAGATTAGCAAAAAGCCTGTTGATGAAGTGAGTTCCACCATCACTTATTACTATTATGGGTACTCCAAATCAAGGGAATATCACTGATTTGAACATCCTTAGAACAACCTTGGCATCATTCATAGGACTTGCGACCGCTTCCATCCATTTGGACACATAGTCCACAGCAATAAGGACGTACATGATTCCACATGAAGGTGGAAAGGGGCCCATGAAATCGATTCCCCAGCAGTCGAATACTTCTACTTCGAGTACATAGTTCTGGGGCATTTCGTTTCTCTGATTTATACTGCCACGGCGTTGACAGGAGTCACACCTTGAGAAAAAATCATGTGTGTCTTGGAACATAGTGGGCCACCAGAAACCTGCCTGAAGTACCTTGGAAACTGTCTTGAAGGTGGCAAAATGTCCCACATAGTTCAAACCATGACAGTGAAAAAGAAGTCCAGCAACTTCTGATTCTGGAATACACTGTCAGTATAAACCGTCGACACAACTTCTGTATAAATAAGGTTCTTTCCAGATGTATTTCTTAACTTTGCGGAAAAACTTTTTCCTTGCATAGCCAGTACAATTTGGGGGTATTATTTTGGCGCAGAGGAAGTTAGCCTAATTGGCAAACCAGGGATGTTTGTTGGGTTTCTCGTGCAAGGCTTGTATGCATTCGCATTCCTCGTAGCACTCCTTGAAGATGGAATAAATGCTTTCTTCAGGCAATCGGTCATCTATTGGGACCTTTGTCTCTACTCTCCGTCTGGACAAATGATCAGCTACCCTATTTTCTATTCCTTTCTTGTCTCCAATCTCAATGTTAAACTCATATAAAGAAAACTCAAATCAAACACACAAGATGCACAATGAAGATGAGATTACACGGCAATGCAATCAAGAGAAAATTTGAAATTTTTATGGATTTTTTTTTATAAAACTTTAGGATGATAAAAACGTGATGAATCTATCAACCTTAGCATAGATGAATGATTTTTATAAGTTTTCAAAATTTTATGATGCAAGATGGAAGATGAACAAGGTGATGAACACCAAGAACACCAAAAATGGGAAAATGCATAAGATGATACAAATGATGATGATAAACGATTCTAACTCATAATACAACCTAAATACATGATCTTTATGCTAAAATAGATGCAATAGATGAGCCGGAAGTGAAACAAAGTGGAAATTTTATGAAGAACACATGGTGAACACGAAGAACACCAAGAACATGAAGAACACCAAAAACAAAAAAATGTATGCAAGGAGATAGAGATGGATTGACACAACCTTTCAGGAGCTTAAGCTCTGATACCAGCTGATGCAGGAGCGGACCCTCGTATGAACACGGTACGGTTTGTGGTACCGGTGGTGATGCGGAAATGATCAGATTAAAGGAATCCGGTGGTTGGTCGGATGAACGAACGGGACCATGGAATGGTTACGATTCATGCCTCGTCTAGTGGATGATGCGAATGACTCGAATGATGCAGGATAGTTGTGGAGGATGGAGTGAGCTCGAGAAAGGGCATCGACTGAAGCTCACATAAGCAATGGACGGTGGATTCAATGGCGGAACAAACTAGGGGACAAAGGAATCAACCGGAGAATGTCAAAGAGGTGAGTGAATCGAAATGCAACACATGAGCTATGGAGGGACTCATGATCCGGCAAGAACCCAGCAAGTCCCGAGCTACAACTCAAAGGATCTTGAAGGGGTTGGAAACCGAGAGCTACAACTCAAGGAACCGGAAAGAGACTAAGCTCATCTATTTTATTAATCAAAGTCTACCCTTTACAATGGGAAGGCTACGCCTGATATAGTCTAAGGAAGGAAGGGAAAAGGATGCCCTAAACATGTGGGCCAGCAAGGTGGGTAAAACAACCACGGTAAAAGTAAAACCATAAAATGGCAAAATAGTAAAAGTGAAAAGTAAAAGATATGATCTTCACTTCCTTGTCTTCATGAATTGTCCTAGAGTGATTCCAAGCATGGGAGACAAAGTGAGATGAAGTGGAGATGCACTAGAGTTGCTGCCTCGTTAAAACCTCTCCGGTAAACCCATTTGGGACAAACCCGGAGTAGGGAAAAGAGTCCAGCCTCTACTAATGACATAGAGAATTTCTTCACACTTGGCTGATAGTGAAGACACTCATGATTGATTCTCAAAGCAAGTAGTCATCAAAACATGACCAAGAAACCTAATAAGAGCTCCCAAAGCTTCATGTGATCGGCTGGTGTTGTCGAGAAGATTACCTTGGGGCATGGGTGATGAAGCTTGGGTCTTGGTTGGTGAATGGTGGCCTGATGCTCGGGATGACTGGAGAGATCTTTCCAAATGCTCAGGGTACTCGAGGAAGGTATCTGGATGCATCGGCTTGATCGGGATGGTTTCTGGATCCATCAGTCATGATCAGGAAGGTACCCGGCCACATCAGGTATGATTGGAAAGGTCTCCGGATGCTTCAGCCATGATCGGGAAGGTCTTTGGACGCATTGGGAAGGTCTCCGGAACCCATCGGGAAGGTCTCCGGATGCATCGGGCATGATTGGGACAGTTTCCGGATCCATCGGGTATGATCGGGATGCTCAGGGGAATCTATCTGGATGCTCAGGAAATGTCAGGAAGGTCTTCCGAGTGTTTGAACATGATCTGTGGGTAGTCTGGTACGCAGGTTAGTATCAACTTACGTCTCAAATTAAGTAATAAAAGAGTTAATAGATAGCGGAAAAGTTAGAAAAAATCAGCCTAGATCATTGTAGAGACATTTTTTATTTCAATATCAAGGGAACAGACATCAAGATCCAAACATTATATTTATCGACCGCTAATTACTTTACATGATATACAAGATCATGCAAAATATATGTTTCCTTCCATCTGACAAAAAATATTAACCTACGCTCCTGCTGTCTCTCTAAATCAGCTTGTAATAGAAAATATGCTTTGTCCAAAAAAAAGTAAATAGTTGAACTTTGAACAATGTCATGTGTGTCAGTTAACTTACAAGTCTTCCATGATTATTTTTTTAATATTTTTTCTTAAAAGAATCATAAAAAAAAAAAAAAGCTAAACAAAGATTTCAAATAGGTGAAATCAAGCGGCACTTTTTACAATACTTTATAATAGAAATAGATTCTCTAAATTTTTTATTCAATACAAAATTAGCATAGATTGTCCAAAATTTTATTCATATCCAATTCTTATATATTATTTGTGGGTACATAATAAATATATTGAATGGACTCTTTTTAATGAAGAGACATGATCACAACTTTAATATGAAATTCAAAAGGATACAACAGGAAATGACACTCTAAATCATAAAAATGAAATTATGGTTAAGAGAATTCAAGCTTATTGGTTAAGTAATTTTATAATATAGGATAATTTGAATAAACAAATATGTGAAATTAGACCAAAATAAAATTTGGGTCAGTTGTATGAGAATAATAAATTATGGTCCATTATACTTATAATAGATGCTATAATTATATAAGGATTTCCGGTTAGTACACATAGTTTTGAAGCATTAGGGTTAGAAACCATGAACCAGGAGGACCTAGTGACTCAAATTAGGTAAGCTCAACAAGGGGATGCAATACTAATTAAATTCTCAGACCAAAAAAATTAATCGGTTCACAATTTCTAGGGAACATGGTCATGCTCTTAAAGGGACAGATTTTGTATCAAACGACAAGAGGTTAAAGGATGATGTACTTGGGAAAACACACCAATGTCCATTTTCAATCCACTAGGAATCATATTTCTAGTGGTTAATTGCAAAGCATGTGAAACCTAAAATGGAAGCAAGACATGATAAGCATGTAATTCGTCAAAGAAATATTTAGGATCCGCCATAATTATGATGAAATTTATGGAGGATTCTTGGTTTTTAAACAAGTGCTATGGCGAGGCAATGGCACATGGCGCACGAAGGCAACAAGGATTGGGCATCAGGAGATGATGGCAAAACTATATACAAGATGCATGTGCCATGGGTGAGCCACGACCGAAGCGATCGTTGCGAGTGGCGAGAACCACAATGACTTGTGGCACAAACAAGAAATTAAAATCTTTGAAGTTATTTAACTTAAATTTTAAATTCAAAAATGTAATCAAATATTTGATTTGATTTATAAAATCTCTAATTATTTACTATTAAACACCAACTAATGCATCTCCCTAAACCCTAGTCCTATATAAGTGGCAACATCCAATAAAAAAACTCTAGTTTCTCACAAATCAATTTCACGAGTCCAATGATTAAAATTCCAACGAGTCTGACGCTTAAACTTCTTAGGTGTTTGTTCACACTTCAAATACAGGTCAATCTACCTCTTATGAACTCCATTATCTTGTTTGATTAAGTCTTCTATGTTCTTGTAATAATTTGGATTTTCGATATACATGCAGTTTTTCACATCACCATGGATGAGCAGATTCCGATCCAAGGAACAACAAACACAACTGATCCAGGAAGAAAATATGGTTCTCCAACTCCCAATGACAGAAACCAGTGGAAGTGTATGTTTTGTGCTAAAAAAACTAATGAAGGAATTACTCGTTACAAACAACACTTGGTTGGAGGCTTCAGGAGTGTGAAAAAATGTCCTCTTTGCCCAGAACATGTTAGGGAAGAAATAAAATCATTTATGATGCAAAAGGATGAGTTACAAGCTTATATTCAAATGATGCAACCACATCAAGAATTTGATGATTATGATGTTGAGGAAGATCTAGATTATTAGCCAAATATCAAAAGCCAATCCTCTCAGCTTAAAAAGCCACGACCCTTTGGGCCACTAGACAGGTTTAGAATTACTCCACCTCCAGATTTATTGAATGCTATAAAGGAAAGGAAAGGAGAGCTTGTGATAAAGAGTTACGGGAAAAGGCTTGTAGAGGTATTGCTAGGTTCTTCTATGATGCTGGTCTTGCATTCAACACAACTAGTTATGAAAGTTTTAGAGAGATGATTGAATTAATTTAAGACTAAATACAAAAAATAGACCTTTTTGAATTTTTTTTTCCAAATGGGGACTCCTATTGCCTTAAAAATTCTTCCTAAGAGATCCCGTTTGGAAATAAATTTCTGAAAGGGTCCATTTTCGACAATGTCCCATTTATTTAACAGTATGTTCTAGTGTTAAATCCACCAACCATGTATGAGCTAAGAGTTCCTTTACTTAAGAAAGAAGTAGAAGATACTCATAGAAAAACAGTTGAGGATAAGAAAGAGTGGGCATCTAAAGGTTGTTCAAAAGGATATATTTAACTTTCTTATTAACTCTTCAAGAGGATCTATTTTCATCAAATCTATGGATGTATCAGAAGACATGAAATATGCCACATTGTTACTTAAGTTGCTTGATAAGATGGTTGATGAAGTCGGAGAAGAAAATGTCGTTCAAGTGGTCACATATAATGCATCCAACTATGTAAAAGCCGGTATGCATATTTTTAACTTTGTAATATTTATTGAATTTCTTTTATTTAATAACTATATTTTTAATTGGTGAATTTAAACTGTAGGAAAAATACTAGAAGCCAAAAGACCAAATCTTTATTGGACTTCATGTGCGGTGCACTGCATTGATCTAATGCTGGAAGACATTAGAAAACTCTTAAGTGTGAAGAGTGAAGACATGAATGGTTATCTTTACAGTCATACTCCTCTTATGAGTATGATGAGAAGGTTCACAAATCAACGTAATTTGAATAGACCAGCGATTACAAGGTTTACAACATCTTTCATTATTCTTGCACAGTTTCACAAGCAAAAGGACAAGTTGAGAAAGATGGTTCACTCTGGAGATTGGAATAATTCCAAATGGCCAAAGGAAGTGGGAGGAAAGAAAGTAAAAATATTTATTTTGCAAGAAAGGTTTTGGAGGATGATTTTATACGCTCTGAAGCTCACAGGTCCTCTTGTAAATTTTCTTTGAATGGTGAATGGATAGAAAAAAAAACCTTCTCTGGGATACATATATATATGCAGCCATGGATCAGGCTATGGAGACAGTTACGAGGTCTTTCAATCTTCATGAAGAACATTATAAAAAAGAATTTGAGATCATTGACAAAATATGGGAATGTCAACTTCATCGGCATTTGCATGCAGCCGGCTACTTTAAAAATCCAGAAATTCACTATGGACAGTCTGATGATGTACATTGTGTGGAAGTCTTGACAGGTTTGTATAACTGCATTGGAAGGTTGGTTCCGGACATGAACACTGAAGATGAGATACTAAGTAAGTTGCATGCATTTAAAAATGCTACTGATCTCTTTGGTCATGAAATGATAATAAGGGAAAGAACTAGAAACTCACCAGGTAATAACCCTATGACATCTTCATGTTGATAACTTGATATTAAATAACTAATGGTTATTTCATTTTGGTAGCGGAATGGTGAGCTTCTTATGGATCTTTCACTCCAAACCTCGGGAAATTTATTTAAGTTCTTAGCCTCACTTGTAGTGCTACCGGTTGTGAGAGGAATTGGGGTGTTTTCCAACTTGTTAGTAACCTTAATTTTATTAATTACTTTAATAGTTTAATTACAGTATTTATTTAAAAAAATATACAGCTTATAATATTTTCTTTTAACAGCTTCATACCAAAAGAAGGAATAGATTGACCCAAAGTCGATCCAATGACATGGTATTTGTGAAATACAATCGTGCTCTAGAACATCGATACAAGAGAAAAGACACCATTGATTATATTCTACTGGATGAGATTGATGATTGCAATGAGTGGCTGACTGGAAAAATGGATGGGAACTTGTCTGATAATGAAAATGATGATCTTGTGTTTGCAGATAATGACTTGACATGGAATGAAGTTGGCGAAGCTGCGGGAGCTAATGATCCTCATTATGCAACTAGATCAGCAGCTGCTCAAGCTATATTTGAAACAGGAAAAATGTATTGCTACTAGTTCTAATGGTTCTGAAGCATCTCAAAGTTTTTAGATGTTATTGGTTAAAACAATTATTCTGTTTGCCTTTATTTCTACTTTTTCATGATGTGGATTGGATTTTTTTGGTATTTTACTCTGAAGATCTAAGATTTTATTAGTTTAAGAAGGAAATGATCATTTGCTTTTTTCTTTTCTGAATCGTGCGACTCATGTCAATGTGCCATGCGCCATGTCACATGGCTTATTAAGAGAATAGTTAGACCATGGTGTGCCTTGTGCCATTTAAAACCAATGGTGGATTGGCTGAAAAACTGTATACAATTAATTATTGGCCATAAAGACGATTGATGGAGTCGACTAAACTATTTAGTTATACACTAATAAATTAGTGCATATTGCATTTGGTAATTACAAATATAATATACCATCGTGAATCCATGTTTACCTCTTTAATTTTGAAAGATCTTCAATAAATTAAGAACAAAAGTGCACATAAGCACTAACTACCATCCACATAAGCACTAATTACCATCAACATCAATAAATTAAGGACAAATACGAATAACACCTATTTGGCGAAGTTATATATATAATAAGTATGTTACTATATAAGCATTATGTATACATGTTTCAGAACGTTGTTAAAGAACTGAAACTAATTATTCCAAGACAATTAAATTTCATTGCCTCCCAACAAATTATAGTCATGGTAATATACACATAAATGAGAAATTTCTTACTAAGATGGTAATAGCTAACTATTCAATGTTTTCATTAAATATAAACCCGTATGAAGTGCGATTTTAGAGAGACTATAATTTGATTGTTATAGTAGTGCAAAACAAGTTTGATAGGTAATTCAATATTCTCACTACAAAAAAAAAACATTTTACATAACTTAAATTGTATCATTTAACTAAGTGATATTATTTTAGTGATATAATTATTAAGTCAGTTACTATAAATGATACAATTACTAAAATATATACTATTGATTGGGAAGTGCAAATATAAAATTAGACATTATTTTGTAAGAAACTACATGAAATACCATTGGTTTTAAATCTTTCTAAGAAGAAAAAAAAAACACAATGATGGGCAATTTGGGAAACTTTGGAAGTGGAGAGGATGTGAATCTTATAGAGTTTGGGCGCTGGATCTTCATGTTAGATCTTCGACATATTCTTTATTCGGCTGGTATTTGATTCGAATAGTTGTTAAGATGATATGATTGAAATCTCTAAAATATTCAAACAAAAAGACATTCTGAAAGTTTAAAAACTCATTTCCAATATCGTCAAATATTTATCCAATATAATCTTTCAGAAATAAATACAAATATATTCTTAAACCGACTCAAAACTCAGAAATAAAATACAATCTTAACAATATAGTATATAATCCTTTTAAAATAAGCATATGCAAAGAGTATATATTTAAAAATAAAAATTTCTTAAAAAATTGTAGTTAACCTAAATTCTTAAACCGACTCTCCAAAATACTATAAATCTTATACTATTAAAAAGAAAGTACAAATTTGGGAACTCTTGTTACCAAACACTCTTAATCTTATACTTATATCCAAACAAGTTTAAAGTAATTATTGTTTAATTATTAATTATTTATATTAATATTAATTATCTTCTTTCTAAATAAATAATCAATTAATTCTCTACAATCCCTTCCTTATCTAATATTTCTCTACCATCATTTCTTTATCTCATATTGTGATTTTAATAGTATGAATTATGATTCTCCTATCATTTTTGTTTGATATTATTTTCAAATTGTTTTAAATTATTATATAATATATACAATTAATAAAATTATAGATTTTTTAATACATATGTGTGATTTGAATTTTATAAACAGACATATATTAACTCAATCAATAAGGAAAAAGTGTGTGTTCAATATCTCACATCGGTAGAGATTTCAATCGGATTGGTGACCTGCATTAATAGGTACACGTAAATCTGACATAGGGCGGGTATACACATAAACTTTTATGCACATTAAAAAGCAGATATCATGAACAAGGGCATAGTGGACTGCAAATATATTGGACTATGTGCGCAAATTAGTGGATCAGCCGCAAACTAGATAATTTTAATAATAATAAATAAATTATATATAAAACTAATAATTGTATATAGTTGATGAAATATAATATATGATATATTTGAAAATATAAAGAATTTTAAATATAAAACTATAACATTTACTAAAAATAGAATATTGAAAATATTTTAATTTTAAATGTGATTTCTTTAATTTTAAAATATTTTAATTATTTTTATTCCAATAATCAAATATTTTGACTTTGCTAACATGTTGGACAGTGGGGAAGAGTTGGACATAACAACTACTTACACAAATTTACACCAACCAACAATACTAATATTTTATAATTTAATGAAGTTAAAACTACATATAAAAACTAAACAAATAAAAACTAAAAAATTTTAAAGTATGTGGAAAACTGACCAGAAAATATAAATATTCGTTACAATGATTAAGAAAACATTGATCCGCGGTGTACCGCGAGTTCGACTCTAGTATATTACTCAAATCTTTCACAAGTTTCAAATTAAACAACCCAACTTTCAATATAACCTTTACCTATTATTCACAATTTTTTGTCTTTTGCTGTAGCATTGAATATTGAAAGTGTTAGTTTCTGCTTTTAAATTGAATTTGATTCTGAATTTCTTAAAGTATGTTCTATAATGTTTGAATTTTGTCAAACGCTGATGTTGGTTTCAATGTCTTTATGTGGAATTGGTTTGTGATGATTGTTTTCTTGGTTTAATCCCAACTTACATGTTTCTTATTTCAAGGTTATTCTTGAAATGGATGTCAAGAGAAAGCTGAACTATTGATTACTCAAACATTCAAAATTTATAACTCATAGCTTATCATTGTCAGAATTTCCTACAATTACATTTTCTTTAATGTTGGGGCCGATTGGTTAGGACTGTTACTTTATGCTTTCTCTGTAGGCTTTTGGCTGTAGAAACTTTGAATGTAGAGATTTTGATTGTATAAGCTGTTATTGTAACTCTAACAAAAACTCTATAAACTATGATTTTAAATATTTTCTAATAATATATAATAAATTATTCTGAATAGTAAATAATAAATTGTTTTGATGTATGATCTTTTGTATGTGTGATTTTTATCAGATCTTTAGTATAAATTTATTAATAGACTGTAACTTTTTATGTATTTGAATAATTAAATTAATTAACCAAACAAAAACCTTCTTTGAACAGTTTATTATTAAACTTGTTATTTATTTTGATTTTTTAATTTTAATTTTATCAAAAGAAATATAAAGATTTGGCTGTATTATTTATTATTAAGGATTGTTATGTTAATTCCAAATGTAACTTAAAAGAATTAAAAGAATTGAATTTATTAGTAGTAATTAATGATACATTAATCAGTTATTTATTTGGATCTTTAGAATTGTTTTTGCTTAATTAACAAAAGGAAAACAAAATTATTTGAAACTTAATTTACGTAACTTTTTTTAGAGCCTTAAAAGTCTTATTTTTGAGGCTTTAAAAAATAACTCTACATATTTTAAAAAGACTTTGAAAAGAGCAGTTAGGCTTTTAAGACTTTTAAACAGGAAAAAAATATTAAAGTCTGATTGGTTATAAAATAACTGTGAAGACTTTAAAATTATCTAAAGTCTTCAAAGTTTACAACCAATCACCCCCGTTATCAAACTATTTGTTTCAGTTACGTGATCGATAAGCATGGATGTTTATGGAGATCCTAAATTTTTAGTATAATAAGTAATATGAATTGCTATACAATCAACTATTCCAGTTTGGTAACAATATACTACTCAAGAACATAACCTCTAAATGCAAGTCTCACCAAGAAAACTATAAAAAATAGAATGGAACTAACTTTTCCTTATGCAGGCCATGTCCTTCTTCTGATTCTTTATCTCTAATTGGTTAAAGACTAATCTTACCTGAAAAAAAATAAAACCCCATTAGATGTTATACTAATTTGTGATAGATATTAACTAGTATGCAATTTTGTGATAGATAACAGATTTATAAACCACTTATGAATTTATCAGCCCAGAGCTCATGCAAATATCGAATAAATCTAGATCTAAGAGTATTTGATCTTACTTGGATATTCACAGCAAACTGATTTAAACCAAAGTCGTAAGCACTTCTAACGTCGTGCGGTCTACCAGTATCCACACACACACAAAATGAATAAAAAACAGGATGCTAGTACCGTAGAGATCTAATCTCATAAAAATCTGATGAACTGTTCGTCATTATTTGAGTAATTAGTCGGCTAAAGAAAATGAGTAATATCGGTAGTCTTATCAAAATTATTTCATCCTTATTTATAAAAAATATTACTTAACCTAACTTACTTAGGCTAATATTAGTTAATGGGCTAAAGCCCAAATTCTCATTTTGTTTCTTTTACCACATACGTACACATATATTTATATATAATATATCAAATATTTATTATATAAATTATATCAAGTGCACAAATATATATATATATATATATATATATATATATATATATATATTATATGTATATCTCATATAACATATATTTATATATTAAACTCAATATAACTCTGATTCAGTCTGCTTAGGTATGTGACCCTGTAGGATAATATAATATAAGTAATAAACTCAAAGTCTATAGATTATAAGCGGTTTCTAGCAAAACATTATAACCACCTTATATTATATAATTGTCAAACTTCAACATTACAGCTTTAACTAGAGTAAAATACAAATGATTTCAGCAGATTCCCAACATATATGTCTTCATGTTTCTTATTTCAAGGACATAGATGTCAAGACAAAACTGAACTATTGATTACTCAAACAATTTCAAAATTTATAATTCATAGCTTATCATTGTCGGAATTTCCTACAATTACATTTTCTTTTATGTTATCAAACTATTTGTGTCAGTTAAGTGATCGATAAGCATGGATGTTTATTCCTAAATTTTTAGTATAATAGGTAATATGAATTGCTATACAATCAACTATTCCAGTTTGGTAACAATATACTACTCAAGAACATAACCTATAAATGCAAATCTCACCTAGAAAACTATAAAAATAGAATGGAACTAACTTTTCCTTATGCAGGCCATGTCCTTCTTCTGATTCTTTATCTCTAATTGGTTAAAGACTAATCTTACCTGAAAAAAAATAAAACCCCATTAGATGTTATACTATTTTGTGATAGATATTAAGTAGTATGCAATTTTGTGATAGATAACAGATTTATAAACGTCTCATGAATTTATCAGCCAAGAACTCATGCAAATATTTAATAAATCTAGATCTAAGAGTATTTGAACATATTTGGATATTAAATGCGAACTGATTTAAACCAAAGTTGTAAGCACTTCTAATGTCGTGCCTTTAATGGTATCCACATGCACACAAACTGAATCAAAAACGGGATGCTAGTACCGTAGAGATCTAATTTCATAAAAACCTGATGAACTGTTCGTCATTATTTGAGTAATTGGTCAGCTAAAGAAAATGAGTAATACCGGTGGTCTTATCAAAATGACTCCATATATGACACATTACTTAACCTAACTTACTTAGGCTAATATTAATTAATGGGCTAAAGCCCAAATTCTCATTTTGGTTTCTTTACCACATACATACACATATTTTATATATAATATATCAAATATATATTATATAAATTATATCAAGTGCACACACATATATATATATATATATATATATATATTATGTATATATCATATAACATATATTTATATATATTATTAAACTCAATATAACTCTGATTCAGTCTGCTTAGGTGTGTGACCCTATAGGATAATATAAGTAATGAACTCAAAGTCCATAGATTATAAGCGGCTTCTAGCAAAATATTATAACCATCTTATATTATATAATTGTCAAACTTCAACATTACAACTAACTAGAGTAAAGTACAAATGATTTCAGGACATTCCCAACATATATGTCTTCATGTTTCTTATTTCAAGGTTATTCTTGACATGGATGTCAAGACAAAGCTGAACTATTGATTACTCAAACAATTTCAAAATTTATAATTCATAGCTTATCATTGTCTGAATTTCATACAATTACATTTTCTTTTATGTTATCAAACTATTTGTTTCAGTTACGTGATCAATAAGTATGGATGTTTATGGAGATCCTAATTTTTTAGTATAATAAGTAATATGAATTGCTATACAATCAACTATTCCAGTTTGGTAACAATATACTACTCAAGAACATAACCTCTAAATGCAAATCTCATCAAGAAAACTATAGAAAATAGAATGGAACTAACTTTTCCATATGAAGGCCATGTCCTTATTCTGATTCTTTATCTCGAATTGGTTAAAGACTAATCTTACCTGCAAAAAAATAAAACCCCATTAGATGTTATACTATGTTGTGTTAGATATTAATTAGTATGCAATTTGGCATACTAAAAACAATTCACCAGATTGCAAAATAGAGCAAGTATGATACAGTCGATGAACTAAAAGAACAATAAGCAAATTGAAGAGAAGAAAAGCAGTGCTTACTTTCTTGCAATTCTGAAAGCAATGATCGCCTTCACTACTTGATAAATTCTTATATATATTCGGATCCAAATTATTAAGCTTCTCAAGCGCTCGATTGATTGATTGAAACTCAATCATTCATGTTGTGATTGTCTCTTCATCTCTCTGGAACAACCAACTTAAACAGTAAAATCAAATATAATCTAATTAAAATCAAACAGTATAATTGTTTCAATAATTCGCTTACTGTAAAATTGATTCAACAATATGACAAAATTTAAAAAATATGTTCATATATTTCTCATTTCAAATTCGATAAAACTGAAACAGGGATCAAAAATATAATCTTCTGAAATTATTGTTCTTATCTGAAATGCATCCGACTTGTCTAATATATCGGTGAACCCAGAAAAAAATAACAAAAAATATATGTATCTCAGGAGAAAATGAGGTTGAAAGTATGGTTCAATCAAATTAAATAATTCAAAATTTCGTTTTCAAATTAACAATTAAAGAGTAATATGATAGAACAATCTGAATTAGGTTGTAAGAGTTTCTATTACGAAGACAAAAATAAGAAAACTTACGTTTGAAGGTGGAGACAAAGAGAGAATTTGTGAAGTTCTTTTAGAAAATTACTAAGGTCTTGATGAATTTACAACTGTAATAATTTACTAAGGTTTGAGAGAAAACCAGTGTATAATCGGACATTAGATGTGAATCGAAGAAAAGATTGTTCTAGGGAAAATAAAATGAAGAGAAAATTGTTAGAAGGTAAGAGAAAAAAGTCTGTGGGTATGGAGTGTTTTCCGACAATATTTTGTTCACACCTACAAGTGGCCTAGATGAAAAATTTCTCTTATGGTTTGTCATTTTCTGATTTGTGCCACAAGATGGGCCTAAATTAATATGGGTATTGTGATGTCTTAAGAGCATTTAATTGTTTTACTACAACAAAAAGTTCAGCTCCAACAAATCTATACTATTATTTGACTCATGGTTCATTCATAGGAAAATTAATTCAATTTCAAAATATATTCTCAACTTCTTAATTTTCAAACTCAACTTTGTATTATAAATTTATAACAAAAAAAAACAAACTTATCCAACAGCAAAAAAATACAAACTTATGAACAAACCAGTTCATAAAACCCAAAACATAATGATCTTTTATATTAGTAATTTTATAATATATGAAATATTATACATATATTTAAAAATTTATTCAAAAAAAATCTTATAAATATTTTTCTGCACATACATGCGGGTCCGAATCTAGTCACTTATAAAAACTGATACTATTAATATCAATAATTTATAAGTTATGGAAATATTGACATCAATTATTACAACTGATACAAATATTAATATCACTTATACATAATGATGTAAAAGATAACATCATTATTTGTAATTGACACAAATTAAGATAAGTTACAACAACCAATGCAAATATTATGTACAATTGCATTACTTGTTAACAAAACGATGTAGAATATTTGCATCACCACAGTCAGAATTATTTAATAAAGTGATGTAAAATGTTTTTGTATCACTTATAAGTAATAAAAACATATAAATGATGTAAATGCATTTTTTTGTAGTGTCTTGAAAGGAAAAGCGACTTTGATATTTACTAAAATAGACATTAGTTGTATGTTTTCTTATATATTTTATGTAAAACTTTATGTTTTAATCCATTTATTATAAATATAATTTTATATTAATTTAGTTTCACCAATAGTTGAATGATTACAACACAACTTCAATAACTCCAATTTTATTAACATACACATATATGTAAACTACCCCCACTACCCTTGTCTTAAGGTGTGATTGGTAAATGAAAGTAAATGAGTGGAAAAGGTATTATTTGGATCCATCATGTTTGAAGTAAAAGTATTTTTTTTGTTATTAAAGGACTATTTTGTCTTAAAACTGTTAGATAAAAGTAGATAAAAACTTTACCCTAAAATAGTGGATTCAAAAGAAATTTGTTTCTACTTAATTTCTCTAACTAGGTTACCAATCACATCATAATATCCTACATTTTTCAAATCAAATAAACTATGTAAACTACCCCCACCTATAATTGATCACAATAGCATTTCAAATGGCTAACTATTCATCTCTACTAGGATATTTTCTTATTTTATCTCGATTTTTTCTCACGTGCGCTTACTCTATGATTTTGTGTATGTATGAGAAAATATATTCCCTCTCCAGCTAAGCGTCTTCCCTTTTCTCCTCCAACTCAAGATCATTTTTCTTTCTCGTTTTCTTTACTTTCGAGTTTCTATACATGGTCACCAAATTTTCATTCCTTTCATTTTTTTCTTGCTTGCACTCATTTTCGATTCAAAAGTCAATCATCTTAAAAAGTTTGTGGTCTTTCATGGCACAATTGAAGTAAAATTTCAAAGTTTTGTTATCTTGAGACCTCTGGAAAAACTAGTTTTGCTTATGGAATGAGCTCTATAAGCACTACTTCAACGTTGTACACATCGCTCTTATCTATGAAGTGGTTGGACTGAAAGTACTCTAAATCTGCATATCATGTAGTACCATAAATTGTTGTTGTCAGGTGGGTGCGGTCAACTGATAAGGTTCATCTAATATAATATTAGTAGACTTGATATATCTCTGTGATATATCAGAGATGTTGTAGTCAAGTGAACATATGAGAGAGTTCTGTGACATCTATCGCAATATCCATACATACTTCCCTAGAAATGGGTGTGGGATCATCATTTTCTTTATGAAGAAGTTGGAAAAGATTTCCGTGGGGTTTGAATTCATAAACCAAAATGGGTACCTTGGTTTCTAAGCAAGATCCTAATATAAGTATGTGGTTCTTCTTACATTATCAAACTTGATTAATGCACTACAAAAAAGGAGGTTGTATGTCATCAACAATAACGTATCAAATAAATTAACAACATTGCTAGAATCAATTAATCAAAAATGATATATATATATAATTTTAAATTAGTTAGAATAATGATATTATTTTTGGTTTTGTTAACATCAATTAAATATTATTGATACAAATTAATCTTCATTTGCATCAGTTAAAATCAACACCATAATATAAATTCACATCAATTAAATGATTGATGTATCTACTAGAATTTTAAATATAAAAAATGATGTTATCATAGTTTCACTTAAAAATATTATGTGAATACGTCGTTTAATGTCTATTAAACTATGTGGACAAAATGAAAATATTTTTTAAGAGATAAACCACAAGAATTCAATACTAAATAAATACACTGCAAAAGTGGGTCTGTTACATCACTTATTTTGCATCAATCAAATAAATGATGTTAGTTTTAATTACTTATTACTAATCAATTTTTTTTTATAAATTCACATCAATTACAATATATGATTTCATTACTACCTATTTTGCATCAATTAAATAAAACTAACACTAATTTATCTTAATTTGCATCACTTAAAAAAGAAATGCTGCAAAACAAAAATTAACATCAATTGTTTAAATGATACAAAATTTGTATCATTTAAAAATGATGCAATTTGTTTTTTACATTTTTCACACATGCCAAAACAAGTTATTAGGAGAAAATGACTACTCTATAAATAAAGTAATTGTTTTAGAATAAATTTAATAAGGGTTTATTTTACCAAACTATTTTTAACATATTTTTTTAATTAAATATTAAATATTAAATAATATGTGAGGTTTTGAAAATAAATTTACATATTATCATATAAATCTTAAAATTTTGATTAATTCAATTTAATTATGAAAATCAACTAATTTTAGCATATTTTGTTTGCAAGCAATTCAATTATAACATTAATTATAAACAAATACAACTGTGTATTATAAAGTGTTAGAATTTTGATAAATACTAATACTTTTTATACTAACTGATGCATTAAAATCATTTGTTTGTAACCGATGCAAATATTTTGGATCACTTTTTCTAAATAACTTACATAAATGATGTAAAATAAAATTTTATTAGTTATAAGTAATGCAAATACATAAATATGTAATATATTAATATAACATTTTTATAGTCATGTGACATTATCTAACTTACATGCTAGATTTATTCTTACATTATTACACTTGATTAATTCACTACAATAAATGATGTCATACAAAATTAATAATAAGATATATAACTTAACAACATTAGTTATACACAATTTTTTCAAATGATATTAAATATATGATTTAACATCTTTTCAAATAAGTGATGTAACCCTAATAATATTTATTTGCATCACTTAAAAATGACACAAATACATATTCATATCAATTGTATAATTAATGTTCACTAGACTTTTAACATCAACTTAAAAACGATGTTAACATAGCTTCACTTAAAATGTTTTTATGTATATACATCGTTTGATGTAAGTTAAATTATGTGAATGCAATGAAACAAACACTACAAAACAGATAATTTTATGTCCCTTATTTTAAATATTTGTACTAATTATAATTAATGCAAAGTAATTTTACATCACTTAAATAAATAAATGACTCTAAAAGTGATGATGTGATTAATTTAAATATATTTTTATTAAAAATTGATATAGGATAAAAACAAATATTTTGCCAAAATAACAATATTTTCATAACAATAAAATTATTCTGACTAATTTTTATTTTGATTAATTTGTCAACATAAACTCACTATAACTAATTTGTGAAAATTGTGAATGGTTGCCATACAATCATGACAAAACAAATTTTGAATCAAAAATATCAAAACATTACTACAGTGATATTCATCTACAAGATGAGGCTTTTGAATATATTGCCATCTCAAGTGAGGAAAAGGTAATCTCACTAACTACCATGTTTTATTGTTTGGGTTTCATGTTGTGATAGTTACAAAAATTTGTACGGCCATTAGTATGGATATGGTGTTATTGCCACATATGATTTCTCTTTGTAGGTTTGTTAGCTCGAACTACTTAACTGGGAAATCTCAAGTACATTCGCCAAGCTTAATACATTGATTAAGTTGTAAGTATTCTTCTACTTTTATCTGATCCTGGAACATATGTTTTGCAAGAAATTCTAACATGTTTTCTCTCTTTTTATTTATAGTCATATAAGTGACAACCAGTATACTTCACTGATGCATGCCATACCAGATTTTATCCAGAACTGAACACAACTTGATCAACTGTAATCAATCCTTTCAGCGTAATCAGATTCTTTCATTTTCCATATCGATACTGGTTACTTAATTATAAATTAGTGGAATGCATCAATCAGAAATATTCAAGCCAATGGTTTAGTTGGAGTGTTGGACCGATTCCTATTGCCATTGGTTCTCTAGAAAAGTTAACAGATTTGCAAATAGAAAAACTTTCCTTATTTCTGCATTTCAACTCACCTTCAATCCTCTATATTACCACATATGATCCATTTGTAATTACATGATTTAGTTTCTGACTTATGCATATATATACAACATTTGATTTCAGTTAAATTGTTTGATGATGCCACTTAATAGAAATTCGTGTTGATTAAAATATTTGTAACGCCCATAATTAAAAAATAATGAAGAATCAGATGTTAGGTTAAATTGATCATTTTGAAACTGTCTGATTTCAGGGGAATTTCTGAGCAATTCAAAAGTCTGGAGTAGAATCTGTAAATAGAGAAAAGCCAAGGGACTAAAGTGCAAAAACGGAAAAAAAATGCAACTCGATTTCATCCTTTCCGAAATCAGAGGGATTGTTTTTGGCAACTCGACTCTTCATCCTTCAACCCTAATACCACATATATATATGCGTTTCGAAGCCCCAAAGATTTAGAAGCCGATTCTCTTGTCAATTTGAGATTTTTGGTGAGTTTTCGAGATCCTTCTTCATCATCACCGATTTGAATAATTTTTGGGCAACTTATGACCGGATTTTGTTGTGACTTAGGTTGATCGTGCTTATCCGTATTAGTGCTTTAGTTCTGGGTTGTGTTCAGCTTTGATAGAAGAGTTTGGTAAGCCTCATCTTCTTCCTTCTTCAATTTTTCTCCATGGAAGTGAGTTTCAAGCTTTAATGGTGGATTTCTTTTCAGGAAGATTTAGAACTTGATCTATACCATTGAGATCCAACGCCATTGAGATCTTATCAAACACAAGTCGAATTTGATCGGAATCAGATTGGTAAATATTTCGATTTTGTTATTTCATAGTCAAATTGGGATATTGTTAGACCGGTTCTTAAGGTTCTGAGACCGGTTTTGGGTTGGAATGGATATGAATAATACACGCCTTAAATCAGATTTTGAATTGGTTGAGTTTTGACTTTAAACCAATAGGAATTTGGACCGGTTCGGCTGCCTTTAAACCGGTTTTTGCAAATCTTAGACCTGATTAAGATTGTACTCCAAATTATCTTTCAGATGGCATGTTGTACATATTTTTCTGATCAACGGTTGAATTTAGGTGAATTAATTGGTGATTTGAGAGGTGTGTAGAATTGCCGTTAACCACTTGTTCGATCTGAAAATCTTTTTTTCAAGTGAGTTCTAACTCCCTTTTTAGTTTTTATTCAGTTGTATAATATTTTAGAAGTGAGAAAATTTAATTAATTAAATTAGTTGAATGATAAGTTGTAAGAATTGATTTGTTTGTTTAGATAATTAATAGGAATATGATTTTGATATTAAGATATGTTATTTTGTTTAAAAATAAAATATGATATTCTGTTAAGACCGGTGTCAGCATGCTATTCTGATTTAGCTAGCTCTATTGAGCAATCTGTGACGGCCGGCATCGCCAACAGATGTATTCCGTATTCTGATATTCTGTTAGTGGTATTGAAGTCGGTTAATGCCGTGAACCGTACTTCCTTATCACCTCGTTAGGGGCCAGCATTCCTATCGAGTATATTATGTATATATTATGTTAGTATGTGGTTTGGATCAACCAATGCTGGGGTTATACCATTCCGACGTTGCATTGCTAGATACCTGGTCGTTTTGTTCTAATGTTATTATTATGTCTGACGATATTATTATGTTCTGAGGATTTGGTTATGTGTTTTTGTTAGTTTAAGTTATGATGTAATTTAATTGAACTAAAATTTATGTTTGTTGGTATCAACACGTGAACTTTATTCTGTGCGGGTTCAGACCGTGTTGGTAACTGTTCGTCGGGTTTGTAGTCTCATTGGGCGATTTTTTTTTCGCTCACATAAGTTCTGATTCCGTGCAGAGGGCATTGAGGAGGGGCAGCGTGCAGCTGAGGTTTAGAGTTTGTTTTTTGGTCGTATAACGAGACTTGGTAGATTTTCAAACGTTTTTATTTATTTTTTATTATTATTATTTGGAATTTTAAGAGATTTCAAACTTTATACATTATGGACTTTCTAGTATTTTGTTATTTATTTTAGTAATATTTTAAAAATTCTTATTAAAATTTTTGGAGCGTTATAATATTAATTTACAATAGTTATATAACTAACAAAATTGATTAATTATATGTAATATTTTGTTTTATAAAAAATTTCAACTAAAATGCATGAGAAAACAAAAGAATACAAGCCCATCCTAATTGTTTAGTGCAACATATATTTTTATATATATATATATATAATACATACACATTTATACTTTACCACATAAATCTTTATTTACACTACAAAAATATATGTTGCACTAAATTGTGATATTAATTTTGAGTTACTTATTAATAATCAATTAAAATCATATAATATCAATTACAATATATGACGTCACTAATAGTTACCAGTTAATTTCATAACTTAATTTAACATCAATGACAATATAACCTTAACTATTAACAAATGATATATTTGTGTAGCGTCAACTTTTAAAACTATAACAAATACTAATATCATTTATATTAATTGGAATAACCAATACAAAAAGTTTAAAGCAAAGTTTAACTTCAATTTTTTTTTGTAAATGACACAAGTTACCATCAAATTAAAATAAACAATGAAAGTAGTCACATCAATTGTATTAAGTGACACAAAATACAAGTGATGTAAATATTTGTGTCAATAAAAATTTGATATTTAACCATAGTCTAAAAGCAATTTTTTTAATGTTCTTCTATTTTTTTTCAAAAACCTTCCATAACGGTTGCATACAATGTACAAAAAGTTTTTGAGTTGAATCAATTTTACAGTCATTAAAAAAAGAGAAATTCCCTCAAATAACACTAAATAAAGTTTTTGTTCCACAAACAACACTTTTTTTTTGGACAAAAATAGCATTTTTATAAAAGAAAAAATTTAAAATTTTTTGTTTGGGTTAAGTATTATACAATTTAGGTTATAGTTTGTTTGGGGTGGAAGGTATAATTTAGGGTGGAAGGTATAATTTAGGAGATTTTGTGATATATAAAGAAAATAATGTTTAGTAAAAATGTTATTTTTGTCCAAAAAAAAAAAATGCTATTTGTGGAAGCAAAACTTCATTTAGTGCTATTTATGAGAATTGCCCTTAAAAATGATTTAAATATATAAGATAAATGACTCACATCATTTCTTATAGTACATAGACACTAGTTCGTATGTATCTTAAACATAATTGAAAATGCATACTATACAGTTTTTATCTATCTAGTTAAACCATCTAATAATGTGGCTGTGAGATTTTTGGAACCAGAAAAATAAATGCCTATACATTTGAACCTAATATGATATTGAGGTCAAGTGTATAATGTGAAGTCTAAATGTGATTTTGTATAATTTAGGATTTAGTATGCATGGTTTATAATATATAGTTTATTTTTGTCAGTTTAATTTGATTTGAACTTAGCATGTGTTGCGATCTAGTTAACAATAGTTTTATAACATGTTCTAAACTTTTATACAAGAGACCAAGATTTATATAATAATATTTTTGAAAGCTGTTTATTCATTATATAATCTTACAAAACGTGACAGCGGAACAAACCCACGACAAAGACATGATGATCACAATACTGTCAAAAAGATTGGAACGCCAAAGTGATGTCCAAACACCTCAAAGACATACATATATGATTATAAATATGTCATATCGTAAAATTAGAAGACAAGTCTAAACGACAATACATAAAGTTATATATATATTATATAGATCATATTTTTGACGTATCATCTGATCAAATCAATGTCGCCCGTGAGAGTGTCCGACACCTGGGCTGTTGCCGGGATCTGTAGGCCTGAAGTCTGTGAGGTGGGAGATAACTCCTTTTCCAAGGACACGACGTTGTGTAGATGTGACCACAATGCTATGATTCTCAGCCTCAGGTTTCTTATAAATTCGCTCAATCTCCAACGAAGTAGTTTTCAAATGTCTCTCTTCTGTGTTCTGAATTCCATGCAAGAGAACCAATGCAAGGAAAAAAATAGATATAGAAACTGACTTGTTAGACATTTCCATGAGTCTGAGATTATAAGAGAATATGTAAAGAAAAACAAGATAAATTTAATAGGCGAGCAGAAGATGGAAACAAGAAGAATGAGATATTTGGTATTTATAAAGATGTATTGATGATTAGCATTTTCTTAAATGAAATCTTAAAATGTGGTGAAAATTTTACTTCAAAAAGGGAAATGATGATGTTTTTATGATGTCTGAGTATATAATGTAATCCAGGTGATTCATACTTCCATGTTTCCATCTTTGCATGTCTGCTCTGTATTGTATACATGGCCCATGCACTTACACGCTCATGAGTTTGTTTTTCATGTTTATATAGATCATATTTTTCACGACCAATGTGTGCAAATATCCCTCCGGATTGTGTCGTTAAAGGAAAAGGTGGTTGGGGTTAACTATGAAGAATATGAGAGTTTAAATATGGATGTCAGATTTTATTCAAGACGAGCATTAGGAGACGTATTGGAGGTGAGAGACGCACTAGAGACCAAGAAAAAGAAAAAATGTTTGCAGGCATGGGCATTCAATTTAGGGTTTTCAGGTTTTGGAAAATAATTTCCACTTTAGTTCTGAATTAAAAAAATTATAATGAAAAAATAAATAGTTTTGATTTGTATATACTATATACAGTTTTTTAGTATTTTTATGTGTTATTTCTATATAGCTCTAGTTTTTTATTTGTCTAGTTAAAACTTAAAAGTAAACTTTTAGTGAGTTTTGGTTCTTTCAGCTAGATTGCCAAAAATCCGGTTCGATTCTTGGTACTTTGGGATATACAAACGTTAATTTCTATACCATTCAGTTAAAATAAAATCTGGTTCAGGTCGTATTGATAAGTCTTCGTTCGTTTTTTTTCTTGGATTTATGGTAGTTCATATATCTATTTTGAAACATTTGCTAAATGCATCTATCAATTTTTATATTAAGGAAGTTTTGGATCAAAAACTGTAGTTTTCCTTGCAATGACCAATTTTTTTGTAAACTTTGTTTTTAGAAAATCGTATACGGTATACCCTCTCTAGCAGTCTCGAATTCAGGAGACTAGACTTCTCATTTATTTTAGAAAGGTCGAACAAGCCTTTGGGCCAAAAGCGACTTGGTTTATCGATCATTTTGTTCACTATCCTAAATACAATAAGTGCTTTTTATGGTTACTTTATCATTTCCTTAAGATATTTAGGGCTAAGCATTAAATTATTAAAGAGAAGGTTGGAACAAGAAAAGGTTATTGATACTAAACAAGAAAAAACAGGAGAGTATAAATGCATATCAGACTTTCAAATCAAGCGGAACAGGAGATTTCATGCGTAAGATGGATCACCTTCCACTATGCCTTGTCCCCGAAAGTACAATACATGGTAGGTTCTTTAGCCCATGGCCTAGGCTTTGCTTTTTATAATTATATATGATCTCGTTATCTATCATATTCAACTATCTAATTATACAACCGATTTTTTGGTTTATCGATTTATCTTTTGTGGGAAAGAAAACAATGAAAGCGTCCAGATTAATTCTACCGTCCATCAAAACCGGGAAGATAGTTGTTAATTGATATATGTGGGGAACCACAAAAAACTGTCATTATATTTGGTGTTTCAAAAATCCAATAATCAAGTGGTGCTTAGCAAAAGTGAAAACTGAAATTTGTAAACCTAGGAAAATAAGAAGTGTGGGAAGCGTGTGCCAAAATGAAAAGCTATGGACGATTTTTATATTTTAATGTTCATGCATAACATGTCATTGTGGTAAATCACACACGTAATCAATAAAAAATTATCTTGTTAAAATGAGAGAATATTTTTGCTGCCAAAAATAAAATAAAATAAAATGGGTGAACATATATGGTTTATGTTATTTATTTGTTCATAAAGTGTATTTATGATATTAACGAACTGACTTCAAGGTTGTGAGTTCATGTTTGCCTTTTAGTCACGAACACACGTTAGGTTTAGTGTTTCAAGGTTGACTCAGCTTAAGTGTTATGAGTTGCTTGGATTAAGTGTTTGCGAGGGAGACTCGGCAGTTGTCTTGAGCTAGAGCTTAGAAGTATTTTTTGCGAGGTTGACGCAGCTTAAGCCAGTAACTAGTATGAGATTTAGTATATCTGCGAGTTGATTCTGCTTAAGACACGTCGCATATATTATTAACTTCATATTCTATGCGATGTCGACTCAGCTTAATAATTTTATATGGTGTGACCTTGTGACCCCAGAGGTCGATTGTGGAGGTGAGTGGCGGCAAGTCGACATTAAGTAACAACGAGCAAGTGGAACTATAATTTTGCAAGAAAAATTACAACTTCCATAGCTTTTAGTGTTTTTGCAAGAAAGAAGTGATGATCCTCATCTCCAAAATTACAACATCCATTTCCCTTTTATAGCCATTTTTCTCATCTTAATGTTTCTTATGTCATTTACAAGAAAAAGTTTGTGTTCCGATAGATTTTTCTGACCAGTTTGGTCTTCGATGAATTTCTAACAAAAATAATAGTTTTATCTATTTTAATTTTTTTATAACTAATTTCCGATAAATTTTCAACAAATATGTTTGTCATAAATTATTAACGAAATTTTGTTTCCAACTATCATATTCCGACGAACACATATTCGTCGGAAATGACGATTTTGGTAGTAAAAATAGTTATGTTATTTTATCTGTTTGGTAATTAATTTGATAATTAAATTATAAATTAATGTTTAGACATGACCGTCTAGGTTTAATAATTTTAAGTTTTTGAGCTTTGTGAGATGAAGGGATTTGGAAGAGATAAACCGGGTTAGTTGTGGGAAAACCGACACTAACACACGTCTTAAGATTTTATCATAGAACTTCGTAAACTGATAAAAAAAACATTGTAATGGATATTCGGTAAGAAAAAATAAACAAACAAATGGATAGATTTGAAGACTTGAGCTTTCAAATGAAATGTGAAAAATTATGAAAAGGTCGTAACAATGTTCAGAATTGATGAAACTAAGTCGGTTTTAATTCATTGGTGTTTATTTAAGATTAAAAGCTACAGTAAAAAGTTACTAGAAAAATAAAGACTAGATATGAGGTCGAATACAATATGGGAACATCATGTATTTTATGATCGGTATAAGACCAAGATACGGTGAGATGCATATTATGCTTTTATCATTAGTACAAAATTAAATTTATTTTAGTTTTCATATAAATGTAAGTAGGTTCAAGATAAAAACTTTAAAATAACACTGAAAAGCTATAAATGGGTCTTAAAATACCCTTTTATCAAAGACATGTTAAACTATGGTTTAGAGGGAAGTGGTGAAGATTACTACACCTTTAAGCATGCTATATCTATTCCAAAATTCTATTGGTAAGCAAATTTCAATGTGCTTTTATTAAGTTGCTCATTATCAAAGTATTTTTGAAAGTATGTTTCGAAGTCTGGAAAACAAAAAATAAGAAATTCTGGTAAACATGCTAAGAACTCAGAAGCTAAGGATGAATTTTAATAAAGTATGGCTTATAGTAGAGTTTCTGATTCTAACTAAGATTTCTAGCTGAGAAGGAGGGTTTCTCTTAGTGACATATTTGAAAAATAGTTTCCCGAAGTTCTTATTCTAAAACTTCTCTTAGAGCAACATGTTTGGTTGATTCTTAGGCGTCGTCAAGGCGCTACGTGATGCCCAAACGACTCGATTTTATACTATATAGTAAAAAAATGATAAAAGGGTTTTCAAACTATATAGTAATTTATATACAGTTTAAAATAACTCGGATGCCTAATAGCGTCCAATTGTCCGATTAACCGCCCTAGAGAGATTCTATGCAAAAAAATTAAATGTTTTTTTTATTTTTTTTATTTTATAATTCAGAGATAGATCTCACACCTGTGGAAGGGCCCAGACTAATCTCTTTGGGAGAAGGTGCAGCCCACGAATATATCCTCTTTCCGGGTATTTTAATGTACCGAAAGCAAAAGCCCATATCCATGTGATCAAATGGAGTGATTTAGAGAATTTTGCGCTTGAGGAGAATCGATCTTTGACCTATACCAACATGACAACTCCTCCTCGAATGGGAATCACTAGACCACCACCACTTTGGTTAAAAAAAAATATTTAAATGTTTTATACAAATTTGTATAATTATATTATTGTGTAAAGAAGTATTATTTTGATTTTATTAGGTGGTAAATTTATATTATTGTGAATTATATTTTTATTTGATTTGTTGTTTTCTTTAACATAGTGTCTAGGCATCGGCGTATAAGGTTATATGTTCATCCACCGCGTAGCATACACCTAAGGCGTTTTAGATCATTAGATAAATACATTGAATCATTGTTGTCATCGTAGCTTATAGAAAGAAAAAGAGATGAATGAAACAAGATAGCAAAATCCAGAGGAAGTAAAACATACAAGTTCGGAAATATATATAACATAAAAACATCAACAAATCTTTTTTTAAAATGTTATTACATTTAAAAAGCAATCTAATGAAAAAAACAAAATAAAATTCAAACTTCAACTTGGTTTATAAACAAAGCCAAGCATCGGACCATCTCCAAAGCTTCCTCACAATCAGGCTCAAAAATATGAAAAACATGATCTTTCCCTTTCGTCTCCATCATCTCAACCTTACCTTTCCACTTACTCTTCACCAATCTTTCATAATACATCTTCCCTCTATCTCTCAATATATCTTTCTCCGTTACTGTAATCATCACTCTTTCACAGTCCAGCCCTTCAAGATCCGGAGACTCATCCGCAAACGGATTTATCCACGGGTCATCGGATCCTTTTTCGGACGGGCATACGAATTTCCACCATCCATCAACCATTTGTTTCTTTGCTTCGTCTTCGGCCTCTGAACCGATTGGTTTGGTTCCCCAGAAGTAAGGATGGATCAATCCAATGCCTTTGATTTTTATGATTTGATCTGATTGTTTGGCTTTGAATGCGAGGTGGTGCGAGATGTTAGCTCCAGCACTGTCTCCGAGTAGGAATAAACGGTTTAAGTCGGCGTAGTCGTTGATCCATGTCTCGTTTATGGTTTTGATTGTCTGTAATGTGTTCCATGAGTCTTCGTATGCCGTTGGAAGTGGATGTTCTGGTGCTAGTCTGTCCAATTTATCAAAATGATAATAAAGTTTTTTATTGAATGAGTTATAATTTGTATTTTGTAGTTTTTTTTGTGTTAGAGATTCTAGAGGTTTGAAATTTGAATATTGAAACTAATTTCAAATTTTGTCGAAAGTAAACTAAAACTAACTAGAAGTTGTATTCAATTTTGTACTTTTGAACGGTTTGTGTTTTAGCAAGTTTTAAGATTTTAAAAATGTTAGGTAACTTTCAGATTTGAACTGAAAAAGAAAAAGAGTTAAACTTAAGGAAGTAGTTATGATTTGTTGTAAATCCTCCCAAATTTTATTTAAAACCATATTTTTTTTTTGAATTTTTAACTAGACTTATGATTATGAACTCAAAAAACAAAACGAAATATATTTATCTACCTAAAATATTTATAATGTTTAACTTTAACATAACGTAGTTACCCAAAATTATAATTATAAATATGAAAATTTTAATTATTTTAAACCGAACTAATTTAATACCTAAAATATAATATCCAAAAACATTTAGCTATATTTGTGAACATTTAACTATTTTTTAAGTTTTTTTTCTAGTATTTCGGATACCCAAATCTAAACAAGACTCGGATGAACCCAACCGAACTTGAACCAAAATTCCAAAACATCAGAATGATTTTTTTTGTTTCTAGTCTTGTAGACCTGTAAAACCGAAATACAAAAAAAAAAGAAGGAAAAGGATCCAAATTCATACCAAAACTCGAATGCCCACATCTATGTAACAAATTATTAAACGCTCTGGCCTGGCCCACTATATTAAAATCAATTCTGACCCGATTTAAGTTTTGAATATTAAACCCGACCCAAACCGGGAAAAAAGGAATAAGTCAACTTAAACCGGATTGATTACCTGTAATTAACAGAGACGGCGATGATGTTAGCCTCAGCGACGAGTTTGTTAAGGTTGGTGTGGTAACAAGGAAACGAAGCGGAGGAGATCAGAAATGCGCCGCCGTGGAAATAAAGAGCGAGAGGAAGCTTCTGACCGGGTTGAATTGAGTCGGGTCTGTAGATTCGTGCGGTTAAGCCGGTTTTGGGTTCGATGATGATATCTTTTGATAAAACCCGGGTTTCTGAGTCTAAACCGGGAGGACAAACCTCGGTTCCAGCTAATCTCTCTATTGTTCCATCGGTGTGAACAACTAACCATGGAAGTAGCTCCAACGAGACTTGCTTCTTTGTTGTCTCCATGGGAGAAAAAGAGAATCAAGGTTTGATGTATCTGTTTGGTAGAAATAAGTAAAGAGAAGAGAGATAGAGATCCAAATTCGAAAGTCGAAACAATGATTGAGGACCATTTTGATTTTATTTTTTTATGAGTTATTAACGTGTTTGATCATTAATGATCTCACCAACCGAATGGAATCTATATAATATTTACTTGTACTTGGTATTAGTAACGTGCATAATATCGGATTAGTAGAATGATTATGTGGTTCCACATAATATTTGTATCAGTCATAATTTTGCTAACGTAGGTCAATTTTCTTTTTTTTTGGGGGTTTAAATTTTCATTAAGGAAATGTGTATAAAATCTACAAGAACATCATAATATCACATACTGCATTATTTCTAAAAACAAAGTTAAAACATAATTAAATAAAAAAAACTAGGATTCAAACCTCAATTCTTTTTACTATGTAAACAAAGCATGCATGCACCTTAGTGTCCACACCAAGTATTAAGTAAATATTGAAAACATCATACTATAATAACGCTTTAATTTAGAGATTACCTTAATTAATACCGATCTTTTTTTTTTTTTTGGCAGAATTCATTAATCAAACACAAAAATCAAATAAAGATACTACTAATTCGTAAGCACAACAAAACTAAAACAAACTAAAATCCATAAGAAGGAAACTAAAATAAACTTTAAAAATTAAAAGTTGTACAAATCACCTACACCGATATAGTTAGAAGGTATGAGTAAACTTCTTTTACATCCACATGATTCAATATGGATACTAGACACACTACAACATAAATTCTTATTTGTATAAGTCATAATTTTGTTAACGTATGACAGTTTTTTTTGGGTTAAATTTTCATTAAGGAAATGTGTATAAAAAACTACAAGAATATCATAATACCATATATTGCATTATTTCTAAAAACAAAGTTAAAACATAATTAAATAAAAAGAAACTAGGACCCGAGATGTAACACCTGCCCCGCCATATATGTCAAGACAGTGTGTTATTCCTTGGTCTCGTCTAAAATGATTTTTTTCCAAAATTTACCAACGACCATAACTTCAACCTGTAAATGCTTTCCATAAGAAAAAGAAAAAAAAAAGTAGGTGAATAAAGAATACTCCATGAAGGGAATCATCTCTGTCCACTAAAAAATATAACACTTTCTAAAGCTATACAAACATCATCATATCATATAATCTCATACACAAACAATCAACCTAACATAATTTAAGTTCTAACAACATAATCCTGACATTCATCTTATCCATACTAACACAAAATTACATACATATTTCAATATTTAGGTCTAGTCATCCTCGTGATGACTAGAACCTCCTGAGTAGAGGCTAACCCAGGTGGCTCAGACACTCCCATACATTCCGGGCTCGTCAGCCGTTCCTGACCAGCATATAACCCGTCGGGCCATCATTGTTCATATTACTATAGATACATAATAATCATACATACATCCTCAAACTTATCATCAACCTATATTATACATTGTATCATCATTCATACTTAACCTTAATTTTCATGCAACATTTCAAATCATCACATTACAAACATCATATTAACATATCAAACTAAATAATCCTCAAGTCCTATAATCACATAATATGTGCTATACAATCAGATCTAAGTCTACATGGCATGCATCAAGAAGCATAACCAAAAAAAATGATACTATGTTTTGCAAATACCAACATCACCTTTTTCTTGCTTTTCTCAGAACTTTATTTTTTGAAACTTTATTTTTTGAAATTTTATTTTAAGAGAAATTTTATTTTTCATGAAACCTTCCTTTTCTGAACACCCGTGTCCGAACTTTCCTTTTATGGACTTTTCTAAAATAGAAACCTTCTTAAATTAGAACTTTCCAAAAATAGAAATTTTCCTTAAATATAACTTAGGGTTTCTGAGAACAACTAGGACTTCCCTGAAATTAGGTTACAGCCGTCATCGTCATCAAACTCCGATTCCGGCCGAAATTTACATCGGAATCACAGTCGGACAGAAATTCTAGAAAGATGACATCAGGAGATTTTCAATGATATGTATATCGGCTTATAACTCTTTACGGTTCAGTGGAAAACTGCGCTTAAAGTTGGTCGGCTGTGGAAACCGATCTGCAAAGATCCGCCGTTGTAGAACAGCCATAACTTTCTGACCAGAGCTCTGATTTATGATCCACTTGTGTCTGTGGCTAGATATAGATGTCTTGCATCGCTCCATGAAATATGAGATATAGAACATTCAATATGCTTCTCTGTTTACTCATTCTCCTAGAACTGGTCGGACCTTCTTTGTTTTTCTTTCTTTTCTCTCTTATTCTCATGATCTCTCTTCTTCTCATCAGGTGTCCACTAAAATAAGAGTCTAAACCCTTAAAGTTCCATTATACATGCCTCCTCCTTTTGTTTTTATTGGGATTTTAACTAGGACTTTACTCCAAGATCCAAAACCTCGGGAGCGGGCTATTACAATCTCCCCCACTTAAATGGAATTCATTCTCGAATTATTCGGTAGGAACTCTCCATACAAATTATCTCACTTGCCACTCCGATCCATACAAAATCTGTGTCATCAAAGTCTACCAGAAAATTTCCTTGGTCTACCACGCTTCCATTACAACAACTTTTCTCATGGCTTATCCTCTTGCGAGTTTTTAGCCCCATTGACCAACTTCATGTTTTCCTTACTACCCATGGACACCTAACAAAAAAAATGTTCTAGGTATTGACATTACCTCTTTTAAAGCTTTTACGAATTACTTATGCGCATCAGTCATGACCCTCAACTCCGGTACAACATGATACTCATTGAAGCTTACTTCATTTTCCACGTCACTGCGAACACACTACATTGCATACCATATGAACCTTTATTTTCCATTTACTAACTCCTATGATAAGTACTAAAACCATATGAATCTAAGAACAAAAATAAGCTAAGTTCAAGTATATCGTTGGTGATTTTGAAGTCTTGACCTTCCGGCGGTAAGAACCGGAGTGGCCTTAACACAAGCTCTGATACCAATTGTAACACCCATCCCGCCACACATGCAAGGACAGCGTGTTATTCCTTGGTTTGCCTAAAATGCTTCATTCCAAAGTTCACCAACCACCACAACTTCAACCCGCAAATGCTTTCCTGAGGAAAAAGGAAAAGGGGGGGGGGTGAAAGGAATCAACTCTGCCCACTGAAACATATAACACTTTCTAAAGGTATATAACCATCATCATATCATATAACCTTAGACACAAGAAATCAACCTAACATAATTTAAGTTCTAACAACACAATCATGACATTCATCTTATCCATACTAACACAAAATTACATACATACTTACATATTTAGATCCAATCATCCTCGTGATGACTAGAACCTCCTGAGTAGAGGCTGACCCTCGTGTCTCAGACACTCCCATACATTCCGGGCTCGTCAGCCGTTCTTGACCAGCATGTAACCCGTCGGGCCATCATTGTCCATATTACTATAGATACATAATAACCATACATACATCCTCAAACTTATCATCAACCTATATTATACATTAACAATCAGTATCATCATTCATACTTAACCTTAATTTTCATGCAACATTTTAAATCATCACATTACAAACATTATATTAACATATCAAACTAAATAATCCTCAAGTCCTATAATCATATAATTGTATCCTATACAATCAGATATAAGCCTATATGGCATGCATCAAGAAGCATAACAAAAGAAAATGATACTATGTTTTGCAAATACCACCCTCACCTTTTTCTTGCTTTTCTTTTCAGAACTTTCCTCTTCGAAACTCCCTTTTAAGAGAAACTTTCTTTTTCATGAAACCTTCATTTTCCGAACACCGTGTCTGAACTTTCCTTTCATGGACTTTCCTAAAATATAAACATTCTTAAATTAGATATTTCCAAATATATAATTTTTCCATAAATATAACTTAGAGTTTCTGAGAATAATTAAGGCTTTCTTGAAATTCAGTTACAGTTGCCATTGTCATCCAACTCCGATTCCGGCCGGAATTTACATCGGAATAACAATCAGACATAAATTATAGAAAGATGACATCAGGGGATATTTTAATGATAGGTATATATATCGGCCTATAACTCTTTAGGGTTCACCGGGAAACTACGCTTAAAGTTGGTCGGTGGTGGAATCCGATCTGCAAAGATCCGCCTTTGTAGAACAGCCATAACTTTCTGACCAGAGCTTCGATCTACCGATCCGCATGCATTTGTGGCTAGATATTGATGTCGTGCATCGGTCCATGAAATATGAGATAGAGAGGATTCCATTGCTTATTCGTTTACTCATTCCCCTACAACCGGTCGGATCTGCCTTCTTCTTGTTTCTCTATTTTCTTTCCTTTCTCTCTTATTCTCATGATCTCTCTTCTTCTGATCAGGTGGCCATGAAAATAGAGTCTAAAACCCTTAAACTTTTCATTATATATGTCTCCTCCATTTATTTTTATTGGGCTTTTACTGGGACTTTACTTCACGATCCGGGAGCATGCTGTTACACGAGACCTCAATTTTTTTACTATGTAAACAATGCATGCATCCGCCTTGATGTCCACACCAAGTAAGGTAAATATTGAAAACATCTAACTAATGCCGTTTTTAGAGATTACCTTAATTGATACCAATCTTTTATTTTATTTTGGGAAGAATTCATTGACCAAACAAAAAAACTCAAATAAAGATACTACAACTTATAAGCAAAACAAACTAAAACCCATAAGAAGAAAACTAAAATAAGCTTTAAAAATTAAGTCTTACAAATGACCTGCATCCATATATAGTTAGGAGGCATGAGTAAACTTCCTTTCCATCCACATGATTCAATCTGCATACTAGACACACTACAACATACAATCTAAAAAAGAAATTTAGGACAGCCGCACAAGAAACAATCAATCGAATTCATCAATTTGAGTATTTACCCGTAAATATTTTCTTACATACATATATATATATTTTTCTAGTTTGTCAGCCATTTAATTACGAACCGATATATTTGTTATTCATTACGGTTTAATGTCTGGATTATCACACAACCCATGGTGCTTGTGGGTGCTAAATACCATAAATTGTATTTTATAAACGTAAAAATCAATCAAGGGGCTAAACTTTAAAGCAATGAATCTTAATAGCTGAATGAATCAAAAGAGATTTTTACTGATATTTGATCAAAATTACAAAAGTGAAATGTACAAGAAGTAAAGCGAGAGCTCGTAGTATAAATTTCTAGGTTAAAACTTAGGTCCTTGTTTTCTTGACTGTGCTGGCCTTAAATATGGTCTTTTTGCTCTAACTTCCTCCTTGAATCTCGTCCGCGATCTGGTGTAACTCCTTCCAAAATATTCTCTGTTTGATCCGATAGCGTTGACTCGTTCAGTACTTGTAGTTCTGCAGGAGGTTGTCCCGTAACGGGGTTTCCCGCATGTCCAGACTCTGTGCTGCGGTTTCTTTATTGTGATTAACGGGCTTATGTCCATTTTTAGGCCCAGGTGTGTCAGGGTAAATATGAGCAGGAACCGGGGGCAAAGCCCAGGTCCAACAGTACTCTTTCCTTTATGGCACCATGATTCTAACAACGACAACTTTTATGCAATTGCATGGTCTTAATATATTCTTCATATATTGTTGGTGTAGGCCAGAGATCGATTCTTTTCAAACGCAAAATTAACAAAATCACTCCATTTGTTCAGTCAAAGTGGTGCCATGTTTTAGGCCCACAAGAAAACCCGGTGAGTGAATTACTCGACGGCTAATCTCATCCTGGAAAGTTTAGTTGGATGTTAAAAGCCAAGATCACTCCTGGTTATCAATATATATTCCTCATTTTGTTTGTTTTTTTTTTGATAAACCGTGGGAGTTCCGGACAGTCGGCCCATAATCTCTCTCTATGCACGGAGCCATCCTTTAGTTTATTCATATTTAAAGAATACCTCTTTGTCCCAAAGGGGGTTTGAACCCAGGACACAAGGAAACCAATCCCTTTGTACTACCACTAGGCCACCACCTCTTTGGTTATTTTTTCATATTATTCCTCAATTTATTTTTTGTTTGTTCATTCATGCTATGCCGTCATTTCTAACAATTTAACTGCATTTAGTCTTAATTTCAAAATAATTGACTATTGAACCCAACGAAACAAATTTCAGTTTCTAAATCAACATGTTCTTCCTAACTAGAAACAAAAAAAAACCTAAAAGAAATAACCCAAACCAACCCAATTGGTCTTAATATCCAGTCCTAGTTCAAACCGAGAAAAACACAGAAACTCGAATGCCTAAACTTGATTGGTCATCAGTCTAAGAATAAATATTTTTTATTACTTTTGATCCGGCCGACCTTCCATCTGTGTTTTTCTTGGTCTTCTTTTTAAGGTTTTTTGGGTGAGTTTGATATTATTTCATTTGTGCATGAGAAGTCTAACTTGTTGGCAATTTCTGTAAATCTTGTTGTTACTATGAAAAATTATGTTGTATCTATGAAATTTTTTGTAGTTTCTATGATAAATATAATTGTCTCAACTTTTTATATCATTCAAAACAATCTTTCATCACTGTAGATGAAATTTTTTTTAAGAAAGATCAAATCTATTAATAGATAATAGTTGAGGGGAAGTTTTACTAAGGCTCCGAATAGTGACAGCGGATTAAGCGGTGCAAATTAGCATATTAAATAGTGCAGTATGGTTTAATTATGGTTTATTTATAAAAATGCATTATGCAGAATAAGTCCAATTAGTGCGGAATAAACGGTGCAATATAATATATGAATGGTAAAAAAATCTATTAAGCAGGGCATGATATATAATATAGATAAATATTGTAAATAGAAATAGAATAAGATTATTATTAATATGGTGTGTGATAAATAATCAAGCTTTTAAAAATACTATTTATCAACCTTCAATTTAAAATTTATTAAATTTTAAAAAAATTAGTTTGCAATGTTATGGAAATTGTATTTATTAGAAGAACTGAGTTGCTGATATTGATGAATAATAGTAATTCTTAAAATGTTTAATTTAAATTTAATAAATTATTTAAATTTGTATAGAATACAATTTTTTTTTTAAACTATTATGTAGTAACTAAAATATAAGATTTTTTAAGTCTAGAAAACTAATTTAAAATATCATGTTGGAATATATGCAACAAAAATATATAGCATCACAATTAAATAAATTTAACAACAACACACATTAAAAATTAAAAATTTCCAATATATTATTTTCTATAAATTAACTGCTTTCAGTGAAAAATGATATTCATATTTAAAGATATGATACATTAATAGAACAAAGTTTGTATGTAATTAATTTTGAACTAAAAATGGTTAGGTAATATTTACCATCTTAAACGTAGCTGGAATATTGGAAGATGTATGTGGGATTATATGAATAAGAAGAGTTGTATAAAATTTTTGAATGAAAAATTTTATGAGCGTGAGTTATGAGAGAGTTATGTGAGACGATGTATAAATAGAGGCTGGAGTGATAAAAAATCTGAAAAAAATAAATTAATGTCAACATGCATGAACCGCAGTGAACCACACATAATACTGGTGATAGTGCGGCACCCAAAACGATAGGTGCGTATATGTCCAAAATTGAACCGCTTTCATGTGTTTTTTTAAATATAAAGCAATTTGCTAAAATCATCTTGAATGGTGAAAATAATCTGAACCCACTATGCATTATTGGGTTCCGTGCTGCCCATTCACAGCCTATATGAACAAGAAGAGTTGTATATAAATTTTGAATAAAAAACTTTATGAACGTGAGTTGTGAGAACGTTACGTGAGAAAATGTATAAATAGAGACATGCATGAACCGCAGTGCATCATACCATAGTGTGGTACCCAAAAAAATATATGTGTATATGTCCAAAATTAAACTGCTTTAATGTGTTTTCTTATTTTTATTTTTTGGCTCTGATTGATGACTATCAAAAGGCAGATTTTAGAGTGGTATTTACAAAACCACAAAAAAATACCAATCA
Organism: Cardamine flexuosa; assembly: GCA_963555745.1. Classification (NCBI taxonomy): domain Eukaryota; kingdom Viridiplantae; phylum Streptophyta; class Magnoliopsida; order Brassicales; family Brassicaceae; genus Cardamine; species Cardamine flexuosa. The sequence goes on along the minus strand of OY743214.1, from coordinate 23,572,883 downwards.
TGAAAATATTTGTAAAGTTTACGGTTTTCAAAAAGTGGATAGCAGATTTCGAGAGAGTTGGATTGTGTCTAATGGATAAAAGATCGTATTTCAAAAATGCCCTTAGGATAATACCCATGGATTCACTTAAAAACGCAATGGATACAAGTGTTTTTTTTCTCAAAAAATTATTAATTATTTTAATAATAAATACACACTATAAATATGTTGCTCTCACTTTATTTAATACATAACATCACAAAAATTGACGAACATAGCACTTACAAGTTAAACAATATTTTTCTCCATCAAATAAGTTTTTTTAATACAAATTTTAATTAATAAAATATTAAAATAATGAAATATAATCTATCAAAATTGAATTAAAATATGAATTTAAGTTATAAGAGACAATATTGCAAATAAGAGACAATATTACAAATAAGAGATAATTACAAATATGATATGGGAAAATCGAAATACTCGGCGTAGAATTTCATAATTACAAATATTGTACTGTACTTTAATTTTTTGTTATTTAACGCTTATTTAATTTAGTTATTTATATTTAAGAGACTTTAAATAAATTATGGTGTTTAAGGTTTATAAATTATATATTAAAATACTTTTTCATAAATTTTAACTAAATAATTTAATTTATACTTATTTAATATTATTAATGTATTGGCTTTTAATATTTTTTACATAATTATTATTCGCACCTCATGATACATTTTTTACCAATCAAACTTTTATTTCCTACCGCAAATATATTTTCACAAATCAAACATCATTCTGCACTGCTTATTTAAAAAAAACCGCACTTTTCCCGCATAACATATTTTCCCACGTGTACCACTGTTGAATTGTACCACACTTACAATCCGTTTTCCCATATTAACAAATATGCTGTCACCATTCGAACTCTTTATTTAAATATAAAGCAAATTGCTAAAATCATCTTGAATGGTGAAAAAAATCTGAACTCACTATGCGGTTTTGACCCTAAATGGAAATCAAAAATAAAAATTTAGATGGATTCCGCCATATTCAACAATCCGCCATTACCATTTGTTATTTTAATCAAGTTCTACCAGATTGAGCAATTCAAAAAGACATATGTCTTAATTATTTCTGAAGATGCAACATTTGGTTGAGTTTTTGTACTAAGTCAAAGTACTACACGAAGTAGTTTAGCAGATCAGAGCAACGCGAAGTGGGCTTATGTAAATCAACATTGTCGGTCTAATGATGGATAGCTACATGCACTAGAAGCTTGGAGAAGATTTTAGAAGACTGAAGAGTTTCCTTTTCATAGGAGGAAAATGAAACATGAAGAGAAAATGAAAATTTCCTTATCATTAAAGAAAAAGGAAATTGTCTATTCCTATTAGTGTTAGATTAGAAAATTGGCTTGTTGTATCGCCACGACCTATTTAGTATAAATAGGGTGCTAAGCCTTTAGAAAAGCTGAGCACAAAAGAGCAAGAGAATTCTTAGACATTAAGGTTATGGAGTTTCTTGAGAGAAAACATAATGCTTAAGGGGAGTAAGGGGTTTTTCTTGAGAGGTTCATAGATTGTGTAGAAATCCATGAACATGTGAGATTAGATAATTGTTTGAGTGAAACTTGTAAGTACACTAAACCGATTTTCTAATAAAAAGTGTTTTTTTATTGTGAAAAAACCTCTGTTTTACTTTGTGACTCAGTTTCATAATCAGTTTCCAAATACAATGGTAGCTCTTGTGTTTACAGTTTTCTTATACTATAATAAATAAACTAAACATGGGCGTTTGAGTACCTTTTTGGATTTGGTTTTTTATTTATTTAGATTTTTGGGATTAGAGGTGTAAGATACATTCGGGTCTTTATAAAATTTGGTTCATGATCCAAGTTTGAGTTAGATTCATAAACCCAAAATATCATTGAAACAAAATTGGGACAATTTGAATTAAGTTTGGTTTAAATATTTTATATTTTTAGCTTTATAGTTGTAATTTTAGAATTTAGTTATATCAAGTCTAAATACAATTAATATTTTTTGCATCTAATTGTATTTCATATATCCATTCGGTTCTTTATTTGGTTTGGATTTGGTTTTGATTATTCGAATATAGAAAGTTATAACCCTGAGTATTTTACCGCTGCCTAGCACAAACTTTTTGTCAACATATTGTCAACTCGTGGATGTAAAATATATGAAATTTAAAAGTTTGTGTATTTTAACGAGAAATACAAGAATTCATATTTTTGTGGGTATTCAAAAAGTTCATGCATTTTAGTAATATTAATACTATCAATAATTTTGAATATTTTATTTTTTATTTAAAATTTTATAAGTTTATTTAGTTAATTCAATTTTAAAAAATTATGTTAGATTCCGCCAGATTCAGCTGTTACCATTTGATTTATAAGTTATTTCGACAGATTCTGCAAAAAATCACAAAAAATTCAAAAAATACTTGCAATTTCACTAATTCAGCCGGATTCTACCGTTATCATTTAGATCCTTATTGAATTTTAAGGTGATTTGGTTAAATTTTGATGAATTAGGAATTTTCTTATTAAATTATCTGAAATCTCACCTAAAATCATGAGATTTTGATCTTTATATTTTTAATTAAGAAATTTCATCAAATCTCACATGAAAATTTAAATTAAATTATAATCATGTTTTCAATAATAGAAGATTAGACTATATAATTTGAAATCATTAGTTCAATAACACTAGATTCTAAAAGTTATTCTAAAATTAATATTTCAATAAAGATATTTAAACTTAAATCTCTCAATACATACCCATATACCCTTAAGAGTATTTCATCTAAATGGACTTTAATGGGCCCAGAAATTCTAGGCTAGAATATTAAGGTCTGGAGTTTATGGGCCAAACCACCAACTACAGTCCAAAACGTTGTGTCACCATCATCGGAATGTTCAAAGAGCTTTTTCACATTCAGATAGAGAAAACGAAAACTCCGACTTCTGATTTCATCTAAAAATGGTGCTTCTAAGATCCCTCTACCGAACCGCTACGGCGGCCTCCGTCGCTGCTCTCCGATCTTCAAGATCTGCCGCCTCTAATAATCCATTACGCAATCGTTTCCTCGTCACCCGAGGATTTTTCGCTGTTTCGTCTTCATCTCCTTCTAATCGAACTCCTATTGGTTAGTGATTACAATCCTTTCCTCTTTCATTTCTATCTTTTCCGATGATCGAAATCGTATAGTTACTGAACGTCTATGTATAATCTTAGCTTGTGAAAATTTCACTGTGTTGATCTCTAGAAGGATTTGATTTAGGTGTTTTCTTCGATTGAATGATCACAACTGCTAGATCTATTCCATAATCGTTTCGTTCCTTTGTTCTTCATTTGATTCTCCTCTAGAGACTGATTTAGTCACTGTGTATTGAAAAATTTGCAATGACGAAGAGTTCGTTTGCAGATTTGTTGTATCCTCGTGCAATGGACATTGGTCAAGTGCGAAGATTTTGCGAAGGTGTATCTCACATGCCTGAAATGAAAGATACTGATGTTTTGAATGCATTCAAAGACTTGATGGCTGCAGATTGGGCTGAGCTTCCTTCTTCTGCTGTTCACGATGCTAAATCCGCGATATCGAAAAACACAGATGACAAAGCAGGGCAAGAGGCTTTGAAAAATGTGTTCCGAGCTGCTGAAGCTGTAGAGGAATTTGGTGGGATTCTTACTTCTATAAAGATGGAAATCGATGATAGCATTGGAATGAGTGGAGAGGTTTGTTTTTGTTTTTTTGCCTCACTTAACCATTTTCTTTTGTTTAGATGTTTGAATGTTTAGTTATTTTTTTGTGTGTGCAGGGTGTGAAGCCTTTACCAAATGATATAACCGATGCGCTGCGTACTGCTTATCAAAGGTATGCTGAGTACTTAGATTCGTTTGGACCTGAAGAAGTTTACTTGAAGAAGAAGGTTGAGATGGAGTTGGGGACAAAGATGATCCACTTGAAGATGAGATGCAGCGGGCTTGGTTCTGAATGGGGAAAGGTAAATACAATTACATCATTTCACTTGATTCTACGAACATATAGTCATAAAACTTGTCCTCTGGTGATATAACTTGCGATGTGCATCTTTGATAAAACATATAAGCTAGAACAGCCTGATTTAAGTCTGAGTTCAGTTTTAACTTGTCCTCTTCATTCTCATTCGTACACTATATGATCTTTTCGATCTTTCTTTCGCAACCTTCATACATCATCTAGGCTATCCAAATTCATGTATTAGAACTGGTAGACACATCAATGCTTACGTTAAGGACAAACTGGTAGTAATCTTTCTAACATTCGTTTTTATTTCTTCTGTAGGTTACCGTTCTTGGAACCTCAGGACTCTCGGGATCTTACGTGGAGCAAAGAGCGTAAAATGGAAAGATAAGATCTAAATACGAGCAAAAACTTGTTATGTTGTTATTGCGTTATTGTGTTCTAACACATAATAAAGGTCAATAACTGACCAAAACATATATAAGGTGAGTTTGTTCATTGTTTCCTTCAAACGAAGCTTTAAAATTTAGAGCTTAATAACAATTTTAACAGGACTTTCATATTCATTTCGGTACTGTTTCCTTACATGAGAGTTTCTTTCGTGTCTAATGATTCACTCATTCGATTCAACATTTGGGCTGCCTTTATTAAATAAAAGGAACCGGAGCAACTCTGGCCGGTTTCCTCCAAGACCAAGACTCTGCAGGCGACTTCGGTAGTGGTGGAAGCAACACAGCTTTTCTTCCCAAACCGAACGGCCATCCTTGGCAATGACAAAACTCTTGAATCACCGACCCTTTCCTAATTTGATTCGTATAATACATCTTCCAATGATTCTCCAACTCTTCTCCTTTCAAGCTCGAACACCTTGAGAACTCAGTTTTCGCAGTCATATATCCTTCTATGCTCAGTTCACTCTGACAACATTCCGAAAAACAGCTCCCCACTGAACAAAACTCATTACCCTCGTCCTTTTCGATGTCGAGTTCCTTTGGTAATTGGTGAGTTAGGCGCTCCGTGCATGCTCTTGGCCTCTTCCTTAGTTTCTCCATCGCTCGACTTCTGATTTGGAAAACAACGACCTGAAACCACATTGATAAGAAAAAAAGGCTTTGTTACCGACACAAAACTTATTTTTTCCCTAAAAGTAACAAATTATATTTGATCCGAACCCGAAACCAAGACCCTATCATATCATCTAAAACATATGATACTATTATTCATAAACCGAACCAAAATACGAATGATGATCTTGTTGGAACAAAGTGAAAATGAAACGCAAAGGCAAATTAAGGAATGGTTTTGTAGTTACTTCATGGTCGTACTCAAAATCTCCAATAGACTTGTCATCACTGCCTTCATGATCTGAAAGTGTAACTTTTTTGCCTTTGCATTTGTAACAATAAGTAAAAGCATCTCTTAACCCTGTACTCACGTCGTCCGTGCAAAACACCATCGTCAGCTGCAAAAATCTATCTCTCAGCCAATATTTTGCAAAAGAATACAAATGAGTGGAACAAGTTGAAATCTACAGATGATTTTTGCGGCTTAGGTTTTAAAGACAATATTGAAATACACAACGACAGTTTATCTAACCTCACTTGGATTATTTTCAACGCACGCAACACATTTATATATCGTTTTTATACCTTTTACTGTTTCTTCTCTAATTACATTAATTAAAGAATTTTAAGACCAAAGAGAAAGTTCTAAATCATCCGAATTAGGTGAAGATTACGATAAAAGGGGTTCAATATATAGATAAGAATTTTGTAGGTCAACATTTACGAATTCATCTCAAGATAATTCCAAGTTGGTTTTGTTGAAAAGAATTCATATTTGACTTGAAGCATAATATACATGGTGGTGATAGAGAAACTAAAAGACATGGCACCAAACTAAAGTATCATGATACGCTAAGATACTACTCCATCTTCTTTAGTGTTTTACAGTTTGTTAGTTTCTTAGCCACCAATAAAATACGTGTAAATTGAAGAAATCGAACTTATTTGGACCTTTTTCAAGAATTTGAAATTGGTATATTCAATATTTAAGAGAAACATACCTTCAAAATCTTTGTTTATTTGGATTTTCCTTGAAGAACTTGAAACAGAATTAGGACATTACATCCCCGAGAAGCTTAGTGTATCTTTACCAATGGCTTTCTTATTCAGTATTGTCTTTGGATTCTTTATATACTTTTTTCTTTTTGCTATGCTTTATTTTTTCTTTTGGACAGCATATATCTTGTTATTTTATAGCTCTAAATCTATGGTCCACCATAATTTCATTCACATGCCCTCCACAAAGCAATAATTACACCAAGAAAACCCATAGGCATTACTCCTTTTTGGGCCGTTACTTTTACCCAAAACGTTAATTTAATTACTTTCCACATTATTAAATTTATAACGACGATATATATCGCAATATAACGACCACATTGATTTTTAGAAGAGTTTTAAAATAAAACAACCATTTACTAAAATAATTATTGCTTTGTGGAGGCTGCTCGATCTAAACTCATTTTTATGGTAATAGATATGAAGAAATTTTATCAAAAAATAAAAATAGATATGGAGAAATAAGAGAAGAGGCACCACATCTCTTTGCCTTCTAACTGGAAAGTTGGATCTTTTTCTGGTCATGGTTTTCGGTTTGTATATTTCTGCTTTTCTTCTTCGCAGTCGATTTAGAGTTTGTTGTTTGGAAAAAGCTTATAAGATTTTTAGTTTTTTCTTTTTTAATTTGGAGAAAAAATGGAAAATAATCATGATGGTGAAGATGATATAGACTGCAATTTAGAATTAACGATCTCTAGTTATTGTTAACATTGATATTAGTGTGGTCTAATTTTGCAAAGTCAAATTAGACTTGGAGATTTATTTTGCACATATAGTAATTTGAAAATAAATCTGCCAATTTCAAATACTTGAGAAATTAAATAAGAACCATTACTAAAACTTTAGTCTAATTGTATTTATTTAAATTCAAATTTGAATGGTTAAATATTTTGGATACCATTAATAAGATCTCCAAATATTCAGTTTGCTATAGTTATGAAATTCAAAATGTGACCATGTTATAGAAACATAATTGATTAGAATCAATCGATTTATTCCAAAGAAATATATGGACTGAAAATTTCATAACAATTTTTTGATGATTTAGGCATATCCCAAGTAAATTTCAAAGTTTAGAAACTAATTATTTGTTACAATTAAAATCTTAACATATATGAATATCTTAACAATCCAAATACTCTTAAATTTGAAACTTTTTACTGTTTGGAGCCAAACAACATTTTCAGATATTTAGTGTTGATCCCTAAGTTCATACTTCTCTAGAAACAGAAGTGAAGTGTAATTGATGTCAGCCTTCACAGATGCATTCTCATGTTTGAGAGTTGCAAGTTCTTTCTTCAAAGATATATTTGTTGTCTCCAATGCAATGGATTTAACTTGTAAAATCTTAAACTGCATATTAGGTTTAAGGGATCCCCTTCAAAGTTACATTTAACAAATTCACAACATTTACGTCAAGATCATATCAGGAGCAATGAGCTCATGTAAATGTCACATATCTTCTCCTTCTAACAGTTAATATCATTGTCTTTGGAGGTAATTAGCAGATCCACAGTAGATGCTTGCATTCTCGCAATGCTAAGCTGTTGATCCAAATTGTCAACTCTCTTGCACTCCTAATTTGTTAGTTTTGTGGAGGATAATCTATCCTTAATATTTGAGGCAATCGACATTTGTATAATGATGATTTTAAGTCCGTTTATGATCCTGCCCGTTTAGACACTAATCATTTATGACCCATTAAACTTTTTTGGTTCGTTTGACCTGTTTAGGTCTGCCATAAACTTTTTTTTTTAACGTAATTTTGATGGTTTTAGAGAAATTTATAAATACATTTCCACTTATTATCAAATGTCAAATTTCCAATACTGAAAAATACGAGAATGGAATAAAATTCTAAACAAATATTACACTACTAAACAAGAGTCAAAATAAACCAAAGTCAAAATAATAAACTAGAGTCAAAATAATAAACCACAATCAAAATAAACCAGAGTCAAAATAAAAATATGAGAAGAATCATCTTATAGTTGCTTCAAATAAAACGGTAAACAAATATTATACTACTAACCCATAGTCAAAATAATAAACCATACTCATCATTTGTGTCACCACCATACACTTGATTGTCCTGATCTTGAACCCTCTACTCCTGAAGTATTTATATGTACTCATCTTCTTTTATAGATGAGGAAGATGAATCCTACTTAATCAAAATTGTATTCAAACATCAAAACCAATACACAGCAGAATTTTGAAAGACATATAAAAAAAGCAATTTGCTAGAGAAGTCAGAGAGTCTCAAACTCAAAAAGATTTTGGACAAGAAATTGAAAATCATAAACCCATAATTATGCCATTAAACTTAAAAGAAGATATAATTACTCAAAATCATATGTAAAATTCAGAGAATTTGACAACACAGAGGACTAAAGATCGTAAACTCAGAATTGTTAGACAAGCATGTTTAATCTCAACAACACAAACTAACTTCAAACAATGCAACTAAAGACGCTAATTTTAATTCTCATAAAAACAGAGATCTTCAAAAGACACAATAACCCTACTCGGTCAATGCAAAAAAGGAGTCTTTCACAACAATAACAATTAATAGACAAAGAGAAAAGTCAAAGAAAAAAAATCAAAAAATCAAAAATTCAAACGTACCCAAAACAAAGAACGATGAATTCAAAAAGATATAACGAAGAAGAGTTTGGGAAAAGGAGAAAACTAAAAACGACGATGAATCTTCAGAGTTCTCTAATCGGTGATGAAGCTTAGGTATATTTAGTGAACCAACCAAAATGACGTAGTTTTAACTAATGAAAACAAAGAAAAACTAAATGGGCCGCCTGTCTAAAAATCGTTGAACTCTGTTAATAAACTTGTCTAAACGGGATAACCCGTTAAAACCCAATTAAAATTCACAAATTTAAATGGGTACGGACTGAACCGTTTATGAACAAACCCGTTTGACCCCCGGGACACTGGCCCATTTTAACATCTTTCGTATAATCCAAGAGAAGGAAACAAGCAAAGGAAGTAAAAGCCAGTATCATTAAAAAAAAAATCTTTCCAATCCCATAAATCAGTAGAACTAACGCTGAAATCTATGGATTGGTAAAAGGAAAACAAATTAAAAAATAGACAATGAGCTCACCTAGTCAGATGGAATCGAAGAAGGGTCCATGAGGATGTTGTCACGACAACTCTGCAAAAATGCAAATCAAGCAAAAAATTCTACAAAGTTGATGAGAAATCATGATAAACAAAATTTGGGAAGAGAATTTGGACATACATGAATTAAGTGAAACAAAAAAAATAACAATGGTGGAAACAAGAAATCTGGGATAAAGTCAAGACTTTAAATAGAGTGAAGAATTACGGCTAACCCAAACTTTTTTTGAACCTAACCCTATACTTTTTCATGTTAAGAAAATGAGCGATTGGACGATGAGTCACAATGATAGAGAACCTGTGGAGTTATGATATAGTAGGATATGAATAATTGTCCTCTCCAATATGTGAGTATTGCTCCTCATATATTTGATAGGATTTCACCATCTCTCCAAAATTTTGATAGCAAATATTTTCTAATCAACACTATAATAAGGCAGATGTCTCTCTTTGTGTTGACACATCAGCTTTTATTTTGATTGTGAGAGTTACATGTCAACTAATGGAAAAAATTGAAAAACCAATGAGAACATTTCTTTTTTACACATAAGTAAAAGACATCAGATTTTTGATTATAGACATATAATAATCATATTTTATTTTTGATTTCCAATCAAATAATTTTAATTATAGACTTATAATAATCATACTTTTTTTTTACCATGTAATAAACAAATTTTACAAACCAACCATATCATTTTAATTATATACATACTACCTTTCATAAACAAATAAAATCATTTTAGTTACACATATCATATAATATTTATCTTTTACCATGAATAAAAATGTATATGTTGATTACCTGATTTTTAACCAACCTAATCAAGTCTCATGGCATTGATTAGCATTGGTTTTAAGTTTTCTTAAACTAATTTGTTTTTGTGGATTGAAAATACATAGCTTGAATTTTCTTCAATCTGAGCTTTTTAAAAGAAAATTGTGAAATTCTTAGACAGAGATTTGAGAATTAAATTTTATTATGGAATCCTCAAATTATTTTGAAGATCTTGAGTTTTTTCAATATTGTATATCCATGAATATCAACTCTAAGAATAATTTCCTCATAAATAAAATTTTTAGGAATTGTTAATGAATATTTTCCAATGAATAAAAACAAAAGAAAAAAAACATGGCAAAAAATTGTTTGATATGTTAGATATGAATAAAGAAACATGAGTAATAGAGATTGTTGAGACAACAATGCGTGAAGAAGAAGGAGAAAAGAAAAGGGTTATCGGGTAAAAGTTATACTTTATGTGAAATGTAAATAAAAAAATTGACTATAAAACTTATTTTGTAGTTCAAAACTTTCTAATATGTTTCACTTTTGTGTCACAGATACAAAGTAAGAGATGAATTTTGTCCATAAAGCATCCAATACGGTTTGTTTGTTATTTACTCGAATGTTTTTAGATTTTCTTATAGAGTTTAAAATATATTTGTACACATAATAGTTAAACTTTTTGATAAAAATAAGTGTTTTTAGTGAAATGTAAATTATTAACTATTTTCTAATGGTTTTGCAGGAAACCATACCTATTTTTCTAAAATAGTTTTATTTTGCCACATGATATCTAATATATTAATGTGTCATTAAAACAAAGAAAATAAAAAAGTTCGGGGAAGCATTGATACTATGGAAAAAAATAAAAGATTATGGGAAGCCTTACTTTCTTTAATATGTCTTATTTTGATCACAACATATTTAATATTGTACACATGGAAAATATCAAATTTTAAAATTCAAATCAAATACAATTTTAATAAATTATTCATTAATCTAAACAAATATTAAAATAGTTTATAATGGTTGAATACAAGTCAGTTTATTAAAAAATACTCATTTATTCATTAAAATATTTTACAAAACTAAATATAATCAAACTTAAAAATAAAAAAACCTACAACATAGCGCAAATATTTATCTAATAAAATTAAATAGCTATATGAATTTTGATATATATGGCAATGTGAGCCAATATTAAAAGAGTTGGGATTTATACTATTTTTGCAAGCAAACAACACGTGTGTGCCGAACTTACAACATCATGGTCTCAAATGTTTTTGGGAAAGAACTATGGAAGGGAATGAACCCATTTAGTCTTAAATCATGAGTCAATTTATATTTATTGTTCTAGAGTCAAACTCTCCTAACCCTAAATCTTATACTATTAAATCTAAAGTACAAAGTTAGATTATACATATTTTCAAATACTCTAAAATCTATTCTTATATCTAAACACTAAATACTTATTAATATATCCAATCATTTCAGTATTTAGTTTCTATATTTTTCTTCTTTCTAAATAAATATTTAATTCTCTACAATCATTTCCTTATCTAATATTACTATTTTAATAGTATGAGTTTTTATTCTCCTATAATTTTATTTGATTTTATTTTTACATTATTTTAAATTATTATATAATTAATACAATTTATAAAATTTTAGATATTTTTGCATATATTGTGATTCAGAATTTTATAAATGGACATATATTACTCAAGCAATAAAAAAATATATATTCAACGTTCCACATTGGTAGAGATGCCAAATAGATTGTAACCCGCAAGATAGATAAAAGTAAATCTGACATAGGGTTTTGTTGACCGCGAATATATCCGATATTATTCGTGAATTGGTGGATCAATCAGCAAACTATCAAATTTTAATAAAAATAAGTAAACTCTATATAAAAATTAATAATTATGCATAGTTGATGAAAATAGTTTTATGATTAAAATATTTATGAAAAAGAGAGTAGTAAAAATATTTTTATTTAAAAATTATTTATTTAATATAAAAAATGGCCAACCCGCTATCATGTGAACATAGTGAGACACATTTGAACATAAGAGGTACTTACAAAAAATTTAAGTAGAAATATAGGTTAATTAACCAACAAGACTAACATTTTATAATTTAATGAAGTTAAAATTACATATAAGTAAAAGAAAAATAAATATATAAACGAAACAAAAAAAATCTAAAAAATTATAAATTATTTGGAAAACTGACTAGAAAATATTAAACAATAAAATATAAATATTTGTTACATTGACTACAAAAATACTGACCCGCGGTGTACCGCGGGTTCAACTCTAATTTTTATAATATTATCTGACATGTGATATTTTCAGTCATTCAATTATGATCCCTTTACACTATTTTACTGGTAACTTTTGATACATATTTTCAGGCTATAAAGTCCATATTAAAAAATGGTAAAACAGTATCCGAGCTTGTTGAATGATAAACGAAAATCGTAGGAATTCAATGATTAATTGTGGGATTCAATGATTAATTGTAAGGATTCAATGATTAATTGGACATCTAACCAGACTAAGATCTAATGAAATACAATTGTAGAACTCGAAGCACTATTAACAAGTTAGCCACCTTACGAAAACAATCTTAGACATAAAACCATTAAGATCCTCTGCTAGCAATTTTATCAAGTCTGATAAGTTTACTTGGTAATCCAATCTCGGCTTCTATTGGCTAACAACTATCAAGTTTATTAATTATTAATTTCCAATTGTCTAACCAACGTTAACCGTATTAGATAATTTATAGATCAATTGTTAGATTCGTCAAGGTAACAATAGCACTAAAATCATAGAAATAGATAACTAATTTATAAACCCTAATCTATAACAATATTCTAATCAATCTTTGAAATCTCTTAGAATGGATCCCTAATCTCAACAATAGAACTACTAAGACATCACATATAACATGCATGCTGAATGATTCTATTGATTGCATAAAACGAAATTGCAAAGTTAAAAAGTAATAAGGGTTCAAAAACCAACTTGAAAAGTAGATATAAAATATTTTTATCAAAATTGAGTTCCAACAGGAACAAGAGACATTTGACTCTTTATAGGTGGCAAAAAAAAGTTGATGAATGTTTGGACTCGTTTCCGTCCTATACTGACCTCATCAAAGAGTGTGACATGCTGTTAAAAACTTTGGAATAGCACAATATACATTACAAATCATGCACGATTAAACTTTTTGACACATGGGATTTATTCTGACACGTCCGTCATCAGTATCACATATTGACTGAAAGTTCTTTTAGAAGCAGGAAAGTAAGAAATGGTAAAGGCATTTTTATATTATTATTTGTAGTGTCAATTGACATAATGGTGTAAAAGGTATTTGTCTCTATTTTATAAGATGTTACTTTTACTACGTATAACAAAGTTTATGTGGTTTCCGGATAGTTTTAACATTTTCCGATTTTTATATATAATTAAAGGTTTAGCAAAATAAAATTTTACATTAAATTGGTAAGAAAGTCTTTGAATATATTTATTCTCTACGTAATATTAAATATGTCAAATTTATTTCACGATTTTTTTTGGGAATTTCCCTACAAAGATATCCTAACACTAGTTAGATGTTTTATAAATTAAACTAAAAATTTTACCAATTGGTCTTCCATTAAAAAGGTTTTTCTTTTTCCCTATTTTTTTCTGTATATATAAAGATTTAATCAGATGCCATGCTTTCATGTGAATTATAATAACTAAGAAGATTTGGACCGCATTATAACAAGGTCTCGTGTGTCAGCAAAAAAGAAGCCTACGTGGTGGAATAAAAGTAACATGCTCTTTGTGCCAAGCACACTTGTTTCTAAGCACATCGCACTCTTTACTTAGTTTGACCTTAAGTCACACTGAGTACAAACTTTTTCTAACGGTTGCCATATTTTATTTTTAGAAAATACTTTTTTGTTGCATATAAAAAGATCCACGCGATCTCTCATCAAACTCACAAACATCCTTCACTTTTCCATTTGCTTCATTTAACATTCTATCTCCCAATTAACCGGAAAAAAAATGTTTGCCGTCTCCAAGTTGGTTCTCTACAAATGTGACCAAGTTTGTGAAACATGCATTGGTAGTGATGCAACAGTAAATAATCGAGCATTTGAATACTCTCAGGCTGAGTATGTAGAAAATGGCGATGACGATGACGATATTATTTATGATTACGCTCCAGCGGCATGAGTGGATTCTTTACTTACATTTTTAGACCAAAGTGGTTCTTATAGTTATTTTGTTGTTTAGGGATTTTATAGTGTTTTTCGACATTATTCTCATTGGAAATTGTTGAACACTTGATATTCTCAACCTCTCTTTGATTTTCTCATAATTTTAGAGTTTAATAAAATGAAAATAGTTCAATGCAGTTAAATGTAAATGATCAACGCGTTCATAATATATTACTGTGAGTCTGTGACTACTACCTTCTATATTCTTGCTATAAATTTTGTCGGTAAAAATATGTATATATTTCTAGCATGTGGACCTTGTTTCTTGTTAAGTTGATTAAAGTAACCTTTATGTTGGAGAACAGTCGCCCATCTTGGAATATACATAAACATTCAGTAACATAATCAGAATTATACATTTTCTGTTAAAGAATATTTAATTTGATTTAAATGCAAATAACTAATACAAGACTTTCATAAGTCATACAGTTTAGAGGAGGAGTACGGAGAAAAAGGTTAAGCATACACTTATGCTATTTATCTGTTAAAATAAAATTATAGAGGGATAAGAATAAACCTTAAACCCTAAACTAACTTTGCTTGAAATTAAGAAAAACGATTGTCAGTCCTACACCAAGAGGCAAAGGATTTTGAACGGGTGGATATAAGGATTATAAGGCAAAAGAGTAAAATTAAATTCATATCTTCTATCATAATAATAGTTAGTTTGTAACGAAGCAAAGGTTGTTCGGTGTGTCAGAAAATTCAAGAACTGGTTGTGAATAAAATACCGATCGAGCTTGTCTAAACTTATTATTTATCAAAAAGAAAAAAGAAAAAACTTAGAACTTATAGAGCGAATCTTGGAAAACACAATATTCATGTGCTATATGCACGGACGCGGCTAGTATTTTTCTGTTAAATTCTTTAGATGATCTTCTGCAATATACCCATATCACCAAGCCACCATCATCAAGCCTCAAGGATAGGATCATCACAATGAGTCGAAATTCGTTATATGGTTTATAAGTAATAGTCCATTATCTGCATGCTTTGATCTTAATTATTTCAATAAAGTATATAATGTGAGACAAAATGATTTAGATAATCAAATATTCGACGATTTATAATGAAAATTTTGAGTCAACAAACATAAAAGAAGGCATATTATATGCTATAAAATCATTAATAGAAGAAGTACAAAATCATGGTTATTTAAATAACCCTATTCTCTACGCTTTGACCTAACAAATATATGATCCACTCAGGCTGCTGGAGCATAATCATATATAATATCATCATCATCGTTGTCACCGTTTTCTATAAACGCAGCTTGAGCATACTCTAATGTTTGATCATTGTTAGCAATGTTGCCTCCAATGCATGTTTCATAGACATTGTTAGGTATAGAGAGAACAAATTCGGAGACAGAAATCATTTTTTTTCTTAGGATAATGGGACAAAGGGAAATGCTAAATCAAGCGTCGAAGAGAAAATGTAAACACACAAAAGATTGATATGAGTTTGATGAAGGAACAATAGATCGTTGGACTCTTTATAGGTGAAACAAAAGTTGATAAAGAGTGTTTGGACTCGTTTCCGTCATTTTCTGACTTCAGCAAGGAGTGTGACATGCTATTAAAAACTGTGGGATGACACAATTCACATGGGATATATTCTGACACGTCCGCCAACACATATTGGTTTACACTTTCTTATTTGGGTACTTTTACTGATGCAATATTCTTTTCAAGCAGGAAAGTAAAAAAGGTTAAGGCTTTTAAATTTCATCGGAATATTATTTAATTTATAGTGGCAACATAATGGTGTAAAAGATAGTTGTCGACGTCTCTGTTTTATAACCAACATAATGTTTTTGTTTTGTTTTGGGTTCTAGTCTTTCAGTCCATAATTGGTCTAATCTCGTCAAAATAAAAACCACAAAACCAAGATAATTAGTTACTACTTACAAAGTTTATGTGACTTTCCGGATAGTAGTTTAACAATTTTCTATCTTCTATATACATAATTAAATGTTTTCCCCCTTCCATCTTCTATATATAACTTGGGAAACAAAATGGATATTTACTTTAAAATTTTCAGAAAAGTCTTTGAAATATGCACCCCTGTTTTAAGTTAAATATATTAAATCTTTTATAATCTTCATGTATGTTTTTATAAATCTTCCATAAATTAATATAAGTATTTTATGCTCATGCAGAATTTTGGAGTTAGCTATTCTGAGACAGAGGAGCCCTAGGCAACACAAAAACGGGACCCTAATTTGTTTTTATGTTTCTTAATTTAAAGAAAAATATTTTAGCGATGTATAAATATATTTCTATTTTTATTTGATAGAATCCACAAAATAATTGCATTGTTTCATTTTGTAAAACACTAAGAAAAGGGGAAAAAATCTAAAAATAGAGGTCCTAATTAAACCTAAGCAAATGTTTCACTTTACTGCTTCAGACCGGCCCCTGGTTGGACCGGTAAAAAATAGATGGATATGTGCTATATTTGTTTTCCAATATATATATATTGGGAACGAGAGCTACTAATTTCACAAAAAATTACGGGAATTTCCTTACAAATTAAGACTCTATTCACATGTTTTATAATTTAAGCTAAACTGTTAAGATTATTTTCTTACCAATTGGTTTCTTCCATAAAGAATTGAATACTTTACATGTGGTCTATAAGTAAGAACGTATGGACCGCATTATACCATCGTCTAGTGGTGTCACTCATGTCAGCTGGAAACCCTTCGTGTGCCAATCACACTTGTTTCTAAGCACATCGCACTCTTTACTGAGGTTGACCTATTAAGACCACACAGTCCAAACTTTTTCTAACCTTTGGCTACATTTTTTTTATAATATATAATACATTTTTGTAGCATATATAAAGATCCCAGCGATCTCTCATTCCCTTACCAAACTCACCAACATATTTCTGTTTCCCATTTTCTTTACTTACAATATTTTATTTCCCCTTTAACCGAAAAAAGATAATGTTTACTGTCTTCAGGTTTGTTCTGGTCTGTAAATGTGACCAAGTTTGTGAAACATGTATCGGAGGTGATGCAACTGTCAATCATCGAGAATTTGAATACCCTCAGGTTCCATATGTAGAAAATGGCGATGATGATGACGACAGCATCTATGATTATGCTCCAGCGGCATAAGTGGATTCATTACTTTCATTGTTAGACTAAAGCGGTTCTTATAGCGATTTTGTTGCTTAGGGCTTTTATAGTGTAATGTATGTCGACATTGTTCTCATTGGTAATAATCGTTGAATACTTGATATTCTCAACATCTCTTGGATTTTTCTTATAATTTGCGAGTTAAATAAAATGAAAATAATTCAGTGCAGTTATGTAATATGTACATGCTCAAGAAAACTTTAACGACTTTATAATATCATTGTGACTAGTTGACTACCTTTATATATATTTCAAACATTCCGATTCATTGATTAATTAAAACTCAATAAAATAAAGTTTGGAATCGATTCAATCAACCGTAACACTAGTCATTCTTAGAGAATAAGCAAAAGAGATTAACATAAAATAAGCACGATAGAATGACTATACGTAAATCAAAGGATACCCAATATCTCGGATTGTAAAACATCTATTCTTGGCTAAAACAAAATCCGGATGATAATATAATTCATTTGCTCTCGGATCGAAATGTTGTAAGCTAGTCACCTCAACATGTGACGTTTCAAAACAATCTATACCATCGGATCTCGCTGAAATGAGTTCTGTTGTATCTTCGGGGCCGTAAATTTGCTAAACAAGATGACAAATAGGTTAAGAAAATGCAAAGATTTCTCGATTTGGGAACTCTTTTTGTTTAGTCCGCTATAAATATTTACATGTACCAAGATCATGTTATTTACTGGGAACTAGACTGACTCTCATCTCACCACATGGTGCGCTCACTTTCAATTTCCACATGAGTAATCTGACAAAGTGATAACAATTGAGATCACACTATATATGTAAGTCTTCCTTCATTGTTTGCGATATCATTTCAAGTTCCCACTTATCTTTATATATATATCGAACTCATCAGAGACCAAACTGTCCCTTTAGTTTTTTTTTAAAACATATTTTGGCAATAGAAAGATCAGTTTCCATTTTTTTTTTTTGTAAATTGAACTCAAACTATACATCATCCTCTGTAAATTAAAGTTTAAAACTTTTGGCAATAGAATTAACCATTTACTATTTATACTAAGTGTACATGGCTTATATTGAAGTGGGGATTTAGCAAATTCTCTAGATGATTTTCATGGATACCGATCCCAACGGTTGGTAAGATCATCACTATTTGAACTGACATTCATTGATGGTTTCATATGCACGTAATAATACATTATCTGCTTTGAACATTTTCGTACACTTCTATAAAGAGAAGCCACGTGACTCAAATATTCCACAATTTATAGTAAACATGTTGGAATCCATTTTATGACAAATGGAACTAATTATTTTTTTATAACTTTTTCGATGACATTCGGTTGTTAAATTGAACGGATAAAAAGATGAATTAAATTCTTTGAAATAAACACTATAATATAGTGTTTTTATTTGTCAAAACTGGATTAAAATTGAATACGAAATAAAGATTCTAAGTGGGTAGCTTGAAAGCTTAAAAAGTCAACACAAATTGACCAAATGATATTCATATGCATTTGTCCCAGGAAATTGTACATGAGAGATAATGAACCATACACCCAATTAATTATTTTATTTGGGCTGGATTTTACATAAATGATTTGGATTAAGTCCATACATTTGGTATTATTAAAATTTTAGGGCAATTCTCATAAATAGCACTAAATGAAGTTTTTTTTCACAAATAGCACTTTTTTTTTTTGGACAAAAGTAGCATTTTTACTAAACATTATTTTCCTTATATAGCACAAAATCTCCTAACCTCATATTTTTAGGGTTTAAAGTTTAAAAACCCTAAACTCTAAGCCCTAAACTCTAAATTATACATTTCACCTCAAACAAACTATACCCTAAATTGTACATTACTTAACCCAAACAAAAAATATAAAATTTTGTCTTTTATAAAATGCTATTTTTGTCCAAAAAAAAAAGTGTTATTTGTGAAACAAAAACTTCATTTAGTGCTATTCAAGGGAATTTTTCTAAATTTTAATCAAATATTCTGACAATAATAAGTCAAATATTTTGTGGCCACAAAACGTAAGTTATTAATACATACTAATGCATTTGACGTTATGACTTTTTTAAGTCAAAAATTCTCTCTAATTATTGTGGTAATTAATTATGAATTAATCCACTAATGCACTATAATCTTATTTTGTGGAAAGTGAGCTACGAGCTTTAATATATATGTCATTGTCTTGTTCATTTTTTCTAGACAATTCAATGATCAGTTTTTGGTGTAAATCATTTTTCCATCAACAATAAAAAATCCAGCAAGTCCACTCTCTTCTTTCTCATTTTTTATAGTTTAAGTTTTGAGAGTACACACATCACTAGTGTTCGTTAGATTCTGTTTTTGGGTTGTGCAAAACAGAATAGTTGTAGTTGTATCCTGGAATTCGGAACGTCATTCAACCGTCACAGTACAAAGCGTTTTCAGAATTAGGGAAAGAGTGTCTCGCCTCTTTAAAATCTCATTCTTAATTCCTGCATCGGTATCATTTTGTATACAATAAACTTTACAATTTATTCGGTTTTCCCTATTGTAAAAATATCGTTCCTATAATCTTAATTCTGAAAGCTTTTCGTTATTATACTAACGAAAAGCTAACTAATTGTCAAAGTTTTGATAAGAACAGGTGATGGAGATTTATGGAAACAGAAGGAAAAAAAATCTGTATTTTTTCCACAACTAGTCATAATGATTCCATGTAACATTTTTGGAAGATTTTAATGCCTTTGACAGTTTATTTATATTTTTTTAAATTGTTGGTTTTTGGCTTCATATTTAATATGTTTATGCAATTTTATATATTTTTTATTTCTGCATAATACATTGAATATCAAAACTCTGAGTTTTTGGTTAGTATATTAACTTGGTTTTGTTTTTATAAACAGATTCAAGGTTAAATTTGACTAACAATTTTTGACAACCAGATTTTGATGGATAGCCAGAAATTAATGGTGTTCAAATCATTAATGGAATCGTTGGAAGTGATTCTCATAAATCAGGTTTTCTAAGTCGACACCCAAATTAAGTTTGGGAGTGGTCTACCACATGTAAATCCGTTAGTACCTAACGCTAGAAGCATATGACTAATGCCAAAAAAAATATTTGATGAAAATAGTTTACGCGGTTTGTTTCGCGAAACTAATTTTCAAAATAGGTTCTTAAAGATCTGAAAAAATAAAAATAAAAATAACTGTTTGAGTTACGCTTAACTGCGAAAATTCTAAAAACATTATTTATTTATTTTTTGTGAAAAATAATTGTTTAAATTACGCTTAACTGTAAATTTTAAAAACCGTTATTTGTTTATTTTTCCAGAAATAAAAATGATTTGTACGAGCTTTTGTTAGCAATTTAAATAAACGTTATTTTCGGAAAATTAAAATAAAATAGATATTAAAAAAATTTTGAAAACGCGTACTAGCGATTCAGAAAATGTTTTTATTTATTTTATTTGAGTGATTTAAATATTTTTAAACGCTATTTAAATTTTTTCTTTTCGCAATTTTGACATTTATTTGTCTTTTGTGGAACTGAAAAATAATGTCTACCGATATTGTCAATCCAACAAACGGAGGCTCAAAAGACAAAACAAGTGTGACAACGCTCCTTAATGGGAATTGTCTTCCATTTGGTCCGTTTGATGTCACAAATGTTCCAATTGTTATTCTAACACTGGACAAATTTGATGACTCCAATTTCAAGTCGTGGCAGCAAAACATGTTTTTCTGACTTCACAAAAATTGGAAAGGTGTCTTACCAATAATGATATCCGCATAATGCTTTATATTTAGCGATTTATAAAGCTTATAAAAGTGTATACAACTTACAGCTTATAAACACCTATAAAGATTTTTACAAAAGCTTATAAAATTTATAAAAAAATTATAACGCTTATAATATCTTACAAAGGCATATAATGCTTATAAGAAGCTTATAAAGTTTATAAGGGCTCAAATAGCTTATAAAATCTTATACAGTTTGTCAAGCTTATAAAAGCTGATAAAAGCTGATAAAAGCTTATAACGCTTACAAAGGTTGAGAAGCTAGTTCTGTGAGAAAATGAAGCTGTGCGATAGTTGTTGTCTAGGTTTACATAAAAATCTGGGTGGTTCAAGATATCATGTTCACCCCCAAGCCGAGTAAATCCGACAGTTATTAAAATGTGTGGTTCAAAACTAAAAAATGCTACCATGTCAGATGCAAAGAATTTTTTGCTTATACTCTCAAAAAGTCCTTACTCGAGTCTGTCTAGTCTGTCCAGTCTATTGAGTCTGTCCAGTTAGTCAAGTCAGTCGAGACTTCATATGTTTAGAGTAATTTCTATTCATGTGGGAGATTGTTGGAACTTATTTTATGAAAAATAGAACCAATCACTTTTCCGGTAACTTTCCAGCGACATTCAGTTGCTGAATTGAACGGATAAAAAGATGAATTAGATTTTTTGAAATAAACACTATAACGTAGTGTATTCATCTGTTAAAACTGGATTAAAATTGAATACAAAATGAGGATTCTAAGCGGGTAGCTTGAAAGCTTAAAAAGTCTACACAAATTGACCAAATGACATTCATGCATTTGTCCCATAAAATTATGCATGAGAGATAATGGATCACACACCCAATTAATTATTTTATTTTGGCTGGATTTTACATAAATGATTTGGATTAAGTCCATACATTTAATATTATTAAAATTTAATCAAATATTCTGATAATAATAAGTCAAATATTTTGTGGCCACAAAACGTAAGTTATTAATGCATACTAATGCATTTGACTTTATGACTTTTTTAAGTCAAATATTCTCTCTAATTATTGTGGTAATTAATTGTGAATTAATCCATTAATGCACTATAATCTTATTTTTTGTAAAGTGAGCTACGAGCTTTGATATATATGTCATTGTCTTGTTCACTTTTTCTAAACAATTCAATGATCAGTTTTTGGTGTAAATCATTTTTCCATCAACAATAAAAGATCGAGCAAGTCCACTCTCTTCTTTCTCATTTTTTATAGTTTAAGTCTGTTTTTTATAGTTTAAGTCTGAAGAGTATACACATCACTAGTGCTCGTTAGATTCTGTTTTTGGATTGTGCAAAATAGAATAGTTGCAGTTGTATCATGGGATTCAGAACGTCATTCAACCGTTACACTATGAGGCGTTTTCAAAATTAAGAAAAGAGTGTCTAGCCTCTGCAAAATCTCATTCATAATTCCTATATCAGTATTATCTTGTATACAATAAACTTTACAATTTATTTAGTTTGCTCTATTGTAAAAATATTGTTCCTACAAAACAGGCTGATAATAAACTAACGTGTTAAGTCAACTTACATAACGAAACGCTAGGGCATAAAATAGATAATATAAAAAGTACACAATCATGGTTCATATAATGTAATACGATCTATTCATGCTGCTGGCGCATAATCATAGATAACGTCATAAATTCATAATCGTTGTCACCGTTTCTACATAAACAGATTGAGCATAATCAAATACTTGTTTACTCTTAACGATGTCGCCTCCAATGAGCGTTCCACATACATTTTCATCTACGTAGAGAAAACTTTTGGTTAAAGAAATCATAGTTCCTTTTTTTTGGTGTGATTGGAAAATTAAATTATAAATCAATGCAAAACACAGAAGTTTGATAAAAGAAGGAGAGATTGTTGGGGTCTTTATAGATGGGAACAAAATTTGATGGACAGTTTTAGACTCGATCGGTACTGACCTCAGCAAGGAGTGTGCCCTGTTGATAAATATTGTAGGATGGGTCAGTTTAACATACTAATCACAATCAACTTTTTACACACAGGATTTGTGATGACACGTTCGCTACGTAATAAGTAATAATTCTTTTCAAATAACGAAAACAAGAAATTATTTAGCCTTTCTCATGGGAATACTATTTGTAGTGGCGACATATCTGTTTGACAACTTCTCAGCTTTCCCATTAGGAATTTGATCTGTTGTACACGTTTAGATTTAATGGGTTCGTAAGTTTTCAAATCAACGAAGAAGAGTTTGTGAGGAAAATAATGAACTATCTTTTTATAATGTGGGAAAAATGTAAAAAAAAACAAATATAAAGTTTAAACCCCAAATATACAAAAGCCTATTTTAATGTTGAAGTAAGTTGAATTTTTAAAATTTAGCTAAGTTGTATCGAACGAACCAAATTATGCACGTCGTTAAATCTACTAATGGAACAGAATTATAGTGTTATTATTCCGTTAACAGTTTCATTAGTAGATTTAACGATGTGCCTAATTTGGTTTGGTCAACACAACTTAACTATTTTTTTTAAAATCAACCTAAAAGTTTAACAATTAAATGTTTTTTTTGTAAGTTCAGGGTTTAAACTTTTCAAACATTGTAAGTTCGAACTTTTTCTTGACATTTTTCTCTTTTTCTGATGAGGTTTTACTGTGACATTAGAGACAAAAAAAAAGTGAAAATTTTCAGAGAATTCATCAAAAACATATATTATTCAAAAAATGTAAGTGTAAAACTATAAAACTTAATATTATTAAAATGAGGCCGTTTCTAGAGAAATGAACTTCATGCTATATTTTCTAAGTTCACTCACGAATAACCAAGCAAATTCAAGGCGAAAAATGAACACAGTAGAAAACAAAATTCTACGAGAAAATGAACTAGGTTATACATGTTGTCTAGTTTTACAGAAAAATCCGGGTGGTTCAAAACATCATGTTCATCTCCTGGCCAAGTAAACCCGACAGATATTAACAATAAATAGTTCAAGGCTGAAATATGCCTTGAATCTACGTATGTTTATAGTAATTTCTATTTATGTGGGGCTGGGGGATTGTTGGAAATCTTTTCTAGACAAATGGAACCAATCATTTTTCCAACAAATTTTCAGATGACACATGTTCGTCGAATTAATCGGAAAATAAATGAGTTGGATTCCTTGCAATAAACACTATAACATAGTGTATTTTTTGAGAAAATGTCAAAAAAAATTGTGAAGCTATAACTTTTGGGAAGTTTAAATCCCGAACTTACAAAAGGCTATTTTAATATTGAACTCTTAGGTTAACTTTTCTAAAATAGCTAAGTTGTGTTGAACGAGCCAAGTGAAGTACATCGTTAAATCCACTAACGGAACTATTAACGAGATAGTAACACCGTAATTGTGTTCCGTTATTAGATTTAATGACGTACCTAATTTGGCTCGGTTAACACCAGTTAGCTATATTTTTAAAAGTCAACCTAAATTTTAGCATTAAAATAGCATTCTGTAAGTTCACGGTTTAAACTTCCCAAAATTGTAAGTTTGTGCTTTTTTACATTTTCCCATTATATAAAGCTTGGTTGCACTCACAAAAGCTCAACACATGTCAAATTTCTAATTAACGAGATATTTCCTTAATAAAAAGGAAAACAAAAAAATAATACAAATAATAATCACATAAATAATCTTTACTTTCCATATTTTAAATATTATTATTTTAATTAAAATGAGAAAAAATAATAATCAAATATATGATACTTAGTTTCCATTTTTTCATATTTAATTTTGAACATGTTTTAAAATATTTGAGATGTTTTAAGCTTAACCTCAAATAAATGTTTAAAATATTCATTTAAATCTCTAATGAATTAGGTTAAAATTTTAGATAATATAAAATTTACGACATTATTTATATTTAACTAAATAATTATCTCAATTATTTATTTAATCAACTATAAACACACACAATAAAGAGAAATAAATAAATAATTAATAAGATGATTAAAATTTCCATTTTTCTAAGATATACATTCAATTTTCTTATTTTTACTATTTATAGTCCAATAAAAATTTATATGTTTTTACTTAAATTTAGTTTATTTACAATGTTAGTTCTCCAACTTTCATGTTTTCCCAACTAAATTACTAGTAGCATTTTTATTTGTTTTTTAATTGTTTTATAAAACTAATTACATACAGATATGTGTTTGATATAATGTATATTATTTTGAATAAAAAAGTTTCACTTCAATTCATTTATATGGAATATATATGAAGTTAGAGTATAATTTTAATATGATAGAAAATTGAGTTAAGTTGTACAGAAAAACCAAGTGTGTAAGAAGAAAATCTAATTTAATAAAAAATTAATAACCAAGAGGTTAATTTTAGGTATCATTCTTTGATTTTGTCGGCCCAAATCATATTAATAAAAAATTAATAACCAAGAGGTTAATTTTAGGTATCATTCTTTGATTTTGTCGGCCCAAATCATATTAATAAAAAATTAATAACCAAGAGGTTAATTTTAGGTATCATTCTTTGATTTTGATTGGTCATATTTTAGGCCCAAATTAGAATAAGCAGATGAGATTCCATAATATAAAAGTCCAAAACCCAACCCTTGCATGTATTTTATTAATTTGTGTTAATTTTTACACTTTGTTACCAGCCAAATTTATCTAGTAGTTTGTATGTAGTTTATTAGAACAATCAAAATTTAAATTCTGATAATTTGCTTTTGAGAATATTATGTACAATTTTTGATAAAAGAGTACAAACATCTTGAATGACCGATAAAATAAGTTAAAATAATTATTTACTTATGAAATACATACACATACTATCATGTATCATGAAACTATTTTAGAAACTTTATTTTGTGGTATTTATGAGAATTACTCCATATCATATTTCTATTTTAAAATTTTGATTTTTTCCTGAGTCAAACTGAGTCTAGTTGATTATTTTAGTGGATCGATGGTGACAAAATTGATGGTTGTGATATTGGTAATTTAGGATGTGATAGACATGTTTAGCAAACAAAATTGAGCTGAAAATACAGTTACTATGTTCGGCTCAAAAGTTATCAATAAAAAAATGTTAATACAAAATTATTTTAATTGATTTATTCTAGATACAGTTTACAAGAGAGAGATAAAACAGTAATATTTACTCAAAAGAAAAAGAATAAAGAAGTTCACCTCAAAAGAACGGCCGAGAATTAATCTAGGAATGTCACTATGATTTCCGACAAAACTAGTAGGTTCAATTGATCTTGTCCAAAAGTGTAATTTAGGCTTCGTTGAGAGCCGCCATGGAAGGAATGTATTACAATATGTATATATATATATTATTGGGCTATGTTATTTTATGTTTGGGCTAACTAATATGTTTAGGCCTTAAGTCATTAAGGTTAGTTTGTGAACATGTATATATACTCTTATACGTAGTTTCACTTTTCACAATTAGCAGCCGTTGATTTCATAGCTTCTTACAAAAACTGGTACAATCTCCTCTACTCTAAAAAAGATTGTTACCCAATATACCATTTACCATTTATGGTGTGACTTATGGTGTGAAAGAAATCAGCGGCTTCACACATTTACCTCCTCTACGATCTCTGTTTTTGGGCTATTGATAAAAGTACTTGGAATACGATACTCGCACGCAGATATCAAAAGATGTGCAAGACTTCTTTTTACTATAGGTCACTCGTTGCTCACTGCATTTGAACCCATAGTTGTATATATAGTTTTGTCTAGTCTTTTTAGTTTTATTTTGCTTAAGAAGTTTCTTGCTGTAAAAAAAAAATAATTAAAACTTTTCCAAATTGATAATACATATTCACATTCTTATCAAAAAACGAGACTTATTTTTTTTCTATTTTTGAGACAGTCACCTAATGTATCATATTAACATGCAAAAATGTTATTTGTTTTAAATTGTTTATTTGTTTTAAGGGTGAATTGGGTGTATGGTCCATTTTCAAACTTTATTATGAGGAAGGGGCATATACTATTTACAATGGGGCTTTAGATGTGAATGAAATTTTTGTCACTGTTTACTTGCCATTCTTGCACCTGCCGCCCTAACATAATTACGAACGTGCCATTACCTTGTGTGTGGTGATGCTTATATTATCGGTGGGTTTTGATAGGGAAAACACAAAATGGGCCATTCGTTTTTGGCCTGTTATCTCTAACTGCCCAATAAAGATAAGACAGTTTCTGACCCAAGGTCATAATTAGGCGGTTTGTTTGAGATGAAAACCGTAAAATCAGATCTAGTAAAAAAACTTCAAACACAACAGTAAAGTGTACAAAGGAAGAAGACATGTTTGGCGATATTTGTTAGGCGGAGAGGAGTGAACCGGTGAACGTGTCTGACATTGTAGTGTGTGATAAACCGGGAGCGAGCATGGCAGCAGCGGTGGACGGAGGAGACGATGAAGGTAAAAAACAAAAAAGTACCAACTTTAGTGGATCAATTTGTTGTTTTACATTTAGAGTAAAACATTTTCCCACCTTACATAAATTTAACCTGATTTTGTCTGACCGCAGGTCATGTGAAGAACTTATTTGAGGAAAGGGACTTATTAGGTAATAGAGATCCGAAATTGCCACCAAGACTACTGGACGCAAAAAAATGCCAAAGAAATCGAGATTGAACATCTACTTGAAACCAGAGCGGTTGGGTCTACTTGTGGAGTTGTTGGAGGGGACCGATGCATGGACGAGTATTGTGAACTTGCAGTTTGGTGCGTTGTTCAAACTAATCGTTGCTCGTTGTCCACATTAGGCTAAACTGATTCACGGTTTGTTGGCCCGACAAGTGCTGACTGCCAAAAAGTACGAAATGCAGAGTGTTTACGGAGGTCAGCCTCTGAGATTTTCCCTCCGTGAGTTTGGCGCCACAAATGGGCTGATATGCGATGAATTCTCCGCTGAAGATGAGTTAGTCAAACATCGAGCGGTTGGCAAACAAAGCGCTTGGTCGAGGTTGTTTGGTCGAGAACCACCAATTGCAGTGATGAAGGTCCTTAATTTACTCGAAAATGATCACACATTAGAGGAAGAAGATAAAATGTCGAATTGGGCAAGATTTTCTATGGCTCTGATAGTTTTGGTGCATGGAATCCTAATATGCAACAACAAGCATAGTTATCTTACCCAGGAGACGGTGGAGATGCTTTATGACACAAATTTCTTTATGAAATATCTGTGGGGTAGGACGTCATTCAAAGAAACAATAGGACGTTTCATTATGCCGCATGATTCAAAGAAGCTGATTGAGGACCTGAAGAAAAGGATTTTACAGAAAACAAGTGTTTGTTATGGATTTCCGCTCGCGTTGCAGTTACAAACCTTTGCATGTATACCAGAATTGCTTGAAAAAAATCTAAAACCTGATGATATGAGTGGGTTTGAGGAACGGGGATATGTTGTGCTGAACGCTTTGCGAGTGCTGAAGGAAGAAGACGTTCTTAATGTGGAGATCGGAGATAAGGTAAGTAGGTTTTGGAAAATTGTAATGTGGTGGATGTTAAAATTAAAATTGAAACATTATTCCTACCATTGCAGGTTACCGTGTTGTACACCATGAATGTTGACAAAGGTGAAGAAAATTTACCTAGATTGGAATGGTCAGATGAGGTGGATGATCCAAAAGTTGGACGTATTCTCGAGTTACTAGGAGTTGGTTATACATTCCGCCCAACAATATGGCCTGTTATGGAGGGAACAGACACAAGTTTCCTGGATGTGATTGATGTAGGCAACGAGGTGGATGGGAAGGCTGGTGAGAGACCAGTTAGCCCAAGGGACAACCAACAAAAGCGAAGGCCGGTTACAAGGTCGCTGAAGAAGAAAAAAGAGACAACACTGCCAGAGGAGGAAGCGGATATACCCAAACCGCTTAAACAAGCCACAAAGAAGAAGAAAAAGTTGATGAGGGAGGAAGTCAAAGGCTGCTCGTCAAATACTGATCTAAACCCAAGGCTCTTGGCAGCAATTAGGAAGATAATAGCGGACGAGAATAAGATCCTCCGGCGAAACATTGTTGCTGACCTGAGTCTGGTTGTCAAACCTCTTAGCTTCTCAAAGGCAACTTCAATACCTACGCCTTTGGCTCCAGTAAGAAGGTCTAGTAGGCTAACACATCCTCATGCTGAAGATGCTGAATACAAAGAGGAGCATGTCCATAAACAAAGAAAGTCTATCCAAGTGGAGGAGGTGCACACACTTTCTGACTCGTTGGAATCAGCTAGTGTGGAGGGTGAAGATGAGGGGGATTATAGATTGGACGATGACGTTGGGTGGGGGGACCCAAAGTTCTCATATGGTGATGCTGCAATCAACAAAACTACTAAGGTAAAAAAAAACTCACCAACTCTTTGATGTATTTGTGTTGTGAATAGTTATAGTTATAGTTTTAGATGTAAACTAACAAATTTGATGTTGTTTTCTTGTGAATCGCGATTAAAAGGATTGGTCAAAACAGAAGATGCTTGCAAGGTTAGCCTAAGAGGAACCCAGAGCCCCGTTGAGGTCGATAAGAACAAAGAAAAAGTTGCTTATGAGCTGGGACAGTTTCTGGATAGCGATGCTTTGGTGGAAAAGGTAAAGATTTTGATAACCTTCTATGTATTTTTTTGTTTAGAATTATGCTAAAATACTTGTTGATGTTAACTTAGGTTCTGAACGATTATAAAAGATGTGGAGTTGTCTGGGGAGTCTGACAGTATGAGGGGAGCGAGGGTCAAGGGGGATGGAGCAGGAGTACGTCAAGATTCGGTGGTGGATGAATGTGACTTGTCTGTTAACAAAGTGGCGGATGTGGTTAGGGTGGACGTGGATATGACTGTTGAAGAAGGTTTGCAAGAAGAGGTAATGTGGATACAAAGTGAATACAACATAAAGTAAACTCCTTCTATAATTGGGTGTTTGTTCTTAGATAGGGGATATAGAGGGCCTGGTTTTTTTACTCCGCAGGAGAAGAACAAAGAAGAGGGTGGTTCAGACAAGGGGGATGTAGCCGACAATTTCTACACACCTTTAGATACATGTGTACGTCATGGTGCGGAGGTGGACGATATGATAGAGAAAAATGAATGTGACTCATATGTTGGTAAAACGGCGGATGTAGTTGAGGCGGACAAGGATAAGGTTGTTGAGGTGGATAGAGTTGATTAAGGGTCGTAGTTAGAGGTAATGTGCATCTTGGGTATTAAATGGATAAAAGATAAAATTAACTCTTCCCGTAATATGGTGTTTTGTTCTTAGGTGGGAGATAAAGAGGATAGACACAAAGAAGTTGCCAGATCAGAGTACGAGACGGTCCAGTGTACAACCAAGGTCATGAAACGCGTGCCGATGTGATCCCATTACCTTAATACTCAGGAATATTCTGTACACCCATCCTTGAAGTCGTTGTTCGCCAGCCATTCAAAAAAGCCTGAATACCACCCAGAGACGAAAGTGGATGACGAGGGTTTTGAGACTTTCCTAAAGGTTTTGGAAGAGTCGCATAATGAGTAAGAAATTACATCTCCCTTATTCTATATACACAACATTTATAACATCAAAATTCTCATCGTTTTGCAGCACTTACACAATTGCTACTCTCTATATCATCTCCAATTCAGACATGATGCGGATAGCAACAGTTGGAGAGTGAATACAAACTTTCATTATGTGTTGGATCATGTCTCACAAATGGTTGTGCAACTTACATAAAATGCAGGTGGTGATGGCAGCACTATAGAGGAAAAGATGTGCGACGTATCTTGAAGAGAGGAAGGCGATGATTGACACATGGTTTGTTACACTTTTGGTATCGAAATATGAGGAGTCCCGCAAATCGAAAGCCAAGGTTAAGTTCCCATGGGGCCTTGACCTGAAAGTTTATGTACTAGGGAAGACTACAGGTAAACTTCTGAAATCGGAGTTTGTGAAGAATGTGGATGTAATTTATGTACCAATGGAGTGGCCGAATTCACACTGGGGTGGCGTTGTGATCGATTTGAAGAACAAGTCAGTCAGTATTCTAAATCCTTTAAAAAAAAGGAGGGGAGATGTTGACCGGCTATTAGCCCCAATAACCCATAGTATACTGTGGTTTCTTGACTATTTTGGATGCGTAGAAGGGAATGACAAAAATCGAAACACGCCGTTCACTTGGAGCCAAATGGGTGGGGTGTACCAGGCGGAATGTGTCGGGGACAGAGGACCGCTAGCAGCTAAATATCTTGAGGTGCATGCGTATGGGCAGGGTGCAGATACGATGGCTAGTGTGACTGATATATCATGTATTTTATGGTTTTATGACATGATATATGCTTTGGTTTTCGAGTCTTTTTTTCATATGTATTGAATCTTATTAGGTACAACCACGAGATGGACCCTGATGAGCACTTTGGAGCTTTTGGAGGCTTGAAGCTGAGCAAAACAACAAGGAGATGATTATTGCTGTCCATTGACAGGGGTCAAAAGTAACCCTAGAACTACTCTTTCAAATTAAAAGATCGATTGCAGTACTTAGGGTTCAAATCCACAAGAACTCTGTAAACTCACACAATAGAAGCACAAGTTCGAGTTAAGTTAGATCAATAAATAGAACGTAAATAAAGCAATGCAAATAAAAGTAAACAAGATGAACATGATTGAATTAAAGTTACTAAAACCGCTAGACCTAGGGACAATCATCGGGAATAATCAGAAATGTGAACTGGGCAGTTCTAAAATCAGATCTAAATTATTTGTTCGGTTCTTAAACTTGTAACACTAATATGATATCTCATCCAACTCTCGCTGCGACGACATCTATCATTGCACAGGACATTCCAGTCAAACCAGAGAGAGGTAGAAGTTGATCTACATATCATTGGAAAGATCTCTAACCAAGGACTGAGTAACAACAGCGATAGAGAGCTCGGGTTATAGTTTCGAGTAAGGGTTTTGTAGAGGACGTTCCAGTCAAACCTGAGAGAGTTAGAAGTTGATCTACATATCATTGGAAAGATCTCTCAACAAGGAAACCATAGCAACTGACGGCCTGAAAGTCCAAGGTATACTCCATTCTGAAATCATCTTCAAATTGGTGAAATATCATAGGTTTTTTATTCATAAAATCTTAGAAAAATACAAGATGGTATATACAAACCCATTACAGGAAGATATATCAAATCCTAATAATATTTTCAGCCGTTAGGTTTTCATAGACAGTCTTAACACAATTTTTATCTCTTATTCTTCCTCTCCACACTCCTCCATGGTATTTGGTTATCCAATCTAAATTTAGTTTTTGGTATAAGGGTTTTAATTTTAAGAATGGTTAATGATTTTACTAACACCGTTTGATTGATTTTAACATTGTTATATCTAACGATAGTGGTTTTAGACAAACTGGGTGGTAACTAAATATATTATTTTTAAACCTTCTTTTTGTGGCAAGTGTTATATTAATTATAACCATATCAAATTTATTTTTGTTCAACTAAAAAAATATCAAATGATGCTTATTTATTTTCTTTTTAGTGAAAGTATGTATTTATTTTATTTTATCTCCATATCTGATAGTAGGATTTTTCAATCCGGATTACCAAATAAACCTTAATACTTTCACTAAAAATATATTTAAGGTATCAAACCACGAGAAAGTACACTACTAACAATGCAAGTTCTATTTTAAGCTAAACACAATGTTATTTAATTATTCAAATGTAACAATTGCTTTAAGTAAACTAAGTGAATATAGATCACTTTTAAATTCAATAACTAAGGGAAGAGTCTTAGGGAAATGATAGATATGCAAGGGTGATCACTATTGTAGTTAATGGAGTTCAATCATAACTAATCTAATCAATCCATAGGCCATAAACACAGTTAACAACTGTAATTTACTCTCATGGTATAAGTATCTTCACTAATCAATCATCAAATAATAATTCTCATTATTCAATGATTTATCAATAAGCATTAAGGACAAGTTTATATGGCCACTAAACATCCTAGATAAATATTCTAATATGTAAGGAATGAATAGCATGTCATAATTTGGTTTGGGAATTTTAACAAACACTTTGTGGGCATGAAAATTTCTAAGGTCTAAACAAACTTGATCAAGGCTTATTTAGCATTAATAACACATATTAAGCATGAATAAAATACTAGCAATCCTAAACTCCATCAATCAATAAGTAATCATCATAATCTATCAAACCTCAAGGTTCTAAAATGACTAACTCATGATCATGTTAACACAAAGCAATGCATCAAATTCTTGGTTTAACATGATTAAGAGATGATAGATATGAAAGATTATAAACCAAACACACTCTTAAAACTCAATAGAATCAAGAATCATACAATGTATATAGAAATCTCTCAAGAGGCTTGATTGATGGTTTTCCCGCTGTGACTCATCGGGTGTGCTTGACCGCTGCAAATGACCTTGCAATTCCCCTGGAAGTCTCTGTCGGTCTGCTCTCACCGCTGTGGTTGACCGCTACACATGACATTCTGCCATTGGCCCGTCTTGGCCACTACAATTGACCGCTACACACATCCAGATCGTCAAACTCCATCTTTTGATCATTTTGCTTTTTGAAATGGCTTCTTAACCCCATTGTTCCTCAAAACCTACAATAGAAACATGCAAATGCAATCTATACTCTACTATGCATCTAAACTCTAATATGTTATGCAAATGTAATGATACTTGAATGAAAACCATGCTTTGAAATCTATAAAACACACAACATATTCATTTTCTGAGATTAAATTTTATATTTTATTATGTTATATATATTCTCCCCCCCCCCCAGTTTATGAGCTAACAAAACATATTTATGTAACAAAACAAAATAATAATAAATTAACTTTTACCTTGAAAATTTAGTGGGAAATGAGCAAGAGAGGCAATTCTAATTTCAAGAGATTTCTTGAGCACATCTCTCCTACTGTCTTAGTTAACTTTCATACTCAGATATTGTTTTTCAAACATGTTTTAGTTTATTTTTCTATTTATCTTATAAATAAACTCAAAAATATCCTTCTACTATGAAAATGAGTGCTTATAAACATAGCTCCAGTTTAAAATAAAATTATGATAGCGTTTTTGAAAAATGATCATTAGTGAATCTACTTTGAATTGTTTGAACATATCAAATATATTTTTATCTAAAAGATTGGACAATGCCTAAAAAATCACTCAAGACAGCCATGTAGAACTAATAGATGTATTCTTATGTTAGGAACTTAATTAAGCATCTACACACGTCCTATAAACTGTTCTCTTTTCTTTTGTAGTACAACCATGATGCTTATAGAATTTGTTTAGATGCTTAACTGAGCTTCTGACATAAGAGATATCTATTAGTTCATACATGGTTACTTTGAGTTATTTTTAGGCATTGTGCAATATTTTAGATAAAAGTATATGTGATATGTTAAAAAATTCAAATTAGATTCACCAATGAGCATATTCAGACAAATATATCATAGTTTTATTTTAGATCGGAACTATGTTCATATGCACTGCACTCATTTTCATATTGAAAGATGATTCTGATTTTATTTGTAAAATGAACAGAAAAAAAAATATGGTAGAAAAAAAAATATGGTAGAAAAAAAAATATGAGTATTAAATTTAACTACTATAGTAGAAATGTGCTCAAAAAATCTCTCGAAATTAGAATTGCCTATGTTGGTCATTTTCCCCTAATTTATTTAGGTAAAAGTTATCTTTTTGTTTTTGTTTTTACAGAGATATGTTTTTATAGCTTATAAATTGAGGGGAGGGGGAATATGAAAATATGAAGTTTAATCAAAGAAAACGATAAAATATGAAAGGAGATAAAAGAAAATAAATATATAATTTGACTAAAAATAAAAAAAATTAGTATCATTGGATATTTGATTCAGCCGCTGAAGCATGTCATCCTCCTTCATTGCAAGTTCCCTGAGGCGGTTTGTTCTTATCAGCTTCACTTTTCACAATTAGCAGACGGTGATTTCATGGCTTATTACAAAAACTGGTACGTTCTTCTCTATTCCAAAATGATTGTTACCCAATCTATCACTTACCATTTGGAAAAATGTCAATAAAATCGCAAATTTTCAAAATGAGATAATTTAATCATTAATTTTGGTGTAGGCCATTTAAAGCATCAATTTTCGTTGACTACATTTTTAATACATAAAACTATCGTTGATTAAGCCATTTAAATATATTGTTAAATCAGAACGGGAAAAATGTCAATAAAGTTAGGAACTTTCCCATTCGGATAAAACAATATGTCTAATTGGCTTGGTCAATGACAATTTCATGTATATAAATAGTAGTCAATGAAAGTTGATACTTTAAATAACCTATAACAAACAAGTTGATGACTAAAATAATCTCATTTTGAAAGTTCCCGCTTATAATGACATATTTTTCCTTACTATTTATGGCGTAAAAGAAATTAGCGGTTTCACACATTTATTACCTCCTCTACAACTCTGTTTTTTGGGCTATTGATAAAAATATGCGGGATATGATACTCATGCAGATATCAAAAGATGTGGAAGAATTCTTTTACAATTGTTCACTCATTGCTAACTGCTTTCAACCCATAGTTGTATATAAAGTATTGTCTAGTCTTTTTAATTTGTTTTGCCTAAGAAGTTCCTTGCTGTAATTTTTTTTTAATTAAAACATTTCAATTTTGGTAATACATATTCACATTCTTATAAAAAAATCTATCTTTTAGCCGGAAACTTAATGTATCATATTAGCATGCAAAAATGTTATTTGTTTTAAATTGTTTATTTGTTTAAAACATGGCTAGATATATAAATTATTTCTTTCTTAAATATGTTTTTTTTTTAACATGTCTTGATATTTTTTTTTATCTCATTGACATGTGTCATTATAAGCTACTATAATAATTCGAGTTACAATTTACAAGTAACTTGGTTTAAATAAAATAAAAACCTATTTTACTTTACTAGCCTCAAATCTTTTGACTCTTTACTCTAGCACATATAACTACACACCATGCATTTATAGAATTTTAGGGCTTTTAATTTTAAAATAGATGATGTCCATCACTCCATTCATCGAATATATTCTCCTGGTTTGGATAAAAGATGGCTCCACAAATGCATCCAATATATTCTCATGGTTTGGATAAAAGGTTGCTCCACAAATGTACACACCATATATATCCACAAGTCCGTTCTCTAAGGTTCTATATATACCTAATTTGTAAAGAAGAAAAAATACGAGGTTACACTCAGATTTTCATAGGTCATCGAAGGCCGTGTACAAAAACATTTTAGACTCCACCCGTAGCAAACTAGCCGATCTATTCACTATGGGCTCGCATCGTTTGCAGTCACCATTAACAGACCCATCCAAACTATTACTACTAGCCAATTGCTCATGGCCTCATGCTTCTCTATGGAGGGAGAAATTAATACACCAACTCAGGGCAGGTTATGAGGGAGTGTTACATGTGCAACTTCAAAGGGGCCCAAAATTGTTTCCCAGTTTTTTCTTATATATTAGGGCCCACATGACCAACTTGGTAACTAGCGTACATATTCTCAAAATATTCCTAAAATCCTTGTCTCTAAATTCATGAACGAAAAATTGTCCTTGCATCTGAGAAGGCTATTTTGTTGAGAATTTATTTTAATTGTAATTTTAATTACATATACTGGAATATTTCAAACTAATCACGGATTAGCTATACATGTTCTATGCTAATTGTTCATAAATTAGCCACGTGTTAAAAACAAGAAATATGTGCATGACTTAATCTCTATGAAAACAATTTATTGCTAATGTTCACGGATTAGCCACAGATTTTAAAGTGTAATAGCCAAAATTATATCCCCAAAATAGTCTAATATGTTTTATTTGCCCGTTGCATACCGATGAAATCGATAATACTTAGAACCTTAGAGAACGGACTTCCAAATGCATCACCTTACATATGAAACAACATGGAAGCATTTTTAAAAGACATTATATTTTGCTAATAACAATGTAGATGTGTAATTAAGATGTATCGATAAATCAAAATTTTAGCTACGTACATAATAATATATTGTTAAAAATGTGTCACTAAAAAAATACATATGCTTTCTGGTTTCCAAATGCTTTTATCTTAAGTATTTCAAACTGTGAATAAAACCATTTAGTTCAACCTTTAAATTCAACATTCTACCGACTGAAAAAATTGAATGTTGCGTGAATGAATAAAGTGAATACTAAACCACAAAACATAAAATCTATGAAAAATATCGATACAAAGTAATAATTTAGAAAACTAACAATACTATTTAGATAAATTAAAAATTTGAGATAGACAAGAATTGATTATGGTTAAGGAAGAGATAAGCTTGCTAAAATACTATAGAAACCATGATGTTTGTTCATCTAAGAAGACTCTCCACACTATCTAGTACATACATGGCCTAGCTTGATATCTAAACTACCTCATGTCTTTTTTTCTTTCTTTTTCCTTCTAAATTACAATTATAAATTTATAACTAATAGGAGACAGTCACGCAGCAGGAGCATAGTCGTAGCCGCCGTCATCATCGTCACCACCATTCTCAACATATGCCACTCGAGAACTATCCACAACATCTTCAACACACACCACGGAAGAAAGGTCAAAACTCTTGATGACCAAGTTTGCGACGAAAGACATCAATTTTTGTGTTTTGGTTGGCTATGAAAGTAGTCGAGAGATGAAAGCAATGAAGAGGTGTTAAGAGAGAGCCACAAAAATGTGGTGAGATTTAAATATTGATGTGAGTTTGGTGAATATAATAAGGGAAATTAGTGAGGCTTTTATAGATGGAAGTTAAAGGGAACACACAAGTGGTTAGCGCACTATGTGGTTGGGACTGCCTCGGTGGAGTTTGCGATTTGCTCATGTTGATGTGTGTTTGGCACAATATATTTTACTTTTCTCCTCACACGTGGGATTTTCTTATGACACATCATACGTTAAGTTAACTCGCTTGGTCCATTTATTCCTTTCTACTATGACATGTAAAGCATTGTCCTTTTTCACTAATATTCTTCCCCAAGCACCACTGATGTTTTTCCTTTAAGAGAGAGAAAGAGTTTTAGGGCTTTCATTTATGATTCTAGTGGCAACATTGTGCACTTCTATCTGAAATTTGGGGAACTCATTTCTTGTTACATGAACTTGAAAAGTATTGTTTTGTCAAAAACAAAACCAAAAAAACTTGAAAAGTTTTTCTTTTCTTTCCATAAACATGAGTTTTTCCATTATCCGAATAACATAAAAACTCAAGATCACAAGAGTTTTGTAACGAGCCACATAAATTTGAGTTCAAAACTTGAGGAATAAAACATAGGGAGGAGAAAAGAAATGATTCTTTACTAAGGGGGCTTATTCAATTCTGATATTTGTAAGGAATAGAAAATAGTCAAAAATACCTAGAGGACACAGATTCGAGTGACTCTTGAGAGAGAACGATATTACATGCTCTAGTCCCTAGTCTGAGGGATGTACATGTCTAGCTAGTATGCCAATATGAGGGAGCGGCAGATCCTAACACATAAATTAATAAAAATTTGTGGAGAAAGTATGCCAATATGAGGGAGCGGCAGATAATTAATATATCTTCACCCATTCAGAATAATTTGTAGAAAAAAACAATCGTAGTATAACGAATTGCAGTAATTACGCCAATAACCCAAACTAAACTTTTATCTCAGACTAATGGTTGGAAAAGACTTATGGCTCCCCTCCTGAAATATAATCCAACAAAAACTAGAGAACCGATCATTCTATTTCCAAAAACCAATGAAATGGCATGTATCCGGATGACGATGCTTCCTCCGGGAACTCGATTTCTTGCAATAATTTTAGGCCAACACCTTTCATTTTGCATTTTTATTAATTGTTAGGTTGTTTCCTATCTAAAACATTGAATACTAACGCCAATTTGAATGATCATACGAACCAAACAATCAAAGCAAAACTCTGAATTGTCAAAACCAAGAAACCTTTTTAGACGTTGTTGTCTTAAAATTTTTTTTAAAAAGTAGTACTTTGATCTAAAAAAAGTTTTTACGAGTTGAAGAAATTTAACAGTCAATTGAATTTTTTTTGTTAAAATTCAATTCAAAGCATTTGTCTCTAAAATAAGTAATCTAGTTTTAGATAGATCGAAGGTGTGAAAAAAATTTCCTAGGGCCAAGAGAATCTTCTAAAGAAATCATGTCTGAAACATTGGTGGGCATTCAAACATAACATTAATTATTGTCTTCTTGCAAGAGTGTGATTAGCTTAGAAACAACTGTGTAAAACACATGCATGACACATTTAACAAATTGATTTTTTCAACACCTAGGATTTGCTTAGGACGCATTAACGAAATCATATTTTGA
This sequence comes from Cardamine flexuosa, assembly GCA_963555745.1. Lineage (NCBI taxonomy): Eukaryota > Viridiplantae > Streptophyta > Magnoliopsida > Brassicales > Brassicaceae > Cardamine > Cardamine flexuosa. Next base: position 23,533,217 of record OY743214.1, on the reverse strand, counting down.
CCCAATACATGTAAAACAGCATCGCACTCAATAATAACAAAACGAAAGAAATAAAGATCTTTTGTTTAGTCCGTTTAGGGAATAATGCTTTATGTGAAAAGCAAAAAAAATGCGAAAAAATATTTAGGGGATACTTTCTGGTTAATTGGCAACAAGCCAACAACGTGTCAACAAAATAGTCAGTCTTATTAGAATTTATTATTAAGATAATTATCAAATGGGAAATTGTAGAAGACCAGTTTATTAGGTAACAACAAACATTAATTAATTTTTTTACACAATTTACTTTTTAACAACATCATAGTTACGTAGATACCTCTAATATGTATAGTGAACTATGAAGCCTAGGGGCTCATGCCTATTTCATAGAAAATAACGTGTGTCAGGACAAAATCTTCAACACATTCTCACACATTAAAGACAACCACATCACCAGCATATAAGTGAAACGTTAACATAAGAACTACCAAAGTTTTGTAATTTGAAAATAAAGGAGAATAGAGATACGTAAACGTCGCGATGATTTTATATCTATAATTATCTCTTTTTCATCCTCGTAAACCGGTAACAAAAAATTTAACTTTCTTCTTTCTTCACTATCTCCTCCAAAAAAAAACTGAAATCGCCTCTATTGTGCTGACTAGAACCGCTGCAATCGCAAGGCCGAGAACCTCATAAACCACTACGGTAAGCTTCAGACCATTGTTCTTTGTACTTCAGGTGTTCGTTGAACGAATTTCTTGTGAAGTTAGGCCCGCCTTGCAATGCTAACAGAAGTAAATAAGGTGGACTCGGGGTTATTGGCGTTGAGGAGGGTTAGAGGCCTTCCATAGGCTAGGGGGCGTTTGTCGCGGGGGCTGTGTGGTATGAGATCAAAGAACTGGTGTAGGATCAATGAGTTGTTATGGAATCTGCAAAATTAGATTTAGTTGACAAGATTAATTATTCCTGGTAGTGTTGTTACCCTAACCAACCCTAGGTTCGATTCGAGGGCGGACCCCCTTTTGATTTTAGATTTGCGGTGACACCTTTTCCGATAACCTAGATAAGTTTATTTGTTTCCGATAACAGTGTTATCCTATATAACAATATGTTTGATTAGAAGCAGTGAACCCCCTTTGAGTTCCGATTTTGTTCTGAAATTTTTTTGCCCTAACTAAATAAACGGTTATCGTGTTCGGTATTTAAGGTAAGCGGTCCCGGTAACCGTGTTACCCTTATTAACACTAGGATCTATTCGAGGGAGGGACCCCTTTGATTTTCGATGTTGTGGTCACACTTTTCTGGTCATACTAGATACGTTTAATTGGTCTGTTAATCGCGTTACCCGATCTAACATTATGTTTCATTTGAAGCAGCTCACCCCCTTAGATGTTAGTTGATGTTCTGAAACTTTTTTCGGTAATCGTGTTACCCTAACCAAACATTTTATTAGGGATTTAATACAAGCGTTGTATGATAAATCTGAATTTAGCAAGTATCAAAAATGTTACCCTCCCGTTAAGCATGGTTTCCCCCCAGCAGTTTGAATGTGTGCTAACTTGTCAGATACATAATTTGGTTCTTACTTCTCTGTACTTGCTATTCATACATGCTATCTGGTCTTATACGTTGGTATCAAAGAAGCAAGATACATCTTCAAACTTACCATCATTTTAGTCTCTCCAAAAGATCACCAATAATTAAACATTGGTTTGTAGACTAACTTTTATTTATAATTTTATGATGATGCGATTACAAAGTTAAGTTGGTAAACCAACAAATTAGTTAGCGATAACTATTTCTAATGTAAGCTTGTTAACAACTAAATTAGAGACTACAACTTTATTCAGCATCCGTCAGGCAAAAACATTACCACGTTGATAATATCTTATTTATCTCGGTAAGTAATCATTCGAATATGAAACTACGTAACTGAGTTGATAGATTGTTACCCGGTTACGAAATTCTTACCCGTCTGTTTTACACTTATATATCAATCCAAACATCACATACGGTAACTAAATATTTATACCGATTACATTACCTCTCCAAAATCTATTCAATCTAGCGTTGTATATCATTTTTTTATTATCTCTTTTATTAGACCCACACATTAAATGATCTCATATATTTAGGTAATATATCATACTCTAGCTTCTCATAGGGACGATTTGAGTATTATCAATTGTGCTTGGAGAGAGAACTAATTTTATATTTATTTATGTTATCTATTTAATTTTCTGGTCGTCCATGGTTATATATTTTGTTGACCCTTATCAAATGACTTAAGATAAAAGTAAGACTTGATTACCACACTAGAATAGCAAGCATGAGATCTAGACACACAATCTTCAACTGCTTTGAGTACTGGGTCTACGACTAAACTGTTATAGCTAAGTCCACTACTTGATAGCATCGTTTGTGAGTTCAGGTTAGGTTCTTACTTTTGGTGTCTTTGGGCTACTTAGCCATTATGTCATTAGGCTCAGTAAAACATTTTCATTCTCGTACTATTTCAATAGAAAACCCACTTAGCAAAAAAAGAGAAAAAAAAGAAGTAAGACTTGGATTTAACCCAAAAAAATGTGAGACTTATTGTATACATGTCAAAAAAATATTTATATATATATAGAATAACATGAGATATAGATAAAAAACCCAAAATGCTATAATTAAAAAGATAATTTTATAGTAAAATCAGGTTTGGTAATAAAATGGAAAAATCTATATTTAATTTTTTAAAGGTTTTTAGTATGTATATTTATAACAGATTAGCCCTGAATTAGTCATGAAATAGCAACGGATTAGCCCTGAATCAGCTGTGGCTATATATTTACCAACAAGTTTTCTCACAAATTAGAGAAATGAAAGAAGAAAAAATATATGATTAATTTCTGTCACTAAATTATCCACGAAAATAATTCATGGTTAGTTATCACGGATTAGCAATGGATTTTCCATGGATGAACTGATAATTTGCTTCTCAAATTGTGCTTGATAAGGAAATATTTGCTTACCCATCCGAAAAGCCCATGCCTAAAAAAGTAAAAAATTTACCACTCTCTAACTAAGTCCGATTTATCTCATCAAACAAAACCGTGTTGCTATTGTTAGACTAGTAAACAAGACAAACTGAAACATATTCTGAGCAGATCATAGATATTGGTGAACCAAAGAAAATAAAACAAATTATTACAGAACTTGGTGAATTAAATAAATGTGTGGATTCCCTTTAGACTAGATTAAAATTGTAAACTTTTCACATTTGGAAGGATACTAAACCACAAACACAAAAAATCTAAGACAATATATCCATACAAGTAAAAATTTAGGAAACTAAAAATATTATTTAGTAAAAATGAACGTTAAACTAAAATCGAAAATTAAGAGACAAAAAAGTGATTGTGGTTAAGGAAGAGATTTTGCTCCTACATTTATTGTTCATCCAAAAATACTCACCTCACTACACATTACATGGGCAAGCTATATATCTAAATTTCCTCATCATCTCTCTCCGTTTTCTTCCTAAATTACAATTATATACTAATAAGAGAACATCACGCAGCAGGAGCATAATCGTAGCCACTGTCATCGTCGTCACCACCATTCTCAACATATGCAGCTAGAGTACCATCCACCACATATTCAACACACACCGGGGAAGCACGGTCAAAAGTACTCTTGATGACCATGTGTTCAATGAATGACATCATTCTTTTTTCTTTTTGTTCTTTTTTTTAGGCTATATATGAAGAGATCTAAAGAGGGATCAACGGAGCCACAAGAAGTGTGATGAGTTTTTGGTATTGATGTGAGTTTGGTGAATAAAATAAGACAGATTAATGAGGATTTTATAGTAAAAGTTAAAGGTGATGCAAGTGGGGAACGCACTCTGTGGTCAAGGCTGTCTTGGTGGAGATTGAGATTTGCTCACGTTGCTGTGTGTTTGCCACAATAGACTTTACATATTTCCTTACAGGTAGGATTTGTTTACGACACATCAGACGTAAAGTTGACAAATCGGTCAATTTTTATTCCTTTTTAGTAACACATATAAAGCATTGTCCCTTTTCAATACTTTTCTCCCCTTATAATACTAAAAGTAACAATGGTCACTTCTATCTGAAATTTGGGGAAGTCATTTATATTTTTAATGGGGCATTTAAAGTTTCAACTTTCAAAATGTCATTTAAATATTTAAAATTTTTGCTAACTCGTAATTAAATAGCAAAATTTAGTTGAGTGGGACATTTGAGGCACGTTGTTAAATTAACGTTTACGATGTTAAAATTTCTGTTAGCAACTTTTGTTTAATCAAAACGACTTCGTTTCAGGTTTTATAAAAAATCATCAACTTCCAAATTGTGGACGTTTAAATCCTCAACTTTTTTAAAATGTCATGCCTAAGTTTTTGTTGACTTTATAATTAAATACTTAACTTATGTTGACTTTGCCATTTGAGCCATGACTTTAAATCCAGTGATAGAGCACGTTTACAATGTACAATTATATTTTGCAGCTTTTGTTTAATCAAAACGACAATGTTCGGACAATAATTTATCAATCACGTCATCGAGATCCAAACATAATGAAGGAGTATAAAATATTCTCAAACTAAAATCTGTATTTGGAGAAACATAATCCAACTAATTCTATGCCACCTTGAAACTCTAGAAAAATCCCATGGAATTCTCTAAAATCCCTAAATAGATTGAGCTTTTTAAGTGTTGTAGATAACTAATTAAATTTTAATTTGTAGCTAACTAATTAAATTTTATTTAATTTTCATTGGGAAGTCAAATAACCAATTCGATTATTTGACTTCCAAATGAATATTAACTAAAATAATTAGTTATCGCCAAAGCTTAACGCTTAAAGCGATAGCCGATAAAATAATGTTAAAAAAAATTAAATATATTTTTAATAACCGAATCAATTTCTTATACTAACCATTTCTTGTTTTAAAGCTTTAACATTTTTTATCGGTTATTGACTTCTCCAATGAATGTTATTTTATATTCTTTTATCGGTTACAAATTTTATTAATATTCATTGGAAAGTCAAATAACCTATAAAATAATGTTTTAAAGTTTGAGAAATAAAATCAATTATTTGAATTCCCAATGAATATTAAATAATATGTAATTAGTTATAAAAAATTAAAATTTAATTAGTTATCACCAACACATAAGAAACTCAATATCTTGAGAGATTTTAAAGAATTCTACAGGAATTTTCCAGAGATTTCTAGTGGCAAAGACTTCGTTGGATTAGTTTTTTGCAAAGGCAGGTTTAAATTTGAGAAGATTTTTTACTCTTTGATTATGATTGGACCTCGATGAAGTGAGCAAAAGTAGAAAGAGAAGATGAATGATAAATTGTTGTCCGAACATTGGTTATTTTGATTAAATGGAAGTTGCAAACATACAACTGTTCCTCGTAAACATGTTCCATCACTTTATTTAAAGTCATGCCTCAAATGACATAGTCAACAAAAGTTAAATATTTAATTATGAAGTCAACGAAAAATTAGGCATTTAAACAATATTTTTAAAATGTTGAGGATTTAAACGTTCACAATTTGAAAGTTGATGATTTTTTTTTAAAACCTAGAAACGAAGTAGTTTTGATTAATCGGAAGTTGCTAACATAAGGTTTAACGCCGTAAACGCCAATTTAACGACGTGCCTCAAATAGTCCAGTCAATGAAAGTTTGCTATTTAATTACGAGTCAACAAAAAACTTGACCATTTAAATAGCATTTTGAAAGTTCAGGCTTTAAACTTCTTCAATTTGAAAGTTCAGGCTATTTGTTTTACATTTTTCTCTATTTTTAGTTCAACTTAAAAACTATAACTATTTTCTTATAGGGAAAAATGTCGAAAAAGCAAGAACTTTCAAAATACCCATTTAAATCCAAAACTTTTTGTTGATTTTCAAATTAAATAAGAAACTTTGGTTGACTTGACTATATCGGACATGTTGTTAAGTTTCCGTTAACAAAACAATAACATTGTCAACTTTCTGTTAGCAGTCTCCGCTAGAACCAAAACGACGTTATGTCTTTTCAAAATAAAAAGGAAACTCTAAGTCCAAGGGGATTCAAACTGCTGACCTTTTGAAGGTAAAACTAACCCTCATCTATTAGGCCACAATAACACTTTTTCATTATAGCAAACAATATGTATATATATAGAAGCCACTAATTTAAAATAACAAAACTAAATAAAATGATATATATATATATACACACACACATAATTAATCAAAAATAGCAAAACTAATAATAACCATTGAGCCATGATAACATTTTTTAGTTATGTTATTAAAAACTATTTTGGTGGGGATTTTGTTGTAAATATATACATAATTAATTAAAAATAAGAAAACTAGTAGTAATTGTCGATGCCTTTCTCCTTTGCACGTGGAATTAGAAGCGCTCATTTGAGCAATGTCCAGTCTTATAACAAAACAGAAGAAAGAAGTAGGATTTGCAACAGACTCCTCCGAGCTAGTGAAGATGGTGGCTACACCGACGAATTGGCCTGCTTTTATGACGCACCTTGAAGATCTTGAGAGATCCAAAATATTTTTTTTTTCGCTTTCTTTCATTTCTCGTAATTTAAATTCAAAAGCGGATAAGTTGGCACGGAGTGCCAGAACTTTATCCAGATTTTATTATTCATGTAAACTCTGTACCGCCGGTTTGGATCACTGAACCGTTTTAGCTAATATATAACTGTTGACAAAAAAAAAACAAAAACTGTCGAGCCACTATAATATTTTTAATTTTAATTTATTTTAATTTATTTTAATTTATTTTGCTGAGGATTATATATATATTAATGAAAATAATAAAACAAAAAAAAATATGGATTAGTAAAAAATTGTTATAGATTAAAAATAATAAAACTAATAGTAACATTTGAGCCACGATAACACTTTTTTGTTTTGTTATTTAAAATTTGTTTGGTGGGTATTTTGTTATATATATGTACAATTAATTAAAAACAGCAAAAAAAAAAAGTGGATTAATTAAAAATGTTAACAATACATATATATATATATATATGCATGTAAATAATTTTAAAAAGAATCAACATTATAATAAAACAGTGTCTTTCCTGAGATGACACATCAGTTTTTTTGTGAATTGTGGTGTTGACATGTCATTAAATGAAAAAAAATTAAACTTCCAATCAAATTATTTTATTAATACACATAAGTAAACACATCTAATTTTTGGAACACTATAAATAATGCCACATCAATTAATGAAAAATGGTGTAAACCAATCAAATTATTTTAATTATACACACAAGATAATAACAATAATATTTTGTTTTTACCATAAATAAATTAATAAAAAGTTCTAAACTAATCATATCATTTTAATTATACACATCATATAATATTTATTTTTTACCATGGATAAATGAATGAAAAGATTTCTAAACAAATCAAATCATTTTTATATACAGATTAATATAATATCTATTATTTACAGTGAATAAAGGTACATCTGTTGATTAGCTTTTTTTTTTAACCGACTTAATCGAGTCTCATGTCGTTGATTAGCATTGGTTTTAAGTTTTCTTAAGTTATTCTTTTTGGTTGAATTGAGTTAAGAGCTTGGATTTTCTTCAATATGTGTTTTGATAAAAAAAGTTGTAGAATTTTCAGGCAGATATTTAAGAATTCGAGTTCTTGGATTTGAGGGTTCTTTAATTATGGTATCCTTAAATTGTTTTGAATATCTAGAGTTTGTTCAATAATGTATATCCATAATTATCAACTCTCCGAATATTTCCTTCATGAATGAAACTTTTGGGAATTGCAAATGAATATTTTCCCAAGAATGAAAGCTAAATTAAAAACTTGAAAAAATATTTTTTGATATGTTAGATACGAATAAGGAAGCTAACTAATGGAGAATGTTAAGACAATAATGGGTGAAGAAGAATGAGAATGATAAGAGAAAAGGGTTATCGGGGAAGAGTACTTACATTTCATGTGGAAAATAAATAAAAAATTATTGTTGTGAAACTTATTTTGTGGTCTAAAACTTGATAGTATCTTTAGTGATACAAAGTAAGTGATGAGTTTTGCGCATAAAACATCCACTAAAGTTTGCTTGTTATTTATTGAATTTTTAAAAAAATTCTAGTGCCTAAAATGTATTTGTACACATAATATTTAAAAGTTTAGATAAAAATGAGAGTTTTAAGTGAAATGTAAATTATTAACTATTTTCTGATGATTCGCAGGATAAATTATTAACAAATTTGCTAATAATTTTATTTTGATATATTAAAAAAACACATGTTATACTAATAAATTAATAACTCATTAAATTAAAGAAAATAAAATAAAAATATACATAAATAAAAGAACCCGGGGACGTAGCCCGGGTATTTATCTAGTTAATAATAAATGTTGAGTCACAATAAAATTTTATTTAGTTTTGCTATTTTAAATTAATTGTTTATATATATATATACATTTTGTTTCCTGTAATACCAAAGAATTACCACGGTTCAATGGAAGAGTGTTCTTTATAACTTCAAAAGGTCAGCAGTTTGAATTCTCATGGACTTTTTTTTTTATATAAATAAAATGATGTTGTTTTGGTTTTAAGGAGATTGCTAACGGAAATTTGACCCTGTGATTGTCTTGTTAACGGAAACTTAACGACATGCCTGAAATGGCCAAGTCAACAAAAGTTTCTTATTTAATTTGAATGTCAACAAAATGTTTGAGATTTAAATGGTATTTTGAAAGTTCTTAATTATAACGTCCAATTTTAAAAGTTTATGATTTTTAAAACATTTTTCTCTTTTCTTATATGGCTACTAATAACTATACATATATGCATCTACCTTGTGACCTAGTCTGTTCACAAACTATACGTTTTTGTCAACCATCCATAATTCATAACTGAATTTTATACATGGTTCCTTGTTTTGCGAATACTACTCTTTCTCAATTGAGCATAGGAGACAAGACGGGTCGCAAGTGATGCCCCATTTCGGTTGAGGGTGGACTGTGGACATAAACAAAATCCATGCATGGGAATTGCAAGTCTATGTAAAAGCTGATGATCCCAAGTCACTGAGGAGAAATTGGTCTTAATCGATCCAAAACAATGAAGTCCTTCGACAAACACTCTTGCTCAGCTTAACTTGTCGTAAAGATCTGTCTATACAATTGCAAAAACAAAAACCAAAGAAATTCAGTTTCACTTAAAGAAAAACTGACAAGATGTAAACTAAAACCTAACGTATTCCAACAAAACCTATAAAATTCTAATTTATTTAGCGAAAACTAAAACCTACAGTATTTCAAAGAAACAAATAAAATTCCAACTTGTTTAGCGAAGCAAATATTAGAGGAGCAAGATGTGTATCTTACGGATCAAGTAATGTAAACGGTTAAAGTCTTTATGAAGTGAAGCCCGTGAAAAAGAATAATACTCTCTAGATCTTAACATTCTCTAAACCCACCCCATAGAACTTAACATGGTATCAGAGATTGTTTGTTGACCTAATTAGGATAGTCTAAAAAGGGTTTATTACCGGTCCTAAAGTAGGATTCGGTTCGAGAAGAGCTGATAAGAGCCATCATCTCGAGAGGGTATGTTAATATCCTACATCGATTATAAAAATAGTTTAGCTCTAAATATAAGGGATATATCAGTCTACTCATAGAACTTAACAAAAAATAAAATCCAAACATATTTAATCAAACTAAATAAAATTCCAACATATTACAACAGTCTACAAAAACTCAACCTTTATAATAAAAATAAAAATACTTGACTGCAAAAAACTCTCTCTATAATGCTGCTTCTGCATCGATCCACCTAGAATTTCAAAGTCTTGATTTCCCCCCCCCCCCCCCCCCCCCATATATTATCATATTTTGATTGCCCAATAGTCTAATACCAAGTTAACCCGAACCCAAAACCCAACTTTACCTGGTTTATCCCCAAATCGATTACATGGTTTGTTCTTCTTTTTTTTTTAAGTGAATTTAAAATTTATTCAAACCAAAAAACTTTGTTTACATCAAGTGTTTCATCTAATCAAATTTTTAGAAAAAGGAGATTGATACAAATCTATTGCAGTGTAATCGAATGGTTTGTTCTTCACTTCAGTGACAGAAAGCTTCATGGAGATTCAGAGACGGAGCTTAAAATCTATGGCGGTACTTCATCTCTGTCGCGATAGAGAGAGAGATAGAGGTCGCGATACAGAGAGCAAGAGAGCTTTAGAGAGAGATCGATAAGGAACTTCACGACAACTGAGAGATCGAGAGCTTGAAACACATAGAGCAAGAGAGCTTCAGAGATTCAGAGAGACAAAGAGCTTTGGTTTATGCTTCTTCTTTTTTTGGTGACACAGAGTAATCGCAGAGAGCTTCAGAGAGAAAATATCTTATAACTCAATCAATACAAAGAAAAATTTCTTTTAATTGTCAATGTTGCTTCCAAATGGTTACTTTTTTTGTAATTTTGTCAAAAAATTTTATTTCTTGTCTCTTGTTTACGCTCTTTGATGATCTATTGAATGAGCTTTTCAACAAGTATAAAGATGAATGTAATATGATTTCAACAAAATGTTTTAAGTCCACACGAGTAGATTCTCCACTGATGTTGTTTTGTTTAAGAGGAACAGGTCTGTTGTGTTGTGTATTAGATTGAAGTGAATGGAGAGAATAAGCTTTACACATTATTATTCAACTACTTCTCCTCTTACATTTGAGGTAAAAGAAACAATCTCCAACAATAATTCTTAGACGAGTTAATCAAACTTTATTTGTTATGATTTTGTAACTCTGATTCATTGATTTGTTATCTGGAAAATGAAAAACTAGAGTTTGTAATGTCCAAACAATTTCTTCTCTTTACTATTCAATTTTCTCCATAGCCATTTTCAAGAAATGCAAATCATCAGATCCTATGACACATTTCTCAACATAGGGAAATTGAAATAGAAATAATGTAATTTAGCTATCACGACAAGAAAACGTTTGATTACCATCAAACTTTTACGACAAAACATATCGTCGTAAATTAGAGTCGGTGTTACGACGGATTTTACAATCGTCGTAACATCGTTGTAAAATTGCATCAAAATATTTCATCGTAAACTGGTTGTACTTTGCCCTCCGATTTGGAAAAATCGCCGTAAATCCGATGTTAAATTACAACCAATTACGACAAAGAGAAATTAGGTGAAAACGTTCTACACCATAATCTATCATGTCTTACGACACTTTCTGAAAAGTCCCCCCTTAAAAAACACATCTTATTTCGTCTCATATTTGTGGCCAACCACCTACCAATCAACCATGAATATTTCTCAGATTATCTTCTTTGAGTCCCTCCTTCTACACCTTCACACATCGGTGGTGGAGTAACTGTCAACGTAGTTCATCATGTTTCCATGGGATCATGTGAGAGTTTGGACGGTTAGAGAATACCATGATAGGTGCTAGATCAATACAATGATGAATGTCTCATAAGGGTGGTTGCCCCATGGAAATCTGGAAATGCGTCAACAAACTGTGCTACCAAACTCTGAAAGCATGTGGCACAACTAGAGACGTCGTAGGCGTTGTGCATTTAAGAACAAGGGCAAAAGTGACACTCACCTCTTGCATTTCTTCACACAACTGTGAATTCAAGCTAAGAAGCACGTGCTTAGGACTCGTAGCAGCCTGAAGGACCGGTTGTTGAGCCTTAGCAGCTTTGGTAACATCTATAGTTTCTTCATATGGAAGAAGTATACTAAAGTTTTTGGCTTTAATAATAAAGTTTTGGGTGTTAGAAACTCCATCAAGAATTTTGTTTCGGTTGTATTGCTAAGGGCGGCCAAGGAGCAGATACAATGCACCCATCAGATTAACATCACAACAAATCAAATCTCTGTAATCCGAGCCTATTTAGAATGTCACACGATAGTGTTTTGAGTTTACTTCAACATTTGTCTTAAATGTCAACTCGCTTGGAAATCACTTCGACATTTTTCTTAATGTCTTCTTCAACAAGCCACACAAAACTTGATCGGCAAGTTTAGAACATGTCTTAGCATGAAAGCTTCTTTTTCCATCTTGCTCAACAAGCTTCTTCCAACTTGTTTAACAAGCTTTTTAAATCTGGTTTGGTCGACAAGCTTTCCTCCGGCTTGCTCAGCAAGTTTCCTCCTACTTGCTCACCAAGTTTCCTTCTCCGGCTTGGTTGGCAAGTTTACTTCTCCGGCTTCTCGGTACTTGGAAATGTAGCTCACGGTTGCCAAAACCACTCTGAAAAATCCAGTCCTTCTCGGACATTTCGTTACTTGAATTAACCTCAACTTTATTTTCCTTGTTTATCATGAGGTTACTTCTTTTCTTAATGATCATATCCTTAGCAAGGACGATGTTCATTACAACGGCTCTATTAGATAGTTTTTTTTCTCTCAAGAAATAACGGTCTCTGAATATAGTAACTGCTAGTTAAATAAATGATTATGATTTTGTTTGTATTTGGCAGTCTTGATGGGAAATATATACAAATGACCAAAGATCATCGAGTAGCTAACTTTACAGAGAAAACAATATTCCAAGAGGCATGACTACCGTTGAGAGATGAAGAGACTCAGATCTTCGGTGATCCAAGTCTCAATCTCTCAAGGGTAGTCCTGCCTCTAGGAATATTGTTTTCTCTGTCAAGGTAGCCACTCGATGATCTTTGGTCATTTGTATATATCTCCCATCTAAGACTACCAAATGAAAACAAAATCGTAATCAGTTAAATTAATAATTAGAGGCTACGATATGCGTAGACCGTTATTTCCGTAGAAAAAAATAACTATCTGATGTTAATTCAGATTTATATCAAAAATTTTTTAAAAAATATGAAGTGTTATCATCCACCTTGCTTCCTTGTTGTAAATTTTGCAGTCGCGTGTACATGGTGCATGAGTAATTTAAGGAGGAAAATCTTTCCGTAAATCTCGTTTGAACTTTTCTCACGATGCCATAGTTTCCTGCACGAGCTCATTTCTCCTTAACATGTTACCACTAAGCCGATGCTCTTTATTTAAAATGTTTTGCTACAAACAGCACACACATGTCATTTGGTACTTGTCTAAAGGTCAAGATCTCTTCAACAAAACTAATCCTATCCAATAGTTCCTCTTGTTGTAACCCACCTTGAAATTCCGGGAGATCAAGCTGGAAACCGAATCCCACTGGGATTGTTAACCTTAGAAACCGTGATTACATCTCGTAGCTGTTGATGAATCATATGCTCTTGCTGTTTTGCAAAATAGTTGTTAACATCGAGATCTTCATCCACGAAAACTGGATCAACTTGTCGAGGGTGAATGTGTTCGTGTCGATCGGCTTGAAGCACTCAAGGCTGATTTGATATAGATTTTGCAACGAGTGTCATTTCAGGCAGCTCATCACCTTGCTCGTCCATTTGTTGGTGCAGGTTCTTCTTGGGCATCATGATAGAATCATTTGGTCTCTAATACCATTTGTTGTAGCGACTAACACATAGGTAGTCGAGACTTCACGCTTTGAAGTTAGCATGAGAAAACTTGATGCTAAGAACTCAAAGTATCTTCTAGAACTAAGAGATCGAAGACTTGAAGAATGAGAAGAAATTCTTGTTATATTCATTGAAAAGTCAAACAAGAATGAAGTATGCGATCACATACTTATACATAAATGAAGATGATATGGACGAAGCTAAAACTAGCTGAGACGATGACAAAAATCTTAAATTTTCTTTATCTTCTAAAATAAAAGTAATAAAGAAACAGATTATCCTAAAATAATAAAAAGTCCAACAACAAATCAAATGAACTCTCAAACTAGATATGATACAGTACATCATTAGGTAATAATTTAGCTAGCTGGACCTCAAAATCAAGATATCCGAATTCAGATCCATTTTGACTAATCCAAAATTTTACTATCAAAATCTATCCAAATATCTTTTTTTCAGACAGAATGGATTTTTTAATTAATCCACCCCTAGGTAGTAGTGATAGGGAAAGATAAGGAAATCTACAAATATATGTACAACCGTTTTTTTCTAATCTAAAACATGTATGATTTTATAAAATCAACTTTTTTGTATCCAAAAATTCATTCTCGAGAACGAACTATCAAATGTATCATCTATTTCAATACAACAATTAAGAGAAAGATCCAAAACTTTTCCGATACCCAACTTGTTTTCGCTACTAAATTTACTTAATAAAAAAAACATGCTTACGTTTATCTTATCTAAATCATGTGCTTCAAATACGATAAATGTTTGGAAAGCGATATTCAGTTTCAAAATCACCAAGAAATAAACTCAGTATATATGATTAAATATATATAAACACTTACCAGTAAAGAAGATTAAGATGACGATGAAGCTGCTAGTAATTTGGATCCAACTGCTTCATCATTGATGGATCTTGAACTGCCGACTAAGAATGAAAAAAAATCTACATGGGACTACTAATGATATATATAGCAGACAAATTAGGGCTTTTGTTTAACTGAAATGAAACAACATCGTTTTTGTTTAACTGAAATGAAACGTCATCATTTTTTTTAAACTGAAATGAAACGACATCGTTTTAAATAATACGTTGAAATAATATTAATGATTACTATTAATAAAACCTCAACTAAATATATTATAATGTTTTTTTTCTGTAACAAATTAAAATGTTTGGAAGTCACACAAGACTCCAAAAACAAATTAAAACCAGATCCTTAATTGGAATGGGTTTGATCATCATCTTTTATTGCTTAAAACTGAAGTTAAACAAATCAGATATGATAACTGAAGTAGGAAATTTCATCAAGTGGTTAAGATCATGTGCACAGAGAGTTTCTCACAAAAGTATCTCATCAACAAAGTTTAGAGTCTCTCAAAATCTCTAAAGTGAGAGACTCTCAATTCCTCCAGACTTTTAACCTCTTGACATTTCCTTCCCCCATACTGTCACATTTAGTCACTTTAACACCCAAACTTTTATATGTTATAAAGAAAGATTGGGTTTTCCATAGTATGATTAGTTTTTCCACGACATAACTTTCAAGTATCTTTTTTTTCTCATAAACAAAACCAAATTTTTCATCATTTGTTTCTCAAAGACAAAATTAACGTGTTCACTATTTATCTCTTGTGGACGAAATTATCAAGTCTCTTATGAACGAAATCAACTTGTCCACCAGTATTAGCATGTCTATTGTGGGTGAAATCAACTTGTCCACCATCGGTAATTTTTTTTGATTACTTGTATTTTTTGTGTGTGGACGACAAATGATGGTATGGTTGGATAGGTTCAAAAATCCGAGTGAAATCCTTTAAATCCTTTAAGAATTGAAGAAGTTGTGAAGTTTTGATTAATTTAAAAAATACAAAATCACTCAATTTTTGTCTATATTGTTTACTGTTTAAAGTAACAAATTAAATCAAATTATTTTAGAAAAAAATAAATTAAAATATATTAAATATTCTAATTTTTCTTTTTTGACAAATAGCATATCATCTTGTAATTCCAATTGTACAATGGATCCAACTTTTACATAATTGATTTTAAACATACAATTCCAAATTTTATATTGGAGCCAAATTAAAAACGTTCGTGAGTCTTTTTATTCTTATGTAATCTTAATAAAATTAGTTTCTAATTCCTTCTACTACTTTAAATTATGATTTGAGTATGTCTTTTTTTAAATGATGAGAATGAGTTTTTGTTTGATTTAAACAAAATCCACCGACAGAAACAAGATTTAACAATGACGATGGAGATTTTCAACTTGTTCCAGGTATTTTTTTATTAGTCTTCTTTAAAAAATAAATCATTTTTCCTTTTAGATAAAACTGGAGTTACTTTGTAGCCGTAATCTCACCAAGATGAGTAAGACACGTTTTTTTTTTTTTGCATAATAAAACTGGAGCTTACTGCTTTGATTATTCTGTTCGTACTTTTTCTCTTTTTGTTACCCTTAATTATTTCACGTTCTAGTATTCTTTGCTTGAGGATAGTTTCTAATTGTTTTGATATTCCAGTTATTTACCAATTCTAAAATTAGTTAAGCTTGTTGTTTACAAAGTTTAGAGTCATGACTCTGATAAAAGGATTTTGCAATCCACAAGGTTATCAAATAACCTTAATGCCAATAGCATAAAAGGATATCGATCCACAAGGAGAATAGAATAACACATTAAGATTATGATTGTAACTTCAATCTAAGCAAACAAGTTGTTCGTTGATTTGTAACTCTAATTGTAAAGCAAACTATCAAGTAAAAGCTCAAAACCGTTTTTAGTAAATAAGATGATAAAAAATGAACTTTAGGGTTGAGTAGAGATTCAAAACAAGTGATAAATGACTATGGAGTATTAGTTCTTTCATTGCCACATTGTCCTTAGGCTTAAGAACCTCAATTTAATGCTATCCACTATCATGGTATAACATCTTCTTTAATCACTTGATAATCAGCAACTATCGTTGGCTTCAAGTGATCAAAGAGCATTAATAACAAGTCTAACAACCATTTAGCAACTAAATCAGCTATTATCATAGGCTAAGTGAGCTAAACACTTGATAAATCTGATCCGGCATTTCATCAAACACTAGGTGGGCATTGATGAGCCTAAGTCTAAATCAACATGATCAAGGCTAATCTAGCAAGCTTAACATCTATTAAGTAAGGATGTAACATAATCTATACCTAAACTCCATAAATCATTCATCATTCATCCTAATCTACTCAACCCACGAGCACTAATGGACTTCTCACAGATATACATGAAACCACAAAGAAAAGCTTGGTTAATCATCATTTGATGTGAATAGGAAACAAGATTTAAATAGATACCAAAAGATTCAAACTTAAAAGAGAAATATTCATACAATGATCTCAAGAAAATCTCTAAGTTCTTCTTAAGATCTTTTTCTAAAAACAAATTACAAGATAATCATCTAATTAGGATTTTTCCTTTTTTATAGTCCACAAACTTGGACTGGTTTAATTTCCTCAAAATCTGGTTCAAATCCGGTTCAGGCAAATAGATTGAGTTTCTAGGTTCGCCATCGGTCATGCTTGGTCGATGGGTTTGGTCGATGGGATGTCATCGGTCTGATTTGGTCGATGAAACTGTCCATGTAATCCTCCGGGTGTTGAACTTGGGATCTCCATCGGTCATGCTAGACCCATGAGACTGGTCGATGAGCACGGTAGATTCGCCAAACTTCATCTTTTGATCCTTTTCCTCTTGGTATTGGCTCCTTAACTCCACTCCTTGCTAAAACCTACAAAAGAGATGTGCAAATGAAAACTATGCACCTAAAGTCTAAAATGCTATGCAAATGCAAGGAAAAAGGGATCAAAACCATGCTTTAAAACTCAAGAAAACACAACATATCAATTCCCCCAAACTTACTTCTTGCTTGTCCTCAAGCAAGTAACAAATCAATGGGAGAAAGGTTTGAAGGTGGGGATTCATATTCAAGAGAATACTCAACAAGCTACCAACACCATACAACAAGATAATCATTTAAGCCAAAGCACCAAGCAACACATATCTCAACTTCTTTTTCTTCTCTCTTTTGAAAGCATAACTCTACTTATTTCCTTTTTCTCTCTTGAAAACCTTAAACTCTTTTTCAAAATCCTCTAAAGAAATCCATTTTCTTATTACAACATGACTCTATTAATCTTCTTTTCATCATCTTTGGCTTCCTCATTCTTTTCTCTTCATTTTTTTTTCTTATCTTATCTGTTTTTTTTTATGAGGAAGCTTTCAAGGTTCATTCAATTTCTTAGAGTCTAGACTATTTCTCAACATTAGGATTCCCTTCGAGTTTTACTTCTTTCCTTAACCTTCACTTTCTTTTCAAAACACCATTACCAAGCATGTAAACCACTTAATACTCTACTCATTTGTCGATTCTGCACTTAGATGCTAGCCATTAATGTTCTAGCTCCTAATAATAGAGGTCAAGCGTTGTCGTCACTAATACTCTCAAGATTTTGCCAATGTAAACATTATCAATAAAAGGCCTCACACACACAAGAAAGTATCAATGGTCGGAATGAAGACTTGGGTTTTGGGTGTGGAACTATCTTAATGATGAAGATAGCTACTTGAGTTAACAAAGGGTGATAAAGTGAATAAGATAACTCAAGTATTTTAAGTGACCATGAAAGCGCATTTCGAGCCCCTAAGCGAGATAATTAAGTTTCATTTTAGGTTCCACTTAGATAGAGTTGAAAGCAAGCTAGCACGTCTTAATCAAGAGACTATCTTTCAAGTTGAAGAGATCAAAGAGTTAATGATTCAAGCCTTTCAAGATCAATCAATTGTTACAAGGAAATTATCAAGGTGATCATGTCTTAAGCTAAGAGTTCCTCAAGGTGTTTTAATCATTATCCCCTATGCAAATGTAAATGCAAACTATATGCTTCTAAGACTCAATCCTAATGGCAAAATAAGATGCAAAATTACATGAAAAATATTTTTGGTTTATTTTTTTCGATTTTTAATTTTTTTTTTCTTGAAAACATAGCTATTCACAATGCAAAACTCAATGAGAAGAAAATCAAAAGAGAAAACAATATTAGACACTATGTCTCTCCCCCAAACTTATTTCGCACCGACCCGGTGAGAATAAACTTAGAGAAGAAACACAAAATACACAAAAGCAAGCAAAAAGAAAACTAAATATGTACAAAGGAAATGGAGTGGTACCGAGTACCATGTTTCAGATCCGAATGAGTAGGACTCGTTTCTAGAGGTTGGAGCCGGTGGTGTGGGTGAACGAGTGGCTCTCCTCTTCCTTCTTCTTTGGCGCGGCTCAAAAGATGAAGCGCGTGCCGGTTCTTGTCCTCCTCTACTGGATCAGGTACCCCGTGAAATGAATGTCGCATCCCCGCGTCATCATCCATAAAGTCCACAATGTTCTCTTCCATTCCGTGCTCCTCATCCTCTTGTTGTTCCATACCCGCATCAACACATCATCACGATGTGAACTAGAGCACCCTCCAGCTGAGAGCTTCCCTGTGAGACTCTTCACTTCTTTGGTCAAAGACTTCACTTGCTTTACTACTTTCTTGAGTTACCTATATTGCCATTTCACAATCTTTTGAAGCAAGTTGATATGAGTGTGGGCGGCTTGTAGCGCGGTTTGGCTTGCGGGTATTGGTTCAGCCCAAGGTTGGAAATCATATCGCGATATTCCGTAAACATAATTATGGGGCGGTGGTGAGCTTGCAGCTCCTTCCGTAGCAGCCGGTGGTGCTTGGTTCGACGTTGTTCCCATGCTCTTCTCAATTCTAAGCAGCGTCCCATCTCTTGATTCGTCATAGTGTATCTCATCGGCGATGGGTGAAACGGACATTCTCTTCGATAGAGAGAGACGTTTATGGGGAGTTTGGTAGCAAGAACTTCATTTCATCCTTCCTTGCGCGGTTGTACTTGTAACAACATGAAGTTCCAAGAGACCCACATAGGTAATGGGTTCGGTTGAGGTAGTACTTGTCTATCCTCAAAGTGCTTAGCCTCTCGTCGGTTAACTCAATCCTTTTTGCAATGAAGAGCGGAGTCAACAAACCTCCCAAGCTTACTTGGGGCGCCTTATCCGAGCTGGTCACGATCCAATCTTGAGTGTAGAAGACATGATGAACAAACATTCCTACCATACTCACATCTTTCCGGTTTGCTCTAATCCCATCTCTGCAGTTTAGGAACTTGAGAAAAGGCGCAAGTCCTACCATAAGAAGCTTCATGTATCCCTCTCTAATGTGTCCCATCTCTTTCCTAGGTTTCCATGTGTGAGCGATAGCTTTGTGAACATATCTAATCACGGGGTTTTGGATGTTCCCGGATTTAGTCGCGCCCCTATCGTAGGTTCTCGTTCCTATCGTGTTCCATACAAAAATTGATTGCGCAACCGACTTGGTCATGGTTAGATGCAATCCTCTCGGGAGACCATATATCTCACTCAACTCCTCATGCGTGACCTTGTACTTCCTCCTATTGATCATAAACTCAATGTAACCCACATTATCCCATTCATAATCCCAAGGCTTGTTCCTTTGAGCTCTAAAAGTGATGAGAAAATCTTTAGTGAGATCCACATAGGTGTCAAAAACTAGGCTCATAAACTTGGTAAGCCCCATGTTCTTGAAAATTGCCTCAACATCCTCTCGTAGTCCCACTTCACTAAGGAATTCCATATCCGGATAGCGTGTGGCGACCCAAGTGAGTTTCTGTTCCTTCTTCTTTTGGTTGATTCTAGCTCTCCTTTGAGCTTGTGTGAAGTTCTCATGAATTGGTTCCTCAACACTCTTATCTTTCTTCTTCCCTTTTCCCGGTTTACTCGGAGCTCTATCATCATCACTTTCACTTCCACTATTCCCTTGGTCATAATGATCCTCAACAACCTCTTTTCCTTTCCTAGACTTAGCCCGAGATGCGGAAGCTTGAGCCTTTCCCTTTGCTTGACCTTTCTTAGTCACACCATCACTTTATTTCCTTTGAATTACCATTGTTACCTATAAGCCAATTTCATCATTCAAAACCATAATTAGTATAAATCATTGAAGAAAAGGTTTTATAATGATTAAAACTCATAGACAATGGAGAGCATATTCAATAAATAAGATGACAATCAAGCAAAACGAATTGGTTCTTATGTGTTTTAGTTGATTTTATGTTTTGAACAAAAATTCAACAAAATTTCTCATAAATCATTACAAAACGTTTTTGATCTTAGTAATCTTCTAGGAATTCTCTTATCATACCATTATCTATCTATTCAAACCACAATCTTCAATTTTCCCTAAAATTTTTGGTTTTAAGTCTTGTGAACCCTAGAATTTGAAATTTTCAAAATTTCATCAATCATTCAACAAATTCAAGCAAGCAATAGCTATGTTGAGTAAAGAATATTAGTTTACTCATCTATAAGGGCGATTTGTGCCCTTGATTAACTACAAATCGAAAATATAAAGATTACCCAAATACATAGAGAATTTCCAATTTATTACCTCAAATTCGTATGGTTAAATGCAAGAGATGAAAGCTGAAGCAGGTATTACTCAATAGGCGAAGCAAAAACTTGAATTTAGCAATTGAAATCAACTAAAATGGATGAGAATTGAGAGAGTTCTAGTGATTTTGGTGTTTGAAATTGATGAAAATGAGAAAAATTTGGGGAAGAAGATGATGAAATCGCTATTTGGGAAGATGATGGGAGTAAACCGGTTCAAAAATCGTGTTGGTTCATTTAATGTAAACCGCTTTAGACCAAAAATCGATTTGAGAAAACTTACCTGGGTTCGCCATCGGTCTGTCCTGACCGATGGGATCTCATCGATCATGTCTGATTGATGAGAATGTTAGTATGATCCTGACCGATAGGAATGACCAATATGCACAGAAGATTCCATCGGTCTGTCTTGACTGATGGAAATGATCGATGGAGCCATCGATCATGTTTGACCGATGGGAATGACCATATAATTCTGTGGGAAACTTGACTCCACTCACCATCGATCATGTTTGACCGATGGGAGTGACCGATGGGAGTGACTCCACTCAACCTTGTGTTGAACAACAGCACTTGATCACCAATTTTGAAGTCTCTTTTGATGATCTTCTTTTCATGAAATGTCTTGGTTCTCTCTTTGTAGATCTTCGAACTCTCATAAGCCTCAAGACGGATCTCATCAAGCTCACTTAGTTGAATCAACCCTTTTTCTTCCGCTGTCTTGATGTCAAAGTTCAACAACTTGGTTGCCTACAAAGCCTTGTATTTTAGCTCTACTGGAAGGTGACATGACTTCCATAGAGGAGATTTAATGTTGTTGTCCCAATTGGTGTCTTGTAAGTGGTTCTATATGCCCACAACACATCATCTAACTTGGCGGACCAATCCTTTCTTGTTGTCCCAACAGTCTTCTCTAGAATGGCCTTGATTTCCCGGTTCGAAAGCTCTACTTGGCCACTTTTTTGAGGATGATATGGTGTAGCTACCTTGTTCTTGACACCATGCTTCTTTAGTAGACTCTCAAACACTTTGTTGATGAAATGAGAACCTCCATCACTAATGACCACTCTTGGAATGCCAAATCTTGGAAAGATTATGCTCTTAAACAGCTTAAGAACTACCTTTGCATCATTGGTGGGGCTTGCTATTGCTTCTACCCATTTAGAGACATAGTCCACTGTAACTAAGATGTAGCTATTCCCATAGGAGAATGGGAATGGTCCCATGAAGTCAATTCCCCATACATCAAAGATTTCCACTTCAAGAATTGGGTTTTGTGGCATCTCATTTCTCTTACTGATGTTCTCTTTCCTTTGGCAAGGATCACACCTCTCAACAAAGCTTTGTGCATCCTTAAACATAGTCGGCCACCAAAAACCCGCTTGTAGTGCCTTTGTAACAGTCTTCAAACTAGCAAAATGACCTCCATAGCTTGAACCATGACAATGTTCCAATATCCCTTGAACTTCTTCTTCCGCAACACAACACCTATAGAAACTATCTTTGCACAGCTTGTACAAATAAGGCTCATCCCAATAGTACCAGTTCACATCCTTGAAGAACTTCTTCCTTTGGTAAGCATCAAGGCTTGGTGGTTCCTTTTCACAAGCTAGGTAGTTTACAATATCAACATACCAAGGAAGCCTTTCACTCAAACTCATAGCTTCCCTAAGCTTCTTGTGGGTATCATGTGTGGTTTGAAGAAGAGTAATGGCTAAGAGTTGCTCTTCGGGCAATGAGTCATTAATAGGGATATCATCAATGACCCTCATACGAGACAAATGGTCAGCAACTCCATTCTCAACACCTTTCTTGTCCTTTATCTCCAGATTAAACTCTTGTATAAGCAAAATCCATCTTAGTAACCTTGGTTTTGCATCCTTCTTTGCCAATAGATGCCTCAAGGCTGCATGATCGGTGTGAACAATGACCTTAAAGCCAGCCAAGTAAGACCAAAATTTCTCAAATGCATAGACTATTGCCAAGAGCTCTTTTTTGGTGGTTGCATACTTCACTTGAGCACTATCCAAAGTTCTACTAGCATAGTAGATCACATGAAGCTTCTTATCCTTCTTTTATCATAACACCGCGCCAACCGCAAAATCACTAGCATCGCACATCACTTTCAAACAGAAATTTCCCATCCGGTGGTTGCACTGTCGAAGCACTAACAAGTTCCTTCTTGATCCTCTTGAAAGCTTTAAGGCATTCTTCATCAAAAATAAAGTCCACTTCCTTGCACAAAAGGTTGGTGAGTGGTCTAGCAATAGAAGAAAAATCTTTGATGAATCTTAGGTAGAAGCCCGAATGGCCTAAGAAGCTCCTGATGTCCTTAACCATCTTCGATGGTCCCAAGTTCACCATGACTTCTATCTTGGATTTGTCAGCCGCTATTTCCGTTTTCGAAATCTTGTGACCCAGCACTTTACCATCTTGAACCATGAAGTGACACTTCTCCCAATTTAGCACCAGATTTGTCTCCTCTCATCTCTTTAGAATCCTGCAAAGATTTTCAAGACAAGAGGAAAAGGTATCTCAATAGACGGAGAAATCATCCATGAAAACCTCCATAATATTTTCAATAAAATCAGCAAAAATTGACATCATGCATCTTTGAAAAGTTGATGGAGCATTACATAGACCAAATGGCATCCTTCGATAAGCAAAGGTACCACAAGGACATGTGAAAGTAGTATTTTCTTGGTCATTCGGATGTATCAGAATTTGAAAGAATCCCGAATACCCGTCAAGGAAACAGTAAAAGCGATAGTTTGCTAGTCACTCAAGCATTTGATCAATAAAGGGTAGGGGAAGTGCTCTTTCCTAGACCGGTTACGGTTACGGTTGGTATTAGTTCATTGTTCTTATTTTTAACTACGGTTACTCCGCCCTTCTTAGGCACTACATGGACCGGAGATATCCAAGTCTTATCCAAGATTGGATAGATCACTCCAGCATCTAGATGTTTAAGAATCTCTTTCCGGACAACATCCCTCAAATTCGGGTTTAACCGTCTTTGGTGTTCAACGGAAGTCACTGATTCATCTTCTAGATGGATCATATGCATGCAAAGGGCTTGTGAGATGCCTTTAATGTCACCCAATGAATAACCAATAGCTTTCCTATACTTCTTTAATTCGACTAACAACCTAGTGATTTTGTTTTCACTCAAGTTGTCATTAATTATGATCGGATCAGTCGAATTAGAGCCAAGAAAGGCATACCTTAGACTACTTGGGAGAGGTTTGAGCTCACTCCAATCATCCTTTGTGCTAGTGTCTTCACCATTGGTTTCAATGGACCTCACATTGTGTACCACTTCTCCCAAGTTCAAGTACTCAACATCTTTACTACAAGCCTTGTGTGACTCTAGGATCTTCTCATACCCAATGCTATCACTCTCTAGCAAACCGAAAACTCCTTGCTTCACTGTCAAAGCACTTTGTAGAGCATCCTCCATAGCTAACTCCTCTAGTAGCTCATCCGCAAGCTCATCCATGGTGTCTACATAGAACAATTGACCTTCTATAGTGGGTTTCTTCATTAGCTTGCTAATTTCAAACTTAAGGACATCATTCCCCAAACGCAAATCAACCTTGCCTCTTCTCACATCAATCATAGCTCCTACTGTACCTAGAAATGGTCTTCCAAAGATCAAAGGATCATGTGGCTCTTCATCCATTTCCAACACAACAAAGTCAGTCAAGATCTCAAAGTTCCAATCATCACCGATAAGTCTTCTAGTAGCCCTATTGGATATCTTACTAATCTGTCTGCAAGCACAAGAGAAACGCGGCATGGCTTAAAACTTGTGAATCCTAGGTGTTTTACTACAGTAAGTGGCATCAATCTCACACTAGCTCCAAGATCAACCAAACATCTTGTAAAAATCTGAGGACCCAAAGCACAAGGTAGTGTGAAGCTGCCCGGATCATCAAGCTTCTTTGTAATTGTCTTCCTTTGAATTATGGTACTACATTCATGAGAAAAAACTACCATGCCATCTAAAGCTTTGGCTTTCTCCTTAACAGCATCCTTCAAGAACTTGCTATAGTGTGGGACTAACCAAAAGGCTTCTATGATTAGCATTGTAACCTTCACCTCACTCATTTGCTTGTCAAACATAGCTCTATACTACTCCATCAATTACTTCTTGAATCTACTGGGAAATGGAAGTTTTGGTTCAAATGGTGGTGGTACAAAGAGAATTTCTATTTTGGAAAAATTTGAACCTTTCTTAGGAGATTCTTTTTAATTTTTCTCTTGAGTAGCCTCTTTATCCACTACATTGCCTTTCCCTTTGTCAAGTACTGCTCTTTCACTAACCTTGTCTTCCTCAATACAACTTTCTTTTAACTCATCTTCATCAACCACAATCACATCCTCTCCCTCTTTAGAACCAATGTCCTCATTGTGGTAGCTTTCTTGTTGGTAGTTCTTTTCCACTTCTAAGAGTAATAGCTTGAACAAACTCCTTAGGATTGGTTTCCGGTTTTCCGGGCAAAGCTCCTATTGGCCGCTTAGATGATGAAGCAACTTGTGCAACTTGGCTGTCCAATGACTTAAGATAAGATGCTAAACGCTCATACTTGGTGTTTAGCTCATTGTAGGCGCCATCTATCTTGTTGTTGACACCATCTATCCGACTATTCAACCCTTCCACTCTTGAGGTTACTCCATCTATCCTCTTAACTTATCTCAGCATTTCCCTTGGTTTGACCCTCTAGGAGTTGCTTAAGTACATCATCGGTAGATGTTTGGGTTTGGGGTTGAAAGTTTTGGGTGGGGTTGTTGAATTGTGGTCCTGGCTGAAAATTCTTGCCTTGTGGTTGTTGTTGAAAGTTCACAAATGGTCTTGGGTGGAATTGTTTAGCTTGTGGTTGTATAGGAGGATAGTTCTGGTCTTGGGGATTCTCAACATTGGTGCTTCGGTATGAAAGGTTAGGATGATTGCAGAAATTCGGGTTAAATGTCTTTTGTTGAAACCCTTAGTTTCCCACATAGTTGACCACTTCTTACAGCTCTTCACTCCCCTCTACATACACACCATTTCCTTGAAAGACTTGTTGACTACCATCAAACTCTCCAACAAAGTTTACCGGCTTTTGAGAAATGAGAAAAGCTTTACTCATCTTGTCTAGCTTCTCGGTAATCTCCTTGAGCTTTAGATCTTGACTACTTGTTTCCTTAACCTCTCTATCATAGTCTCCTCCATAACAAGCATCACTTTGTGCCATTGCCTCAATTAGCTTCTCTCCTTGGTTCACATTCAAGTTGTCAAAGCTCCCATAACTAGCTGTGTCCAAATCTCTTCTATATCTCTCAACCATACCTCTATGAAAGATTCCTAGTAGGTTCTCCTTGGAGATATTGTGATGAGGACAGCTCCTTGTGTAACTCTTTAGTCTCTCCCAAGCATCATAAAGACTTTCTTGACAACCTTTCTTGAAGGTTTGGATGTCATTCCTTATCTTTGCTGTCTTTTGCTTTGGGAAGAACTTGTTGAGAAACTCTTGCTTAACCAACTCCTAAGAAGACACAAGTTCTGATGCAATGCTCTTTTCCTAGTGAGAAGCCTTGTTGCCTAATGAAAAAGGAAACAAGATCATCTTAACCTCTCTATCATAGTCTCCTCCATAACAAGCATCACTTTGTGCCATTGCCTCAATTAGCTTCTCTCCTTGGTTCACATTCAAGTTGTCAAAGCTCCCATAACTAGCTGTGTCCAAATCTCTTCTATATCTCTCAACCATACCTCTATGAAAGATTCCTAGTAGGTTCTCCTTGGAGATATTGTGATGAGGACAGCTCCTTGTGTAACCCTTTAGTCTCTCCCAAGCATCATAAAGACTTTCTTGACAACCTTTCTTAAAGGTTTGGATGTCATTCCTTATCTTTGCTGTCTTTTGCTTTGGGAAGAACTTGTTGAGAAACTCTTGCTTAACCAACTCCTAAGAAGACACAAGTTCTGATGCAATGCTCTTTTCCCAATGAGAAGCCTTGTTGCCTAATGAAAAAGGAAACAAGATCATCTTAACCTCTCTATCATAGTCTCCTCCATAACAAGCATCACTTTGTGCCATTGCCTCAATTAGCTTCTCTCCTTGGTTCACATTCAAGTTGTCAAAGCTCCCATAACTAGCTGTGTCCAAATCTCTTCTATATCTCTCAACCATACCTCTATGAAAGATTCCTAGTAGGTTCTCCTTGGAGATATTGTGATGAGGACAGCTCCTTGTGTAACCCTTTAGTCTCTCCCAAGCATCATAAAGACTCTCTTGACAACCTTGCTTGAAGGTTTGGATGTCATTCCTTATCTTTGCTGTCTTTTGCTTTGGGAAGAACTCTTGCTTAACCAACTCCCAAGAAGACATAAGTTTTGATGCAATGTTCTTTTCCCAATGAGAAGCCTTGTTGCCTAATGAGAAAGGAAACAAGATCATCTTGATAGACTCTTCCGGAACTCCATTCATCTTTACCGTCCTACAAAGCCTCTCAAACTGATCTAGATGCTCTAAAGGATCCTCTATTGACAAACCATTGTATCTATGATTCTGAATCATGTTTATCAAGCTTGACTTGATCTCAAAGTTGTTAGTCGCAATGGTCAGTGTCGGGATTTCCGTAGCAAATGGTCTAGCATTTGGCGTGTCAAAATCTCCAATAGATCTAAGTTGTGGACCTACATGAGCTGCAGCGACTAAAGGTGGTGGTACAAAACCGGGTGGATGTTCCTCAGCCATCTCAAACTCTCTTCTGTGAACTCCTTTGTTCCGGGTTGCTCTTCTCGTCTCTCTGTCTAACCGGCAAATGTCATCGCTTTGCTCTACTAGATGTTGTGTCCCGTGACTCCGCAAGTTCATGCACCTTCAAGAGAAAACAAACAAGATATCAAATCAAAGTTGAGTCCAAAAAAGTAAACATAGTAACAATAAAAGCTTAGTCTCAAAACATAATTGAATCCTAATGGCTATTGCTTAATCTCCCCGGAAACGGCGTCAATTTGATAAAAGGATTTTGCAATCCACAAGGTTATCAAATAACCTTAATGCCAATAGCATAAAAGGATATCGATCCAAGAAGAATAGAATAACACACTAAGATTATGATTGTAACTTCAATCTAAGCAAACAAGTTGTTCATTGATTTGTAACTCTAATTGTAAAGCAAACTATCAAGTAAAAGCTCAAAAAAAATTTTAGTAAATAAGATGATAAGAAGTGAACTCTAGGGTTGAGTAGGGGTTCAAAACAAGTGATAAATGACTATGGAGTATTAGTTCTTTCATTGCCACATTGTCCTTAGGCTTAAGAACCTCAATTTAATGATATCCACTATCATGGTATGGCATCTTCTTTAATCACTTGATAATCAGCAACTATCATTGGCTTCAAGTGATCAAAGAGAATTAATAACAAGTTTAATAACCATTTAGCAACTTAATCAACTATTATCATAGGCTAAGTGAGCTAAACACTTAATAAATCTGATACGGCATTTCATTAAACACTTGGTAGGCATTAATGAGCCTAAGTCTAAATCAACATGATCAAGGCTAATCTAGCAAATTTAACATCTATTAAGTAAGGATGTAACATAATCTATACCTAAACTCCATAAATCATTCATCATTCATCCTAATCTACTCAACCCATGAGCTCTAATGGACTACTCACAAATAGACATGAAACCATAAAGCAAATCTTGGTTAATCATCATTTGATGTGAATAGGAAACAAGATTTAAATAGATACCAAAAGATTCAAACTTAAAAGAGAAAAAGATTCATACAATGATCTCAAGAAAATCTCTAAATTCTTCCTAAGATCTTTTTCTAAAAACAAATTACAAGATAATCATCTAATTAGGGTTTTTCCCTTTTTATAGTCCACAAACTCAAACTGGTTTAATTTCCTCAAAATCTGGTTCAAATCCAGTTAAGGCAAACAGATTGAGTTTCTGGGTTCGCCATCGGTCATGCTTGGTCGATGGGTTTGGTCGATGGGTTTGGTCGATGGGATGTCATCAGTCTGACTTGGTCGATGAAACTGTCCATGTAATCCTCCAGGTGTTGAACTCGGGATCTCCATCGGTCATGCTAGACCGATGAGACTGGTTGATGAGCATGGTAGATTCGCCAAACTTCATCTTTTGATCCTTTTCCTCTTGGTATTGGTTCCTAACTCCACTCCTTGCTAAAACCTACAAAAGAGATGTGCAAATGCAAACTATGCACCTAAAGTCTAAAATGCTATGCAAATGCAAGGAAAAAAGGATCAAAACCATGCTTTAAAGCCCAAGAAAACACAACATATCAGACTCGTACAAAATAAATAATCTGCTTACTTTGTTTTCTCTTAATTTTTTTCTTAAATTCATTTTTAAACAGAAGACAAAGGTACATCTCAAGATGAACAAAGTTCGCAAAAAAAACTGAAGAATATTTCAAATGAGGAGCAATGGGAGATTTTCAATGCTTTACTAAAGAGTAGCGTTAATGGAGATTTGAGAAAAAACTATTACAGGAGAAGTTTCTCATCAATTTTTGGTGCCTATACGTATGGTACAAAAGATTTGGAAAAGAGCAAAAGAAACAGTTAATAGCGGAAAATTGGATGTATTTCATCAAAGATCAATAAATTTTGGTCGCAAAAGATTCTCCCTTGACCCACAGCATGTTGCTAATATTCTGTTACAAATATGAAAGACTTTGCGGTCGACGGCAATAGCTATGGATATGAGTCTTACAATATTATTTAGGCGGAATAAATAAGGGTTTTCAATGTCATACCAACAGCATCAAGTCTCATTTGAAGGAAGACAATATGAAAGGTAGACTACAATTTTGCATCTCCATGTTGGATAAAAATACTCTATGTCATGCACCAAATTTGTTGGTATGTACAATATGGCGCATATCCATGAAAAATGGTTCTATATGACAAGGAAGACCCAGAAATATTATTTACTCCCTGATTGAAGAAGAGTCGCAACGTACATGTCAAAGTAAGAATTATATTGGAAAAGTAATGTTTTTAGCTGTGATGGCTCGTCCAAGGTTTAGCAAGGAAGAAAAAGAGGTATTTTCTGGAAAGATTGGAATAATTCCTTTTGTTACTGAAACAGATATTTTGTCAGTATTATTAAGTCCAGAGGTTTCAATTCCTCAATCAATGTAGTATTTGAGATGTCAATTCATAAAGAGTGTGCATATAAGCAATCAAGATGTTGTCTAATGATCTTAATCCAAGCCGAGCATAAAAGGGGGTTTTTACTATCAACCTAGGTGAAAGCAAAGTGAAATGCAGTAGAAACAAATCCACTCGATCAGAAGGATCAAGTAGAGCAAAGGAGTAAACTAATGAGCAATAAAAGCAAAGCCACTCGACCAGAAGGATCGAGTAACTGGATCGAGCTAAACGGTAAACGACAAAAAGAACAACGCACTCGATCAGAAAGATCGAGTATATGGATCGAGTACATGGATCGAGTAGGATGATTAAACGAGAATGAAGCTAAAATAGAAACATGACAAGCAAGTAAACAAGATTACTAAAGCAATATAAGACGAATAGGGATTCAAGGGATGAGATTATTGACCAATGACCATTAGTGAACCTCTCTGATGTTTATCAAACAACAACCACTTAGGGCTAATCCCTAGACAATATATTTCTAAAACAACATAATCCATTGTTGTGACAAAAGGTCTCAAGATCTACCACTGACACACCTGATTTTTCCAGGGCCACTATGACAGAGCAGGCATAAAGAATCAATCCAGTAAAGCCAAAACACATTCCTATCAACCCGGTTTTTCCAGGGTAGTGTATGTGGATCTCTGGAAAAAGTTGTTTCCAATGAATCCATCACACTCTAGAGTGGGATTCATCTGAGGACATGTTTTAATTGATCAGAGAGGAACAAGCATTAAGAACACTCACCCAAAAGGGTTTCAATCAATCACATAATATAAGCATCAGATTAGTAAACTAATAGATCATCAATCTATCTCATCCCTAAACTTCCTAAGGAAACTACTCACAAATAATCTTCATACTCAAGAACACAAATCCAGAAATCATCAAAAAAGACATTTGATGAAGATCCTAGAGAGATGGGCAAGTATGTAGAAGGAATTAAACGCAAATACACAATAGATTTAACTGGAAATCAAGTTGCAAATACAAAGAAAACTCAAAGATAAACTAGAGAGAGAAAGTACTGATTAATCAAAAAGTTGCTAAAAAAAACTAAGGGAAAAGAAGATCTGCCGGCGGCCTGATCCAACAATCCCTTTTATAGGGAAGGATCAGAAGCTTAAGGTTGTGGATAAGTCCAAAGATTAGTCCTAGCAAATCCGGATCAAGTCTACTCGGGTGCCTTGATCAAGTAGGTGATCGAGTGGGTGATGAGGAGTGAGTCAAATGCTTTCACTCGGTTCTCCCAACCGAGTCCTCTGTCCGAGCAAGCCTCCAAAGCTGGTTGACGCGGGTACAGACCGAGTAGGTGATCGAGTCAATGTCCAAGAACTTACGGGTGCTTCTACTCAAGTGATATGATCGAGTCGGGTGATCGAGTCAAACTCCTGATGTCCATCCTTAGCCTTTTATGCTCAAAAAGTACCTGAAAATACCCCCAATATGCAACATGTATGCAATGCAGATGCAAGACTCTCTAAGTGGCCTAAAATGACATAAATTGGTATGAAAAATGGGTGAAACTAACCTAAAATGATCATAAAACTATGCTTAAAACAGGTAAATACAGTAATATCAGTTACTATGGAGCCAGCTAAGAGACGGAGTAAAAATAGAGATGATGGAATTGTGGAACTAAAAACAGCAACTTCTATCAAAAGAGAAGATACAAAAGCATGTTTGATTAAAAAGTTCTTTCGATTATTTATGAAAAGTGGCCACGAAAAGATCAAGGAAAGATTATATTTATTCAACAAGATAATGCAAGAACACATATTCCGTATGGGGATAAATATATCCAAGAAGTTGCATCAAAGAATGGTTTTGATGTTCAGTTGATGTGTCAACCACTAAACTTGTCGGATTTAAATATTTTAGATCTTGGGTTTTTTAATGCTATTCAATCACTATAACATAAAGAGTGCCCAAAAACAATAGAAGATCTTGTTAGTGAGGTAGAAAAGTCTTTTGAAGAATACTCCATGAAAGATGTAAACCGTATGTTTTTAACTCTTCAATCATGCATTCAAGAGATTATGAAAGTTGGAGGATAAAACAAGTACAAGATACCACATATGAAGAAAGCTACACTGGAAAAAGATGATCGGCTTTCTAAACAAATTATTTGTGATATAAGATTAGTTCAAAGTATGATGAACATACTAAGTTCGTTGGACTAGTGAATTTACTTTTTTTGTCGTTGCTTTTATTGTCATGTGTTTGGTTGTCAATTGGTCATTGGATTATATTCTGATATAGTTTTCTTTTATTGTTGGAGAACATACATTTAATTGTGTTTGTATTATTATGAGCATGTGTTATCATCAATCATTACAATGGTTTACCAGATTCTATAGCTTCCACTGAAAAGTTTTTTTATCAAAAGTTCATCAATTTTTTATTTTGTTTTTGGTTTTGAACATACTCGTCATGTGAAAATATAATTAAAACACACGAAATATTTTTGTTAATTGGGGAAAACCTTCATTCTTTATTATTGTTTGAAATACCATCATTGTGAGATGAGAGTTTTTACCCAATCATTTTAGTTATAAATTGCTTATCAAATCATCTCAAAAGTTTCTTTAATAATTTTATTGTGAAATCTCATTTGCCAATGATTAATTGAATAAGCTTAGAATTGGAATAGATTTAACAAATGATATATTCAATAACACATAGTTTTAGTACATTTTAGAAAATCACTAATCTTAATAAGAGAGAATAAAAAAAGTAACATATCACAGCATGGTCTTTCAAAAGATATTTTATTTAATTTATTTTTGTAGTCTTATTATATTTTTCTCCCTTACACTTATTATCCTTCATGTTCATAACAAACACAGTAAGATACCAAGATAAGGAAACTCACAAAGAAAACAGAGTAGAAAGGTCAAAACTAAAATATGATTTGGCAAATTAATCTTCAACAAAACTAAAATAGTGTCTTCCATTTCTTTGTCGGGATGAAGCTCTCTTTCGTAGAAATATATCTTCTTGTTTAAATCAAAATCTTGAGGGTTGCTTGGCCTAATTGGGTGAGACGGTTAAAAATTTTCTTGTTTGATTTTTTTTGTTCTGATTTTTCTTTTTGATCTATTTTAATGTTCAGAATAAATTTATTTTATTTTTATAACTAAAACTAACAATGTATTTTCGCTTTATAGTGAATTTTGGAAAAATAAATCTCGTGACTAAGAAGAAGAGTAATAAATTAAGATGACTAAATTTTGAAAACCAATTATTTATAATTTATTGTAAGTTATGCATAAATCTCATAAATCTCATAAATCAAATAGAGATATATTGGCATTGCTTTAAATGTTTTTAGATAAATTATTTTTGTATATGGAGTTTTGAAAACACCTTATATATTAAAAAAACAAAAAACCTCCAAAACACCTTATATATTGAAACAAAGTGATTATATTTTTAAAGAGATTATTTTCACTATGAGATGTTTTTCAAAATATAATTGGAAAAGAGAGTTGGGTACTATTTACAATTAAATGAGAAGACATCTAACAACTACAGTGAGACAAAAAGTGTTTGTGAGATAGACATCACAAAATAACCAAACTGTCTTTGCAGCCTATGAAACCACTTTGTACACTGCCATGTCTCGTAAATCATTTTCTTGTACACTAATATATCAAGTACACTCTCATATCACATACACCATTATGTTATGTATACTGCATATAGCTATTTTCTACACCAATTTATCTTGTACACAGTCATGTAACATATAATATTATATTATGTACAATGTCATCTGCCGTACACCATTCACTAATTATACACCTGTTTATGAGGCGAATCTATGTACGATTCAATGTGAGATATGACAGTGTACAAGATGGTGTACAGGATATGAGAGTGTACAAGATTATGTACGCGATATAACAATATAGAAAGAAGCCAAACAAGATCATGTTCAAGGTAATAATAGAATAAATATTATTATACATAATGATATACTTAACATGATAATATAAAAATGTTATACGATACATAACAATGTACAAGACAATATACAAGATATGACAATGTACAGGATATGACAGTGTATACACCAATGTTTGACGGTGTATAAGTGAATTAATATATACTATGGTATGGTATACAATATGGTGGTTATAATAGTGTACCAAACGATGTTCATAGATATATTTAAGTGTATAGAGACAATGTACAATATGGTTATTACAATGGTGTACAAGACAAATTTTAGTTGTAAACCTATACAAAATGCATTTATTTATTTTATAATTATTAGAAACAAGAGTTAAATATAAATAAAAGAGAGAAAGAGAAAGAGAGAGAAAAGAGAAATATTAAAAGAAGAAAAAATAATAGCAAAGTTGTAAATAAAAAATGTTTATGTAAATGGATAAATGTCATTAAACAACAACCAACAATACATTTATCTCTTTCTCTTAATTATGAATATTAAATAGCTTTTCTTACTAATTATTTTTAAAACCATATTATTCTGTCAGTTCACCCTTATATACCATTATTTTCTACAAAATATGTCATAAACAGTCTCTTCTCTTATTCTCAGCTTGATTCATTGGCAATCAAATTTTAGGTATAAAATATTAGTAGTTATGTCTCAAACAAACCAGCAATAATAATGATACTACGTTTATCAAATGATTAAGAGAAGTGCTTGATGCTAATGTTGGTTGTGAAACTTATCCAGGATGAAGATCAAAAGGTTATGGCTTTGTAAGTTCTGTTATTTTGGTTTTTATGTAAATATGGTTTTTCTAACTTAGAATTACGTTGATATAAGACTTTTTGCTTTGTTTAAGTAGACAATTTTTTTGATGATCACACAAACTAGCTGATTAGAAATTGTTAACTTTATTATGTTTGTTTAGTAATTAGGGTTTATCGTCATTTTTCTTTTGTTTTGTTTTTAATTAGGCTTTTATAATTTATGATTAAATACAAAAAGTGGATTTTTTGTAAATTTATTTTCAAACGGAAACCCTTACTGCTTAAAAATTCTTTACCAAACGACCTTGTTTAGAAATAAACTTTTTAAAAGGTTCATTTTAGACAATTGCCCTATAATTTAATTCAGAATTCCATAATTATGTATTATTTCATATTAATAAAAATTAAATTTGTTATAAAACTGAATTGTCAGGTTACTTTTAGAGACACTACTTCTATAGATAGAGTTCTTCAAGATCTGAATCCGATCATTGATGGAAGAAGAACCAATCGTAATTTGGTTTATCTTCGTGGAAAATAACATGAATCCTCTTAAACAAAACCGTTATTTTTAAAAAACAAATTTTCTATAACAAAACTTTTGATCCGAACAATGATTCATTATTCATAAGTTTAAAACTGCATATCCGCTAAATAAGGTGAAACTATGTCATCAATATCAGTCGCCAAGCCTTCCAAACGTAGATTCATATATTCAACAATTAAACTGGTAAATTCTATCTAATTATTTTTAGAACTAGAGTTGTTATCATATTTACTTATGATAATAATTAGGGAAAATATCATTAAAACCTTCAATTTAAAGGTAAAGCAAGTAGAGAACGCACTCTGTGGTCAGGATTGTCTCGGTGGAGTTTGCGATTTGCTCATGTTGCTGTGTGTTTGGCACAATAGATATTACATTTTTCCTCACACGTAGGATTTTCTTATGACACATCAGAAGTTAAATTAACTAATTGCTTCATTTATATTCCTTTTTAGTAACACATGTAAAGCATTGTCCTTTTTCAATAATATTCTCCCCCTAGCACTAACAAAAAGAAATAGAGTTTTGGAGCTTTAACATGTGATTCCAGTGTTAACATTGGTCGCTTCTAAGTTCAAACTAAAATTTGGGGAAGTGATTTATATCTTGAATTATACTAAAAGACTGACTATTTTCCTAAATGACCATTAATAAATAATATCCGTTTAGTCAAATATATATAATTTTTTTAAAAAATTGTCAAAAAAAAAATTTCACAATTTAATAAAACTTTAGTCCAATTACAAAAAAATATTATTAACAATAAATTTATATTTATTTCTTTTATATCTAATTCTTGATTTTAAACCTAACCAAAACCTAAATACAAAAATATACCAAAATACTAACAAAATCAAAAACAAATCAACTATATTATTAATTGTATATTTGTATTATATGTTTATAACAATAATTTTTGATAAAAATACTAAAAATATCATAAAACTAGTTTTTGATTAATTTCTGTTTAATTCCTTTTTTTTTACTAATCACTAAGTCTATCCTCGGCCGCGTAACTAGTGTCTAGCAATATTTTAAATATAGATAAATATACATGTACCTTTGTGACTTACATTGTTTACAAATTATAAGTTTGTGTCCTGTGTCAGCCATCCATAATTGTACTTAATTTTATATAGGATTCCTTGTTTTGCGAATACACTTTTAAATCTTGTAATTATATACAGAAATGCATCAAAGATTTTTTTTTTTTTTTTTGATAATGGATATTCTTTATTAAGCGAAGAAATAAATATACCATTTGTTACAAAACCAGCTAGACAGCTAGTTTGGAGCCTCATCGGACGTAGAAAACGGATTTTGAAGTCAAGTTGTAGAAGACGGTTGCATAGTATCGAATTCGTTTGACAGAATAAGAGCGCTCTGTTCTGAAACAACTATCTTTAGGTGTCAAAAGCATTAGGCCGGGTCAAAGGAATGGTCAAAGATATATTCCCATCTTTTTTTACAATTTTTATTTTATTTTAAAAAACCGTCTTATATACTTTTACGCCTTCTCTTTTGTTACATTTACATGTAAATATTCCACGTTAATTTAAGTTATTTCCACGTTACCTTTAATGTTTATGATGTACAAAAAATTGGGTTTTAAATGGTTTTGAAACCATATCTTTTTCTTTCTGGAGATCTTCTAAAATTTTCGAGACTCACCGTTAATAGTTTCAACTGTGAAAGGTATAAGACATACCTTAGAATAAAGGCAAGGAAATATTTTGTTACGAAGATAAGCTTTGGTAGAAAATATAATCCCAACACTCGGGACATGGTGGTGTTTTACTGAGTGTAATATAATGGTGCATGCTTCTTTAATATATTTTTAAAAATTCATGTTGAACCATATATATCTCAAATTGGCAACACGTGATAAGATGTACAACAAAACATATATAAAATAAAAAATAAAAATAAAAACTCTTTTGTTGCAAGATCTATTTAAGATGTGCAACAAAACATACAAAATATATATAAAACACGTGATAAGATGTGCAACAAAACATACAAAACAATTTTAATACACTATTTGCAGAAGCTTAGCAATCCAAAAACTTAAAGCCAAGACTACTAGAGAGGTAAACTCAGTTTGTTCAATATTAGATTTAATTTGCACAAGAACCAAAAAGAAAAGGTAAAAAAACAAGAAGAACCAAAAATAGAAACACAAAGAAATTGGCTGTGAATAAAAAACACTAAAATCCAAATCAAAATATCTTATTCAAGAACCAAAAAAAATAAGAAACCAAACGTAATGAAATCAAACTTGTAATTCTTCTTCTTCTCTTTGCCCTCGAGGAATTGGGACCAAACAGGGAAAATAGGTACAATGCAAAGGCCAAGGATCAACCACAGAATCTATTTGAGTTTTAATGATCAACTTATTGTTCCCCAAAACATAGATCCAAGCTCGACCAATTTCGTCGCAAGAACAAACAACAAGCGCTTTATCATCGATAAAGTAACTTGGCTGAGAGTTAGATCCCTTCTCCACTAAAACTAGCAAGTTAGGAATTGACACTTCCATGGAAATCATCCATTCCATATCTTGTCCACACCACTTATTAATCTTGTTCTTGGTCACCCAAACCTCAATCTTCCTTGTTAGATGACATTGCTTTAACAATGAAAACCTATCTCCCCTAAAAACCCTAAGAGCAAGAGCATCACTACGATGGTACTTCTCCCCACATAGATCACAAAGTTTGACGAATTCTTCCGTGGAAAAATCAAAGTAAACTAGAACAGACGAGAAAGTCTTAACATTATAAGCAACCCAATACAAAACTCCATTCAACACTACACCACCTTTGGTTACTAAATTATAACGGGTTATTCTTACATTACTACTACCACTACGACCAACATGTTCCAATTCTTTGTCTTTCCAAGAATTAGAGGCAAAGTCATAGATTTTCCAATATGTATTGGTAAGGTCTGATGATTCCTTACGATAAGACGCAATGATCTTGTAACCACTATCCTCAATAAGTTTTGTATTACCATATGCAAAACCTATCCCATTGTATTTTAAACTAAGTTGACCGTTGATCCATCTACTTTGTCTTAACCACGGGTTACAAACCACAGCTCCTTTATCCATCTCACATAGCAAAAACTCATTGTAATCAACCAAGTTACTGAATGCCTCAGGTTCTAAACCAGGGATATCTAACGTTAACTCACATACTTTCTATCTTTGGAAAAATGCTTACCGAATAAATCTTGGATTTAGCTGTTAAGATGAATTGAAACGTCTTCTTGTGGTTGCGGATGAATATGTTATCGTTGGAAAGAGCGTTCCATTGCTTGGAAACTGTTCTGAAGCGAACAAGAGATTTTGGAGGGACACGAGAGAGTATCTCTTCAATCAACTCGATCCCATGGAAGCTTTTCTTCATACGCCATTTGGAAATAGCTTTTGGAGATATTATATTTGACTTCGTACATATATATGTTTTCCAAATTAGGGTTTTAACAGAATGTTATTCGAGATATATCTCCAAAAGATTGAGATTTTATAAAATCAATTGTTAGATATTAATTAATGTACGTGTTAGTTTATGATAAGTGATAAACTAATGAGATGCCATGTCATTTATTTTTCCTTTTTTACTTTTAAATATTTTTGGCGTAATTTATATCAACAAAACTCGAACCAAATCCTACTATACAGGATAACACGATCTGCTAAAATCGAATCTCGATGAAAAGATTTTCTGATACATTAACAATTTGACTAATTGTATTTTCAATTTCTATTTGAATATATAAAAAATGTCAGTACTAACTTCTAAGTTACTAATGTTTTTATATGATTATGTCTTTTTATAAAATTGTCTACTCAAAAGTCAAAATATTCTTCAACATCAAGAAAACTCTCGTGGTAGAATTTGTTAGTGTGATATATGCGTTTTCAGAATTGAGTTATCAAATTCCAACGATAGTTTTTTTTTCTTCTGTTAATTGTTTTTTCTAAAATATCTCCAACAAATCATATCTTGGTCAAAGATTTGTTAGTTAGTTGAGGAATCTATGAAAAAATATCGACACAAGTAAAAACTTTGGAAACCAAAATTGTTATTTAGTAAAATGATAAACGTTAAAGTAATTTGAAAAATCCGTTTGTATCAACAAAGATAATTAATAAATTATTTAGAAGGAAAAAAATAAACTTACTTAACAAAATTAGGAGACAAAAATGTGATTGGGGTAAAGGAAGGAGATGATTTTGCTACTACAATTATTGAAACCAATTAATAACAAAATAACGCAATAGAGACAAGAGTTTAAGTGAAAATTGAGTGAAAAGAAACAGAGAACAAAACCATGTTTGTTCATCTAATTAAGAAGATTCACCACACTATCTAGTACGTATACATGGTCTAGCCAGATATCTAAATTACCTCTGTTTCTCTCTTTTTTTTTTCCCTCCTAAATTACATTTATATACTTATAGGAGACAATCACGCAGCGGGAGCATAATCATAGCCACTGTCATCGTCGTCACCACCATTCTCAACGTATGTCCCTCGAGATCCATCAACCAGATCTTCAACACACACCAAGGAAGCACGGTCAAAACTCTTGATGAACATGTTTGCGATGAAAGACATCATTCTTGTTTGCTTAGGGTTATGACTTATGAAGAAGCCTAAAGAGAGATCGACGGAGCTACAAGAAGTATGATGAGGTTTTAGTGTTGATGTTAGTTTGGTGAATATAATAAGAGAGACTAACGAGAATTTTATAGGTGGAAGTTAGTGGGGAACGCACTCTGTGGTCAGGACTGTCTCGGTGGAGTTTGTGATTTGCTCATGTTGTTGTGTGTTTGGCACAATAGATATTACATTTTTCCTCACACGTAGGATTTGTTTATGACACATCAGATGTCAAGTTAACTAATTGCTCCATTTATATTCCTTTTTAGTAACACATGTAAAGCATTGTCCTTATTCAAATATGCTCCCCCAAGCACAAAATAAATTAAAGAATAGAGTTTTGGAGCTTTTAATATATGACTCTAGTGGTAACATTGGCCACTTCTAATTGAAATTTTGGGTAGTGATTTCTATCTTTAATTCAACTTAAAGACTATGGATATATACTATCTTACATGACTATTAATAATTTTATGTATACCTTACAAAAAAACATTACTTATACCTTGTGACCTAGCTAGTCTGTTCACAAATTATAAGTTTTTGTCATGTGACAAGCATCCATAATTGTACTTAAATTTATATATGATTCCTTGTTTTGCGAATAAACTTTTTTAAAATTTTGTAGTTGATATAAAAAATGTAATAGATGTTTTTCATGATGGGTATTCTTTATTAAGCGTAAAAAATAAAGACAACGTTTGTAACAAAACCAGCTCCTATGAGCTAAATAACTAAGGTAATAATTTCAAGCAAAACTTGAACTAGAAAGTTAATTTGAACTCAAAATTGACATTGTTATGATCTCACGTCGAAAATTTAAAGAGAATACCAATGCTAATTAATATATAAGAGATATATGTTAGTTCATTCATTGTTAATTGATTTTAATTGAGTTGGAGTTCATTAACTTTATCATAGTATTGATTTGAAATCACGTTTGTTGACTCAAATAGAGAGATCCAAGTAGAGCTTATTGTCGGTACCACAGTGGGATTAAGTACGAGTCCAGATGATAAGAGCCTTCATTTTGAAAAAGTGTGTTAAAATCCCTAATCAGAATTGTAAAGGAAAGCTAATAATATATGTGAGATATAAGTAGGGATGTTGCGGCGGGCTTTTTTACCCGGCCTGATCCGAGCCCGTTTTAAGCCTGTTTGTGTTAAGTCTATTTTTTTAAAAACTCGCCTAATCCGATATCCGAACGG
Organism: Cardamine flexuosa; assembly: GCA_963555745.1. Taxonomy (NCBI): domain Eukaryota; kingdom Viridiplantae; phylum Streptophyta; class Magnoliopsida; order Brassicales; family Brassicaceae; genus Cardamine; species Cardamine flexuosa. The sequence continues at coordinate 23,491,820 of OY743214.1, read as the reverse complement.
GCTTACCCGAAACAGCCCATAAGTTTTAGATAAATCCGCGGGTACTCGGTTTATTTTTTTTGTTTTTTTGTGCGTTTTAAACTTAATTTGATTTTAAAAAATAGAAAATTGAAAACTAAATCTATAAAATGAATCAAAGTTAATTGATGTTTCATTTTACAATTTATGAAAACTAAAAAATTACAAAGTGAATAAATTTTGTCGCTCATTATAATTTATTAAAATACATATATATTTATTATTATAAAACTTACTTAATAGGATAATAATACGATATTTGAAGTTTAATTATTAAATCTTGACAGAAATAATACAATACTAAATTTCATACAAAAAATCCAGTGAACAGAAAAAAATACATCAATGAAAATAGAATATAACAAAAATTAGACTCGAGATAAAAACCGAATATGTTATAACGCCACCATTAGACCTACAATAATCAAGACAAAACACAAAAAAATCAGACATAAGAAACACAAAAATATGTATACCAATGAAAAAACACTTGTTGAATCAGATAATTACCATCTAATACTTCTGAACTACTTCCAATCATTGTAGAATCCACACTCTCATCATCAAAATTGTCTTCAATATCACCTAAAATTTTTAGGTATGATTAAATATGAAATCTAACAAAATAACTTAAATACAAGACAAATGAGAAATGTTTTTATACCTTCAACCTCTCAACCAATTCTGGCTTGAACATTTCTTGGAAGAAGGCGATTTCTATATGGAGTTAAAACACGTCCTCCAACACTAAACGCCGACTCTGATGCCGACTCTGATGCCACTGTAGTTATTGGAATGCTAAGCACATCACAAGCTAAAGAAGCTAAATCGCCAAAACGCTGTCCTTGAGTTTTCCAGTAACTTAGAACCTCAATTTCCTTAAATGCCTTCAACTCAAGCCTAGGTTCCTCCAAATACATTTTTAAATTCGATTTTGTATTGTCTGAGCCAGGTTGGATGCTTTTCTCAAGCTCATACAGATCCTGCACAAAAGAAATCTTGAGTATTATAGTTCTACATCAGAAGAGATTGAAAACACATGTAAAACATCCAAAGAGATTGAATACTCACATAGTTCGGATCATCATCTAGTGGAGACTCATTCAGAAGTTCATTTGGTGTTGGTGTTGTTGAAAATTTGGAAGAGGCCCAAGTCTTGATCCTATACTCTTCATAAAGATCACTCAAATTTTTCTTAATAAGTACAACATTTTCTTCAGCAGTACTCGGATCCATTTTCTGATATGCTGATCTAAGTATTTGTGTCTTTATCCTTGGATCTAAAACTGCATCCATAGCTAAAATGATACTATACTCATCTCAGTACTTATCAAACTTGGACTGCATTCTCTTGACCATGTCTTCCACTCCATCATCAGCACAATTTGCATAATCTCTTAATACACACTGAATTTTCCACACTTGTAAAAAACAAATATTAGCTGTGGGATACTTGACGCCTGAGAAATAAGTGGTAATGATGCTAAAAGGTTTCAACAACTCACTAATTTTCTCTCCACGATCCCACTCATCTTCTAAAGGCAATAATTTGTAACTTCAGTCACACAACTTAAAGCTCACAAAGGCTTTACGAAACTTCAGCGCTCTTACATGCATATCATAAGTAGAATTCCAACGTGTAGAGACATCTAAAGATAATCCAGCTCCACCTGTGATCCCAACACTCTCTACACATGCTGCAAATGCCAATTTCCTTGAATCAGATGCTTTTACATACTTAACACTATCTTGAATATTTTCCAACAGATTATTTGCCAACTCTAACCCTTCTTGCACAATAAGATTTAAAATGCGAGCACAGCATCTGACATGAAAAAACTTCCCTCCACAAAGCAAACCATTACCACTAATCATTTGTAGGCGGTCATGAAGAAGAATGTGTATGAAACGCCACAGCAAGTAAAGCGTTCTTATCAGTTTTGGACTAATTTCTACGATAGCCATCCTCACAAGCCAACCTGACAGCCTCGCAACTTCCCATTTTCAAGAAGATCCCGGGCTCGATCTGGTTCCTCAAAGCCGCCTACCGTGCAACGAGCAACGACCTGGCCTGGGACGAAGTAAAGACCAAGATAACCAATCTGAGAAAAACAAACATTTCACAAAACAGATGATTTATATGATCCAAGAACAAATATGCTTCATTACCAACTAAGTTAAACTCAAAGATCAATCACCAAAGATCAATTACCAGATAAAAACTACATGAACTTAAACGCATCTAAATTCATCAAACGTGGAACATGTCTGGAAGCAAGTGCGTCATTTCCAAATATGTTTCATCAATCATTTTAAGGGTACATCACAAAGAGAACTCTAAATTCACCAGTAAAAATTGTGTGTACAGCTGTATCCAAATCCCTGTACTCTGCTTCATCTTTAGAGAAGAAATAGTAGTCTCATCACATCAAGTGCAAACTAAGCAATATGAAACAGAAATCCATAGACGATATAAAGCAAAAGAATGCACAAAATGATTCACAGAGACATACACAGAGAGAGTTTATAATCTATACACCTAAAACATACACGGATAGATCTGAAACAAGTACCCAAGTAACTCAGTTCTCGCGTCTAAACCAAATCAACAACATTGAAGGAAAATCATGGCTTTTACTAGAGAACACAATATAATATACAGGTTAAAGTATGACCAAGACATCTCCATTTCATCAAACATAGACAAAAATATATGAGAAAATAGTAATCGAAACGACCCAAAACTTAGAACTTTGGTAAACAGAGAACCCATTTCCTCAATACTTTCCTAGTAAACCAAGCTTTGATTTTGAACACAGAGAGACACAAAACGAACAAGTCAGAAACAAAATAGAAAAAGTACCTTCTTTCCAGAACCATCGATAATCTAAGGATTGCACGAGAAGGGTCAATGCACTGCACGAGAAGGGTATCTTGGATTTCAACACCAAAGCTCTTCTGTTGAAGCAGAGAGCACCAAATTCGTTATAACCGCCGCAGCAATAATCGCTTATGAAGTAGTGACTGAAGAAAACAATTAGGGTTCTGAAGTAGTGATTGAAGAAAACAATTAGGGTTCTGAAGTAGTGATTGAGGAAATCGATTAGGGTTCTGAAGTAGTGATTGAAGATCAGGGATAGCTCTTGTTGAGAAAAAAAATTAGGGTTCATATATTTGGGTGATCGAAGAAAACGATTTTACATGTTTTGTTTTTGGTAAGAAAAAACCCAACGGGTATCCACTATCTTATTGGATAAACCCGACTAAAACCCGAAATAATAAAACATGTTCGGTTTAAACCCAATAATTTTTAAAAAGAAACAGGCAGATACTAGGTATGCTTATTATTAATGGGTTTCGGGTATTCGATGGGCTAAAGCCCATAATTAACATGCCTAGATATAAGACAAACCACATATTATAAATATTGGTTTTGAGTTTGAAAACCTAATAACTTTAACAAACATATAGTTAAGATCCTTTTGCGGTTTTGCCTATACAAATGTAAAAAAATAGTGATAGCTCAATCCCATTGAAAACCCGATAGACTCCCATTGAAAAAACCTCTGTCTATCAGGTTTTCAATTCACGGGCCAAATGTTCAACTTGCATCGTTAACACCCATCCTTATTTTTTTGGGGGGGGGGGGGGGGGGGCTTAAATGTTTTAATATTATTTGATGAGATGTTCATGAATGATTTAATATATTTTTATTTAGAATTAAACAAAAACTAAACAATCGTTTCTTCCACTAAACAAAAACTAATCTCTTCTACTAAAAAAATCATTGACAAAACTATACCAAAAAGTTTAATCTAATTCCCACAGTTTACAAGTATATTAATCAAAAACATCCAAAAAAAAAACTCATCGTTTTATAATGGTGTAAAAGAAAAACCAACAACGTCATATCCGCACCGTTAGACTGACAGTGTACTTACTCTTATGATGTCATTAGTGTGCTGCGCTTCCTGTTTGAAGCTTACTCGTCCTAGATACAGTCAAATAGAAAACAAAGAAAATGGTTGTAAATAAAAAACACTAAAATTCAAGTCAAGTTAAGCTTTCCTCAAGAACCAAAAAGAGAGACAAATGTAAGGAAATCAAACTTGTAATTCTGCTTCTTCTCTTTGCCATTGAGGAAATGGACCAAACTGGGGAACTAGGTACAATGCAAAGGCCAAGGCTCAACCACATAATCAATTTGAGTTTTACTGATCACCTTATTGTTCCCCATAACATAGATCCAAGCTCGACCAATTTCGTCGCAAGAACACACTACAAGCTCTTTATCATTGATGAAGTAACTTGGCTGAGACTTGTATCCAGTATGTACTAAAGCTGGCAAGTTAGGAATACAAACTTCCATGAAAATCGTCCATAACATACCTTGTTCACAACACTTATTAATCTTGTTCTTAGGCACCCAAACCTCAATTTTCTTTGTTAGATGACATTGCTTTAACAATGAAAACCTATCTCCCATTAAACCCTAAGATCAAGAGCATCATTTTGATGGTACTTCTCCTTGCATGGTAGATCACAAATTTTGACGATTTTTTCCGAGGAAAATCAAAGTAAACTAGGACGTACAAGGAAGTCTTAACGAAATAAGCAACCTAATACAAATTTCCATTCAACGATACACCACCATTGGTGGGAAACCTAATATGGTCTTGTTCCTTACAATTACTACTACTTGTAGTACCACCACCATGTTCCAATTCTATGTCTTTCCAAGAATCAGGGGCAAAGTCATGTATTTTCCAACATCTAATGTCTGATCCTTCACGATAACTAGATGCAAGGATCTTGTAACTACTCTCCTCAAGTGTATTATTACCATAGACATAACACATGCCATTGAACTGCAAACTAGGTTGGTTGATCCATCTAGTTTGTCTTAACCACGGGTTCCAACAAACATTTCAAGAGTATTTTAATAAATATTTTAGAACATATTTATGATGAACAAATTGCTCTTGCACTTAACTTGTAGATTTATTCTTCCAGAAAGATTTATAACTTGTCCATCTTTTCTCCATATTTTTAGATCTTATCTCGGATTCCACCAAATATATTTTCTCTTTCGTACTTTTACTCGCCAAAGTCATTTCCCTTTTCTTTGTCTCTTTTCATTTTTCTACTACATCATCTAGCTCAGTCTTTCCGTCACAACTTTTAGTTTATTTAAAATTTAAACAATTTATAATAATGAATTATGTTTGATTATACTCAATCAAAAATTTCCTTCAAATAATTAGAAGCATATGATAACAAAACAAATTATTGGAGTTTCAATAATATACAAATCTAAACATCTAAATTTGAAATAGAAAATTTATATTTTATTTAAATGATAAAATTTAATATATATTTGAAAAATGGAAAATATAAAATTATAATTTTGATTTTAGGTGTTAGCCTATTCTAATAAAAGAAAACAAAAATAACACAATATCTTTTTACACATATCATAATCTAATCGATTAAACGACATATATCGTGATCATGCTAATTATAATTTTGAGATGTACCGAGTTCTCGTGAGTGGGTAATCGTGATAAATATTTTAGTTCAAATAATTAGAAATGTGTGGTTTAAAACAAGAATTTATCTATTTTATTATTTAATTTTTTTTGTTGATTTTCCATTTCTAGTAAGGAAACTAAAAATAACCTACTATTCTTACACATGTAAAAATCTCATCGATTGAGCAACACATGTCATGATCTTGTTAATTATAATTTTGACATATCTCAAGCTCTAGTGAGAGCAACCAAGATTTATAAAGTAAGATATATTAAAAATTTGTCAATTTTTGAAGTTTTCCTATTATATAAATAGTGTCTTCTACTTTAACATATTTTCTATCTTTTAATTACACTATAACCTACGTTTTGCTCTAGGTTTACTTTCTGTTGGTTAAATACAACTCTACCTTCTAATTAAACCACTAACAATTCTAACTTAGCGGAACCCACCATCTCTCTCCTCTCTCCTCTCTTCAAACTTTTTCTTCTTCTTTCTCTCTTTTAATTTCTCATCTCTCCAAGAACAACAATTACAACAAATAATCAAGATAACCACCATATATATATTTATCTCATATACAAAATAGTGAAACTAAAATCACACACATATTCTGTTGATATCTGATATCATTTTCACGCTCACCATTCATCTTTTCTTGACCATTTGTTTGTTGTTATATGGTCAGAAATTATCTATGGTCATGTCCATGGAGACATCCTTTGGTCTTGTGTCTATATGTTTACTCCTATAATGAGAATTATTATATATGTATTTTATGCTTATATTTGAATCAAAAGTTAATAATTTTCATGTGCTTTTGATTTTCTAATGAGTGATTTTGATGTAACATCACACTTGTTACATTAACATGATTCTATCCTAAAATCCTAAACCCTAAATATTAAACCTGAAACCATATACCACTAACTTTAACCGTTTAAACCAAAAACCATATATTGATACTTCCAACCTCTTAAGTCAGCTGATTTTTAGATAATCAAACGGAATAGTGAATAATGAGAATAATATTGTTTTCCATGATCATCTCTAATATATCTAATGTTTTTTATTGTCCATGTACCACTAACTTTAACCATTTAAACCGAACCATATATTGATACTTCCAACCTTTTAAATCAGTTGATTTTTAGATAATCAAACGAAATAGTGAATAATGAGAATAATATTGTTTCCCATGATCATCTCTAATATATCTAATGTGTTTTATTGTCCATGTGGACATTCATTTGTTTTGTGTCTATACGTTTTCTCTTATAATGAGAATTATTATTATTATTCATTTATGTTTATATTTGTATCAAAACTTAATAATCTTGAATTAAAAATAAAATAAACTACATATCAATATTATTAAATTTTTATTCGAATATACAACCATAAATGCATATTCATTCTGATTATAAGAGTAAATATATGGACACAAGACCAAAGAAAATCCCAATAGACATGAACATATGGACATGATCACATGGACATGCTTCAACTCACTTGTGTATTTCTAATTCGCTTTAAGACTGAAACAATTTTTTTATGTTCTAACCAAAACAAATACATGACTAAAAGAACAATTTAAAAAAAATTACATACTAAAAGAACTATTTGTAAAACTGGGTTTGAAAGTGAGTAACTAGGTTGTTGTTGATGATTTTGATGGCTTGTGTGCCCTCTTGTGGTTCTGTTACCGCCCTAGTGCGGGTATTTGTTGCTGATGTTTATTGTAGAATCTATACCAAACCAGACTTGGAGTTGTTCTCTCTTTACACGGATGATGTGTGGGTAAATGATACTTCACCTGATGGACTTGTTTGGTTTTTTTAAAATGCAGGGAAAGAAACGATTCATCAAGGATCGGGATCAAGGCACCAGGGGTGGACACTGAAGAAGCAGCTATTGAGTAGTTCATGGAGTAAGTCAAAGAATTACATAAAATAATTCAGAAGATAAGAGAAACCTGGGTTTGGGCTTATGGAATTAAACATGGTCGGTTTAATGGAGATTAGCATCATCTACAAGAAGATTGGAGAAGATCCTAGAAACAAGAAGATTGGAGAAGATCCTAGAAACATGAAGAGTTTCCTTTTACAAAGGAAAAGGAAATACAAAGGCAAAAAAGATAATTTCCTAATCATAAAAGCAAAAGAAAAATATATATTCCTATTATTGTTAGAATAGGAAATTGGCTTGTTGCATGACTGTGAACTATTTAGTATAAGTAAGGGTGCTAAGGCTTGTGAAAGATTACCACAAACAAGAGATAATTCCTAGCAGTTAAGTTTTACCTTCAAAGAAATAGTAAGCTAAAGACTTAAAAAGGGCTAAGGGTTTTTAGAGAGAGTTCTTGGTCTAGATCGAGTTGTGATCTGAGATCAAGAGTTTGAGAGAACAGAAAATAGTTTAAGGAGAAACCTTGTAAACGTATTTTCTATTAATCTAAAAAGAGTTTTTTAGAAACCCTGTTTTACATCGTGATCTAGTTACTGTACCAATAGCTCTTGCGTTTTCAATTGGTATCAGAGCAGTCACTTGTTAGGATTGCATACAGGTGAGATCTTGCGGAAGAGATGGAGAGCTATCAGGAGCTAGTTAACAACTCAAAAGTTGTTCTATACGATGGAAATTACGGATTTTAGAAATCTCGAATCAAATCTGTAATAAGGAGAATCGATGTTTTTGCTTGGAAGGCTGTGTTAGAAAAGTGGGAAGAACCAAAGATCAAGAATGAAGACGGTACGTCAAAACTTAAGGAAGAAACCGATTGGACCAAAGATGAGTTGAAGAAATCAAAGTTTAATGCTAGAGCATTAACCGCCATACGTTGCAGTGTTGGTTGAAAGCAATTTGAACTAATTCAAGGATGTGAAACTGCAAAACAAGGTTGGGATATCTTACAAACTCACTATGAAGGGACAACCAAAGTACAAACATCTAGAAAAGACATGATTGCCTCAAGATTTGAAAATCTAAAGATGGAAGAACATGAGTCAATCTCTGACTTCAGCTCGAAATTAAGTTCACTAGCTCATGAAGCATTAACTCTTGGAAATAAATACAAAGAAAAGAAGCTAGTCAAGAAATTTCTGAGGTGTTTACCATTTAAGTTTATGGCATACAAAACAGCTTTAAATGTTTCAGATAATACAGAGAAACTCAGTTTTGGAGAAGTAGTAGGAATGCTTCAAGCACATGAGATGGAACTTGGATGAATTAAAAAACCAAAAGGATTGGATTAACTTCATGTGAAATCAAAATTGAAACTGAACAAGAAGATCCTGTAAGCCTTCTAGTAAGAATATTTGATCGAGCACTAAGGAAAATTGAGCAAGGACAAGGGAACAAGCGTTTCAGCTCCTTCAAGCAAAACTCAGAAGAAAACAAATCGTCAAAAAAAGCAGATATGCAATGTCATGAATTCAAAGGATATGGACACTTTTTTGGGAATATCCAACAGTTAAAAAAAGCATGAAGGAAAGTGCTCAACATGTAAAGGAATTAGACATTCACAGAATGAATGTATCAGTGAACTGAAGAATCAAAAAGAAAGATCTATGCTTAATATTGAAGATGAGACAACGGATGATAGTGAAGATGAAGAAGAGATGCTGAATTGTGTTGCCTTTGTAGGAATCACAGAATTTGTTGATGAAGAAGAAGTCACATACTCAGAAGAAGAAGAAGAAATTGATCTTGCTGAAAGCTATCAAGAAATAAGAGAGAGGTTGATTAACACTGGTAAAGAAAATCAAGAATTAATCAAAGAAAATATACGTCTTGAAGCACTTGTTGAATCACTGAAAAATCAATTGGAGAGTGAGAAACAGATCAGTAAAGAAAGCTTAAGTCTGTTGAAAGAAAAACTAAATCTATCTTCTAAAGCAGATGGGTTAGAGGAAGAGCTAAAAGATAAAAAGAAGAAATCTTTTGGATTACAAGCTGAACTAGATCAACAATATCAAAAAATTCACATGTTCGCTGGAACCAAGCAACTTGATAAAATTCTGAGTTATGGAAGAACAGAGGGTTAGGATACAATGAACAAAGAGGATTTATCTCAGGAGAGACAAAGTTTATGTCTGGAGGAATATCTAACTACACTCAAGATAATACATCAAGTATTAGACCTAGAAGTAACGGATGTTATTTCTGTGAGAAAACTGGACATAGAAAAGCTTTTTGCTACAAGTTTCGTGAAAAGATAAAAAAACTCATGTATCAAAGGAAGTTCTTTTGGAATGGATACAAAAATCAGATATGGGTGAAAAAATCAGATTTATATCATATGAAGTCCAGAAGTATGTCAGAAAATAAAGCAGGTCTTGGGTTTAGATACAACATGGCAATGGTTACTGGAAAACCTGAAGATACAGGACCATGGTACTTTGATAGTGGATGTTCACGTCATATGACAGGAACAAAGACATACTTGCAGGATATCAAGAAAATAAAAGGAGGTGAAGTCACGTTTGGTGATGGAGGACAAGGAGCTATAAAAGGAAAAGGAAAGACAAGCAATTCTGAACTACCTAAGCTGTTGAATGTCTACTTGGTTCAAGGATTAAAAGCAAATCTGATAAGTGTTTGTCAGTTATGTGATGAAGGACTAGAAGTTATATTTACTAAAGTAGACTGCAGGCCATCAATGATGTTGGAGATATTGTTCTAAGAGGAAAAAGATCTGGAAATAATTGTTATTTACGGGTTAACAGCTCAAACAATTGCTTCACTGCTAAAGACAATCTCAATTTGTGGCACCAGCGTTTAGGGCATATGAACACACGGAATCTTGCCACCTTGGTTAATAAAGAGATAGTTCGAGGAGTACCACAACTTAAAGGAGAAGACAAAATGATTTGTGGTCCTTGTAACAAAGGGAAGCAGGTTAAAGTTCAACATAAGAAGGTTCCAGATGTTCAAACAAAATCTGTGTTAGATCTAGTTCACATGGATTTGATGGGTCTTATGCAAGTCGAAAGTTTGGCAGGAAAGAAATATGTATTTGTTCTGGTGGATGATTTTTCAAGGTATACATGGGTAAGATTTATTCGGGAAAAATCTGGGAAAAACTCCGAATCTGAGTTATTTTCATGTGTTTGGATGCAAATGTTATATACTCAGTGACAAAGATTATCTTGGGAAATTTGATTCCAGAAGTGATGAAGGTATGTTTTTGGGCTATTCAGAGAGTGGTACAGCATTCAGAATTTACAACAAGCGGTCAAATCTAGTTATTGAATCAGTCAATGTTGTATTTGATGATCATTCTTTCCCGGTCACACGTGAGGATTTTCAGAAAGTGATACAGAACAAAAGGAGTCAAAAGACAGGAATGAAGAAAGTTATTCAGAGAAAAGTGATTCAAAAAAAGCTAGTTCAGAAAGTGAGACAACTCAGAAGATAGTTCAAAAGGTTCATAAAAATCATTCAGTATCAGATGTTGTCGGAGACATCAATGATAAGATGAAAACCAGAGGAGTGGTTCTTGATTTCAAAAAGATGGCAAATAATTTTGCAAGCTTGGAAATACTACATTTTGAATGTTTTGTATCAGCCATTGAACCAAAGAATCATATTGAGGCTCTTAGTGATGATTATTGGATCATTGCTATGGAAGAAGAACTAGAGCAGTTCGAAATGTTTGGTAATTGGTTCCTCGTCCTACGGATACAAACATCATAGGAACAAAGTAGATTTTCAAAAATAAGATTGATGAAAAAGATATAGTTGTTCGGAATAAAGCAAGACTGGTTGCACAAGGATATACACAAATTGAAGGTATTGATTTTGAAGAAATGTTTGCACTAGTAGCAAGGCTTGAATCTATCAGATTGTTCTTAGGGATGGCATGTATTCTGAATTTCACAGTGCATCAAATGGATGTGAAAAGTGCATTTTTGAATGGAATCTTACACGAAGAATTATATGTTGAGCAACCTAAAGGATTTGAAGATCAACTGAAATCAGAGGATGTTTTCAGATTGAAGAAAGCTTTGTATGGACTTAAACAAGCTCCAAGAGCTTGGCATGAAAGACTGACTAATTTTTTTATTGAGAAAAGATACATTAGAGGTAGTGTTGACAAAACACTATTTATCTTGGAGGATAATAAAGAGATCATGGTTGTTCAAATTTATGTGGATATGATATCATCTTTGGAAGTACTTCAAAAGATTTGGTGAATCAGTTTGTGAAGAACATGACTCAAGAATTTGAGATGAGCTTAGTCGGAGAGCTAAAGTATTTTTTAGGATTGCAAATTACACAATCTGATGATGGGATTTTTATTTCTCAAAGTACGTATGCTAAGCAATTATTGAAGAAGTTTCAGATGGACAAATGCAAGGAAGCAAAAACTCCAATGAGTACTACAATCAAGTTAACAAAGGATGAAAGTGGCAAGGATGTTGATATCAAACTATACAGAAGCATGATTGGTAGTCTTCTTTATCTCACAGCAAGTAGGCCAGATTTATGTTTCAGTGTTGGTGTGTGTGCTAGGTATCAAGCAAATCCTAAACAATCACACCTTGAAGCAGTTAAAAGAATCATCAAATATGTTAAGTGAATGGTTAATCTTGGTGTTTGGTATTCGAGAGGATCAAACAAGAAACTGGTAGGATTTTGTGATGCAGATTATGCTGGAAGTGTATGTGATAGGAAAATCACGAGTGGTGGTTGCTTCTTTCTTGGAAATAATCTGATTTCATGGTTAAGCAAGAAGCAGAATTCTATATCACTACCTACAGCAGAATCAGAATATATTGCTATGGGAAGCTGCTGCACATACTTGCTATGGATGAAACAGATGTTAGCTGACTATTGTATGGATTCTGGAAGTTTACAAATTTACTGTGATAACAAAAGTGTTATAGACATCTCGAAAAATCCAGTTCAACATTCAAGGACAAAACACATTGATGTAAGACATCACTTAATTCGAGAACTGGTTAAAGCTAAGCGAATTGAGATATAACATGTTGCTACAGAAGCACATCTAGCTGATTTATTCACAAAAGCATTGGATCAATAGGTTTGTAACCTTGAGAAATTTAATTGGTGTTTGTGAACTATGACTATTTCAGTCATAATCCGATACAGGAACTGGTGAATGGAAAATCAAGATTCAAATTACAGAGTTCCGGTTCAGCAGTATTTTATCGGTTCAGTTTTTTTTTTTATTGGTTCAGCGGTTATTACTGATTCAAGCGGTTTTTGTTAGATCGGCGGTTTGGTAAAGCAGTTTTTGATTTTTAAAATAAAAGGGAAGTTGCTTTAAACGGTTTGATTTCTTCAATATTTACTCGAGATTCGAGTTAGAAAATCTCTTGAGAAAGATTTGAGAACACAAAAGAAGGAAAGGCAAATCATTACTTCACAAAAAAAAAAAACCAGAGAAGAAGAAGAAGTGAAGAAAAAAGGGTTTCGATGGTGAATGAAACTCGCAGAGGCTTGGTTCGAGAAAGAAGGATTTCCCAGAATCCTCGAGATGATGGTGATAGAGATCGACCACATCTCATAGATGAAACTGTTGAAGAAACAGGAACACAATCGGTTCCACTGGTTCCGTACGGATCGGATGATGAAGATTTATTCAAATCGGCCTTTGAAGAAGAAAGAGGAAGTAAATCAGCGGCTGATTCTGTTGAAAAACCAAACGAAAAGGAGAAAGAAGATGAAGTTCAGTCAAAGGAAACTGAAGCAAGTTCAGACAAGGAAGGGAGAAACCCTAATACAGAAGCAGAGACGGAGTTTGTGGGAACAAAGGAAGGAAAAGATAAAGGGATTGATAATCAAGAAGTTGAGAAAACAGATCCTTGTAAGATCTTAGATTTTGAAGAAAATCTTGAATCACCGGAGGTTTCACTTCAAGAAAAGATGATTCAGATTGCTCGAAAATGAAAGAGATCAAAGAACATTGTGCATGTATCGCCCAAGATCTCTGATTCTGAAGAAGAGACTGAACCAACTGAGATTTATGTTCAAGAACATATGGATAAAGTTGCCCGAAAGAAAAAGAATCTGAAGAAAAAGGCTCATGTATCATCTAAGAAACGTACACGAGTTGGAGAATCTAGTTCATGACAAGTTAGAGCAAAATCCAGTTTCAATTCTGAGGTATTTGTCTCCAAGGAAGCTGAAAAAAGGTATAATATCTTTTTATCTCGTAGTATCATAGAGGAAATGAATGTGGATTTAAGAAAGGAGGATACTTGCGGATATCTTGATTTAGTTAAAAAACTAGGAGTAGATTCAACTGTGGATGGCTTATCTTCATATGTTAAGGAAGTGATTTGTGAGTTTTATGCGAATTTGTCGGAAAGTGCATCTGCTAATGGTGTTAAAGTTCTGGTAAGGGGTGATATGTATGATTTCTCACCGGTTGAGATCAACAAGGCTCTGGCGTTAGCTCCTTTGTCAAAAGATGAACTCAAAGCTGATTCAATGGCTAACAATGTTAGTTTGGAAGAGGTTGCAGAAATACTTAGTATGGCAGATAAATCAAGCTAGAAAAATCTGAGTGCTAAGGAATTACCTGCAATATTTGGAGCCTTGTTTATCATTGCTGGTCGTAATTGGGATCCATCTTCGCACAAAAGTCATCTTTCAGAAAAGAGAGCTTGTTTGGTCTACAAAATAGCTCAAGGAATTCGTTTTGATGTGGGAAAACTGGTTTATGAACAAGTTTTGGAGCTGAGTACAATCCAAAAGAAGGATACTTGATGGTTAGTATTTCCGAGAATCATCTATGAAGTTCTCAGATGTCAAAAGGAGCCAGCACTTACAGATGATGAAGAGTTCATTGCCTCAACTGAATACAGAAAAGATGATAGAACTGGAAGATCATATGCAAATCAAAAACCATCAACTCAAGGACAAACTTCTGTAGGGCCTTCATCAGAGTTTGATGTTATTGAGCTTGGAAGTATTCGTGTACCTCGAATAGGTCAAAACAGCTCAGAATTATCCTATGAAGCACTGGTTGATACAACTCAGGCACTTCAAACAATTACTGGTGTTGTCTATAGGCTGCTTAATAATCATCCAATGTCCAAGATGCTTTAAAAAGATTTTTTTTTTTAATCTGTGTGCTCGCAAGCAGGGGGAGAAGAGGTTCTGGAATTCTGGGGGAGTGTTGTTGTTTTATCTTTTAAGAAGACTTATCTTGGTGCTTCTATGTTGTTGGATTTTCGGGTTTGTACGATGAATTTTGGGGGAGTTTCAGACTTGGTTATTTCGTATTATTGAACATCTTTGTTTTCATTTGAATGTGTTTCTTTAAAACATTCTTATGTCGTGATCAGTTATGATAAACTAAAAAAACCAGTGCTTGCAAGTCACAAGATTAAAAAGGGGGAGACTGAAGAAGCAGCTATTGATGTAGTTCATGGAGTAAGTCAAAGAATTACATAAAGTAATTCAGAAGATCAGAGAAACCTAGGTTTGGGCGTACGGAATTAAACATGGTCAGTTTAATGGAGATTACCATCATCTACAAGAAGATTGGAGAAGATCTTAGAAACATGAAGAATTTCCTTTTACAAAGGAAAAGGAAACACAAAGTCAAAAAAGATAATTTCCTAATCATAAAAGAAAAAAGAAAATATATATTCCTATTATTGTTAGAATAGGAAATTGGCTTGTTGTATGGCCGCCAACTATTTAGTATAAATGAGGATGCTAAGGCTTGTGAAAAGATTAGCACAAACAAAAGAGAATTCCTAGCAACTAAGTTTTAGTTTCAAAAAAATAGTAAACTGAAGACTTAAATAGGGCTAAGGGTTTTTAGAGAGAGTTCTTGGTCTATATCGAGTTGTGATCTGAGATCAAGAGTTTGAGAGAATATAAAATAGTTTAAGGAGAAACCTTGTAAACGTATTTTCTATTCATCTAAAAAGAATTTTTGAGAAACCCTGTTTTACATCGTGATATAGTTACCGTACCAATAGTTCTTGCGTTTTCAAACCCACTTGAAGAAATGTGGGGTCAGCTGAGCCCAGTTAAGTATCATAAATTTAGTTTGTTAGCTATGTTCATTAAGTGATTATGGCAGATTTGGTTTGAATTTGCACCAATGAACCCACAAATCAGGAGTTTGAATCCCATCAAATACATTTATAGTAAAACCTCTATAAATTAATAATATTGGGAGATTACTAATTGATCGATAAGTTAATAATTGTTAATTTATAAAAAATTATTCTGAATTTCAGAAAATATTTTATAGAAAATGGAAAATGAAAACAATATTTTGTTATGTTTTAATGCATTTACACATCAAGAAATAATATATAACCTTTTATAATTTTTGATACAATTCGAAAAGATAATATTTTATAAATTCAATAAAATTATAAATTTACTAATAAATAAAAAACATTAAAATCACATTTCACTAAAATATCTTAAATATATATATTAAATTGAAATGATTATTAGTTTATGTTATTAATGTGACCATATATTTACATAGAGATTTCAAAAAATATATTATCTTATTATACGATCGAAATGTGTCAATTATTATACCAACCCAACTTGGGACCAGAATAATTTATTAATTTACCGAGTATTAATATAGAGATTCTACGGTATATTAATTTAATTTTTGCATTAAAAAATATGATCTTATGTAAAATATTTTTTGGGTCTACCCCTACAAGGCACTATGTGTCATCTGCTTTTTCGGCAGAAGCTTTGTCTCTAAAACACACACTGGAAATAGTGATCTCACTAGAGTACAATAAGCTCATATGCCACTCGGGCTGTCAGGAGCCTGCTCGGTTACTTAACACCAAAACTTCCTCAACCAAGATCTATAAAGTGCTAGAAGACTTTAGAAAATTTCAGACTAGCTTTGATGTAATTTTCTTTTGTTATGTTCCAAAAAATGAAAATACTGAGGCTGAAACCTTATCGAGCTAAGGAAGCTCTGTTAATGTGTTCTCATTTTTCCTTTAAGAAAGTGTAAGACTTTTTTTATAATTTAAGAAAGTTTGTAAAAAGAAAAAAACGAATTACATTTACATACAAGCATTTTCAAAATAATTATCATCAATAGATCGTAACAATACTCTTATATAAAAAAATAAAAAAAAATAAAAAAACAATATTCTTATATAAACTAGAATATAAAAATAGGGTACATTACAAGATCCGTGGAGTGAGTGATTGGCTCTAATTTAGTACTTCAAGTGTATAAAATGTCTACGTGTATGGGTTGAATTTTTGTGTTCCAAATCCGAGATTTGAGGTTAAAAGCCAGGTCGACCACGTGAGAATCGAAACGACAGCGTTTTTAATTAAAAAGAAAAGAAAAAAACATAACGGTGCTTTATGCCCTGAGAGAACGGCGGAGATTTTCAATTTAAAAATTAATAAAAAAACATAATAAAAAAAAGAAAGAAATAAAAAAAAAAGAAGGAAGGAGACAGAGAAGAAAGAGACAACCTTCGTTTGCGCGTTTTCTGTAATCTCTCTTCTTCTTCTCTCTCTTACGGCCATGGCAATTTCTCCAGAACGACGGGATCCGTGATTTTCGATTTGGACAACGAAGCTTCTTCTCCTTCTCTCTTCTTCTTCGCCTAATCGTTCATTCTCCAATCTTCAATCTCCACAATCGCCGCCTAATTGTAACGCTTCCGCTAATCTCCCTCCATTGTTATCATTTTCCTCTGATCATATTCGATTCGTTATCGGTATTCTTAGAATAATGCATCTTCTATGAACAATTTCCTCATTTTCAGATCATTTGTTTACGTTTGATTTTGCGAATTCTCCGTTTTTTTTTTTTTAAATGTGTGGATTCATACGAGAAGAGGAGTTTCAAATACGCATTCTAATTTATAATGTTCCACGAATTTTATTTTCTATTTATTTTGTTTGTTTGAAGATCTAATTGAATTTTTCTTCGGTTAGATCGTTTCAACGTTTGTGAATTTGATCTCGTAATGTGGATCGGAATGTTAAAAGTAATCTTAGGAGTATATATATTGGAGCTGTGCTTTGAATTTGATTAACTTGGAAACCAAGTTTAAGAGCGTTTAGTAATTTAGAGGATTTGATTCTTGGAATTGATTTTTTTTCCTTTTTTTCGTATCAGGATTTATTTATATAAGAGGAGAGATTTGTTGGAGAACTGGAGGAAGCTTAGAGGAAATTTTTTTATTTTTTTTTTGGAGTTTAGAGGGGAAACAATGTCAACAAGAGGAGAACATCATACAGTTCCACTATCTGTATTGCTTAAACGAGAATCAGCTAATGAAAAAATAGACAATCCTGAACTTATACACGGCCAGGCTAACCAAAGCAAGAAAGGAGAAGATTTTACGCTTGTTAAAACCGAATGTCAAAGGGTTATGGGAGATGGTGTTACTACCTTCTCCGTTTTCGGGGTAATTATTCGCCTCTTCTTTCTCTATACGCATTGCAGTCTTACCATTATAGGCATTTGATATTTATATTTGAACATTGAATCTGTATTATTGCAGCTTTTTGATGGTCACAATGGTTCTCAAGCAGCTATATATACTAAGGAGAATCTCCTGAACAATGTATTAGCTGCAATTCCCTCTGATCTTAACAGAGATGAGTGGGTTGCTGCACTTCCTAGGGCTTTGGTTGCAGGGTTTGTCAAAACTGATAAAGATTTCCAGGAAAGAGGTATTACTGAGTCACCAAAACACTTGGATTATCGGTGTCTTTTTGTTCTTATATGGTTATGGTGAAGGCTGTGTTTGAGGTTTTATTGTTTTCTGGATTGTCAGCAAGGACGTCTGGAACGACTGTAACTTTTGTCATAGTAGAAGGATGGGTGGTGAGTGTTGCATCTGTAGGTGACTCTCGTTGCATACTTGAGCCTGCTGAGGGAGGTGTCTATTACTTATCTGCTGATCATCGGCTGGAAATAAACGAAGAAGAGTAAGTCAGCTTTGTTCCTTTTTATTGACCTAAGCTGATGATAATCTTACTGTATATAATGGCCTCACCAATATTCTTTTGTCTGTTTCATCAGGCGAGATCGCGTCACTGCAAGTGGTGGTGAAGTTGGTCGGTTAAATACTGGTGGTGGTACTGAGGTACTTCTTAGACTTTACATGTTCTTCTGTGTGCATTAAGCCTCTTCTTCGAATAGGATGAGCTTGCAGAATTGGATCCCCTTCTAGGCTGGAGCATGAAAACTGCATTATACTCTTAACTAATGAACCATTGAAAGTGATAAGATATTGGATGCAAATATTTAGGCTGTCAGATTATGCTAGCTTTGTAGAACGTAACACATATATGAAATTGCTTTGTGCCCTCAAATTCAAGGATTCTAATAATGAAATCTAAATTGTTTTAGATTGGTCCTCTGAGATGTTGGCCTGGTGGTTTGTGTCTATCAAGATCCATTGGAGATCTGGATGTTGGCGAATACATTGTTCCAGTTCCTTATGTGAAGCAAGTCAAGGTTCAATACCTCTTTAACTTTCTTCTGTTGTGGTGTTCTAGTGCTAGCTGATATTATAAGTATTGAGTTTATCCTGAAAAATGTATCCATTTGTTTTGGTTATGTAGTTGTCTTCAGCTGGTGGTAGACTTATCATCTCAAGTGATGGTGTGTGGGATGCAATATCTGCAGAGGAGGCTCTTGATTGTTGCCGGGGTTTGCCACCTGAATCTTCGGCTGAGCATATTGTTAAAGTATATCATCTGAGTTGCATTATTTCCGATATAACCTGTACATCTTCTTTCCTTTATAGTACCTTGATGTATTATTATTACTTCAAACAGGAAGCTGTGGGGAAAAAGGGTCTTCGCGATGATACAACCTGCATTGTTGTTGATATATTACCGTCAGAAAAACCGGCTGCTTCCGTGCCACCTCCGAAAAAGCAAGGAAAAGGAATGCTAAAGTCAATGTTCAAAAGAAAATCTTCAGACTCTTCTTCTAATATCGAGAAAGAGTACGCAGAGCCTGATGTAGTTGAAGAACTGTTTGAAGAGGGCTCTGCTATGCTTTCAGAAAGGTGTGATTCTCTGAATATAGTTTGATCACTTCATTAGCTTGAATTTTTTATCTGCTAAGCTTTTATTTTTGGTTAATTGCAGATTGGACACAAAGTACCCGCTTTGCAATATGTTTAAGTTGTTCATGTGTGCTGTGTGTCAAGTAGAAGTGAAACCTGGAGAAGGTGTATCGATCCATGCTGGAACGTCTAATTGTCGTAAGCTTCGTCCTTGGGATGGTCCATTCCTTTGCGCAAGTTGCCAAGATAAGAAAGACGCAATGGAAGGCAAAAAATCGTCGGGAGGTACCTACTTACATTTCCTTCTTCATTCCCTTACGATAGATGTAGATTTCTTTAGGAAGCTAATTGTGTAACTTGTTTTTGGGATGTACAGATAGACATAGTAGTGAGAGCGACTAGCCAGCAATCTACAATTTATTGGCAAAAGCAACTAACAAAACAGTATTGTGAGTAAAATTTGGAGCGGTTCGAGGAATCTTCTGGTTGTAATTTTTCACCCAGAGATATATGAATATGAGAGTTCCTTGAGATCAACCAAACACCACCATTCTTACCAATTCTCCGGCAGACTCTCAAAGCAGTTTATTTTATTTTTTCTTTGATATGGTCTCCCACTTCACGAAATTGTACAATCCGATAGCCGTCATCAAAACTGGTTTTCGAACTAGAGGTATTTCGGAAGTTCTTTTTTCTTTATTTGTTTTTTCTTTTTTTCATTTATGATGATCACTCTTGTGTTTTGGTGTTTCAAAAAATGAGTAGAACTAACTACGAGTGACAGTAATGTGGGTCGTTTAGGGAAAGGGGTAAAGAAAGATGTGCAAGTCTTTGTTCAATTATTTCAAATGTATAAACCGACGAAATTTTTTCATGTAACTTTAATTTTCTACGCTTATAAATTTCATTTGCCTTTCTTCTGAGTTTACATATCAAAATCTAAGACAAAAGATTGTAGTTTTGTGACTAAAAGACGAGTAAAATCTATTACTGTCTCGTCTATCCATAAAGTTGACAATATAAAGTTGAGTCTATCTGTCTCTTTCTTTAGAGTGTAATAAACTGATAAGAAACGTTAAAAAGTGTAATATCTAACCAATTAAATTTGGCATTCAAGTTTGGTGCAAATAAACCTGTATTGGCCAACCAAATTGACATGTATCTAAAAGAGTTATAAAAAGGTCATTTCCTAACACATGCATGTGTCGTTGAAGATTGCTGAATGTTACAAATTACTTAATTAGCATCACTTGTCACTAAAGTAGAAACACGTATTATGATCGTGACTTTTTCAATATTTTCGTGAAATTTACATCAAATTAATTTCCCATACTATGGAAAATGTCTAATTTCTTGGCTCCGGATCGTCACTCCATACGAAGTAAAGCATTTTGAGTCCTTGTCTCAAACACAAAATCAAAGAAGCAGTTGCTTCTACAGTATACTTCAACCTTTTTCCTTCGTTTACAACTATATATATCTTCGATCATATAAAATCAAGAAAGACTTGAATCTGAAGGCTTTGTTGTAGAACCTGAACTTGAAGGTTTTGCTGTAGGACTTGAATCTGGTGTGGCCATATGAGATGTTTGGTTGGGACTAGTGGAACCCGATGATGATTGCGTGACTGAGGTTACGCTTGGTAGATTCTCTTGAGAAGCATGCATGTTAACTCTTATTCTGTTGTGTATGTTCACATACTCATCGGTTTCGTCAAGTATCTCTTCCTGCAATCAGAGCAAGCACATTTAGATAAATGCTTATGGTGATAACTCCTATGCGAGATTTGAGTTTACCTGAAGAAGCTCTTCGATAACATCCTCCATGGTGATAACTCCTACAACTTCTTCATTGAAAGGGAAATCAGGTATAGGAGAATTCTCGATATCCAGAATGCAGAACGAACAGCCTCTATGTCGCTTCTTAGCTGGAGCAGCGGATAGAGTTGTTTTCCCTTGCTGTTCTTCACCATTCTCGCTCTTGCCGGATTTTGAATCTCCGGTTTCGATTTTGAATACTAAATTCCAACGAAACAGTTAGGGGCTATTATGTGTTTTCATGTTTATCTATGGACTTTGCATCTTTGAGTCTCATACCTTCCTTCTCTGATACCTCAAGCTGAGCTTTTGGTTTCCTACAACTATCCTTGAACAGTTCATCTTTCGTTTTCTTGTTTTCTCTGCGCTCAATACCA
The DNA here is from genome assembly GCA_963555745.1 of Cardamine flexuosa. Classification (NCBI taxonomy): domain Eukaryota; kingdom Viridiplantae; phylum Streptophyta; class Magnoliopsida; order Brassicales; family Brassicaceae; genus Cardamine; species Cardamine flexuosa. Next base: position 23,470,049 of record OY743214.1, on the reverse strand, counting down.
TTTTCAATTGTTTCGGGAGATCCCTTATCCTCGTCAAGATCCTTGTAGACAACTGCAATGTGACTGTGACCTTTCTGGAACTCGTTTAGGATATCGTACAGTGGCATTGTCTCAGAGACACTGGAGAAAACAAAATTATAAATCTGAACTCTGTCATAAACAATGTCAAGAACGAACTAAACACTAGAGAGAGTCATTTACCGCGGAATTTTTCTCATGGACATTTTTCTCAGAGGAACTTCCTTTCTGGCATCAACAGCCAAGAGATTTTTAACCTGCACCAGCAAAAGGGGACATTATATGCTGTGAAGCTAGATAAAACAAAAACAAACACTTCGAGTACCCAAAGGGTAGAAAAAAACATCCACTATCCAAAATAATGGAGTGTCAATATGAAAGATAGATACCAGAATGAGCCCAATTATGTGTGTCGGATTTCTGAAATAAACTGGAACTCTGCTATGACCAACTGACATTATTGTATTCAAAGTTTCCCTGTATTGTAGAAGATAACAGATAATGAGTACAAACTATCAATAGGCATGATGAACAAATGTCACTAGAATAAAAAGAGAAAGAAAACCCCACAAATTCAAAGTTGTATCGATATCAAGGGAAAATGCGTTTGATATGGGAGTCATTGCATCTTTTGCCGTCTTTTCAGTTAATTCAAGTGCACCTGTGATGATAGAAGTCTCATCGTTCGTTAGAGTTCCACCTTTCCCTGCCTAATAAATAAGATAAAAGAGACCCAAGCGGTTAAGCCACATTCCTGGAACTATTTAATTTGGAAGACCGTACAGCTTTAGTTTCCATTCACAAGGTGATAGCAAAAGCTAAGCTGCACTAATTGACATATTCATAAGTTAACTGCATAATACCTCATTGCCATGAAAATTCACAAATGTCTTCAGCTCTGCTCTCCGTAAAAGAACACCATGTCCCTTACCTAACATCCAATCAAGAACCTGAAAGCCAAAAGATGTTTATCAGAATTACAATTCCAGTGCTTATAGCTGATTTTCAAAAGAGACAATTTGGTCCACACTCTTATCTACCTTGCTGATTGGATATGAAATAGGGAAGAACAAAATAAGAAGAACACGAACAAAAGGAGCCATAATCGCTCCAACCTTAAGTCCATATCGAGTACAAACCGCCTGTGGCATAATCTGCAAATATCCAACAGAAAACAAACCATGATCACAAATAGTAACAAATGAAATAAGTATACAGAAGATAAAAAATAAACTTAGGCAAGAGATGTTATAACCTCTCCAAACACAAGTATAAGAGTCACTGAAAGAAGAATCGCAGCCCATGGAGGCACAATTTTATCCAAAAATATTGGTAAAGCCTGTAAACACAAATCATCAAAACCATATAAACAAAACTCTTCACATCAAATATTTAGTAAAGAGAAAACAAAATTTAAGTATTATTATTATTACCTCCATAGCCATAGAGTTTCCAATCAAAAGTGTACATAGTAACAGATGCTGATTTTTCACTACTGGAAATATTTTACCTATCAACCAAAAAAAATCAATTGCTAAAGAAACGAAAAATCACAGCAAAAATGGCTAAAAATCAGAAAAATTAGCAAAACAGAGAGCTAATTTTTCCAGCTACGATCACTTGTTTACAAAATCAACTCGCAACAATGAACTCAACGAGATCAAAATCACAAAATCAGCGAAGCTGATACGATCACTTGTTTGTTTACAAAATCAACTCAACCAGAATCAAAAAAGTGCTAAATTTGAATCTCAATTCAACAAATCAACAAAAAAACAACAAAATCTTCACCGGCGTTGATTCGATCTTGAGGACGGCCAGATTTGATGAGAACTTCGAGGTCGACTAATCCAAGAGACATGAGACCGAGTGTTAAACCTGCCATTAACCCAGCGAAAGCTACAAGAGCTATGATTATGACGACGTAGAACATGAACGTCGTTCCGCAGCACGGTAAATCGGAGGATGCCATGTTCCTTTTTTAGCTACCGGAATCTGAAATTTTCCGGTGGGAATTTGGCGAGAGAGAGAGCTGATTTGGAGTGACTCTTTTTAGTGCGTATCCAATTCAGATGCAATAAACGTTTTGTAATTGAGAGGACGATCATGTGTTATTTTATCAAAACGCATTTATTCTCTTTTTTCCATTTTTAGGTATTTGTTTAACATTGTTTTTGAGATCGAACCGGATATTAGTAATTTACCAATCTGGTCCACCTCACTTTTAGTGATCAATGATTTTTTTTATATAAAAAATCGTAATCCTTTGTATTAAAAAAATAATATAAAAAAAAGATAAAACTTATTTGGCATGGAAATACTCAAATCTAACGAGTTTTATGAATGTTTTGAATATGAAATGAAGGAGAAATAAAGAAATCAAAACTCTAAACTTTGAGTTTAATGTGGACATAGCCTCTTGAAAGTGAAATAGCTCTACTCTATAAGAGTGACTGAAAGTCATGTTACGTCTATTGTTAGCAACATCATTTGGGTTGAAACATATGCTTTTTGCAAACAATGAAATTTACACAATTCAACAAAATATAAACTCATACGATTATTTTAGTTTTTGACAAAAAATTTAGAATCTTCAACCTTGTGAAATATTTTGTGTTAGAATAGCTAGATGAATACGTACGCGGTGCATAAGTTTCTATTTTGTCAAATTTTTTATTCAAAATTATGATCGCGTGAGTTTATATTTTATTAACTTTCTTATTCAAAATAATCTCAAACATAAATTTAATATTATTGAAAAAAAAATTTCCAATTTCTTATTCAAAGTCGAGAAGTACTATTTAAACCCATATGTTATCTAAATTTTGTTAGAAAATAAAATAATAATCTATGTTTCACTAAATTAAACTCAATAGAAAAATAGTACATAAATGAATTTTGGACACAAAAGAATCATATCATTTGTATATACTTACTAGATAGACAATTTGAGATTAAATTATTTTATTAACTATTAAAGACATGTGTTCTCTGCTCAACTTTATCGTTTTGATTTGTCATTGAGTTGTTTTTCTCTGACCTTGTTTGGACTCGGCTTTGTTCTAAGCATTTGAAGCTTTCTTTGAAGTATTTGGGTTTTAGATTTTATGTAATGTTTTCTATATCAATAAAGATCATCATATTTGAAAGAAACAAAATTATTAAAGAGAAACAATAAAAATTAGTGATGATTTGGAATTATGAAATAGAAGAAAAATATGAACTACTTATTGATTTTTAATGATATATTTTAATTGATAGAAACAAATTAATATGTAGAAATTATGATGTGTCAAACTTTTGAAGAATGGCTTCATCCATCTATATATGGTGCTGATTTGAATACTCAACTATTAATCATAAACTATGAATTTTTATGTTAAATATTGTGCATAACTTACACATAAGTATTTTTTAGTTATTCCCTTTTGAAATTGATTGATCCACTATTCATTTTTTAACTTATGTTTTTATCTCCTTAAACTCTTTTTTACTTTGATTTATATTATTATTAACTATCTAAATAATGGTCATTAACTATTATATTTAAATAATATTCATTTAAAATTTCTTATTTGATAATATTTCTTTTTCATTAAATAATTAATTTGATGATTTGGACAACCTAGATGAAGAGAAAGCTCTCTCATTATATATATATGATTGTTTGGGTTTTTAATTCCATGTTAGATCCAAGCTGAACTCTTCATATTACATTTTGATCTGATTTTTTTAGTTATAACAAAACTAAGGCATTTTAAAAATATGGAAGCTAAAAATTAACAAAGAAAATTAATTAGATATTTTTCAAAGATTGAATGACCTAATTACTATCATCTTCATTGAAGGACCTAATGACTATCATATTCATTGAAGGATAACTAGTTAAGAATTTAGATTATGAGAAATTGATGAAATACTTTATTGAAGATATATATATATATATATATATATATATATATATATATATATATGTCTTGGTTTTTCAGATTTTTTAAAATAATTTATGTTGTTTTTGATTTTTTTTTTTTTTAATGAAAATAAATTATATTATGGAAATGCATCGTTTTAAAAATTAGGCTTAGGTCTTTATGAACCTGAACACAGCTCTGATTTTAAGTATATGAGTTAAGCTGACAAAAACAAGTATTGATCCAAAAGACCAAAACCCATTAATAAAACTTTAACATATATGATAGTTACATAAATTATTTTGTTAATTAAGCTGAAAAAACAAGTATTGATCCAAAACCCATTAATAAACTTTTGTAGTAGAGTAACAGAAATTGACTGTTAAGTCTGTTACAGAGTAAGGACTAAGGAACAATAAAAACAACTTAAACCAAGCAACAAGCCATGTTTAACAATTTGTTGGTATGAAAATTAAACTGTTACCTGATAAAAAAACCTCAAACTATGCATTGATGAGATTGTTATCAGATGGGTACTCTTCTTCTTAGTCATTCTTCTTTCTCCCGAACAATTTCATTTTCTCTGGTAAAATGCCATTGATGAACGAAAAAACTGATGATACCAACAAAACCTTGGACAGAGCAGTTACGACGGAAGAAGAAGATCCGGTGGTTGCAACAAAGTTATGATAGAGAGTAATCAGAATGATTATGGCAATGAGAGTTTGCTTTTTCCAATGATGTGTATCATTAACTGCAAAAATATCATATGCCACCATATAAGAATTTCTCAGTATTAACACCAACATCAGTAGTGTTTCTATTATCCTAAGTAGGGTTGATTCTGGTTTTAATCAAATTTATCCTTAGTTCCCAAAGAAAGTTTGAAAAGCTGTGAATCCATATAAGATCATACTAAAACATGGTTTGGGTTTTTGCATCGATTATTTCCAGATTGGTTCGGATGATCGGGTCAGATTGGTTAATTCAGATTATACAGCTCTAATCCTAAGTATTAAATGACAATGATACGAATTTTGACACCTACATTGAAGTGCTTCATATGATTTGATTACAAAGTAAAACTTTAGAGATATAGCCATACGTACCTTCTTTTTTCGGTTGGTTTTGAGCTGCCAAGTGTGAGAACGAGTCTATTGTCCTCTTTATACCTTCCTACAGTTGTGCATTACACAAACAATGAAAGTGAAAGGATAAGCAATAACCCAAAGCAGAAATATATATCGATCTCAGTCTAAAACGAAACAAAAGATTGTATAAACCTGAAGTGGCACAACAGGAGCATAGCCTAAACGATCTTTTGCTTTTGAAGAATCAAAAGTTCTGTTGCAAGAGAGCAGCCTAACTCTGGAAGGTGTTAGCACTGGTACTTTCATCCCATATGGTCCCAGTAATTTATACGCCAGTTCTACGAGATGTGCTATTGGCATCATGACACTTGCAGGTATCATTATACTTGGCCTGAAAGAAATACAATAATTTACCAACTTCTATTGATTCATCATCATTGAATAAACATAAATCAAATGTACTTGGTGAATATTTCTGTCCTTGCTTTGTGTAGGAAAAAGTTAAGAAAACATATGGAACTTTTAACTACAACTAACACACCAGACATAGAAGACCCCAGAAAGTGGAAGAACCTTCTTGTAAGCTTGTGTTAAAAAATACCTTTCATAGCCAAGTCCTTCAAGAAGCTGTGACATAAACTCCCAAAATTTAATTTGCTCCATGTTGGTAATGAAGTACGCCTGCACAGCCATTTTATGTCAGATTAAGCTACAGCTAGGATTTCCAGAAATCATAAATTCTCTCAGTAGAGTACGAGGAGATGAACTTCTATCAGAAAAATGCCCTACTCCTATAAAATGTGGGCAGTTGTCATTCAAAAATCCCTCCATGCATATGTTCCATGTAGTATGTCACATGTCACCTTATAACCTCATTTAAGAGAAATCTAAGTATAATCCATGTAATTTCACCATACAACCCAACCTAAAAGAAAATTAAGTCTAAGAAGAGCAATGAGAAACAACTTAATTGTACAAATATAACTAGACTGGAGCCAAACTCGTATATATGTTTTCAGGTATTGTATACAACTTTCTGACCCATTATATCCCTAAAGAGCAGATATGAGATACATTATACACTACGTCATAACAGTTTAACAGATCAGACTAAAACTTCGACAGGTACTTATATACTAATACAATAAACTAAGAACAGCGGCAAAACATAGTGCCACTATGATAATAAACAACTACAACATGAAATCAACTGAAACCAAATACCTGGCCTGCAGCTTTTGCACATACTTCTCCTCCTGATGCTAGAGCTCTCTCAGCACAGACATGGGCATGTACAACGTTTTCGACATAAGTAAAATCATAGAAGTTACTCCCATCACCAATAATGAACTGGACAACAAAGAATCCGAAAAAAATCGTAAATGTAAGTATTTGAATGTGCTAGGCAAACCAAATAGACATGCAGACAATGCATCTTTAGCTTTGCGTTCATTTTATGAGATCCTTATTTGCTTAAGCAAGTCAATGCCAGAAGCACGACATTTCTGAAAGAATGTCAAATTTTTCAATATGTAGTAACATAATCATGGATTATACACACTGTTGATGGAAGTAACAACAATATCATAAAAGATCACAAAGAAGATAGATAGCATTTAGAAGGCCAAATAGATCCAACCTTGGATTTTCCAGCTCTGGCAGCAGCAACAAGCGAAGGAACCATTAATTTATCACCAGGACCAAATATGCTGCTAGGACGTATACAACAAGTGAGTAGTCCATTTTTTCCATTTGCTTGCAGGATCAAAGCTTCTCCTTCAGCTTTAGTTGCTGAATACGAGTCATTGTGCTAGAAAAAAATTGGAGATTCTCAGTAAACAGAAGCTCAGAAACAGCTACACAAGCAAGATGCATCCAAGTTTTCATATCTATGATCTTAATCCTCTAAATGTCAAGTTCTTAATCAACAAGAGAAATACCTTGGGTGGGTATGGCATTGTTTCATTGCAATTCGAAGTACCGTGGACTCCGTCAAAGACGACACTAGGAGAGCTTGTGTAGATTAGCCTCTTTACTCCAACCTCAACACAAGCATCAATAACATTCGTTGTCCCTACCATAAACAAGTTGGAAAACTCAATAAAACTGATAAATAACACAGAGCAATTTACAGGTTATATTAGTTTCTTCAAACCTTGAACATTAACTGAGTAATGAAGCTGATAATTGTTAATGGATGAATCTGGAGCTGCCATATGAAATACAACTTCTGCTCCTTCAAAAGCTGTTCCACATTATCATCATCATCATCAGGTACCAAAACGCAGAAACGAATTCAAATTCAAACCGAGAACGAACTAATTCAAACCTTTGACGACTTGAGATTTATTCCGGAGATCAGCAGAGACGTATTGAGCTCGATTAGATCTAATTGCTTCACCGAGAATTCCAGTTTCCTCATGAGGATCAAGCTTTATCGCCGGAGCCAAATCGGCGATACGGACATGAAACATTTCGTAGCGTATGAGCATTTCCACAAGATGCCTTGCAGCGAATCCTCTACCACCGGTTACGACGCACCATCGCTCAGTCTCTGTAACTTCCATCACCATTGTCTTCTCCGCCGAACTATTCAAATCCAAAATTATGAAAAATTAAGCAATGTTCATAATGTATCTAACATTGAATTCAAAATTGCTGAGCGAAAACAGAAAATTATCATACAATCAACAGATTAACAACAAACTCAGAATCGAACAACCAAACCAAGAGAAGAGACGAGCTCAGAATTAAGAGATTACATTTTACGGAGGTGGAAATTGACGACGTTGAGGTCACAGGTGAAGTCAACGGCGAGAGTGGCGACGCTCGACGATAGACTGAGAGAAGAGAATAAAAAAACTGGTAGGTTGCAGACTTGCAGGTGAAATCCAGGTTGTTTTTATTTCGTTTTATATTACGGATTAATTAAGGAAACCGAAATATTGGAAAAAAGAAAAACAACTGGGGAAATGGCAACGGAAAATAAAATAAAATTGGAGAATATTTTGGACCAAAATGGTAAAAATGGATTATGCCGATTTGATAGAATATTTTGGACAAAGTATACAGTTTAAATAGTAAAAAAAAATACAATAAGTGCTTCGTAGCAAATATATGAATACTAGAAAAGACAAAATAAAAAATAGCACAGGATAACAAGTTTAGATAAAATTATTTTTAAATAATATTTGTATTATAATTAATAATATCAAGTTAAAATTACAATATCATTTTCATCTCTTTCAATATGCAAATATTTTTAATTCAAAATATTTACTTAATTTATCATTATATTATATTATAATAATATATTTATTGATTTAGGTGCAAAAGTATTAACATAAAATGTAACTAAGCACAACATATAAATTTATTTTTCAGTAATAGCGTAACTTTTTTTTTAATATATTTTTTTGTGATTGAAGGTTCAATATATATTTTATTATAAAAACTTTGAACCCTCTCACGAGAACTTATTTAATAAGTTATCCTCCAAAACCCTAATTCTTGTAATTCATCTTCGTTTTGCTCTCTAAAGTAGCAGAAATCAACTAATTTCATCTGCATAAACAAACGCTTGCTGAAAGGTGTTTTTGAAATTTAACGGTTAAACGGTCTGAAACGGTACAAAAAGATTCCTATGATTTCTGTAAAACACTACCAACCGCAAAGGCAGCATTTGTGGATGGTTGCAAGAGAAACCGATCAATTCCTTACTTGTATATCAGCCAAGAGCTTCAACCACTCTGACTGTAATTAGTGTTAATTACCACATTCTAAAATAAACTAATCAAAAGAATAAAATAAATAAAAATAAATGTCAAATATATATCTATGATAGTAAGAAATCTTTACAGTTAATATATAATCATTTAACAGTAACAAGATAAGAATTACTAACCTTCATCAGAAAGTTTACTCACAGCAGATAACTCAGACCATCTTCGAATTGGCTATTTTTGACAAAAATAAAACAATTAATAGCAATAAATAATTATAAAAAATATATAAAATAAACATATGAAGCAAACTTATTAAAAGAAAAAAATAAACAATAACATGTAGATTGTACAAAATAATAAGAAACAGATACACATACTCCATAAACGGACCTCAAATCTCACAAATGGGTCTCGGATAGATGTAAAATAGGCTTAGTTGATGACGCAAATGGATCACAAACCTCACAAATGGGCTTTAGATAGATGTAAAATGGGCAACAGAAATTCTAGCAAGCTCTTGGGCCCCACTCTTTAAGGGAGACCACAAGAAAAATTAGGTTTGCATCTATCACTGTGAACGTCTTCACCGGTACATGCGACGGACCAGGGCTCCACAACATCAGCAACACGTCTGAATCCCCAAGTTGTGGAGCTTTGGTTCATCGTTGGGCGGATAAAACTTAGAGGATCTAGCATAAGTGCACAGAAAGGTGTAAAGCCATCAACGATGTCCGGTGAGTGAAGCACAAAAAAACTAGAGTGGCATAGTTTGGAAGAACTGAAAGAAAAGAGTCTAGACGCTGGCGATTTATAGCTTTGCCAGTGCCGGAGGATGGTGCAAAGATTGGTTTCTCAATAGCTCTCGAAAGATGTACTAGAGAGAGAAATATAACTTGTTTTTTATTTAAACAACTATACCTTATCAAAATCAAATTGGTGATCTTTACAACTATCAGTGTTCACACCGCATCCAGATATCGAAAAAAACATTCACTAAGACAGAAGTACAACCCCGCGAGCTACCTTTACAAAATAAACAACAAAAAAAAAGAAAATCAGCATCAGATTAAAAAAGAAGCATGATCAAACAAAATAAACAATACAATCTATAAACCTTAACATTAGTTGACAATGAAAACATTTTTTCAAATTCAACTGAATCATTATAGGAGAAATGCACCTAAAATCCTAGAATCCTGAATACAAAGATGGCAGAACTACTAATGAGTTATGCGGCTCAACTTGATATTTATAGGGGAAACACACTTAAAAGTCTAGGTTTCACCGACTATACGATATTATTAGGCTTGAATTAAAATATAAATAATGAAAAGTATATTGGGCTTTCACCCGGCCTTAATCTAATTAAATAAACCAATTAGTATTAACTAAAAATTTAATATAAAAATAGCATTTTAAATACACATTCCAGTAATGATGTTTAAGTAATCTGTTTTCAACTTTTAATCTTGGAGTTTTTGACTTGTGCAGTATAAATAAAGAAGCAACTGGTTTAAATTTGGTTATATGGATGAGGAAGAGAGAAAGGCAGCCCTAGGTGACCGGTTCAGACCGAATAAACTGAACCGAGAAAACCAATTTTTTCAGGTTCTCGGATACCATAGATTGAGAGTAGAGCAAACCGATAGATGAGATTAATTTGTGTAATCGGATATCGGGTTGGTTCGGTACTAGGTTTCTGATCTAAACCAAGAATTAGGAACCATTTATAATGCTAATATGTCATTTGACCTAATTCCTGGTTCGAGACCAAATCTCATTTTTCTCTAGCCTCTGCGATTTTCTGAGACCAAATCTCATTTTTCTCTAGCCAAATCTCTCTTCTCCTACCAAAGTTAACGTCTTGTCATTTCTTTTCTCACGAGAGAATTATCTCTTCTCTATCTCCTTCAATCTTCTTCTCCATCTCCTTTAGTCTTTTTCTCTTTTGATTTTTCTTCCTTCTTTTCTTAAAATTCTCTCTCTCTCTCTCTCTCTCTCTTGTTGGATTGTGCCATAGATGAAGCTCTGGCGGTTTGGAACATGGCAGCGAGAACAGAACTGGTGGTTTGGAAGAAGTAGTGGCTTCAAGAACAAATCCGTCACGGATCTGGTAGAGTGTATAGTGTCGAAGTAGTTGAAAAAGATGTTGAGGGATCTATAACAATGACGGATATGGTAGAGTTCATGCGGCCAGAACGACCACCGGTCGTCACGGTCACCGTCATCATCACTATCGGAATATTGTTTTTGACAGTTTGCTGAAAGCCCTAAATTTTGATGGTTTAGATTTTTAAATTGGGCCATAGTGATAATAGGCCCATTATTGTATATTTGTTTTTGTTTGTAAACAAAATTTGTTAAAGCTCATAGATATTTTTTTGTCTATTTCGGACCGAAATAGAAAAAAATTCGGTTTATTTCAGTACAGATTTAAAACCATATAACCGAAAAAAACAAGTACCGAACCAAAAAACCGCAAAACCGATTAAACCGAAACCTAGGGCTAGTGAAAGGTGTTACTTTTGCGGTAAAACTATACAAATCGGTTATGAGAATGGGTTTAGAACCCTAGCTCTTCCAGTCTTCCAATCTTCCTCCTATGGGTGATATGCATGATGAGTGGCCCTATAATCAGTCAAACCTCTCTAATGACTGAAACATTCTATCTAATGAATGGATATCATCGGTTAAACCAACACACTCTTATTTTCCAAAAAACAACAACATATAATTAAATACCGTAGGTAGGAAATTTTCAGATGAGAAGTAGCACACGGGTATGACTTAACATTATGTTATGTTGGAGATGGGCGAGTCACTATGATAATCGAAAACTAGTTATCTTAAAATTTAGAAACTCATCCATCAATCAATCGGGTCTTAATTTAGTTTTAAACTAAAATTTATTTCATTTTAAAAGTTTGAATCTTTAAATTTATAAATGAAATAGACATACTTATGTTTATAAATATGTTAAAAAAAATACATATTATAAGTTCACATATATATAACACATAAAATAACTTCAAATTTTCTATGTGAAATATTTTTATTCCTGATATATCTGCGATATATTTTTAGATTTTTGTCATAAGATCTTCACTGCATTTTGTAAAGATCACCAATTTGTTTTTGATAAGGTATATCTGTTCTCAACTTTTTAATCTGAGACTTGAACCCACGTATTTGAGAAAAACTCACAAGCTGAGAGCATGAAGATGATATAGAGGAGTGTGTGGCAAAGATGAGCTGCCATATCTTCTAAGCTTGATGGGTCTGTAACTAAGTAAGCGAGACCACCAACTGGAATGGAATCTCTCCCAGTTTGATAATGTTTAAGCTTATGCCTCATTTGGATGGGAGGAAAAACATTTTTCATTTCAATGTTTTCAAATATTGAATAAAATTAGAGAATTCGGTCCAAAAAACACTAAATTTGTTAGGAATTGTCAAAAAAATCCCCAATTTTTTGGCTGGCAAAAAAAAACACAAACTATTTTTGACTTTTGAATAAACTAACATAATTTTTATTGATTTGCCAAAATAACACACTGTTAGCCAAGTTAATGGTTTTCTTTGATTGGCGTTTAAAATGGTTGTTAATTTAAACGACGTTGTTTTGGTGTGAGATTAAAACATTGGAAGTTCGGCCAAAAAAATACTGAATTTGTTAGGAATTGCCAAAAAAATCCCAATTTTTTGGCTGGCCAAAAAAGGCACAAACTATTTTTGACTTTCAAACAAATTAACATAACTTTCATTGACTTGGCGAAAATGGCATACCGTTACTTGAGTTAACAATTTTCCTTGACTGACGTTTAATGTCTTAAACGATGGTTGTTAAGTTAAACAACGTCATTTTGGTGTGAGAATAAAACATCTAAACCTGAACCAAATTGAACCAAACCCTAATTTCTCAAAATCTCCAAATCGATTTGTGATGTAATCCTCAGAATCCAACTTGGCTTTTCGCTTCTCGGTTTCAAGGCCTACAGCTTGAATGATACAATGAAACGATGGTAGAGATGGAGATGGAGTTTTGTTGTTGAATCCACAACAACACACAATTGAACCAACTTGAATCCACAAGCCAATTCAGCCGTAAACACACAAGAGACTTTGTGAATCCACATTAAAACTTAAATGCAAACAGAATTCAAAGACTATACACTTTGAATGAAAAACAAATGATAAAAATTTACTGAATAATTCTTAAATTTAAGGGAGAATGTTACAAAGGAAGAATATGAGCATATATAGGCTCTTCTACTACGGTAATAAGTCTAAAATTATAAACAAATCACAAAAAATAAAGAAATAGAGCCATTGGACATTAAAGGGTGATCCAGGGCTGAAATAAGAAAGTCTTGATTCTCTGAAGTCTTGATAGCTTGGACGAGTAATGGTGTTTTCTAGGGACATCCAAGTTCACTAAATCTGGCTTTAGCAGGCGTCCAAAGTGATCAGAATATAGTCGTTGTGATTTGATCTCAATTGGCTCCAAAAGGGTAATTTATAGCCAATCGGGTTCTTATATGGGAAGATGCAGCTAAGTTTGTGTGAGACACTTTCTAAAAGCTTTTGAGTATCTCCAGGCTTCCATATATGACTTTGGGTTGTGCACAAAGGAAATAAATGACAGATTTCTTTACTTGGCTCAAGTTTGTCAAGTATCAATAGTACATCAACTGGTTCGTCAGCGGGTACATCAGCTCTGGTACTGAGACGTGTATCAGTCAGCTCTGAATCAATATTGGTTGATTCTTACATCAATTTGGGAATTCTCTCAAAATCGAACCAAACCTAGAATCTCTGAAGCTTCAATTGAAGCTTATTCTTGTTTGAGTTTTGTAAGATAAGTTCTAGTAGTGAACTTCAATCGAAGCTTCAAATTGATTTGGAGATTTTGAGAAATTAGGGTTTGGTTCGATTTGATTCAGTTTTAAATGTTTTAATCTCATACCAAAACGACGTCGTTTAACTTAACGACCATCTTTTAAGACATTAAACTTCAGTCAGGGAAATTTGTTAACTCAGCTAACGGTGTGCCATTTTGGCAAGTTAATGAAAGTTATGTTAATTTGTTCGAAAGTCAAAAATAGTTTATGTCTTTTTTTGGCCAGCCAAAAAATTGGGGTTTTTTTTGGTAATTCTTGATAAGTTCAGTGTTTTTTTGGTCAAATTCCCACTCACACCAAAACAACATCGTTCAACTTAACGACCATTTTAAACGTCAGTTAAAGAAAACCCTTAACTCGGCTAACAGTATGTTATTTTGGCAAGTCAATGAAAATTATGTTAATTAATTCAAAAGTAAAAAATACTTTGTGCTTTTTTTTTGCTAACTAAAAAGTTGGAGTTTTTTTGGGAATTCCTAACAAATTCGGTGTTTTTTTTCCTGAATTCCCAATAAAATTATGTCTAATTCCATTGTTTTCCAAAATGTAGAAAATAATCACATCAAAACTGAAGAAGACAACAACAAGAAGTCAACAACAAAATAACCGATACGCCTAGCTAACCAAAATCCCAAACATGTACAATCACTCCATAAAAACAAAACATTACCCCAAAACAATATATTGGTAAAATTGATTGGCACATTCACCAAAATTACGTACGTCCCTTTCTATTTTTTTTTTTTTTTTTTTCTAATATCCCTTTCTATTTCAAAAGAAGAAAAACAAAGAGACACCACAAATAAAACAAAAAAAATCTCCAGAACTATATATTATATATACAAGAAACAAATCCATGTTAGCCCATAATGAGTAACAAAATCAAGTTCTTTTTATATAGGTTCCTTCTGACAGTTCCTAAGATATATTAACTCTATATAAGTTGATAAATTAGGCCAATATTTTTCATTGCACCATTTTAAAAAAAAAAGATACAGAGAATTAGTTTTTGGCTATTTCATATAACAGATAAAATCATAAAATGGCTTGCATTGTTTCTGGGTTTAAGATTTTGTGTTTGTCTCTCTTATTCGTTGCTGTTGCAAGTCGTCCAACCACCGGTGGGTCGAAGATCTTCAACGTTCAACGTTATGGTGCACGCGATGGAAAAACTGATAATGCCAGTGTATGTACAAATTTTATCTTCTAGATTTTTAAATAGGTATTCTTATGTAATTGATTATATTCTAGTCTTCAAAGAATTGAGGAGGTCAATTCTATATAATTCTCAGGAACAAGCTAAGATCTTATTATATAAAACATTGTGTTTGGCTACCTAGTTGTTTTTTCTCGTAGTAATTTAGATTGATATTAAGGAAACGACTAATTTTTTTAACTATTTTCGTATTAACAAATAATAGATTAATATGATTATATAGACTTGATCTAAACACCTCTTTTGTATTCACATTTCAAACTAAACTGGATTCTTTTTGTTGGGATAAATTATTTCAAATTTCATTTTGGTTAAATTATATATATATATAGTATATATTAGAAATCTCACAGAAAGTTAGGAAAAGACTCCAATGTAATATACAAAGTAACATTGATCATTGCATTTGTCAACTGAGGTTGAGAAGTGATTTGGTAAATATTTACATTAGCACAAACAAACAAACAAAAAAACAAGTAAATTAAAAGTTTTTGTAAAGACATTATGAATACATCATATCCCCTATATATTATTTTAGAAGCACACTTATAAAATTAAACATGTAATATTGCAGAGCTGTCATTGCTGATGTGTCATCATCACATAACCTCTCAGATTATTTTAAAACAAGACATCATTTACTAGACTAATTACAAGTTATGTCATTAGACATTTATCATTTGTCACATTATATTTTCTTTAATCACTCATTAATTAAATAAATACTAATAAACTAATTTTTCTCTCTCTCTCTCTCCCGATTTTTTTTAATTAAATCTTACTAATGTTTTTTAATACTAATCACTTCTCATTTTAAATGTGATCATATGTTTTATAAATAATAATATCATCACATTATATTTACAATAAACTGATGTATGATTTTTTAACATACGTTATGATTCAATTTTTTTTAAATGGATAAAAATTTATTTATATTTAAACTCATAACAATTTAAATGGATGATAAAAATTTATTTATTTAAACTCATAGAGGAAATATCATCTACAAATTTATATTATAGTGTTAACATATTCTAACTAAACAATATATTTATTTAGTAGATTTTTAATAAAAATAAACGGATTTACAATAAGAAAACACGAAATTCAAATATGAAATATCTACATATTTATTTTGTATGATAAGAGTTAATAGTTTACCAAATATATATTTTTCATTAATCAATATATATTCAAATATATAAACTTAATTAATTTTCTTAACTGATTTATTGCAAAAAAAATAACTAGATTCAAAATTATAAAACAAATTAACCTAGATTTAAGCAACTGATATGTGATATTTTAAAACAGATTATGAATATTATAAACCATTTAAATATTGATTTAACCATACATGGTATTGTTTTAAAATTTTGGAAAATAAATATATTTGTTACCAATCAAATTGTTTGGAACTAAAATCATAACAATCAATGTATTCAAAGAATCAATTTTTGTTTTCCTTATCTTATATATTATTCTTGATTTCCAAGATTTTCTCAAATCGACTTAACTACCATAACCCTAGACATTTTCTCTATAAATATCATTTTGTTTAGCGTTTCCTCATCAAGCTAAGTTTTTTACTCATGTTTTTTTTCTGATCATTTTTTATTGTTTATATTTACGGATCAATTTTGAAACCAGTTCCTTTCATATGTTGGTCAATTTATCCCAGTTAAATCCAAATTGTTTTTTCGTTTTGGGATTTTGTTTTCCTGAGAAACCAGTTCCTCTCTTCAATCATCCGTTGCTTCTTGATTCTTTTTTACAATCTGTAGTTTTTTTTATAGACAAATCAAAATGGGTGTATAATATGATGGGGACTGGATTGAAAAAATATCGGAGCTAGATTGGACTCGATATTTTTCAGAAATGGGTGTCCTCAATCCAAAACTTCTATCTTTTCTGTTTTTTGTTTTTTTTTGGTTGTGTTTCTGTTTTGATCATATTTGTTTCCGGTGAGATTCAAACTTCAGTCCTCCGATTGCTTTGATCTTTTGTTTAGTCCCTTTTTTTTTGTTAGATGAATCAGATCGAACAAGATGGATGTTTTTGTTGCCGATAATAAGATGGATTGAGAATAGTATTTGGTCATTATTCTGTTTTGATCTATTGAATTTCCTGTTGAAATCTGATCCTGAGTCTCTCTCAAAACCGAGGAGAATTGCTCTCATTGTTGAGCCTTTGCCGGTTGGATAAGTTTTTTGTTATTTGTTTTTTTATTTCTTCTACAGAGTTTCTTGCATGTTTTGTGTTCGACCAAAACTCTTTTTTGGTCCAGATTTTGATTTTGATTTTTTTTTGGTTCTGTTACTGCTTTGCTCTAAGTTATGAAGTTAAGCTTCTTCTATTAGTGAAGGTAATAGACTCTTGACCAACTATTTATTTATTACAAAACCTGTTGAGATGCGATCAGTTGGTTCCTTATCTAGACAAAGCTACACTCTCTGAAATCAGATTCTATTGAAATTCTTACTATGCAATGAACAAATTGTCTTGGATTCTATCTGTTTACACATCAAGTGTTTTATGGTACTCCCTTAATTTCACTTCTAATCAACTTCTTGCCACAGATCATTCTGGTAAACAATTCAATTCAATTAAATGGGTATTACTACCACTATGTGATTGAGCTTTTAGTATTTATTGCCATCGAAAATTCTGTATATGCTTTGCCGATCTCTGTTTTATATGTGACTTTGCGTGCTCTTCTCATTTGTAGATTCTGAGGGGCTTAAACAAAAGATAAAATCAAACACTCTACGTCCAAGAGAGAGTCTGAAGCTTTAAGTGTTATCAACAAGAGAAATCAAAGACCCTAAATCAAAAAGAGGTTTTCCTTGAGGTCTTAGTTGAGGCAAAAGCGGTGGAGATGGCAATGAATAAAAAAGCAAGATAGAATAAATAAAACGTTTTCAAATATTATTGAATCAAATCAATCATCACATTATTTGGCACAGTTTTGTATTGAATCAATAGTTTTTTCAATAAAATATAATATATGTGACATGTTTTGTAAATATTACAAAAAAATTTATGAAATTTCATGGCTTTTGTTTTACTAAAGCAAATATATAATATTATAGAGGTTAAATTTCACATATTTTAATCTCTTAAATCTAACAACCACAATAAACCAAGATTGGTATATTTATACTTTTATAGTAAAATTCATTTCGACATTTTGTATAATATAGTCCAAATATTCTAATTAAGTACACATTTAATCATTTACCTTATATCAAATAATTTTTAAGCGGTCTTTTATTTTAAGTTTTTTTTTTTTTTTGCAAATTACTTCTTTCCAGATAAATGAAAAAAAAAAAAAATGTCTACGAAAATAAAATTTTTAGTATCCAAAAAAATAACAATGATATAAATATTTTTAGTTTTAACTAATTTATTTTAGGGTTAGATCATCTAGACAACTTAGTCTATATCTGTATATAAAAATTTGATTTCTTAGAGATATACATGTTATTATAACAAAATTATGGATTAATTTAATAGTTATTGGTTAGTTAAAATATTTAATTTATATTTTGATTAATATATATATATATATAGATATATATATAATCTTATACTTCCTCTGTTGCTAAAAGATTATTTTAGGGTTAGATAATGTAGACAACTTAGTATATATCTGTATATAAAATTTTGATTTCTTAGAGATATACAGGTTATTATAACAAAATTATGGATTAATTTAATAGTTATTGATTAGTAAAAATATTTAATTTATATCTTGATTAATATATATATATATATATATAATCTTATACTTCCTCTGTTGCTAAAATATTGATGTTCTAGCATTTTTATTTTGCTTCATAAAAAGTAGTTTTTTTACCTTTTTATTTTATTTTTATTGATAAATTGTAAATTTTAAGATGTAACAATTGAAAATAATATCTTCAGTGATGTTTTGTTTGTAAAATTTGTTGAAAAGTCTGTTGAAGTAAATCCGATATACATGCATACTCGCTCCATATGCTATATTTTAAGCGTTTTAAACTTGGATTTTTGTGCAATTGCAGCGAAGTTTGGTGCATGGAGCAGATGGTGAAGGCAGGGAAAAACAGTGTAAAAAAAGGAAGATAGTAAGCAAACAAAGGATGAGGAGCTTGAAGATGGATAATGTGCTATGTGTTGAAAAATCTTTACACCAACTTTAATAACTCAGTCACATGTTTGGAGATGCCTATGTTTCCAAATTTATTGGATTGAGTTTAATTGAAACCATTCTCATAATAGACTATTTTGTTGCAATTATTATGATGTGAAGCTTCATATTATAATGTAATTAGAAATGCATGGGCTTGTTGGCATTAATAATAAATTTAAAGTAACTTTGATCCAAAATCTCCCTGTATAAATATTCGAAATCGAATTTTTAGTTAAAATATTTGGAGAGGTACATGGTATGGGTTATAACGATAACAATGCATGATGTCTTTGTTTTGTAGAAATAATGTTTCAGTACATGGTAATACAAATCCAACACACTTGAATGTTTCTTTTGCAGATAAAGTTTATAAATTTAGTTTAAGTGTTTTAGTCATTATTATGCTTTATCTTAAATATTATTTTGCTATAAAAAAATGTTTAAACACCATGTTTGGTATATATTCTCGAAGATAAAGATACAGTTTTAACCATTTCTTTTTTATTTCTCATGTTTTTTTTAGGGAGTTTCTTTTAGTTGTGTTTGTTTTTTGGAGGCTCAAATTCATCAATCATATACTATACCATTTTCAGGGTTGATGTTTTGTTGTAAATAAATTTTATTACTAGATCGGATCCAAGACAAGAATGTTGGCATCATTATGACCAAAAATAAAATGGTCATTTTTTTTGGTTTTTCAGGATCCATTTCTCACGGAGTTCACAACCATGTTTGAGAACAGCAAAAATAAAAGATTTATGTGGGTTTCTTTCTTTTTTTGTTTTACTTGGATTAAAATTGGTTTTCAGGCATTGGTTTCCACGGCCCTGGTATTCCCATGACTTTAACAGCCACTTATTCGACTTGGTAAAGGCTTTGTTTTAGTTTCAGAAAGAGTCATATAGCCTATGAAAAGAAAGCAAGGAAAACACAGTTGTTGAATAGAAGGATAGAAAGATGGAAAACAGATGGTACACAAGAGATTAAAAATATATCAAAAGATGATTTTCTAGGTTTATGTATTTTCTTAAAAGTATTAGAATTATTAATCGAATATACTAACGAAGACAATACAACTGAGAAGATGAATGAATTCATTACAATAACAAAACGGGAAGGGTAAATATGTGTTAGTAAATTTAGCGGAAACAATTTAATGTGAACATGGGAAAAGACATCACGTATCTACTGCTTGATATAATGTGATGATTTGGTTTGCATTGTTTGTTCATGCATGAAGAAATTACCAATAATCTATGGTTGTTTCTCTGTGATATTCTTATGCAAAACATGCATAATTATTTGGGTTAAGCTAACACACTTGCTAACAGCAAGCTTTGGTCTTCTTTTTTTGGATGCAGACAACTAAATTACACGTTGAATTTTTCATATTTGTTTTCAAAACTCAGAGACAATAAGCAAACACTAAAAATCAAATATGAATCTTTGCAACTAGGCAATGTTGGTGTTCTAAGTCAGATATGAACCGTTGATTTTTTATTTCTTAAATATCACCAACAGTTTCACATTAGAATTTATTAATTTATTTGTCTGTTTCTTATAGGGTAAAATATTTATGCTATGATCATGAAGAGTAATAGTGTATAAAGTTTCATAATTGAGCTTCATTTTGATGTTATCCAATTGTTGACTAATTTCACTAAACTTTGACTAATCAAAAAGAAAAACTAAGTAATCAAGAAAAGCCAAAGAGAATACTTTTCAATTTTAAAAATAAGTGGATCCTTTAATGGGTCAAACTCTTAACCCTTTCAAGAGATCTAACCCTAAAGTTCTTCATCTCCATCGAAACCATGGTACAGAAATGTCCATCAAAAGAATAAGTTATATCTCTTTGTTGATTTTTTTTTTGTAAAAGCAAAACTGGGACAAAAGCGATCATATACCTTATATTAAATAGGAGATTGAAAGAAAATTATGTCGCAATATTAGATCATGGGGTTACATAAAAAATAAATAAAATATAAATAATTTAGACATGTCTATCTTAAATAACGGGATGAAAAAGAGGCATATGTGTAAGAATAAGAAAACTAAATACAATCGTAAAAGCAAAAGAGAGAGAGAGAGAGAGAGAGAGAGAGAAGTCATTCATAAACGTATATGTAAGAAGAAGAAGAAGATTCAATACAGTCAGAAAAGCAATAGTGAGATAAAAGCAAACATATACTTTGAGTCAACAAAAGATTGGACAAAAATTGACGTGATGTTAAATCATTCAAGTTACATAAAATAAAAAAGGTAAATAATTTAGAAACAATTATATATATATAGAAAATGATGGATAACAATCAAGCAAAGATTATGTTTATTCAAAAATCTTATAAAAATGAAAGGAAAGAGTCATATGTGTAGAAGAGAAAGTAGAAGAAGAAGACTAAATAGTAAATATAATTGTAAAAGCAGAGAGAGAGATAGAGAACGAGAGAGAGAGAGAAAGAGGTAATTCGAAAAACCTATAAAAGAGATGAAAAAAATAGGCATACATGTAAGAAGAATAAGAGGACTAACCACAATCTTAATAGCAAGAGAAAGAGAGAGAGAGAGAGAGATGTTAAATCATGCGAGTTACATAAATTAAAAAAAAGATAAATAATTTAGAAACAATATTATTATTTTTTAGAAAATATCGAATAACAATCAAGTAAAGATTATGTTTATTAAAAAACCTATAAAATAAAAGGAAATAGTCATATGTATAGAAGAAGAAGTAGAAGAAGAAGACTAAATAGTAAATATAATTGTAAAAGCAAGAGAGAAAAAGAGGTATTTTGAAAAACCTATAAAAGAGATGAAAGAAAGAGGCATACATGTAAGAAGAATAAGAGGACTAACCACAATCTTAATAGCAAGAGAGAGAGTGAGAGAGATAGAGATATTAAATCATGCGAGTTATATAAAATAAAGAAATAAGTAATAATTTAGATACAATATATAATTTTTTTTATAGAAAATGTTGGATAACAATCAAGTAAAGATTATGTTTATTCAAAAATTTATAAAAATAAAAGGAAAGAGTCATATGTGTAGAAGAAGAAGTAGACGAAGAAGACCAAATAGTAAATATAATGGTAAAAGCAAAAGAGAGAGATAGGGAACTAGAGAGAGAGAGAAAGAGAGAAAGAGAGAAAGAGAGAAAGAGAGAAAGAGAGAAAGAGAGAAAGAGAGAAAGAGAGAAAGAGAGAAAGAGAGAAAGAGGTAATTCAAAAAACTATAAAAGAGATGAAAGAAAGAGGCATACATGTAAGAAGAATAAGAGGACTAACCACAATCTTAATAGCAAGAGGGAGAGAGAGAGAGAGAGAGAGAATTCAAAAACTATAAAAGAGGTGAAAGGAAAGAGACATATGTGTAAAAAGAAAAAGTTTAAATACAACGGTAAAACAATAGAGAGTGAGAGAGAAAGAGAGAGAGAGAGAGAGAGAGAGAGAGATAGAGAGAAGTAATTTGAAAACATATAAAAGAAATAAAAAGAAAGAGGTATATGTGTAAGAAGAAGAAGAAGAAGAAGACAAAAAAACACAATTGTAAAAGCAAGAAAGAGAGAGAAAGAGGGAAAGAAAGAGAAAGAGAGAGATAATTCGAAAACCTGTAAAGTAGCTGAAAGTAAAAAGACATATCTCTAAGAAAAATAATACTAAATACAATGGTAAAATCAAGAGAGAGAGAGACATAGAGGTAGCTCGAAAAGTTATGAAAAAGTTGAAAGGAAATATGCATATGTGTAAAATGAAGAAGACTAAATACAACCGTAAAAACAATAAAAATAGATAGATAATTTGAAAACCTATACAATAAATGAAAGGAAAGAGACATATGTGTAATAAGAAGAAGAAAGATTAAATACAATCACAAAAACAAGAGAGAAACATCAAAATAGGGGAAAAGAGAGAAAGAGAAAGAGAAGTAATTCGAAAACCTATAAAAAAGATTTAAAAAAGATATATGTATAGAGGAAGACAAAATTCAATCATAAAAACAAAAAAGAGATAACAATAAAAAGAAACTATATAACAATAACATAAATAATAATACAAAATATCAAATAATAAATACTATGTATAATTTTTTGACATTTCAATTTATAACTTAAATTTTAATAATTACTAACAATAAAATTTTTTTAAAACCTTGTCTTATCCTAGTTGTTTTATATATTAATTAACTTATATCCTTCTTTGACTTGTATATATGATTAGGTGTTCACAAATTTGTGGAAAAGTGCATGCTCAAGAAGAAGTGGGAATAGTAAGATATATGTACCAAAAGGAACGTTCTATCTCGGTGGTGTAGAGTTCGTAGGACCATGCAAAGATAAAATTGAATTTGTCATCGATGGAACCTTATTGGCTCCTGCAAACCCTAATAATGACATTAAAAAAGACACATGGATAAATTTTAAATACATCAACAATCTCTTTATCTCCGGCAAAGGTATACTCGACGGCCAAGGAAAACAGTCGTGGCCCCTCAATGACTGCCACAAGAATACTAATTGTTCCAAGCTAGCTATGGTACGATTTCTGAAGTCTCTTTATACAAATTTCGTTTCAAATTTATATAATCTAAGTATTGAACTTAGCATTTAGAGAGATTTAAGTGAAAATGACAGATTATGTCTTATTAAAATATAAATTTTAAATTAATGTTATTAGATTGATGATTTTAAAATTGACAATCAAATCAATTGTTGTTGAATACATTTTAAGAATTCAATTTGAAAGTTTGAACTAAGATCTAAGGCAATTTCTTAGTTAAATTTAAAGATCAAAATTTTGTGTGAGATTTCGAAAAATATAATAACAAAGTTCTTAATTCACAAAAATTCTAAATCCTATCAAATCTCATTAAAACTCAAATTTTCCAAATTTTCATCCAATTTACCCCCACCCTCTAAGTATGCTATTTCTATATCAGACTTCAATTCAAAATTTAAACCTTATATTGCAAAACGTGACATGATTTTTCTCAATTATTTTTTCTTGCATCATCAATATTTTTGAATTTAAATGATATGAAAATGAAAATAGTTCTAAAGGACAGTATACCCTAAAAGTCCAATATGCTAAATTCAAGTTAGAAATGTACGGTGTACCTAATGCTCTTTGTTTTGATTATATTCATAAATTCATAAAATTATATATAAAATCGCAATTGATGAGTCTAGCCAGTAATTGAAGTGGATGATCATAATGGAGCTCTCTTACTCATCCAGAGTATTTTTGTTTTTTCTTACCGAACATGGGGTTCGCATTTGTTAATGACTCAAGTATCAAAGGGATACATCACTCAACAGCAAAATGGGACACTTAAACTTTTTTTCAGTGCATCACTGATGGGATCAAAATGGGGTTCTCAAGTAACATGCACATTTCGAATACTCACATTGGCACCGGAGATGATTGTATAGCCATTCTCTCTGGAACAACTAACCTCGATATTTTGAAGGAAAACAAAAAAAAACTAACCTCGATATCTCTAACGTCACTTGCGGTCCCGGACATGGGATTAGTGTCGGAAGCTTGGGGAAGAACAAAAATGAAAAAGATGTGAATGGATTAACGGTAAGAGACACGGTTTTTAACGGTACAAGTGATGGTATTAGGATCAAGACATGGGAATCATCAGCTTCAAAGATCCTCGTTTCAAACTTCGTGTACGAGAACATCGAAATGATTGATGTTGGAAAACCTATCAATATTGATCAAAAGTATTGTCCTTATCCACCATGCGAAAAGAAGGTAACTTGCCATGCAAGAAGGGAACGCGATTTTAATAAGTTTTATACAAGGTTTTTTTCTTTGCGGGACTTCATTTTTAAAGTTTACAAAGAAGAAATAGGGAGGTTGAGGAAACATATATTATTGTTTTATCTAATGTACAAAAGAGAAATTAACTTAGCTTTCACATATAAACCCTTTTATAAACATTGTATTTGATCAGCTATAATATTTCCTTATGATGACAAGGAATAAAATCAGTAGAAGAAAGAAAACATTTGATAGAGCAGAAACAAACACCATCACTCTTCGTGATGAAAACCATTTTGTCTTGGTCGGACGAGAAACACCCTTGTTTGACACAATATCGATCTCAAACACCATTTCATTTGATCATATTGCAGCAATGGTTGATCGGGTAATTGGATTCTCCTTCGACATCTTTGCCACCCCAGTGCCCCACACTTCGCTCCTCGTTGCAGAGAATGCATGAACAACATAATCACATATTGTCTTGTCACTACATTTAAGGGTATAAACTTCTCCGAGCCAAGATCTAATATTTCATATTGGTTAACTTCTAACAATGGTTGCACCCAAAAAAAAAAGTAAGTTAACATCTAATAATGGAAAACAAGGTGTTTGTGACAGAGCTGAACAAAAATATATTAACCGTATTCTCATTTAATTAACCGGACTATCTAGTGCAGTATATTCAAAATTTAGGTAAATCAAAAATATCAATAACTATAAAAAATGTTCTTCCGCTCCTTTTGCCTTCTAAATCGCTTTTTTATGCCCCTATAAATAGTACACATCCTTTTTTATCATATAGAGAAGACAAATCAATCTAGCCAAATTTTGTTCTTAAACAAAAAATCCTTATCAATAGTAATAATTTTTCTATTTTAATAGGTAGAAGAAAACAAAAAAATTGTACAAGAGAAAATGGAAAAAGTCAAATTCTTTGCGATAATTTTTGTGGTGACAATGGTTATGACAAGGGTTTTGGCGGAGGAGCCACCGGTGGAATTGTCGACGAATGAGGTAACTCTTGCGGCGGAAGCTGCCGCCTCGAGTTTCAAAAGCAGCGCCGGAGAGGCTGCTCAAGGGGCCAAGTCATGGGCCGATTGGGCTACTAGCAAAATCAGGTAATTGTTTTCTTATTCCTTTATTCTTTAACGTTAAAGATTTTCTTGAAAAATATTAATCGATTCATTTTTTCCAGAATATTGTTAAATTATAATCCATCTGACATATTCAGTTCAGATGTTAATGCTCGTTGACATTTGTGAATTTATATCTTATTTAAGCAGAATTTAATTTTAGAGTTTTATAATTTGTTCTGATTTTTGAATCTTGAAAGAATTTGGTTTATATATTAGGATCCCAAGGTATCCAAACTATTGTATCACCTATTTGTTTTAGCTAGTTTACACTAAGACAGTTTTGCTACATCAATAGATTCAATACAATCGATACCTTCCAATTTTATAATATTTGATGAACAGTAGCATATAATAATTGTTGAATGATCATATATTTGAAGCTAAAACATTTCTACTGAATAATATAGTTTTCCCATAATAATTAAAAACATTACAAACTAAATTTTATCGATATGTTTTGTACTATCACTAAACCATTTTTTTTTTGTTTATGAAGGAATCCCGGGGGAAATTTGGAGGAAACACCCGGGTCAGAGTGAAAGTTATCGAAGTCTTTAGTAAACATTTATCTAAATTATTGCATAAATGTTTATCAAGAAAATATGTAAATTTAAAACGAATCAATTCTGTTGCATTCACTTGTACGATTGAACCTTAATGAAACGCTTATTGTATAAGAATTTTTCCAATGCTAACACGTAATTTGAAGGCAAACGAAAATGCGACTTAAAATCTTAATATAGTAAATGTACAATTTAACTTACATTCAAATAATTGTCAAACATCAAAAGTTACCACATCCGTAAATAATTTTCCTCGAACCTTTTACCTATTCCCCCATTATTAATTTATATACTCTTAGGGATTGTTCGTATGCTCTCGTGAGAGTTCTCAAATTAGAAATTAGTGGTAAAGGAAATCTATGGAATTCTCTCCAATATCAATCATCTATCATCGGTTTTAACGTACTCTCTAGCAAAGGCCTCTCTTTAGTTTTTTGACTTGTAACAACTCTACCAGTTTTTCTGGTCCCATTTTTAATGAATTTGTTGAACAAGTAAAAAAAAAAAGGATTGTTTGTAAGCATCCGAATGTTGTTTGATTTGTCTAATTAAATTTAGAATCGGATAAACCAATTGGATGAAAACTTAAGGTAATTGCATCAAACAAAATTAAGATATTTTGGATGCAATTTAAACTAGAATTTAGACGCACCAATTACATCAAAAACTACCAAAAATCTAAAGTCCAGACTGAAGTATGGCCTTTGGTATATATTCAAGGTGGTAAACCAATGTATTACTTGCAATTTGGTATATACACCTAAACAAAACTAAGCATGTGACATTAGGCTAATTAATTATATTTTCTTACAAAAAAATAAGATAAATCATATGACAAAACATCATTAACCTCTCTGCCTTGACTCATAAGACAAGTTTATTGCGAAACAAAGATTACCAAAAATCCATTCTTTTGGTGAACAATGAGTCCCAAAGTTACTTCTTCTAGATGCCTTCCAACTTGTACACATGAGAAATACCCAAAAGAAACATAGAGACAAATGAAGAGACCAACAACAACAACAAAGCAAAATCTATCCAATGCTTATGTTTTACTTTCTTCCGCGGGTTAGCCTCTGCAAATGGTAGTTAATGTTACCCCAAGACTTTTTGTTCTTCTGATCCGTCTACAAAAGCAAAGAGTTTTTCAAGAAAACAAAAACAAAAGAAAGTTCAACGTTTCGCAAAAGACAAAAGATATAAACCTGGCTCTGCATACAAACACTCAAGAGCTGCTTCGATTTCTCACATTTATCGTCTTTGATGTGATTCAGCGCTAAACAGTTGAGGAATGACGCCATTTCTTTCATACAAGGTTTTGCTAAAGTTCCCATCTTTTTCGGGTTTATGTACAAATTCCCAGCCTTTCTCCCCATCGCTACAAAAACTGAAACCGAAAACAAGAAAGAGAAATCAATCAATTTTGCCTGTTATATAGAAAGAGATAACATTGAGATTAACACACGAAACATTGACAAATTACACATTTCTTCTATGACATTTTGAGAGGTTTCTACAATGTATCTAGTTCCTGTAACAGTTACAATTTAAGAGACATACCAAACTTTACATTGATATTTATCGATTAATACAATTATTAATCGAAAATTAGTGTGAGTTTTAAAAAAAAACAGAAAGGTTATAAAATATGAATGAAAACGTCAATGAAGGACCCAAAGCTCGGAATCAGATATAATTAAGTTTCAGAGGATCAAAGCCAAAATATAAATCACAATCAAACATTCAAACAGTC